>CAJGYO010000008.1:23403102-24603102 GCA_904845875.1 Miscanthus lutarioriparius
ACATCAATGAGCTTATGTATGTTGAGCAACCTCCGGTTTTGAAGATGAGAAGAAACCTAACTGTGTTTACAAGTTGAAGAATGCTTTGTATGGATTGAAGCAAGCACCTAGAGCATGGTATGAGATATTGAGGGACTTTCTACTCTCTAAGGGATTCGAGATGGGCAAGGTTGACACCACTCTCTTTACTAAGAAGCTCAGCAATGACTTATTTATGTTGAAAATCTATGTTGATAATATCATATTTGGATCAACCAATCAAGATTTTTGTGAGAAGTTTAGAAAGATGATGGCAAATGAGTTTGAGATGTCTATGATTGGAGAGCTTAGTTACTTCCTTGGTCTTCAAATCAAGCAAATAAAGAATGACACATTTGTTAGTCAAGGCAAGTACATCAAAGACAAGCTCAAGAAGCTTGGAATGGATGATGCTAAGCTATTAGTACACCAATGGGAACAAATAGAAACTTGGATAGTGATGCTAGTGGAAACACGGTGGATCAAAAGATGTATCAGTCTATGATTGGAAACCTACTCTATGTGACCACATCAAGGCTAGATGTGATGTTTAGTGTATGCATGTGTGCTAGATTTCAAGCCTCACCAAGAGAAAGTCATTTGAAGGCAACCAAGAGAATATTGAGGTACTTGAAGCATACACAAAATGTTGGATTGTGGTATCCCAAAGGAGCAAGATTTAAGTTGATTGGATATTCAGACTCCAATTATGAGGGATGCAAAGTTGAGAGAAAGAGCACATCAGGCACATGTCAATTATCGGGCACAAAGAGCAAAATAGTGTAGCACTTTCAACCGTCGAAGCGGAGTAAATTTTAGCCGGTAGTTGTTGTGCTCAATTACTTTGAATGAAGGCTACTTTGAGTGACTTTGGAATCAAATTCAAACAAGTGTCATTGCTATGTGATAATGAGAGTGCTATCAAGCTCACCAACAATTCGGTTCAAAATGCAAGAACAAAACACATAGATGTCCGCCATCACTTCATAAGAGATCACCAACAAAAAGGGGACATTTGCATTGAGAGTGTGGGCACCGATGATCAACTTGCCGATATATTCACCAAGCCACTTAATGAGAAGAGGTTTTGCAAGCTAAGGAATGAATTGAACATACTTGACTTCTCAAATATGTGTTGATACACCCCCATTATATGACATGCCTCTTCTTCGAGCAAAGCAAGGTAAAGTTGATTGACATATCATTCATCCATTGCTAAGGACTTATTTAGTGTATCTAGTCATTCCTATCATATCTTAGGCTCATTCATAAAAATCAAATGAATTTGATGCTTGTATGGTATCACTATTGCTTCTATGTTTGAAATAATCTAGTGGTAGCATATGACATATTTGTGGGCTTGTGAACCTAGTGTTTGATCTAGAAAATGAGTTATAAGTATTTAACTCAACATGATACAAGATAACCCTTTATTTGGAGGTGTGAAGAAGGTTATCCTTGGATCAAACCGAGTTAAATATCTTTTGTGAGTGATCTAGATTGAACCAAATTGGAAAAATGATCTTCACTTCACATGGTTTCACCCCAACCTATCTAAAATTTGAGCTCACCTTTTGTGCTAATTATTGACAAAGGGAGAGAGAAATTCACAAAGATAGTAAGATAGGGGGAGCAAACAAATGAAATGACATTGTAAGGGGATTAATTAAAATTTGAAGCACACAAGTAGGGGGAGCAAGCTCATAAACTTGTATGTTGCATTTGTATGTGCATTACATATGTTTGCTTGCATGGCACAAGTTCTTAAATTCCCTATCCATGCTTGTGTGGTGTATGCTAGATTGTAGAAAATGATTCATGAAATGAAAACTACCATGCATAGGATAGCTAGATATTACTTGATCTTTTACAAGTGGTACTAGAACCTTGCCTCTAACGTTGATATCACGAGGTATCTAGTTTGTTTTTGCTTTTCAAGTGATATCTAGTAAGTCATGGTGCAAAGGATGGTGTTCAAATGGCAACTCCGATTGGTATCACGCTTCAAAGGTCCATTCTTTATACCTTAGCATCATTTGGTAGCTATTACTCTCCCAAACTTACAATCTATGCATATGTGCAAGCTTTCAAATCCAAACTCTTAGCACATATGAAGGAGGAGCTAATACTACCAATTTGGGTTGATGAAACTTGTCCATAACCTTTACACATGGTAATATGCTTGGGCAACCAACATGAATCCAAAAAGATTTTATTGTATGTCATTGTAAATAGGTTGTCATCAATTATCAAAAAGGGGGAGATTAAAAGCCCTAGTTTGGTTTTGGATAATTGATAAAACCTAGGACTAATCTTTGTTCTAAGTGTGTGAATTAGACAAGATGGTCCAATCCAAGTGTTTGAGCAAGATGAGGTCCATGGAGTTGAAGATGGACATGAGATGATGGTGATCAAGCTCAACATGGAAAAGAAGAAAGAGAAAAACAAAACCAAGGAGATCAAGGCAAAAGTATAAGATATGTTTTGTTTTTTGTGATCAAGACACTATAGAGAGTGTAATCACGTTTAGGATCGATAGCCGCATTTATAAAGAGAGGAAATCTTTAGCTAAGCGGTTATCAAAAGTGCCACTAGGTGACATTGTTCTTACATATGCATTTAGGAACCTAGTGTGCTAACTTTGACCCTTGTAAAATATTTTGAAAATGCTAACACACGTGCAAACAAGTTCTACACTTTATGGTTAGCAAGGTGGAAGCAAGGGTGAAGTGGTTGTAGACTTAGAAAAGAAAAGGAGGAGACTATAGTGATCGGAACGCCAGCCACGCCCCCGACCGGACGCCGCACCGAAGTCCTGGTCATTTATAGCGAGTAAGCGCTGACTCGCCAAGAGTGGAGAAGAATGACCAGACGCTGACCCTGGCTCGATCGGCGCGTCCAGTCACTTATTGAAAGGTGGCGAGCTCACGCTTGATCGGACAGCAGTAGGGGCAACGTCAGTGGGCCATGATGTCTGGTGACATCATTCAAGCAGAACGCGTGTGTAGTAGCTAGTAAGTCTTGACCGGACGCCGATGACGCTGTCAGGTCGGCGTTGACCTTATGTGTCCCGGTCGCTGCTTTTACGCTCTAGAATGTCTCTGGAAACGATCGAACGTTGAGGGCTTCTACATCGTTGGTGCAAGCGGGCGCCGTCGATTCGATCATTAACTGCGCGAGCGGGACTTGACCGCTGAGATCTAACGCGTGAGGTTTAAAGTTCGGCCATGTGGATGGCTATGGACGACTGGATGCAAGTGACCGGATCGGCTGGGGTGCGTCCGGTCAAAGGAGTCCGGTCGGCTCGAGAGTGCCTAATCGGCTCTTTGAGCCTTGGGGCTCTATAAATAGGAAGGTCTTGGCTTGGGCTCACTCTCTTGGCACTTTGACATTCCTAACTTCCTTGTGAGCTTGCTAAACACACCTCCCACTCATCTCCATCATTGATTCATCATTATAGTGAGATTGAGAGTGATTCCAAGTGCATTTGCTTGAGTGATTACATCTAGTGGCACTTGGGGATCGTTGTGGCTCATGATTTCTTATTACTCTTGGTGGTTGCCACCACCTAGATGGCTTGAGAAAGCAGAGGAGCTTCACCACGTGTTGGTGATTGCTCATGGCTAGCTCAGATTGATTGTGAGGGGTCTTGCACCTTCCCGATGAAGAGCTACAAGGTAGCTCTAGTAAATTGTTTGTGTCATTGAGTTACCTCACTTGTGGGTAGGCTCTTGCGGTGTCCAATTATGTGGATGAGGTTAGGTGCAACACCTCTTAGCCACCGTAACCATAAAAGTGTTGGTCGACACAACGAGGACTAGTGTGCTGGCAAGCATATGAACCTCGGGAGAAAAATTGCTTCTCTTGCATATTGGTATTGTCCTGGTGATTGTATTGGCATTCATATTGTGATTGGTTCATCCTCTACACGGTGGTATAAGCTTTCCACTCACTCCTTTACTTACTTGCAAACTAGTTGTAACAAGCTCTTTAGTGTAATTAGTTTTGAGAGCTTGTTTTTGCTTGCTAGTTAAGTCCACCTAGTGGAACTCTTTAGTGTAGCAAGTTTGAGAGCTCTTAGTGAGTAGCAACTTAGCCTCTTGTGTGCCTAGTGATCATAACAACTAGAATTATTAGGTAGGTGGCGTCCAACCCTTGTAGAAGCTAGAGCAAGTTTGCATTTCACTGCGTTTGTCATACCAATCAAATTGCTCTAGTGATCCTGGGTAGGTTTTAAATAGGCTATTCACCCCTTCTAGCCATATTAGGACCTTTCACCAACTTTTTTCCTTCCCTATATTGCATATGTATGTTTCAAGTGTTTTAGGTGTTTTAGATGTATGTTGCAATTGTTTCATATGGATGTTGTAAAAGTAGATCGAGGATGTTGCATATGTTGCAATTGTTTTAGAGGCATGCTTTTTACCGTAAATTTTAGAGGTGTGTTGCAAGCGTATGTTTGAGTGTTTGAGGATGTTTTAGAGGTATGTTGCAAGTGTTTTAGATGGATGTTGCCAAAGTAGATCGAGATGTTGCAAATGTTGCAATGGTTGTGCACGATATTGCAAAAAGGTCTCGCCCAACCAAAGCTCTAGTTTGGTTTTGATGAATTGATGAAATCCTAAGTGCTAACCCTTTTACTCTAAGTGATCATGAGATAGGTAGCACATTCCAAGTAGTGGAGCAAACAATGAAGACATGATGTTGTTGGTGTGACCATGGTGACGATCAAGTGCTCGAACTTGGAAAGAAGAAAGAGAAAACAAAATGGGCTCAAGGCAAAGGTGAAATCCATAGGGCCATTTTGTTTTGGTGATCAAGACACCTAGTGGGTGTGATCACATTTAGGATAGATAGCCATACTATTAAGAGGGTGAAACTCAGATCGAAATGCGGTTATCAAAGTGCCACTAGATGTTCTAACTCATTGCATATGCATTTAGATTCTAGTGAGTGCTAACACCCTTAAAATATTTGTGAAAATATGCTAACATCACCTTTATTAAGGTGGTACACTTGGTGTTTGTCACATTTTAGCAAAGGGTGGTGAAGTTTGGAGTTGAGAAGGGCTGTCTCGAGGGTGACCAGACGCATTGCTAGCAGCAACGACCGGACTTAGTAGCCGATTCGGTCGATGGCGATAGTGAAAGGCCGCCATCGGTCTTGTGACTAGACAATCGTGGCAAGAATTCGATTGGACGATAGGTCCTGTGACCGGTCGGGGATGACGTCGACGACGTATAGCGATTGAAAGCGAAGGCGAAGATCGGACTCACGGTAGCGTCCGATCATGAGTAACGACACATCCGGGTCGGCAAAAATCGCCTCAGTATGCCATCGAAGTGATCTCGGCGCTGGTTTGCCATGGAGAGCGGCGATGTCTGGTCGTTGGGTGAAAGCAGAGGCGCCGCGTGAGCGAGTGTGTGTAATCGCGCGTCCGATCCTGCTGTCGGAAGCGCGTCCGGTCATTACTTAATCGCGAGACCATTGGAACTCGACCGCTTGGATCGCCGCGGTCATCATTGAATCTTTGAGACATGTGGACGCCGATCCACGATGGTATTGAGGCGGTCGGTCATACCTCCGGCCGTGTAGCGTCCGATATACGAGAATCTATGCAGTGAGAGCCAACGACTCTATTTCGTGGGGGTTCCTATTTAAGCCCCATGGCCGGCTCTAGCTCACTCTCTTGGCCATTTGTATTGACATAGCAACCCTGTGAGCTTAGCCAAAGCCCTCTCACTCATCTCCATCATTGATTCATCATCTTTGTGAGATTGGGAGGAATCCAAGTGCATTGCTTGAGTGTCTCGCATCTAGAGGCACTTGTTGATTGTGTTTTGATCACGGATTCGGCTCGCTTTCTCTTGGTGGTTGCTGCCACCTAGATAGCTTGGTGAAGCGAGGATTGTCGAGCGGAGGAGGTGCTTGTCTCTGACTCCGATCGTGGTGATTGTGAGGGGTTCTTGACCTTTCCCCGGCGGAGAGCCAAAATGTACTCTAGTGGATTGCTCATAGCTTGTGGATCCCATCTTGTGTTGGTTAGCGGCACCCATTGTGGGGGTTAGTCGTGGTGATGCCTATTGCTGCGTGAACCTCCAAGTGGGTGAATCGCTATAACGAGGACATAGCTTGGCTTCAAGCAAGCAAGTGAACCTCGAGATAAATCATTGTGTCATCTTGTCCCGAGGATTTCTTGGTATTCATTGTGATTGTTTGATCATCTCTTACCATGACGGTATAACTCTACTACCCTACCTTGTATTTACATTCCTAGTGTAGCTAAACTCTTTATTATAATTAGTTTTGAGAGCTAGCTTGTGTCGTGTCTAGTGGTCAGTGAGGCTCTTTAGTTAGTCTTTAAGAGCTCACTAACTTAGTGGTAGCGACCTAGCATTGTGTGCTTAGAGGCTATAGTAACTAGAATTATGGTAGGTGGCTTGCATTTTTAGTATGCTAGCATTGTTTTTGTAGAAATTTTTATAGGCTATTCACCCCCCTATAGCCATTAGGACCTTTTAGTTGCCAATGTTTCATCTGTGTTTTCTGGACGCATGTTGAAAGTGTGTGTTATCTGGATGTTGCATATGTTTTACATATACGTTGCATGTGTTTTATTTGGATGTTGCGTATGGTTGCAATGGTTTTCAAGTGTTTTCAGGTATTTTTTCAAGTGTTTCAGAAGCATGTTTTAAGTGTTTCATCTGCCTTCAGACGTATGTTGCAACCGTTGTATTTGAATGTTTCAAAAATAGATCGGGTATTGCATCTCTACTCCCCACCTTCTGTTGCATCGTCTCGGTGTGTCCTTCTCTCGGTGCCGGCAGGGCATCCATATAACGCTTGTGATCGGGTCCTTTCAAGAATCGGAGGCAACGCCCCTTCCCTCTTGTCGCTCTCGAGTAGCGTGGTCATTTACGTGGAGCAGCATAAAGCAAGTCGTGCGTGAGCTTTCTAGTGCTAGAACTGTCCATTTTTTTAAGTGCCTTCTAAAAAAGCTAGTATTTTTAATATAATATTTAGATGTATTTTTGCTAACTGACTTAGCTCCATTTTTATTTTTATTAATCAAAACAAAAATACATTATGTCACGGAAAAGTTTAGGATTTGTTTACTTGATAATAATTTTGCAATAGTCTTCTATTTATTTTAACATAATTGTTCTCTCATCGGTGTCCTATGGCATCCACTGGTATAAACTTTGTGTAGCTATTGTCCACCAATCCCTTGACGCAAAGCTATTGTCATACCCAACTCCTCTTTTCTTTTGTCTCACTACAATCCCTTGGCTATGCAATTTTTGTCGTTGCAAAATCAAGATAGCCTTTTCAATTTCTTCTTGATGAGCTTAATCCCTATATTAAATCATTGTCCACATCTCATAACTGTTTAGTTCCTCACCCTCTTATAGAATCATCTTATATCTTCTCTTGAAGATCCATAGTTAATTTACGCTAGGCTAATACATCATCAAATTTATCATAAATGTTGCACATATATTAGAGCCATTAGCTGCTCGGCCCTATCTTCGCGCCAACATCCATCACTGCTTGTAGCCTTCTCAAACAAATTATGAAAGAATCATTGGCACTAGTGAGTTGTTGAGACCTGCTATCATGTTACCCTACCGCACCATTGTCGGTCATGGTATGACCACATTTGTTTGTGTGGGTTACTGTACACCATACCATCGTTGATAGAAGTATATTTTATGAAACTGGTTTTCAAGGCAAATCTATACATACTCACTCCCTAACATTTGAACTCAATACATAAAAAAATATTTTTATAGTCCTAGTCTAGAACAGTTGACTTAAGGCAACTCTAAAACGCTACTTATTTGGATCCCAAGGGGATATTCAAAATTGTTTTGTTTCCTAAAATTGCTACATGAAATGCGAATGTAGTATGCTTGGTACTCGCAATTTTCATGCTTAATTGACCTTTCCATACTTGAAGACATGAAATATCTCTTGCTTGATTAGCCAATTAGCCTGCTTGACTTATTCCGATCGAATAATGTAAGCTAATGGAAGGAGCATGGGCATGTGCCAAACACGCAGCCATATGACGCTGTTCGCGTGGTCTGGCCCGCGCCAATTACACCGGACGGCTGCAAGGGGAGGTTCCAGTGAATGTCCCTTGAGTTTTCCAACAAGATATGCTGAAAGGGCATCCAAAATTACACCTTTAGTTGCTGAGAGAACAGCTAATAATTAGCCTGAGACTAAACGCCATATTCGCTTGGCTTATAAGCTATACTTTTTCAACCAACGAATAGTATTTTTCTCTCACAACAAATCAGCCAACAGTACTTTCAGTCATGGCTTATCAGCCAAGCGAACAGGGCAAAAATCATGTTTAGATTTGGTTCTCCAATCCTAGCTAACTCTTAACAGGATTCATAGTTCTTAGAAAACAAGACAAAGTCACATATGCAGCCCAAAACGGGCGATTACCATTTGGTACTATTCGAAACTGAAACGTAAGTAATAGGGTTCATAGTTCTAGCAGAGTTTATTCACCGAACACAAGACTTTACAAGGAACATAATTGCATCCACCATTTCTTCCGCCTCATTAAAGAGAATTCTTAGAGTTCAAAAGCTACAACTCCCAACTCCCATCCACGACACACAAACAGCAAACCAGAGGAGCTGAGCGACCTTCACCAAGGCCTCGATACAACATAGTTTCATGGCCACACTCAATCAGTAAGACTTAGTAGCATCGCTGTCACTCTTGGCAGCTGGAGTCTTCTCAGCGGCAGACGTGAAAGACACAGGGAGATGTGGTTGGTCATTCACTACCAAGCTAAGGACTTCAGGTCGAGAATAGTGCCCCACCACGTCGAAATCAAACTTGGCTCGAACTATCTCTCCCAGGTCTGCAAATGGCAACAAGAATGTGGTACGGTTTTCAACACTTCAAAATTGGTACTGAAACAACTATGGAAACACAACAGAACTATTCATGACTGCATGAGCAAAGCATATTGAGTGTCTGCTTTCTTACCAAGGTCTGCTGTAATCAGTGCCTCTCCCTCATAGTTGGGACCTGCCAAGACTTCTCCAGATGGAGAAATGATAACGCTGCCTCCAGGGCAAACAACAGTGTCTGCAGATGGCTCTTCACCTAAACCAGCAAACTCATACTCCGGTGGGGGAGGGTAGTCCTTTCTGCGGCAGAATTGGTTTGCTGACAAGACAAAGCATCCCCCCTCCAAAGCAATGTGTGTCATGGAGGCTTGCCAAACAGGCCTGGAGTCAGCAGTGGGGGCACAGTATATCTCAATACCTGCACATTACATAAGTTAAGAAACTCAATACAAGTTCTGGTGTCAATGCCTCTTCAGTAATTGCTTATCTGACTAGAGCTGAATGTTTATTTCCATTTCAATTCAAGGCATCGATCCAATGAATGTAAGCTGTCTTGGAAATTTATCAACATGAGACTAACTCTTACCTTTACCATACAGCGCTGTCCTCAAAAGTGGCATTTTATTTTCCCAGCAAATGAGCGCCCCAATCTTTCCAAGTGGAGTATCATAAACAGGAATAGTCGATCCATCCCCAAATCCCCATATAATTCTCTCTAATGCTGTAGGCATGAGCTTGCGGTGCTTACCCAAGTAACGGCCAAGAGGATCAAAGAAAAGCACCGAACAATAAAGGGTATAACCTTCCCTTTCAATCACACCCATGACCAAGAAAACCTTATATTTTCCAGCCATAGCAGCCAAGCGTGAAACCTCTGGACCTGTAGATTCTTCTGTCAGTAAGTAGATATATAAATGCATCGACTGTGATAAACAGAAAAATAAGTAACTATAATATTTAGCTGCTAAACCTAAAAAAGGATCTCAAGTTACTGGGTAATACAACTCATTGCTGGAAATGGAATAACATGGTCGCAACATGTCAATGAAGCAGCACTACCAAGTATCAACAAAAGGGCCAACTTAGATGATTTTCCACATATTGACCACATGCACTATTGTTCATCTACTTTGTCATCTGAATCAGGAAGAGTGAAAAGAATTATCAAATAGTTAGCATATTCTGGAAGTCCATACAAGAACTTCTTCTTGACCAACCGTATACAAATTGCAATACATCAAGCACAAAAATACATAACGATATTCCCAACATTCAGGGGGGAAATGGAGAAGTGTTAACACCTAAGTGCCTTGAGAGCCAGTTCAACAATGATAAGAGAATTAATAATAATGCAGAGATATGTCCATAGTATTTCCACGTACCAGGCACATCTATAGCAGCTGCATGATACCTCCGGAATGCTTCCTTTCCCTTGTCTTTTGGATTAATAATACTAATACTGATCCCGAAGCCAAATGTGGATCCACGAGGATAGCCTCCAATAAAAGCTTCCGGAAAGACAACTAACTGTGAACCATACCCAGCAGCCTCAGCTACCAATCTCTCTGCTTTATCTGTAGAGAAAATAGTTGACAACAAACCGTATTTATATACAAGTCCATTGAAATGTATCTTCACCTCCCAACGATATTAATAGCTCATACATATCCAGGTAAAAGTAGAAAATCATCCATCCCTGTTCCTCTCCTGGGCAATGGCATTGATGGGATGTGGTGAACATGGAACTTGGCCAGAACACAGCCCACTACAACAGCAAGCCTTGAAAGCATAACCGCAATGCCTTTTTTTTTTGAAAATTTTATTAGTAGAAAAACATTTCATTCAGATTACACTATCTGCAGTTTCTTTAAACAAGTCAGGCAAAAAACAAATACCGGGACATATATGCCCACACGATCATCGGAACTTTCCCTTCTGATAGCCAGCCTAAGTTAAACTCAAGTATTGCGTTTTCTGCTTAAAGATCCTCCAGTGAAATGTATGAAATAGAATGAACAGATTTCTTACTCATGAATCCATGACAAGCTTAATGCTGACCATTAGCTATTAAATTTCCAAAGTAATGAGCTAGAAGAAGCAGGGAGATTGATAGGTTTTTTCCTTTTTACTATATACAGTAATCTATTCTCACATTAATTTTCTCCCCTTCATGGATTCTTTCAATGAAGAACTATCTTTTTATTTTTATTTTTATTTGATTGAAATTAAGTGGATGCAGTGAAAAAAATAAGTTGAACTAGACTACTATTTTAATCTACTAATCAATTCTATGTAGATTCAAGATAATATAATAGAAACGAATCTAAAGTGTTGTAGAAGAAACTATATGTAGTTGTTTCTACCACCCTTTTATGATTCCAACCTGTCAGCGAAAACAGCACTGCAACGGCTAAAGCCGCCCAGCGCGCACTCGCCACGGCTCCGCGCGCACTCGCCGCGACGCCAACCGAATGACCCGGTCTCCACGGCGCCCACGCTCCCGCTCTGTGCGCTCGCCCGCTCGCGTGTAACGCCCTCGCCAGTACAGGCTTGGCCAAAGGCCATGATTGTAATCTATATATGTACATGCCATGATCAATAGAATGTTGTCCAGTTGATCAATACAAATCTACATAACCAGATCCTTTCATTTATTAAGACTTGGATTTTTATTTTCTGTAATCCCACTTTTAATTTCTTCAATGATTAATTGTGATTTCAGTTAATCATTTTGGCTGGCTTTTTTTTGCATAAAATAATAAGTAAAAACAGCAACTGGCAGGGGGGAAGCTTCCACTCTGGCTCCTACATCTCTGCTACTGCGAGTGGGGCGAGGAGCTCTCCATCACAGGAGCACCACGGAATCAGCCTCCTTACAGATCTCCACCCACCCTTTTCCCCCATTTCAACCACTCGTACAGTCACAATTCGGCGGCACGCCCTCATATCCCTCCGTGCGCGCATAAGAGGCAATCAGACGAACAGCTTGCGACCTTGCGTAGACGCGCACTGACGGAATAACAGTCGTAGAACAGAGAAGGGAATTGGAACACGAGCGTGTGCTCACCGAGAGTGGCGGGCGTGTCGTGGAAGATGGTGGACGCCTGCACGACGGTAGCGCGCACGGTGGTCGCGTTCGGGTCGGCGCCGCCGTTCATCGCCACCTCGGCGATCACCTGGCCGGCACCCGAGCCTGAGGTGACCAGAGCCATCAGGGGAGGCTTGCTTTGCTGCTAGCCTGCTAGCACTTGCTTGGGCGAGCGCGACGCGGAGGGCGGAGGCGGAGGCGGGGAGCAGGGGACAAGGGAGCTCGCGTGGAGCGGATCAGTAGTGGACGGTGGACCCTGAGAACCGGGCGGGTTTTGGTTTGGTGGGGCGAGGCAGGGAGGGAGGAACGTTCTATTCTATCATATCACGATGCTTCGAGTAGGCTCGTGGTTCGTTTTCGTATCTCTTTCCCGTTTTTTTTTCTATGGTACAAATCACATATATAAAATTAAGGTCTGGTTTGATTGGAGGGTCTAAAATCTATCCGCTAAACTTTAGATCATCTCCAAACAGATAATCTAAAGTGCTATCTAAAATGGTCTAAAGTTTAGCTACCAACTAAAACTTAGACCATGAAATTCAAATATGAGTGCTATCTAAAGTGGTCTAAAATTTAGCCATTGACTTTAGCCCACTAAAACTTAGACCATAAAATTCAAATAGGGCCTAAGACTCGTAAGGAAGAAGATTCCAATATATTGGTAAGTGTATGAAAAAGAGTTGAGAATTAAAGCTTGTATATACTCTATCCGTCACATAATAAGTCCTTCTAGAAGATGACACTGCTACCGATACTCAAGGAAAACAACCGTAATGCCCCTAGGAATTCTAGCACTAGCAGTCCACCATCAACTCGTCCACCTCTGCGCCAGCTGTTCCACCTCCGTCTTTGCATCGGTCGCTGCGAGGGCTTCAGCGTGAGGGCCACGCTCACCCTGTCGACCCTATGCACGTAGTGCTCCTCATCGACGCACGAGCCTCTCCCAGCACGCGGTGGCATCTCGGGCCTGGGGCCGCACTCGTCCACGCCGATGGAGGAGAAGAAGAGAAAGGGCGCCAGCGGAGGAGAAGGGGAGGGAGGCAACCGATGGAGGAGAAAAAAGAAGGAGGGTATCAGATCTCGACGGAGGAGAAGAGAAGCGGCGCTGGCATGGATAGGGTGGCAACGATCGGCGGGGAAGGGGGCGGCGACGGTCGACAATGATAGGGATGGGATGGATCGACAGGAACTGGGAGGGAAGGGATGGGGGAAGAAGGGAGCAGCACACAGTGGAGGTGGGAGTGGGAGTTGGGGGGATTAACGATAGAGGGAATTTTTTGTGAGACATTATAAAATATCACAATTCTATGTAAGTTACTGAAAAAGTTCGGCGGACTTGCCCTCCATGCCACTGTCGTCAGATGTGTCAAACGGCAGGGGTGAAAAGTCAAAAATACCCTTAGATCTAAATATGATATTAATTTTTTAGCATCTTAACGACTTCAAATGAAAAAACTCAAAATTAAAAAGTCGTAGATCTTCAGCCTGTTCGCTGGTTGGTTTCTGAGCTGATAAGCCCGGCTGGTGCTGGTTTGTTGTGAGGGAAAAATACTGTATCGTGGCTGATAAGCCCGGGCTGAAACCAACAAGCGAACAGACTGCTTGTCGAGATCTACAATTTTCATTTAAAAATTATCTTCATTTAATTCCGCAAAAAAAGATATAATTTGATATGATTAATATATCTTAGAAAAATCATATCTTTTTTGCTTTATTAAATAAATATATTTTTATATGAAAATTATAGATCTCGACAAGATCTACAACTTTCTAGTTTTAAGTTTTTCCATTTGAAGTCGTTAAGATACTAAAAAAAAATTAATGACATATTTAGACCTAAGGATATTTTTAACTTTTCACACCTGCAGTTTGACACCGTCAAAGCCCAATCTGACGGTAGTGGCATAGAGGGAAAAAAATATTAGAGCAGTAACGCTGAAGTCAACCGAACTTTTTCAGTGGCTCACAGGAAATTATGATATTTTTTAATGGCTCACAAGGAATTCCCTCTTAACGGTAGGCTTGTACCCACACTAGCAGGTTAAATCGACATTCTTTGTGGGATTTGATTTCTAACACTAGGACGGCGTTCTTTATGGGACAAAGAGAGCATAATACTAGTACAACGGCCTGTTTGCAAATTGGCATCAAAGGTAGATTTGGATTTTGGAGTCGGTAGAGTGTCTTAGATATTTAGTCAAATTTAGGTATAATATATAGTAAAAAATTAACAAAAGATTTATCACATCGCATATGTGCACATGTGATCTGGTACTCACAATAGCAACATAATACATGATGAACACCACCTATGCTGAGGAACACTTGTGGTGCCTTTCTCACTAGTTGACATAGCGAGTTGCTCGAACTAGTGGATCACAGGCGATACAGGAAGATGTCGCAGTGCAATCCCGAGAACATCCACTAGGAAGTAGATGAAGTAGTCATGGCTTGATCGCTGCCGAGACTGGAAACGAGCCGTCGCGCAAGTTCCTTGCACTCCCAAAAACCTAATCGCCTGCATACCCAAACAGGTGTCGCAGACAACAATGGTTCTAGAGACCTACTCCCTCCGTCCCGAAAAGAGTGACGTTTTTTTACTTTCAGACATTGTGTTTGACCGTTCGTCTTATTCAAAAATTTTATGTAAATTATAAAATAAATAAATCATTATTAAAGTATCTCTAATGATAAAATAAGTCATAACAAAATATATAATATTTATTAAAAATTTTAAATAAAATAGATGGTCAAACAAGATGTCTAAAAATAAAAAACGATAATTTTTTTGGACGGAGTGAGTACCCCTCCAACCTCTATGCTTGCAGGAGATCGCTGCAAGGACAACTCGGGACCAACAAAAACAGAGAATTAGACGAGGAGTCCGACAATGCACCTGGATACTAGGCTTGTTCATGGTTTGGTTCAAACTGCTGGAATTGCCAAACCAGCCCAGACCAAAACGCAAAGCCGGTTTCAAATGAGTTGGATTGTCCCATCTCAAAAACCACTCAACCCATGGTCTTTATCATCTTCGATCTCGGCCCTCGTCTCAGGTCACATGAGGCCTTCACCAGCCGCACAAGGATGAAATCGATCACGTACAATTGCACGCACGCGTGACGAGTGGATCGATCGGGTGTCATCTTCCTCTTCATCCTACCCTTGGTCTCCACAGCAGCGTCGGTAATCCTGAAGGTGCGTGGCGAGCTACCTGTAACACCCCCGTTAGAAGCTTACAGTAGTTGTGTTATTGGATCACGTGGCTCAAGTGACATGTGGAGTCATGGTTGGTGGATATAGTACACCTTATAAGTTTAGGAGGGTGAGGGTCAGCTTATAATCCTTGTCGTTCTAAACGTAGTACCTTCGAGTTAACCCTTTCATACGAAGTGAGGATGAAAGTATAAGAGATATGCTAAGTGTATGTAGTCTCATTTCACTTGCGAAACTAGGTATGTAGCCTCGTTCCACTTGCGAAACTAGGCCATATAAGCAGCCCTCCAGTTGCACCAAAGAGCAAGTCGGGGCGATCATCCTCCACCTCGGCTCCCACGAAGACCAGGATATGGCGCACGTCATCCGGGAGCGCGGCCCCTTCCTGGGTAGCCTCAGTCATAGCCGTGGCGTCCGCACCCAGCACGCCCGCAAGTACGCGGCGACGAACTTGATCTCCGTTTCGACGACCAACGTAACTTCAGCTCGGGCAGCGATTCATGTGGGGATGTAGATGAGAACGACCTCCTCAATCTCTGGTTTTAAACCGTAGAAACCTGCAAAACTGACAAACCAACTTGGATAACCTATAGTCATCATTTGGTTTGAGAAATCGTCAAAATCCATGTACAATAGGCGTTGAATAGTCCTACTGGATACCGTGGAGTTACCAGGACTGACGAATTATCATGCTAACCCGTAGTCATATGGTTTGGTTCGAGAAATTGTGAAATCCATGTAAAACCGGTATTGAACATGCCTATTGGATACCACGGAGTTTCTGGGACTGACGAATTGTCACAGGCGATGCTATGAACGGAGTAACCGCAGGGAATAACGGACAAAAAAAAACCTGCAACAATTACTCACATAACAAATCCATGTAAAACCAGCGTACTGCAGAGTTATCGGGACTAACGAATTATCACAAGCGACGTTACGAATGGAGTAACCTCAGAGAGTAACGGACAGAAATTCCCACAGCGATTACTCCATTGACTAGTGTTGCAAAATCAACCTCTCCTGCTAATTGCTCACTTGATGACTCCATTGACTAGTCCAAGTTGCAAAATCAAGCCCACCCCGCAGCACATCATGTCGTGGCACAGGCCGGCCCGACCACGTGCACGTCACGTCATGCTCATGTTCACGCGTGTGGAAGGTTCGATCCACCACATTAGAGGGAGTTGAGGAAGATATTCAATACATTGTAGATTCATATCACACATTGATTCATCCACATCGTGGAGGGAGAAAATATTCAACACACCACATCACTTGATGAAGTCACCATAGGCACGTCGCTAAAAAAAATACGGGCACCCACATCAAATCAATGACTTTGAAGGACCCAACCATCTAAGCTACGCTTAGTTCGCAAGTGAAGGTTGAACTTAAACGTGTTGAAATAAAATTTTAGGTCTGAAGACAAGAGAATCATTGCCGGTTGGTTTTAAAATCTGATGCTCATAAACTTTTTGCTTGCAAACCGGCACTTCTCACCGTTGATTTTAAATTATTCAATAGTGACGGACCGATAAGGACTGTTGTGTGGAAGAATAAAAAATGACCTTGTATGATTTATCGGGTTTTTCTTTGAAGATGAGTTTTTTTTTATATTTTGTTGGCGATTTGAATCTATCTCGTGGCATCCTTTGGGCCGTGCTTCTCACGTTATTTTCTCTTTATATTTGCGTATACAGGATGCATACTAATATAGACAAAGTTGTTGTGTTTTCAAGTTTCAACTCACGTGGCCGTACGAGCAATCAATCCTGTATAATCGGATCAGTTAGCGTCCAAGTGGCCGATCAACTACCAATTTTATCACGTAACAACTTGATGACAAGTATTATTCAGAAATGGGTAGATGGAACTTCTTTGTCAGATATTATCACGAGGTGACCGGCACACGCAAAGCTAGCTAGCCACAAGCACAAACTGACACGACGATTCCATCAACATCTCATATATAAGATAATTTATCCATTGTACAGAACCTACTGTAAATGAAAAGCCCGCAATTATAGTGATAGTGATGCAATGCAATGCAATGGCCACCTGCAACTTCCATATTAGGAAATAAAATAAAGATATGTGGCCATTATGTCTGCACAAAGTCGTCGTCAGAAGAAGTGAAAGATACCACCAATTATCTCTCCAACGTCTGTGAACCATATCATGCATATATATGTTAGTACAGGTACTCTTTTTGATAAAGACACTCATATATGATATATAATCAAGATACCCAAATTATAAGGTATTTCAACTTTTTTGGAGAGTCAGATTATCTTAAGTTTAACCAAATTTATATAAATAATAATAATATTTATGATACCAAATAAATATTATTAGATTTTTATTAATTATATTTTATAGTGTACCTATTTTATGTCATAAATCTTTGTAATTCTTTATATAGTTTTGATCAAACTTCAGATGCTTTGACTCTCAAAGAAAGTAATAATAACTTATAATTTGCAATGGAGTGAGTACAAAAGATGGACGATGTGACAACATGATCTTAAAAAATAAGAGGATTAGAGCTTGTGTAAGGAAGGATTAAAATGGACTTATATGATTTATTGGTTTTCTTTTGAGATGATGAGTTTGTTTATGTTGATATGATTTTGTTGGTGATTCGATTCTATCTTGTGGCATCCTTTGACCATGTTTATCACGTTATTTTATTTTTATATTTGCGTATATGGGATGACTACGGCTAGCTGTGCTTGGATTGATGATGAATCAGTTCCGTTTCTCAGTTGAATCACTTGAATCGGTTCTAAATGGTGCTAGGGACGTGGGATTTGGAGCGAAAACGATTCTCTTTTCTTTGGATAGTCCTCAAAACTGCAACATTGTGGTTGTACCGATTCCGTTTCTACCTCATTTCTTTAGCGATTGTCTTTTAATAATCCTTTTCAAGTACAACAATTTAGA
Organism: Miscanthus lutarioriparius; assembly: GCA_904845875.1. Classification (NCBI taxonomy): domain Eukaryota; kingdom Viridiplantae; phylum Streptophyta; class Magnoliopsida; order Poales; family Poaceae; genus Miscanthus; species Miscanthus lutarioriparius. Next base: position 23,421,250 of record CAJGYO010000008.1, read on the forward strand.
ATATGTTGTATTTAAGTTGTTGTTTGTCCACAGAAAGTTCAGATTTTTTCTAAAGCATATTTTTATGTATATGATTTTTTATAAAAAAAATATTATTTGTGAATTAGAATCTAGCCTATCAGCCGAACGATTTTACAAAGTGATTCAAATTCATCATGTAAAACATTTCTTGAGAAAATCTAGGTTTGAAATGTTTCTATGAGAATCTAGATTCCTGCCAATCACACCCTATAAATTTCAGATATTTTTTGTTCCTTTTTTTAATATATCTCAGGAACGCAATCCTCTCCAGTCTCTTAAAAAAAAAGTGGCTGCCAAGTGGCCGGTCAGTATCAATTTATCACGTGACATTGCGACAACATGGCAAGTATTATTCAGAAATCGGAAGATGGAGCTTCTTTGACCGATTATGACGAGGTGACCGACAAATTGCAAGGTAGCCACAAGCACAAACTGACACGATTCCATCGATCATCAAGAGACCTCATATCTGTAGGAATAATATATACCCACTGTACTGTACATAACAACAGTTTATTATTCAGAGACGTACAGGGAAAGCCCGCAATAATTGCGATTGCAATTGCCGTATAAGGAAAGATCAAAGATATGTGGCCATTATGCCTGCAGAGCGTCGTCGCCCTTCTCTCCATCGGCTGAAGAAGCAGTGAAAGAGACAGCAGGCTTTGGATCAGTCTTCACCACTAAACTCAGCACCTCAGGTCGCGAGTAGTGCCCCACCACGTCGAAATCGAACTTGGCTTGAACGATCTCTCCAAGGTCTGTGAACCAACCACATGATCAGGCAGTTTCTAGTGAGAAATGAGAGTTGTCTGGAACACATAATTCTAGCATATGATGATTGATGAACACCATTAAGAAACTTTGAGTAGAATTTGTTTGAATCGCCTCATGGTTTCTTACCCAGGTCAGCCGTAACGAGGCCCTCGCCGTCGAAGTTGGGGCCTGCCAACACTGTCCCGGACGGTGAAACGATGACACTCCCTCCAGGACACACAACGGTCTCCGGGGACGGCTCTTCGTCAAGTCCACCGAATGTGTACTCCGGAGGGGGAGGGTAGTCCTTTCTGCGACAGTACTGGTTTGCCGACACCACGAAGCATCCCCCTTCGAGGGCAATATGCGTCATGGACGCCACCCAAGTTGGGGACGCATCAGCTGTGGGAGCACAATATATCTGAATTCCTGCACAAACACACACAGGAGGTTTCAGCATGAGAGAGAGAAAAAAATAAAACCTCAAGTACATGAGCGAGACACTTAAAGTAGCTACGATTCCATGAATGAAATGGCTAGGAATATATACCTTTGGCGTACATGGCTGTCCTGGCAAGTGGCATCTTGTTTTCCCAGCAGAGGAGGGCACCGATTTTTCCCAACTGTGTATCAAAGACGGGCAACGTGGATCCATCTCCAAAACCCCAGAATACACGTTCCAGAGCAGTAGGCACGAGCTTGCGGTGCTTCCCTAGGTATTTTCCAAGCGGGTCGAAGAAGAGCGCCGTGTTGTAGAGTGTGTAGCCTGCCCTTTCAACCACCCCCATCACCAGAAACACCTTGTATTTTCCGGCTAATGAAGCTAAGCGGGACACTTCTGGGCCTGCATTCATGAAACGTTTGTAAACCGTTTTGTGTAGAAGCAATAAATGTTTTTTTAAAGGAATCAGCAATAGATGTTTACAATTCAGGAAAAATAAACATGGATACATTAACATCGTTTTAGAATACCAGGGACTTCTATGGCAGCTGCATGATACTTGCGAAAGTCTTCCTTTCCCTTGGCAGTGCGATTGCCAATAGCCAGTCCAAAGGTACATCCATGAGGGTAGCCACCAATGAAGGCTTCTGGAAATACCACCAGCTGTGAACCGTTTCCGGCTGCCTCCGCTATGAATTTCTCCGCTTTATCTGTGTAGCAAAATGCAGTGAAGAAATTTACAAAATGCCACATGTTCAATGGTATAAGACTTACTTCCTCTGTCCTGATATAAAATATATTCTATATATTTTTAAACATACACTCTTACTTTCTTTCCAAATAAAGACGTTCATCCACATGATTAAAGAGGAATTGCTTCATAAATGATGGCAGGTAGCAATAATCTACCTACCAAATTTTTTCACATTTTTTTCTCAAATCCTTTTTTATATGAGTATAATTTTTTTAATGTTTCTATAACTATATTACAGATGGAGGGAGTATAACAGAGAAAGAATTATCGGAAAAAAAACATGTGACTCTAGTACTTGGTAGGAACTGAGGTGCCACATGGTAGCATGCCTATAAAGGTGTTATACTTTCTCCATTCCAAAACAAAACATAAATATCATTTCTCAAAGAGTCAAACAATATCAAATTTAATTAACTTTATAAAAGAATTATCAATATTTGTACCCCAAAATTTATCTATTAGAAAAATATATTTCATTATTGATGTAATGATGCTTATTACATATCATAAAATATTACTCCCTCCCATTCAAATTATAAAACATTTTGACTTTTCTATCTACATTGATTTTATTATGTAGTTAGACAGTGTATATCTAAGCATAGTAAAAGCTATATATCTAGAAAAGTCAAAACATCTTATAATTTGATATATATCTAGAAAAGTCAAAATATCTTATAATTTGAAATGGAGGGAGTAGTATTTTTTATATCGATTTGTTAAAAATTGAGATGATTGATTTTTTTAAACGATATTTATATTATTTTTTATTATCAGGGAGGATGGAGTATTTCCTTCAAATGCGTGTCGCACCTCAAATACCTCATCATCCAGGCTCCCAGAAAGAAAAACTGTCCACGCAACTCATGATGCACCACTATCTAACGAAAAGCTAATACAATTCCCCACTATTTTTCTAACGAAAAGCTAATACAATTCCTTTAAGCTCACTGGTCCCTTCATATATCTAGGAATTATCAGCAGTAGTAGAGAAATCTAGAATGTCTACTTCAAGTAGATGCTATCATGCCAACCAACAACTGATACGTATACGTATGGCTAATATATACTCTTCTCTATTGATAAAATAGGTGCACTCTCGTACCCGTTCTTAAAAAAAAGGTATGGCCAATATTGGTAAAGCAGCTACAACATAATAACACTGTCACAATTCAGTTCAACGATTTCCTTCACCAACTTCTACGAGTAGTACGAGCGGCCATCACGCCACACAAATTAAGTGAATACTAATTTTGGCGAGACAAGCAAGCAAACACCTCTCTCGCAGCACCAATCCAGACAGCCACACGGCTGGGCGCGAGAGAATAGCAACCATGGATGGGCGCTACTGACTCCAACAATTGCAAGAGAGAGAGAGAGAGAGAGAGAGAGAGAGAGCAAAATCGCACGCACCGAGAGTGCCGGGGGTGTCGTAGAACACGGACGACGCCTGCACGACGGTGGCACGCACGGTTGTGGCGGCCTGGTCGGCGCCGGCATTCTTCATCTCCACCTCCGCGATCACGGGCTCGCTGCCCGAGCTCGATGGGGCCAGGGCCATCGTCTCCGACTGCCAAGCAATCGAGTAGAGATCTGGGAGAGCCGAGAGGGGAAAGCAGAAGGCGGGCTACTTGTGTTCCTTGCCGAGGTAGTCGCGGACGAACTGGCCGCGAGCGAGCGTGCGAGCGCGCTGGGGCTCGATGTGGACGGTAGGACTTAGGAGAGGTGGATGCCGAAGGCGAAGAGGGAGGCCGTGGTGGACGGGGACGGAGCACCTACCAGGCTACCAGGCCAGCAGGCACCAGCCCACACCACCCCATGCTGGGCAGCAGGCAGGGTTCAGGCTACCGTGAAAAAATACCGGACCTCAGCGGTAGAAGTGATTTTCGCGAATTTCACCGATTTTAGGGATTTCTCGGCAAAAAAAAAAAGTTCAAACGGACTCACGAAAATTTGTCTGAAGCTTGACCGAAGAAATGGAAGTTATTATCGGTAATGCTCCGCTCGTCTCGCCCCGCCCGCGCAGATTCGCCCTGCCTGCGATCGACGAGCCAAGGCACAGGGCCACGCCACCATCTTCGTCGCCATGTTCTTCGGTCGCACCAGCCTCATGTCCTTCCACACCGCCGTCCTCGAGCTGCAGCGCCCAAACAGGCCTTCCGTAGCTGACTCCATCGCGGCAGGCACCTCCATCCGACTGCCGCGGCCGCCTCAACTGCGCCGGGCGCCTCCACTGCATCGGGTGCCGACATCAGCTATCGTGGCCGCCTCCACCACGCGTATTGCAAACGTATGTTCTAGATGTTTCAGATGTATGTTGCAAGTGTTTCATACGGATGTTGCAAAAGTAGATTGGGATGTTGCATATGTTGCAATGGTTTGTACACGTATGTTGCAATATGTTCTCAATGTTTCATCTGTTTTTCAGACTACGTTGCAGGTGTGTTTATCTGGATGTTGCATTGTTTCACACAAATATTGCAAGTGTTTTATCCGGATGTTGTTTATGTGTTGCAGTGGTTTTTAATTGTTTTTCACGTGTTTTTGCAAATATTTTAGACGCATGTTTCAAGTGTTTTATCTATCTTCTTTTGTATGTTGCACATTTAGATGTTTTAAAAGTAGATCTGGTGTTGCATATAGGTTGCCCGTGGGAAGCAGAAGAGGGCGTGAGTAGTCTCTGTGCGAGCACGCGGCACGGGCCCGTGTGGGCGCACTGAACTCAGGCACGGGCGAACGACGTTCGAGCGATACGAGCCCTGCGTGGATGCGTGAAACGGAGGCGCGGAAGCGAATTGCGGTTCATCCAGATGTCGAGGCGCTAGCCGTGCGCGACTGTTACCGAAAGTCGGAAGTGGATTTTTTTGCTCCTCTCATGTGGCCATTAATCGAGAACAAAGAGTAGGGATCAAGGCAGCATGACAAGGGTAAGCCGCTGACGAGACCATGGAAGCAACGTCAGATCGAGAGCAGAGGCGGGCGGGCATAGAGGTGCGGCGGCTGAGAGGAGAGAGAAATAAATTTGCAGTCATGGACCATGTTGGGCCAAAAAAGATATTTTAAAAAGGCTGAGATTGAAAGACCGGTATTGGCCTTTCACCGGGCCAGGCCGAGAAAACGAATTTTGATTTTCGCTAAATTCTGGGCCGTGATTTTGAACTCTGGCTTCAGGTACACGAATCATGTTTCGTGAAGTTCTGTGCAGGTCACTGTAACTTTTGCATTTCGCATCTGTATCAATTTGTTTTGTTTGATAAACCTATTTTCCTCCCGATACCTGCAGATTAAAACGAAAATTAAATTAATTTTCTTCTCAGTGCTTCTCAATATGTATAGATCGCAGGAGATTATTTTTCCTTAACAAGGCCTTGTTCAAATGACAAGATTAGACAAATTGTTCTTTCTAGTTCAACTGAAATCTTGCCCGTGTCAGGCACATTGGGGGTACACCCCTCTTCTCCTCTTTTCCAAAGATCATATAAGTGCTTATTATTGGCCTTTCCAACGCATCCGATCTTTAACAGCGTGTTTGGTTCATCGATTCATTCCATCCGGCATCAGGTGGACCTGCTAAAAATAGAACGGTTTGTCCGGCGTTTTTTTGTTGGAGCGAGTTGATTCTGTCTGCTTGCTGAGATTTAGGCCCGTTACCCCTCCTAAAAACTTTAGGAGCTAAAATCTGGATAAAATTTACCTAAAGAACTAAACACCCCCTCCTAAAAGCTCTTAAAAACTTTAGGAGGGGCCAAAAACTTTAGGAGCTCTGACCCCTCCTAAAAGCTCCTAAAGTCCATCATGGACCTGGGGTACCCCTCCCGACCGCACGCTCCCCCACGCCCCCGCACCCACGTCCCGAACGCCACCGCCACTGCTCCCTCCCTCCTCCACGCCGCTGCCCGCCGGATCCGCCGCCCCCACTCCCTCGCGCCGCCGGATCCGCCGCCCCCGCTCCCTCGCGCCGCCGCACGGGCCGGCCGCGGCACCCCCGCTCCTCCTCGACGCTGGCGCCACGATGTCCGCCTTGGAGAGGCTGAGCATCGGGCCGGTGAGGAAGGCGAGCACGGCATTTGTCACCGGCTCCGCTCCAATCTCCACCGCCGCGGAGCGGCAATGTCCGCCGGCGAGGATCTCTTCGGGTGGCCGCCCGTCCACCCCCTCCTCTACCGCCTCCGCGCGGCCCACCACCATGTCGTCCACCTCCAGCGGCCGCCCCGCCACTCCGTCTGCCGCATTCGCGCGCCCCACCACCCTGTCCTTCCGTTGGCGGGGCCGGAGGCCGAGGCGCCGGTGGCGGGCACCCGTAGCAGCCGCCGTTTGGGCGCAGGGAGGGCGGAGGCACCCGTCCGCCCCGCCGCGCTGCGTCCTGCAGTGCCGGTGACCCTCCCCACAGCGGGACCAACGCCAGCGGCGGCCGCCGCCATCCCTCATGGAGCCGGTGAGGGGGAGGCTTGAGCGAAGAAGCAAGAGGTCAGGGGAAGTGAGGGGGAGGCGGATCCGGGTAGCGCGGGCGTGGATCTGGCGACGGCGGCGGCGGATCGACGACGACGTTGCCGAAAGAAGCGGCGGCGGCGACGGAACGTGTGTGAGGCGTGGCTGCGGCATTTGAGGAGTGGGGAGGAGACTGGAGGGAGAAAGAGTGGCGTGCGGAGTTGAGGGAGAAAGAGAGTAGCGCCAGGGGTAACTGGGGAGGGCATCATGGTCCTTTTGCCACTGCATTTATTGCCTTTAGTCAGTTTTAGGAGGTAGAACCAAACACTCTTTTAGAAGGTTTTGGAAGGCTGCCTAAAACTTTTAGGAGCTAAAGTTTTAAGAACTTGGAACCAAACAGACCCTTATTACTCTACCCTTATTACTCTACGGGGAATCAATTGATGACGAATGGTGCAGTTCCATGCCGTGAACCAAATGGCATCGCTAGCTTCGGTATTAGGCTCGGACCATTCTGGATCATCTCACATCGCAAACCAAACATGCTGGATCTACAAATCCTCCTTATAACACAAACACAAAGTTTTCTACTTGTTACTCTTCATTAATGTTGCTGACTCTCCACTTTTCCTAAAGCATGGAAGGGATGGCACCGGCACATATCAAATATATGCAGAAATGCATGGCAAAGAGTTCAAAGAGATTCTTGGGGATATCTTTGATGTAGAGGTTTGGATGCTTATTGTCGCAACGGTAAATAAATGTAGCAAACACCAAAGTTGATGGGTCATCATTATTTCTAGGAAGTGGCACGGCTCTTGCAAGACAAATATTTGTGAGTAATGTTTTTCAAAGCAAAAATTGCTATAGTGTGAAACCATCTTACAAGGATCAGAAGTGGAACCTGGCTTGTATCCTTGGGAGTTCAAGCTCATGGTGTGATGTTTATTGTTTGCCTATGGAATTGAGCATTTTGTACCATTGTGAGTATTATTCCTAGAAGCTGTGAGTTCAAGTAAGCAATGGAATATATTTTGACATATATTTCCTCTGTCCCTGAATAAATAAATTCTTGGAGTTGTCTTAAATCAAAAAATTTAAACTTTGACCGAATTTGTAGAAAAAACATCAAGATTTATGATATCAAACTAGTATCATTAAATTTACCATAGAATATATTTTTATATTGTGCTAATTTTATGTCATAGATGTTGTTAGTCTTTTCTATAAAGTTAGTCAAACTTAAAAAAAATTAACTGACACGGATTCCAGGAATTGATTTATTTAGGGACAGAGACAATATGACATTTGGAATATCAATTCCTTTTAACTTCTACAGAAGAAGTTTCAATCTCTGCACCATAATAACTATATGCAAAAAAAGACATTGTACCTTGTTGATGTTAAAGAATTGCTTCTGCGTGCTACGACACATGTTTGCGAAAAAAAAGAATTGCTTCTGCATATCTTGTCGAAGAACTGGCCACGGGATACGAGTATTCACAAATTCGTGTTTGCTTGCACAGAAAAGATACGCAAGTTTTTTTTTTTGAAAATAAGATACGCAAGAGTTGAGGGGTCACGTCCTGTGCAGAATTACAAGCTAGCAGGAAACAGCCTTATTTTTTTTTTCAAGCACTCATCACTCATGAATGAACACGAACACAATAGGGGGACAAGCGGTGTTTTGTGACCGGGGTAATGTCATGGCCCAACAATGCCATGGACAGTACTCCTGTTGGGTTATGGGCTGTCAAGTCCTTTTGCTTGCGGCACAGCCCAAGAGTGGCCCGTGAACAGAGTACCGTGTAGGGGCCCAAGAGATGCTTATAGGCTTCTCTCTCCCATTTTCTTTCTTTTGGCTCAAGGTCACGTGAGATTTCCAAGATGGCTGATAAGTCCGTAAAAAAAAGTGTCAAAAATTAGTGCAATTATTTAGGAGTCGGTCTAGTTTACTGAACAGAAGTCCGCAATAACTTTCATGCAATGGCAACTTGCAATTGCTATATAAGATAAGAGATGTGTGATCATTTGGTCTTCAAGACGTCATTGGCCTTTCCAGCGTTAGTCTTCTCTGATGCGGAAGTGAAGGAGACGGCGGGCTTTGGATCAGCTTTCACCACCAAACTCAGCACCTCAGGTCGCGAGTAGTGACCCACCACGTCGAAATCAAACTTGGCTCGAACAATCTCTCCAAGGTCTGCAGAACCACAACAGCCAGCTTCTAGTGAGAGTTGTGTGGAATAAATCATTCAAGCATATAGCTAGCATACCATGTCCAGGACATATGACCATATGAACATAAGTGGGATATTTTGAGTAGAATTTAGTACGTGAATTCCCCGGTTTCTTACCCAGGTCAGCAGTGAGAAGGGCCTCGCTTTCGTAGTTGGGACCTGTCAACACTGTTCCGGATGGTGAAATGATGACACTCCCTCCGGAACAAACGACAGATTCCGGGGATGGCTCTTCATCTAGGCCACCAAATGTATACTCAGGAGGGGGAGGATAGTTCTTTCGGTGACAGAACTGGCTCGCTGACAGCACAAAGCATCCCCCTTCAAGGGCAATATGTGTCATAGAAGACTGCCAACTTGGCATGCAATCAACTGTGGGAGCACAATATATCTCAATACCTGCACAAACATAGGATGATTCAGCATGAAAGATAAACTCAAGTACATGAGACATTGTGCAATTTAGCATTACACCTTGTGGTTCCAAAGTATATCCCAGCCCTCTTTATTTAAAATACAAATTCCAAGAAATAGGAATAATACCTTTGGCATACATGGCCGTCCTGAGAAGTGGCATTCTGTTTTCCCAGCAAATGAGAGCACCGATTTTTCCAAGCGGAGTATCATAGACAGGTATTGTAGATCCATCTCCAAACCCCCAGAATACTCGTTCTAGTGCAGTGGGCATGACCTTGCGGTGCTTCCCTAGGTATTTTCCCAGCGGATCAAAGGAGAGCACTGTGTTGTAAAGTGTATATCCTGCCCTCTCAACCACCCCTATCACCAGATACACCTTATATTTTCCAGCTAATGCAGATAAGCGGGACACTTCTGGGCCTGCATTCATAAAATGTTTGTAAAGTGCTCTATAGAAATAACAGATGTGTACTACACACCCTTCGTAACATGTAAAAGATATCAAGCAGGAAGCATGGATGACAGTAGGTAATGGTGGTACACGCTATAAACTAGAATGAGAATCATCTAATGTAAAACAGCAAAGTTATAAACATGCTCAGTGCAAATTCTAGAAATAGCACTGCCTTACCAAGCATCAATGTGTTTTGTGTATTCATTGTCAGAAAACTTGCCAAGAGTGAGAAAAATGGATACATATGCTCATGGAAGAAAATATGCTGTTTTTCAAGACTGTCAACCACATAACTCAAATTCCAAGGGATAATCCACCCCATTTCCCAACCTTGGAGGAACTAGGTTGTTTTCCATTAAGAAGAAAATAAGCAACAGAATTCAAATTGAAGAGGAATCGAATCTGGGTTGTTGAGATGCACAACCACACCTCACACTCCAATATGTTCAGCTATGCTCACTTACTATACTAGTATCCTAAGATCTAAAATAGAAACTAAATGCATGTTTTAAGTGCTTCTGTTCAGTAATATGCAACCAGCACCAGGTGCAATATATCATCTTGCCGTATGGACCGCAAATTAGAGGTTATACCCTCCATTTTTATATTTTAATGAGGTAGTTGCTTACAATTCCTTAGGTTTGTGCTTCATTCTTAAGACTGCAGTTCACACTACAAGATTATTGTGAGCATATTATAATTACAAAAGGGTAAAGTTTCTACCCCAAAGAACAAAGCATGGTAATCCACGTGAAAAATAATGTAGAACAAGGATACATTAACATCATTTAGAATACCAGGCACATCTATGGCAGATGCGTGATACTTTTGAAAGTCTTCCTTTCCTTTGGCAGTTCGATTGCCGATAACCAATCCAAAGGTAGATCCATGTGGGTAGCCACCAACAAAGACTTCCGGAAACAAAACCAACTGTGAACCATACCCAGCTGCCTCTGCTATCAATTTCTCCGCTTTATCTGAAACATAATGCATCGAAGAGATTTACAAAATGTCACATCTCTAATGCTACAAGACTTAAAGCTGATAAAAGGATTATTGTAAAAAAAAGATGTGAATATGTGACCCTAGTACTGGGTAGAAACTGAGGTGTCACATAGTATTAGTAGCAAGCCCATAAAGATTTTATTTCCTCAAATGCCTGTATGTCGCACCTCAAATACCTCATCCTCCAGGCTCTAAGCAAGAAAAAACTGTCCACACAACACACAAACCACTATAAAAATTCCTTTTCTCATCTAGCTGATAGTGATTCACCATGAGAAAACCAAATGCTCCATATGTCTAGGATCAATGGATCATTATCATCAGTAGTAGAGAACGATGTCTCCTTAGAAGTAGATGCCATCATGTCAATCAACTGCTATTGTATTGGAGAAATGAAGCTACACATAATGACACTGTCACTATTCAATTAAACGATTTTCTCAACAACTTTTACGAGTACTAGCCATCACTATACACAATTCAGTAAGCTAGTTTTGCCGAGACAAACAAGCGAACACCTCGCGCGTAGCACCAATCTAAGCAGCCGCACGGGCGAGACAACGAATCGAACACCACAGGCGCTACTGTAACAACAGCAAACATAACGGGTAGAGAGAGCAAAATTACACGCACCGAGAGTGGCAGGGGTGTCGTAGAACACGGACGACGCCTGAACGACGGTGACCCGCACCGTTGAGGCGGCCTGGTCGGCGCCGGCGTTCATCTCCACCTCCGGGATCACGGGCTCGCTGCCGGAGCTCGATGGGGCCAGGGCCATCGTCTCCGACTACCAAGCGATTGCCTGAAGGTCTGGGGGTCTGGGAGAGGGGGCCGCGGACGGCGGGCTACTTGTCGTGCTTCTTGCGGAGGTAGTCGCGGACGAACTGGTCCCGAGCGAGCGTGCGAGCGCGCTGGGGCTCGATGTGGACGTAGGAGAGGTGGATGCCGAAGGCGAGGAGGCCCGCGCCGAGGGCGAAGAGGGAGGCCGTGGAGAGGAGCTGCCGGGAAGTGGACGGGGAGCACCACCCCATCCGTCAGCGTCAGCAGGGGGAGTGGCGGTTTTGTGGAATTGTGGGGGAAATTCTCTGCAGGGTTACCACATCTCGCCGAGAAATTTCAATACATAACCCTCAAATCGCAGCCTCTCACATCCAGTTGCTTTTCAATATTTGACCCTGGGCACGTGAATTCTCACACCTCATCACACGGGAAAAGACCGAAAAAACCCCCGCCTCTGAACCTGAACGCACGCTCTGCAATCGTTCGTGCTCCCCACCGCCTCGGTTCGTGCGCCTCCTCACGGCCATCTGTCGCGGCGGGCATCTTCGGTCGGGGAGTGACGGCCGGCCACCGGCGGCGGGCGGCCTCCGGCGACGCCTCACCACTGCCGGCCCAAACCCTGGGCCGTCGGGCCACGGAACGGCGGCGGGCGGAGAAACAGCGGCGCCGGCTACCACCAGCGGCGGCAGGCAGGGGACGACCAGGGCGGGCGGCTGACAGCGACGGGCGGGCTCCGGCGGCGGCGTCGGGTAGTCGCGCTCGCGGTCGCGACGAAGCTAGCGAAAAAAAAACGCGAACAGGCCAGCGGACGCCAGGGATTTCAGGATAGAAGGCGGGGTATTTCAGTCTTTTCCCATGTGCTGAGGAGTGAGAAGAGATAATTGGAAATCCTATCCTATACTCTTATAAAGCTAAACTCCACCAGAAATTTCTCTCAACATATAAGTTATACACCTCAACAATTTACTAGAACTTACAATTATAGCCAACTAGCACATATAATTATGATAATTATCTCTTTATCTACTAACGTGCATTTAGCTATCCATATCGATATGTCAACAGAAATGTTATACAACACATGTGTTTTAGCAAAAAAAAAACACATGGATTGTTTTTATCTCTCTTCCTCTCTCTTTCTCACCGGTGACCGCCGGCGACGGCGATCGGCGAGCTCGCCCCAGCGCGCCTCCCCGCGCCCATGCCAGCCATGGCGGCGGCGACGACGGCGACGGATCTGTGATTTGTCATGCCATAGAAAAAAAATTGTGATATGTGATCTGTGATGTGTGGAGGCTGGAGATAGAAGAATGGTGCAGGCTGTTGGATCTTAATCTTATGGTGCAAAAAAATTCATGTGCTAAAACTACATAAAACACATAGTTGTGCAGTAGCCAGACTCTATGTCAAACCATTCACCGAAATTAATTTAAAATAGTTTCATTCATATAACTATAAATATAAATAGTCTAATTTCTTTTTAAATTATCTGAAATTCCCGCAGCAACGGGCGGGGTATTCTCCTGTTGTAAAAGAAGAGAAAATTTGATAAATCCCCCAGATCTAAAGAATTCGCGTGTCCAAGATCAAATATTGAGAGGCTTACGAATTAGATGTCAAATATTGAGAGGCTTGTAAATTGAGGGTTAAATATTAAAATTTCTCCATTTTCGCCTCGTGTGCAGTGTCATGGTCCGATGACGCGACCACCTAGCGTAGGCGCGCAGAGACATGACAGTAGTGCAGTTTCGGATGGGGGCTCCCCAGATTTCAGGTTCTCCTACGGTTTTCAAGTTTAGGGATCCTAAATTTATCGGATTCGATTTTTGGTTTCGGTTTATATCCGTGGATATCCGATGAAGGTCCGAAATATATCATTTTTTTAATAAAAGCTCAAGTGTTTTATTAATAAATTTTTTATGTGAGCTACTAGATTTGTTCTAAGTTGAGTCACGAAATTATGTGTTGTTTACCACCTCTTGTTTGTATATGTGAATATGTAGTATATATCATGGATGTGTTGCTGAAATTCCTTGTTGTTTTCTTGTATTGTTGTTTACCACCTCTTGTTTGTATATGTGAATATGTAGTATATATCATGGATGTTTTGCTTGAAATTCCTTATTGTTTTCTAGTATTGCCATATAATAGTGGGTTTGAGTTTGGGCAACCAATCGGGTTTTCGAGGATTCATCGGGTTTGGTTTGGGTTTGGATTATCACCAAAGCAAGATATATAGGGTGGTTTCGGGTTTCCGATTTAGGGACCTGTGGAGACTCCACCGACCCGAATTCGCCCGTTGCCGGGCGTCTACCCTTCCAAATTTGATCTGGTTGAATCTGTAACATCAAAGGATGCGATGCTAGCTCGGCAAAACATGTAATGTGAAACCACTTATTACGTGCAAACATGGAATCCAATTCAAGAAAAATACTTCGGTCCCTCAAACAATTTAAAAATTTGGCATATTCATATCGCAGATAAATGTGTACTCACATGCACATGTTGATATACAAACTCAAACTAGAAAAAATAAAACGAAAATGACAATAAGATGCATGTGCACTAAAAGTCAAAATCCTTAAGTGCACATCTTTTACTATACGAAATCAGCACCAGAAACCGGGCTACCGGATTGGGCCACGTCGTCCGTTAACATGCTAACCGTTCGATCTGGCAAACAAGTGAAATCAACCATTCGATCGGGGTCTTCGCGGATCTCCTACCCGTTACGCTGTGAACCGGGCCGTCGTGAATGGTCGCGAACCCGTTCGACCGAGCACTCGCCCCCTCCGCCACGGCCCTCGGACTGCTCCGCTCGTGCTCATGCGCCGCCAACCTTCGCACCCACCTGAATTTTTTATTTTAGCCATTTTTTTGAAAAAATTTCACAAATATGCCCCTGGAGGTAAGATTTCAAAATCTGGACCCACGCTGGCGCCGAGCTCTTGGGCTCAAAGCAGACGTGGCGGTGACATGGCAGACAGCTCGACGCCAGTAACCTTGGCGCCGAGCTCAGCGCCGTAGATCTTGTAGCCGAGCTCGGCGCCGTAGATCTTGGCACTGAGCTAGCGTGTCTTACGTATGGGCCCCAATTCTTTCTCTCTTCCTCTCCCTCTCTCTCGCACCTCCCTCACCCGAGTAGCGCACCGCCGTCGCCGCCCGCGCCGTCTCCCACCCCCGGCCACCCGCGCGCCCTCACCCTCGCCCGCACCCGCTCTACGTCGCCACCGTGACCTCTCCCACCCCCGGCCACCCGCACCCGCGCGCCCTCACCCTCGCCCTCGCCCGCGCCCACGCCTCGCCCTCGGACCACCACGCCCCGCGCCCGTGCCGGTCCCGTCGCCGGTCCCCTTGCCCCCCCGCGCCTAGCCGCGCCGCGCCCCGCGCCCCCGCCGGACTGCCGCCTGCGTCGCGCCCTCGGCTCGCCCGCGCCCGCCGCGCCGGTGCCGTGACCGTGACCATGCCGCCCGCCACCACCGACCTCGGCCGCGCCCACCGTGCCACCCACGCCCACCGAGCCGGCCTCGCCGCGCGGAGCGCCAGGCATCCCGCGCCCGCCGCACGCCACCGCTGTCCTCGACCACGCCCTCGGCACCTGCAGCGCTCAACCGTGCCACCACCGGCCTGACTCGTTGGCCTGACCCACGCACAGCGTCCGCTGTGACTCCGTCGACGTCCGTGACTCCGTCGTCGGACAGGTAAAAATTGTGAATTTGCAATATGCGTACTTAGTTAGCTTTGATTGTAGTGTAGTAGTTTTGGCATTTGTTATTTACTAGTTAATGTGATGACTCAGGTAGTTGATTTAGTTAATGATCTAGTGAGATAGATATGTAGATAGATAGAAACATAGATACATAGGTACATAGATATAGTTAGATAGCTACTTAGATAGGTAGTTACATATTTAGTTAACTAAATAGGATCTAGCTATTTAGTTAGTACACTGTATCTATGTATGTAGTTATTATCTTATTTACTTAGTTTGTAGTTAGAAAGTATTTGTTAGGTACTATCTATCGTCTAATTTGGACTAAAGGACATGTGTTTCGTTATGTGTTTAAACTAGATGGACAACCTAGTGACAATATATCATGGAGGCACGGTTGAATATAATCGCTATGGATATGTTGAGTTTGTTGACATGCAAAGCATGCCTGTGCTATTCAATGATAGGCCTTCATTTAGTGAGATGGTTGTAAGGGCTCAGGAGGAGCTGCATTACTTTAGAGATGATGACATTGCAGTTGAGAGTGTACTGCACCTAGGTTCTCCTCCCAACATCCTCAGGCGAATGATCCAATTGGTTGTGCGGATCAGTGGAAGAACTATGTGAGATCGGCTATGAAGAGCCAGCTGTAATGTTTGGACGTGGTTGTGCGTCGGGTGTTAGTCGATCCCATCCCTCATGGGTTTTCCCCACCAATGGGTCAGCAGGCACACATCGACCCTCCCGTCCCAAAACCTGATATAGATGTGGAGGTTGCACCTACGGTTCCCGATGCTCAATCTACCCCCAATATGGTAGTTGGAGATGCTTGTTAGACTCATGTTGTTGTGGCAGATCCTCCTGATGAGATCCCTTTGACATAGAATCATCCGAGTAAGTGTCTTAACCGCATGGTTATTAGGAGCTTACCCCCTTCCTTACATCTATTTCTTTCATTCTTTCCTCATTTCTCTACTTATGTTGCAGGAGACATTCCTGAGAATGTAGATATGGCCCCTGTTGCTGCTCAAGTGCACTGTGAAGATGGATTCCGTGGCTCCAATAGTGTTGAAATTATACATGATTCAGAGCCATATGAGATGGCAAGGGCTCTTGATTCTGATGATGATCGCCCTGTTAGAGAGCTGACAGAGAGTGATGTTGAGATGCTGAGGCATATCTTTCCCAGCCGCTGTGATCCAAGAGTTCATGAGTTCAGCGATCTTGCTCATTTTGATCAGGCATGTGCAGAAGGACGTGATGATGAGCTCCTAGAAGCTCCTGAGGCTGGCCCTAACATGGTAATTGAGAATGGGAGGGTGTTCAAGGACCTCCCTGCATTGAAGAGGTGGTTGTAGGCGTTTGTAGTGGTACAAAAGAGACCTTACAAGGTCTTGCATTCATATGCGGAGCGCTGTTACACAGTTGTGTGTGACAAGGAACGCTGCCTATGGAGGGTTTGTGTAAGAAAGCAAAAGGTCACCGGAAAGTGGAAGATCATAAAAGTTATCAGGCCACACAATTGTGCTGACCATGTGCTGACACTAGGGCATCGGCAGTTGACATCTACTCTCATTGCCAAGCGGTTGATGGGAATATTGCAGGGAGAACCCAATATGAAGGTTAGGACAATTATCAGGACCGTTGAGGCGTTGTATGAAGGTTATGTGATAACTTATGGTAAAGCTTGGAGGGCTAAGCAGCGAGCGTGGAAGATGATATATGGGGACTGGGAGGATGGTTATGAGCAGCTACCAGTACTCTTCAATGCAATCAAAAAGGTGAATCCAGGCATGCATTATGAGTACATCCCAAAATCAAATGCATGGAAGGATGGGAGGCAGATATTCTTTCGTGCTTTCTAGTGCTTCCCTCAGTGTGTCGAGGCCTTTAGGCACTATCGTCCCGTCTTCTCTATTGATGGTACGTTCTTGATTGGCAAATACCACGACACACTTCTTATAGCCATATCCTATGACGTGAACAACAAGTTGGTTCCTTTGGCATTTGCTTTGGTTGAGAAGGAGAACAATGATAGTTGGGGATGGTTCTTGAGGCTAGTCTGGATACATGTGGTTGGGCCTAGCAGGGAGGTTGGCGTCATATCTGATAGGCACCAGGGCAAACTTAATGCCATGCGAGAGCAGATAGAGGGGTATGCACCTTTGCACCATCGTTGGTGTACTCGGCACCTTGTTGAGAATTTACTTCGAAAGGATGGTGTGAAGGGTAACTTTGATCTGTTCTAGGAGGCTGCTCGACAGCTTGAGGACAAGTACTTTCAGAAAAAGTTGGAGCAGGTCAGAACCGCATCAAATGCAGAAGGTAAACAATGGCTCACAGGTTTGATGAGGGATTTGGAGAAATGGATGAGAGCTCACGACGCCGGTGGATGGAGGTATGGGTTTCAGTGCAGCAACATAGCGGAGTCATTCAATAAGTTACTATTGGGGATACGTGGTATGCCTGTGAATGCAATCGTTCAATTCACCTTCTACACGCTTGTTGCCTGGTTCAACGATAGACATGCCCATGCATTGAAGTTGCGGAGTGATGGAGAGATATGGGCTCCGAAACCAAAGGCACGCCTATAGAAGGCAAATGAAAGGGCTGGCACACATGAGGTTACATGCTTTGACCACGCCATAGGGACTTATTAGGTGGAGCATAGGGGTGGTACAATGTCCGACGACGAGGTCCGAGAGTCGAGGATGCATGTGGTTATCCTCCAAGATTTCAAATGCGCTTGTGGTAAACCAAGATAGTACCACTTTCTATGTTCCCATTTGGTGGTAGCAGCTAGGCATCACAACTATAATATCGAGAGCAGGATACCTCACGAGTTTAGTGTTGACACGCTTGTGCACACATGGAGCCCTCGCTTCGTGCCTTTCCGGGACCCTGGAGAGTGGCCTCCATATGATGGGCCGAAGTACATTACGGATCCAGCTTACCGTTGGAACAAGGGTGGATCAAGGAAGAGAATAAGACACAGGATGGTTATGGATCAGATACCCAGAAGAACAAGGCGTGGGAGAGGAACCCCATTTGTTACTGACCCCGAGCAGTACGAGTGCGGCAAGTGTGGTAGACTTGGCCACAATTCATGAAGTTGCCATTAGCGGATTAGTGAGGTGCGACTATTGGTTGATTTCATTATTTCATATTTGTCGTATTTATTTAATTAATTATGCATGTCTCAATTTATGCATGTAATTGTGTCAATTACTTGTACATTTCTAAGTTTATGTTTCATTGTATATTGAATTTTTAATTCATTGACTTTTTTGTAGGATGGCGCAATTCCACCTGCTCGACCCGACGTACGAGGCGACCCACCGAGGACGTCTCATAGCGCAGGGGCAGGTAATAACCTATAGGTTTTGTTCAAATTTTGGTGAGCGTACATGTGTTCGTGAAGTAACAGGAGACTATGTTTTATTCCATGCAGGACCTTCTGCTCCTTCATCCTAGAACCCACAATGGGTTCTTGGACATACAGTATGACGACAGGTACACTCCTTTTCTGCAAAGAGCTGGCTTGGATGTCATCTCTTTTTAGGTTCGTCGTGGGTTGCCCAAGTTCAACTCAGCGGCTATAACTGCATTGATTGACAGGTATTATATTCAATCATTGCCTCCATTCATGGCCATTTGTTCATGCGCTTGCCTTTTTGACATATAATCTTGCTTTGTCTAAAATATAGGTGGCGGCCGAAGACTCACAGCTTCCACCTACCTTTTGGGGAGATGGCAGTCATGCTCCAGGACTATTAGAAGATGCTAGGCCTGAGGATTCACGGCAACACAGTCACCGGGCAGTGCAGGTCAGATGGCTGGAGAGCATGAGTGGAGGCCTTCCTTGAGCATGAGGTTGGCGAGCAAGGCGCTCGCACTTCTGGAGTTCTCATCTCCTGGCTCCGGCAAGAGTTCGCACAGTGCCCCGAGGAGGCAGATGAGGAGACAGTTGGGTACTACTGCAGGCCGTGGATCCTACACCTGTTTGCCTGCGTTCTCTTCCTCGACGCCACGGGTGACACTGCATCGTGGATGTGGGTCCACTGCCTCAGTGACTGGGACCAGGTGGGTCAGTACAGTTGGGGCTCTGCAGTCTTGGGTTAACTTTACCGGTAGCTTTGCGAGGGGTGTCGTCGGACTTCGTCCACAATGTCACTTGGTGGATGTGTGTCCCTACTCTAGTTGTGGATGTGGGCTCATCTACCAGTTGGCCGTCCTGATGTTCTGGCTCATCGTGAGTGGTTCCCAGGTCAGCCTCCACGTCGGCAGCCGACGTGGGCGTACCTTTGGGACTAGGTCAGGGTTTCGCACGCGAGGTTAGAGCAGGCATACATTGAGTTCACGAATGAGCTAGACACGCTCACGGCGTCTAGTGTAAGTAAATTTTATTTCCTATGCTGGTTTGAAATGGATTAGTATACCATCTAACATCTTGTTTGGACATGTTGTAGGTGGAGTGGGAGTCGTACGATGGAGAGGGGGCACTTCCTTTTCAGTTGAGCAACATGTGTGGGTTCGACGACAACTTCTATAGGATGAGGTGCCCTCTAATCTGCTTCTATGCTGTCGAGTTCCACCTGCCAGATAGAGTTGCACACCAATTTGGAGTGAGACAGCTTTGGCCAACGGCTCCGTTCTCGACTGGCATTGACTTACACAAGTGTTTTGCTATTTCAAATGTCTCATGATGGTCCATTTCCATTAATATGGTGACATGTACATGGATTCAAGTAACGATGACATACGTGCAGGTTGGATCATCAGAAGAACAGAAAGATTTTTGACTAGGAGAAGCACCACCAGTTCTACATTGAGCAATGGGAGGAGATGCATGACAACGTGGACGAGAACAACGAGCCGCACACGAACCGTGAGTTCAGGTGGTACCAAGCTTGGTACCAACGTGTGACATGTTGCAGGCTGAGGGTACAGTGGACAGAAGATGACTACGCCAACATCGAGTCCTCCGACAATGAAGACACAGCGTACGACCAATCAACTCGTGCAGGAAGGCAGGTGGAGGCAGGACCGATCTTGGACAGAGTGGTAAGTCAATTGCCTTATTTTTCTACGTTAAGTTGTATACCAATACATTAGGCGTTAGAGGTATCTATTTTAGTTAGTGCCACCTTCGAGCCATAGCATCCTTATAATACGTTAGATTCTTGTACAAAAGAAAACAAAATCTATTGCTATCTGTTTAGAAGTATTATTACTGAGAACTTTGTTGCAGGGCAATACACTCAAATGCTCCGTTGAAGACATTGAGCACTTTCATCCGAGAGTCAGGGATGACGACATGCGTAGCTTCCTAGACGTAAGATTCAAAATATTCTTTTAAACATATTATTAATACGTTAGATTCTTTCAGTTAACATAATTTTGTACAACAGAGGCTGTCACGTCAACTACGCCGTGCGGCTGCTCGTTGTGGTTGTAGGACAGACACGATGCAAGACGTGTACGTTCCTTCCGCAGGCAGAGGAAGCTTAGGTTCCTCTAGCCAAGCAGCTACAGGGGACAAGGACGAGGACGAGGATGACGACAACGACGACGTGGACTAGAGGCATGAGGATCTTGGCCCCTCTCAGCTCCATGACGCTCCCTTGACTCAGCCTACACAGCCTCTACGCACTAGGCGACGCAGTCCACCTGACCCTTACACTCCAGGTACGAGCGCTCTCGATCACAACGGTAAGGGTAAGACTAGGAGGCAGTGAGGGTTGTGGTAGATGTTAGTATGTACTATTATGCATTTTGTATTTACTTTCCTGTAACTATTTGGGATTATATGGACATTGTGAATTATTTGGACTATGTAGGACATGTTATGTTGATTGTGATGTTCGCTGTGGTTGCATTGTGCTCTTTGGACAATTAAATGTTTGGATTATATAATGATGTCTCTGTTTGTAACTGAGGATGCTCCTGAAATAAGGGAAACTCTTGGGAATTTTTTTTCCGTGAATCATTAATCATACTACACTGCTAAAAGGCACAAATGTAGTACATAGATTAAATGTAAATTCATTAGAACGTGTATAGTCCAATCGTATCGTACAGACGCTTTACAGATGAATCTAGGCTTTTCAAGTAACAGTGAACGAATCTAGGCTTTTCAGATAATGAAAATAGACTTTTCAGTTACAAGGACGAGGAGTACGATGACAATAGCGATGTATCACTTCACTTACATAGTACTGGCATGCAAGGAAGCACAACTCCACTCCATCTCCATCATCCATCTTATGACTGTTTGATCATAGGGCTGAGGTGAAGAGGCACACGGATCGCTGACATGGCACATTGAGAGGCCTCCATTCCTCCTCTCAACCTATAAATAACCCCTCACTCCCTCTCATTCACACACACAACAAGGAAGAAGAGCACTCCTTAGTATTTTCTTTCGTTGCAGTACCAATGTCTGGAGGGTCGTCCAGAGGAAGAGGAAAGGGGAAGGAAACTACCATTGTGTGGGAGGGTTCTCTTGGTCCTGATTTCTTTGAGGAAGCTCTTTATGAGAGGTTCCTAGTTGAGAGCAAAAGTGATTTCACCAAAGAGGCACCACTGAGAGGATACGATGAACGGAAAGAAGAGTGGCCAAAATACATGCATGGTGAGGACTACCTAGTGCAGATGTTCACCGAGGTAATAGATGGAGGTCATCGTTTCTTCAAATGCCCGCGAGCATGGGTAATTGCTATTACTATTTGTTTTTTCAATGTGTTCCTCTTCTATACAACTTACATGAACAGGGCGACAACAATAATGGTGCCGATTCACAGGAGGCACTCTGTAATGATCCATATTGCACCTGCCCTAACCACAAGAACAAGGGGCCTCGCCCGTCACCCCCGCCACCACCAACAACAACAATGGGAGGCTACTGTGGAGAAGGTGCAACATAATTTGCTATGTGGCCACACTACTATGACGACTTTATCTTATTCACATGCCACATCTATGTGTTTGTTGTTTGGTTTAATTACCTAAGGCATGTTAGGTTTAGTCGAAGGAACTATGTACCCTAGTTTAGTACATATTCTCACATGCCATTTTCATGTGTTTTGTGTGTTGAATTATATAATGCCCTACTTCGTTAGGTTTTATTTGCAGCACGTGATCAAATTTCACTACGTCCGTAATATTAAGCTAAATATTATGACCATAAATAATGAAAACAACCACATAATGAAAAGTCCAATACTATGCCACATTAAACAACATAATAATACTAGAAGTACATGCCGACAGTAGACATAGGGGGCAAATGCACTTTCAAATCCTCAGTCTGAAACATATTGAGTAAGCAACTCATCATCCGAGTACCAGTCCTCTACCACAACCTTATTGCTATGGCTAGGCTCACCTGCATTGCTCTGACCCACCTATCGCCTGTAGTAAGCAACCTCCGCTTCATCTGCGGCCTCTGCGGTCTGAGTGAAGATCGTGTCATCATCCTCCTCCGCCTGCAAGCCCATCTGAAAGGTCCTAATGACTAGAGGGGGGGTGAATAGCCTAATAAAATTTTCTACAACAACACTTAGCAAATCGGTTAAATAATTATGAGGCAAAGCAAGTGTTGCGCTAGCCTACTAAAATTGCAAGCCACCTACCACAATTCTAGTTTATATAGTTTATTTTCACACAATAGATATGTCACTACACTAAGTTAGTGAGCTCTCAAAAGGCTAACTAAAGAGCTACACTAACCAAACTAACAAGCTCTCACAACCAGCTACACTAAAGAGCTTGACAACTAGTTTGCGGTAATATAAAGAGAGTGAGCAATTTGTTTATACCATCATGTCGAGGAAGGGGCCAATCAATCACAAGAATGAATACCAATGAAGACCAATCACCTCGTAATCAAATGATGAACACAATGATTTTTTACCGAGGTTCACTTGCTTGCCGGCAAGCTACTCCTCGTTGTGGCGATTCACTCACTTGGAGGTTCACGCGCTAATTGGCATCACACGCCAAACCCTCAATAGGGTGTCACACAACCAACACAAGATGAGGATCACACAAGCCATGAGCAATCCACTAGAGTACCTTTTGGCTCTCCGCCAAGGAAAGGTCAAGAATCCCTCACAATCACCACTATCGGAGCCGGAGACAATCACCACCCTCCGCTCGACGATTCTCGCTGCTCCAAGCCGTCTAGGTGGCGGCAACCACCAAGAGTAACAAGCAAATCCCACAGCGAAACACGAACACCAAGTGCCTCTAGATGCAAACACTTAAGCAATGCACTTGGATTCTCTCTCAATCTCACAAAGATGATGAATCAATGATGGAGATGAGTGGGAGGGCATTGGCTAAGCTCACAAGGTTGCTATGTCAATACAAATGGCCAAGAGAGTGAGCTTGAACCGGCCATGGGGCTTAAATAGAAGCCCCACGAAATAGAGCCGTTGTACCCCTTCACTGGGCACAACACGGGGTGACCAAACGCTCCGGTCATATCGACCGGACGCTGGACCTCAGCGTCCTGTCACGTGATGCACGCCACGTGTCCCTCTCTTCAAATGCTGTGCGCCTGATCTCAATGGTCAGAAGACGACCGGACGCAGCAGCTAATAGTGACCGGACGTTGAACCCCAGCGTCCGGTCGTTTCTAGTAAGCTTCCAGAAATGATTTTCCCCGACCGAACGCGTCCGGTCATGCTTGACTGGACACAACCAGCGTCCGGTCACATGGTGACTTCCTCTATGCTGCCACGCCTTCCAATGTCCGGTCACTGAGCGACCCAGCGTTCGGTTGTTTGACCAACGCCAGTGTCTTCGCTGTTACAACTGACCGGACGCGATGGTCCCTCTGAGACCAGCGTCCAGTCACTTTGTGACCAGCGAGACCAACTCCTTTTCACCTCTATCTTCTTCACCCTTGCTCAAATGTGCCAACCACCAAGTGTTTCACCTTGTGCACATGTGTTAGCATATTTTCACAAACATTTTTAAGGGTGTCAGTATTCCACTAGATCCTAAATGCATATGCAATGAGTTAGAGCATCTAGTGGCACTTTGATAACCGCATTTCAATACGAGTTTCATCCCTCTTAATAGTACGGCTATCAAACCTAAATGTGATCACACTTTCTAAGTGTCTTGATTACCAAAATAAAATAGCTCCTATAATTTATACCTTTGCCTTGAGCCTTTTGTTTTTCTCTTTCTCCTTTTCAAGCCCAAGCACTTAATCATCACCATGTCATCACCATCACCATGTCATGATCTTCATTTGCTTCACCACTTGGAATGTTCTACCTATCTCATGATCACTTGATAAACTAGGTTAGCACTTAGGGTTTCATCAATTCACCAAAACCAAACTAGAGCTTTCACCGTCTCTGCTAGAGCGATGAGCTCGCTCAGTCTGCCAGTGTCGTACTCAGCCTCCTCCGCCTGCAAGCCCGCCTCTGCTAGAGCGATGAGCTCGCTTAGTCTGGCAGTGTCGTCCTCATCCTCGTCTCCCTCATCAGACAACACAATCGGTGATTGAACGGTGCGACCAACTCACGTTCTATGCTCATCTAACTTTTTTTCCTCATACCTTGCACGAGCCACCTCTCCGTCATGGTCCTCGCTGCATCCAATCCCTTCATGTATAAAATGCAATCAGTTAGCAACGCGATTATATTACATTTAAAATCGGGCAACGAAAAAAAGGCTTTCAAGCACTCACTGGCACATAATGCAACAACATGCTCGTTCAAGACCTGCATTTGTACTCTTGTCTCCTCCCTTGCCTCCTTGCTTGCCCTCTCCTCCTCTAACACCCTCCGTCTCTCCAATCCCCATTTGTCAAGCCCAACATCGACCGGGTTACGAATACCACGCTGTCTAGCAAACTCTCGCATCTTGTCTTTGTGATGTTTAACGAATAGGTTGACGTAGTTAGGTCCATATCCCCTCTTTCCGTGCAATTACTTGCCTCCCCTTCAGTTCATCCAATAACTTAGCTTGACCATCATAACATTCCCACCTGCATTTCCTAGTGCTCTGTTCAAACAAAAAAATATATCATATATGTCTTAGCAAAAGAAACAAAATACGATTTCGTGTTTACCACAAAAATAACCAACCTCATCATAGTCAACCATATGGCCGCAATAATGGCCTATTTCAAGCTCCAAAGGGACTAGACCGTAGTTGGATTTAACACCATATTCGCACTTGACTGGAGGTGCTTTGTAAATTAACCTTTCTTTCTTCTTTTACTTTGCCTTTGGTGGCTCCGGCCATTGATTCTTAGGACCATAGAGTCACTCCTTGAAACGACACTTCACAAATCCATACACCTAAAAGAGGAGACATTAGTATACGCACACATGGAGATAAACATTTAAACAAATACACTTTCCACTTACTTCGTGTTTGTTCGGACACACAAACTCCAACGTATTCTCAGGGTTTATCACAGCTCGATCTCCGCATTCGCATAGAGAAGGTTCCTCGAGTCGTCTAACTACGGCTAGGTGCTTCTCCTTAGCCGTCATTGGCGGGGGGTTAGGGGGGTAGAACCCACCGCTTGAAGTGCTCACGTGGATGTCTCCATCTAAACCAATCGTCGAAAAGAGGTATCTAGGGTCAAACTTGTCTGCACCGTCGATCCACTAAAAGAAAAAGCACCTCTCATGGTCCTATACAACAAGATTCCAACAAAATATTAGTAGCATACTTACACAAATAAAGAAAAAAAGATAGTGGAAATAATTTCTTACATTAAAACAACTGCATGTGTTGAAGCAATGCGCTGCTGTGTCCGGATGTTTCGATTGAAACACGTGGTCCGGGAAACCACAGTCACAGTTAGGGATAGGGAGGTTAGGAGGGACGGGGGCATCTTTGCTAGACGCGTCGGGGTATAATTCTCGAGGACGACCCCGTTTTCACCAAAACTCCTCCCGATACATTTCTTGCATCTAACAAAACGGATGTAATTTAACAAACAAAAATCAAAACATCACAAATTAATGTCAATGAAAACCATAACTACAATACAACCAATTTCGTTCTAAGAACTGAAAGCACTTATCATTAAACCCTAAACCTAGGGTTTCCAATGTTATGCACAACAATGAACCCATAACATAACAACATGCGCTGCGGTTACCTAGGTATAATACAAATATTAAAAATTACATGAAACCCTAACTAATGAAGATTCTTAGGTTCAAAAATCCGACTAATATATACCGAATGGATGCAAAAAAAACTAGGAGGGGAGCGAGGATACCTTGCTCTCGAAGATCTACGGATCAAATCAAAGTTTCCAAGGTCTAATATGCCGATTCGTGAGGTAGGGCGAAGTGGGAAGAGAAAAAACCCGAGAGCGAGGAGAAAGAAGAGGAAGAAGGCTCGGGTAGGAAGGTTGGGGCCGGGGTTAAAACACCACCTCGGCGCCATAGATCATGGCGCCAAGCTCGGCGCCAAGATCTACGGCGTCGAGCTCGGCGCCAGGGTTACTAGCGCCGAGCTGCCTGCCATGTCACCGCCACGTTTGCTTCGAGCCCAAGAGCTCCGCTGGCGCCGAGACGTGTAAGCTCGGCGCCAGCAACGATGGCGCCGAGCTAAGGGTCCAGATTTTAAAATCTTACCTCTATGGCTCCATGGGCATATTTGTGAAAAAATTTCGAAAAAGAGGCTAAAAAATAAAAAATTCGGCGCGCCCGCCGCTCCTCTCTGCTTCCGTTGCCTTCCCCTGCGGTGACTCAGCGTAGTAGTTCCACGTCTCCACCTCATGCGGTTCCGCTCCCCGGCCCCAGGCAGGCCGCCCTACTGCCTCCATTCCCCGGCCGCAAGACGCCCGGCGGGCGGTCCTGCTCTGCTACACGGCGCCCCGCCAACTCGGTCGACGACTCAGCTGCGCGACGCGTCGGCACCCTTGCCCCTTCATCTGAAATTTACTATTTTCATATGATTTTTTTAAGGTGAGTTTGCATCTTAATTTTTGCATGTGACATATTTGTATGCACTATGACGAATGTGCTAAATTTTAGATTTTTAAGCGACTGAAGTCAAATTGATTTTCATGCGTTCTATCTAGTAAGTGGTTTGCACTATATATTTTGCTAGCTAGCTCAGTAAGAATCAACAGGTGCCGCAATATTGGGCTGGCGAGCGGCATAGCACGTGTCTGCACAAACCAGCGACCAGCGGCTGCATGTCATCGCTGATCAAGGAGCAAACAATTTGCATCGGGGCCTTCCTCAATCTCTGCCCGTTTTCTCCGTAGGAAACGCTGACTTGGCTGCATCGGCTTCGGCTTGATCGCCCAACGCTGCTAGACAATGTTGGCCGTGTTCAGTTCAGCTAAAAGCTGTTGTGGCGGCAGCTGCTGTAGTTCAATCTACAGTAACATTGCGATCAAAAGATACAGTCGTAGCCCGTCCCTGCAGCGAACATTCCCATTAACCTTTTACCGTTATTAAGATTAGCATCTCTTGCACGGGCGAATCAGGTTGAGACAACTCATCACACGCCAAAAGTGCATCAGTTGGATAACGAACTCGATTTTTTGCAGCCACGACATCCAATCACTCTAGCAAATCTACAATGCTAGAGCGAGGACCAAAATTCCCAAATAGGGCACAATAAACACCTGGGTATCGATACGGTCCACAAGAACGAGAATCACATAAATAAACAAGCTGCAGAGAGTATTGTCAAATACAACATCCATCTTACGTTCTCTCACTTGTCTACAGTATGCATTCAGGAGGGTTCAAATGTAAGCACCACATGTTGCTGGAGCAAATCAGTTTACAGAGTGATAAAACTAAGACAAGCTTTCAGGCTGGCTGCTCATAAGTGATGCTGCTATTGTTGTTCGAAACAGTAAATCGTCAACAGGCAACTTACTCCACCTCTTCCAAGAAATCCTTGATCTCTGCTGGGCTTAGAACTCTGTATTGTGTATATGGAAACTGTTAGTTCTCAGCAAACCATTTGATTGTAGCAAGGAGTCTGTAATATCATCGAATAGCTTTAGATTTGCAACAATAACAAAAACAGAGTAAACACAAACATTTCCCCAACAGCCAGAGGGGCACAAGTTACAGAATCTTTGTAAAGTCAGGGAGCAAATGAATGAAGCAATAATTTAATCATTTGATGAGACAAGAGGGAACATTAATCACATAAAAGTGGCAGTAAGATTGAGTCTGTAAAACTTACTTGAACTCACGGTCAGCTCGAAGAATTCCGATTTCAATATTGTTGGAGGAAATTTGCCCCTCATATCTGCAAGTCCAAGATCCAGAACCAATTAGTAACTACATAGGATGTTTCTAAACTAAGGAAATACAAGTGGGATGTGATACCCTTCTTTCAGAGTCAAAATTGCAGTGTGGATGGCATCATCAAGCTCCATATCTTCTGTGTATCTACAATGAAACCATAAATATAACATGTGAAATCAAAGAGGGAAAGGATGATCCGTTATGGCATACGTGCTGCTTATTTTAATCAATGAAAGCCGTACTATGTTACAACTCACAACAGTGCCTAGAGCAAGTGCACAACATTACTACATTGAGACTACCTCTTTTCAAGAAACGTCTTTGCATTGGACACATTTTTTCCCATGGCTGATGCTTTCCAGGAGAAGTATGATCCTGAGGGATCAACCTGAAGAAATAGCCAACAATGTCAGTTGTCCTGAATTTATTATGAAGGTATACATCCTACAATATAATGGTGATTGTTAGCACAAAAGTACACATTTTCCGCTTTATAAGTACTACTTGTGAGGATCTCTTGTAAGTTATGACTAAATCATATGTGGGAACAATATATAAATTTGTGAGGTTGACATTCTGTGTCGAAGTAGGCTTTAGAATAATTGGAGTAAAAATAAACAGGTTTCTATCTTGTAGATTCTTCAGTATACCTGATACAACTGCGGGCCATTGTCATCATACCCGGCAATCAACAACGATACTCCAAATGGTCTTACACCACTGAAACAAACAAAGATCACAAATAAAACTCATTACCATATACCTATCTCAGGCTCTCATGAATCACCTTAACACCAAACAATAGAGGCTAGTATGTGTTTTGACCAGATGGTGTACATCCCAGCAAACTCTATTAGTTTAACTTTTTGTTCAAGCCATCAAAACGACATCAAGTGCATCAATAAATGGAAATAGCTACTAAATGTCATATATATAGTGCATATTTTATGTATGATGCTGGTTGACTTGCTTGGCAACTAAATAATATTTAACCCTCAACCACTTAAAATCACCAATTAATTGAAAATCAATAACTGGAGAGCACACAGGGATACTATAAGATCTTTAAAAGTGATTGCAATACATTTAGGTAATGTACAAATAAGGGATTAAAAACAGCTAAAACAATACAATGTTATGCCAAGTGTATACTTTTAATATAAAAAAATTATTTAAATACCGATTATATTATACAACCATGCAGATAGTCGCGTAAATATGAACAGCTTAATTAGTTACATACCCTGACTGTGTGAACTCCTGCATGACAGCAGCAGTCTCTCGTACAAGCTGTGTTACAGGTATGTGCTCCTGCATTTGACAATGAAACAATAATTAAAAACACATTTATCTACTTGACAGCAAGCTTGCAGAAGAGAACGTTTTTAAAATTACAAATTCATTTCAAATGATGTCTTTAACATATGAGAACTTTTTTTAACTATCCTTGAAAAGATACAAGGAGGTACCAAAATGAAAACATTAAGTTAGTACCTAAGGTACCCGATTTATCCTAGGTACCAAAAATCGATGCCACCCCTACTTAGATACGATCATATTAAGGTACCTCTTCATACCTCTAATGACTGTAAGAAGTCTCTTACCAGATACAGAAATATTTTCCAGAAATCTAAACTAAACAAATTGACAAAAGGTATACCTTGTACAACCGATAATACTGCTGTGCCTGCTTTCGACTTTTTCTCACCAGAACACGAAAATCTGGACCCATCCCACTGAAAACAGTGCAAGAAAAGTGCATGAGTAAAACATAATAGAGAAAGACTTGGCAATTGAGAAGATGTACTAAAGGTCCATAACTTCAACAATCACATTAAACTTCAACACAATTGTAATGTATTCCAATTCCAAAATACTACTAGAATATAAAAATGAATACAAGATCAACCAAGACTGTGTACCTGTAGACAACTCCAATATTTGGTGTTAGTGCCTGAATCTTTTGCACCTGGAAAGTATTTCACACAGGTATCTGTTTAGCACTTGGGATAGAGGAAGGGCAAGAATGTGGCAAATAGAAAATTCAAAAACTTAGGTACACATACAGATGTTTCATCCACTAAAATAGAAGGCAATTTCTTCTCAGTGGCGATGACTACACCATTGGCAGCTGCAAACAAGACATATTCCAGAATTAAGAAGCACAAGTAAAATAAAATGGTTTTACTGCCTAACCAGTGAACATGTATACTACATAGAACACAACAATTCGACTGAGAAAAAGACCAGCATGGCGAATCATTACACTACAGCTACTGAACCTATCAATAATGACTTCATAAGGAATGTCAAATATCATGTTAATTAGGAAGTTCAAATAACAATCTTCATGAAGTTTGAAATAACTTTTAACTTCCACAGCCCATCTTTGGCTGAGAGGAACCATTAGCTGATTTCTGTGCAACTGTGTTAGTGAGTGCTCTTAAAGGGCAGGCCTGGTGCAGTGGTGAGAGCTGTCTCACTGAGTCACCAGGTCGCGGGTTCGAAGCAGCCTCTCCGCAGATTTTGCGGGGGGAAGGCTTGCCTTGGTTTTTCCCTTCCGCAGACCCCACTCATGTGGGAGCCTCCGGCACTGGGTCTGCCCCTTTTTGTGTTAGTCAGTGCTCTGGATATGAAGTGGGCAAACAAACTCGCAATTTCCAACAGTCCCCATTCAACATCGAAGCATCCAGACAACAAAAGATCTGCATTAACTTCTACAGCACGACAAGCATTACGAACAAAGAAAATTTGGGCAGATCTAAGCATGCACATGGTGGAAAATTAGGGAAAGTTTGTCAAATGTATAAGCAGTTTAGCACCAATAGTCATCAAGGAATTTACAAACCCAACCTCAAATGACTTGATAATACACGTTAGATTAGAGAAATAATCTTAATAGTGACTAAAATTGGTATAATAATCTTTGATTAGTCAGTGTTTTTTGTGTGTGTGTGCACCTCTCAACCTAAACTTTTGAATCATGCAATGCCCCAAGCAATCATCCATACAAATTGACTGCAAATGTGTGTAGGTATCTAGGAGACAAGAAAATCACAACTATATACACAGTTGAAATTACATCTAGGTATCCTCAATTAACACTGCGATGCTAACGAGAAAGGATGAAAGCCCTAGTCAAAGCTAAGACACAAACACACGAAAAAGGGTGAAAACCCTGATCAAAGTTAAGACACAAATACGCGAACACAAACCCAAAATAATACACTCCACCAAGAGGACCATAATTCTAAACCCTCGGCAATGCCCTAATGTTGTGCACGAGATAACACGTCATAATGCCGTTTCAAATTGGTCACGAACTTCTCGCTACCTATAGCAACGGCAAAATACCAACTTCAGAAATCAGAGGGGTGAAAGGGGATTGCTTCGCGAATCGAACCTTTGATCCCGAGCGAGGTCTGCCCGGATCCGACAGCCGTGAGCGCGTGCTCGATCTGCACAAGCTTTCCCGACGGGCTGCAGCGAAATCAACCGGAAAAAGGTCAAATCAAACCACCGTAACGACACAAAATCTCCCCCGATCTCGATGGAGGGGACAAGCAAGCGAGAGACGTAGGGAGGGGAGCACGAACCTGAAGGTGGTGAGGGAGAAGGAGTACTGGCTGTCACCCATGGCCGGAGCGCGCAGTCACCTCGTTGGCTCTTCCGGGCTGGAGTGTCGGCGATTCGTGGCAAGGTTTTGCTGCTAGCGAGGGAGCGAGGCGGCTGAGGAAAAGAAGGGGAAGAGGACGACGAGACGGAGTGGGGGAAGAGGTGGAATCGCAGGAGGAAAAGGTGAGTGGAGTGTTTCGCAAGAAGAAACCTTTGGGCTGGAGTCCAAGTTGGATTTGGGCCGGTTATCTGAGTTGGTGACGAAATAGAGTTTGCAGCTGGGCTGAGCTGGGCCCACCGCCTCCTCTTCTACAATTCTACTTCCACATTCCCCGGTTGGCCGGTTCCTTCCCCCGATTACCTTTTCCGACGGCCACTGCCCACCGTCGCTGCAGCAGCTCCTCCCTGCTCTCCGGTGACTTCCCCACGCCGGCGTCGATTCCCCGGTGCCATAAGCCCAAGATTCGATTGGTACGCTCTATTTCTTCCCGCATAACACGTATCTTTCCTTCGATACGTATACGGTTGAGGTTGAGAGAAGATTTAGGTCTCGTTGGGATACACGTGTATTCACCTCGATCCACGTGGGTTAGAGTGGAATGGAATGGAATTTAGTTTAATTCCACTCCAATTCACTTCAACACGTATGGACCGAAACGAATAAATGCGCATGGCGTTGAGGAAAGTAGCGGCTCATGTCGTCGGGTCAGGGGAATTGAAGCTCCTGACCGGTTTCGGGTGAGCGATTTGTTGTAATCGGGATGGCATCCTAAGTCCTCCGCTGCCCGCCAGGCATGGTCGATCTGATGAGCGGGGCAGGCAAATACGCAGATCGGTGGCACCGGCGTTTAGAGTTGAAGAGGAGCTGGGGTAGATTGACTCGGGTTCTTCATTAGTACACACCGTTGTGGATGCTTGATCTTGGCATGATTTAATATCTTTGTTTGAAGTGTGATTCATGTATTCCAGCAGATGATTTTG
Organism: Miscanthus lutarioriparius; assembly: GCA_904845875.1. Classification (NCBI taxonomy): domain Eukaryota; kingdom Viridiplantae; phylum Streptophyta; class Magnoliopsida; order Poales; family Poaceae; genus Miscanthus; species Miscanthus lutarioriparius. The sequence continues at coordinate 23,454,120 of CAJGYO010000008.1, forward strand.
TACGATACAATTTTAGAAATTTGTCCATCCTAGACTGCAGTTAGAGGAACACATTTACCTTCACTAGAGTATGATGGTAGAAGAAAAAAATATTTATGATCAATAAACATTCTGTGTGTCTGTGTACTCTGTAGTCAGGGGCCCAATTTTTTGTTGTGCCAGTCTTTTTTCCCATTTGATTTGATGAGAACTTGTTGCTGACTGCTGAGTGCCTAGTTTATGGCATTTGTGTATTATTGCTAGCTTTCTGAATCTAGCTCCATGATGTTTAATTTTAGTTTGGTATTTTGTTGTCCATGACAAGCTCGTTATAGTTCATTTCGTCTATAGAGTTTCGCTGAATCTTTCTAACTTAGTCTTATTTCTTATTTTCCAGCATTCAGTGACGCCTTTGCCTATATAATACTGTGGTCTTAACTCTTTAGTGGAGAAAGGAGAAGATGCAGGTGAGTTTGCAATTGCTTCATTAGCACATTGATTGCATACCCGTGCTATATGCCAGTCATCCCATAAAATTTGAATGATCATGTTTCCTTATGCTACTTGATGCATCAGTCATGCCACTATGCAAGATATTATAGCTAGCAATTTGCATTCATAGTGAGCAATGTGATCTTTTTCTGTTACCACTAATGTATTGTGTATTGATTCAAGTCTGTTGTAAGTATATAAAATTAACTAATGATGAATGAAATGAAACTGTTAATTACTTACAGTATGGTGTTATAGCCATCCAGGAAAATTCTACGTGCTACATCAAATCCTGCACCACGCCCATCGGATATTTTGTGCCACAAGGGTTCTTAACATGAAACCTAAATCTTTTTGGCAATGTCTTTTTATCTCTAGGCATCTAGGGCAAGGCTTTTCAAGGAGTACAAGGAGGTACAGCGAGAGAAGTCAGCTGACCCTGATATCCAATTAATATGTGATGATTCTAACATATTCAAGTGGACTGCTCTTATCAAGGTAACTTTTTATTGCAGTAACAAGATCAGCCGCTTACTATCGCCTCTTCTAATTATCTATATTTATTATGTGGTTAGGGCCCTTCTGAAACACCTTATGAAGGTGGTGTGTTTCAACTTGCATTTGCAATTCCAGAGCAGTATCCTCTGCTGCCTCCTCAAGTTCGATTTTTGACCAAAATTTTCCACCCAAATGTGCATTTCAAGGTTATACAAGACTGCGATGCCCTGTTTTATCAATTATTAAATGTGAATCTTCAAGATGAAGAGGAAATTTCTGTTTAGTTACATTTGTTTTCCTTTTTTTTCTGTTTTTAGACAGGTGAAATTTGTCTTGATATATTGAAGAATGCATGGAGCCCTGCATGGACCCTTCAGTCTGTTTCTAGAGCGATAATTGCTCTGATGGCCCATCCTGAACCAGACAGCCCACTTAACTGTGATTCAGGTACCTCTTTCTTCCTACTTATGATTTTTTATGTACCATGTTCATGTTCCACTCTATATCAAACTACACTACATGAAAAACTACGACATTCTACTACTTCGCTATCTTTCTGAATTAGACTGAAATGATACAATATTAATCTAAATGTTGTAAACTTCAACATATGGTACTTTAGGGCATATAAGAAATATTAAGCTATTGCTGTAATGGAGGCCTGAACATCTAGATGAGAATACATATCAAGTATCAGTACTCATGAGTGACATCACAGCAAGGGAACCATTCTTAACTCTAATATAAGGTGGTAGCCAAAAGAGAAAAAAAAATCATTCTGAGTTGTCAAATGTTAGCAGAACTTCTATGCAATGGCACAGCTAGATTTTTAAGCAGTTGCATTACAACTTTGTAATACAACTAGCTGTTGTAACTTCTAGACCTAATTACTCTACACCATTACAATATGGCCCGACCAAAATAAGCGACGCTGGTCCTTCTCATTTTCCAATCAATTGATTTGTTTGTTACCTTTATGGATTATTGTGTGATTTTTTGGCCTTAAAGCAAAAAGATGCCACCTTCATCTCACTGACTTTGTAAACTTATGTAGGTATTTTCTCTCTCTTAATATGATCCCATCAATGGACTCTTTGCTAGCATGAGTTAGGATCCTCTAAATGTGCAGTTATAAACCATATAACGTGGTTCTTCATTGTGAACCAAAACATGGACCAACTGAAAGCTTGAACATAATAACTAATGAACATGGACCGATCTATACTATTAGAACACCTGGTGGACAAGACATATAGCTTCTGCATCTTGCAAGATCCCTTTCTGATTAATGATGCACTGCCGTTACAAACCTATCTGATATTCTGAATCTGTCTGTACTTTCTGGCTATCTTTTTGCTCAATGATGATAGGCAATCTCCTGCGGTCGGGTGATATTAGAGGCTATCAATCAATGGCCTGCATGTATACAAGGCTGGCGGCCATGCCAAAGAAAGGTTAGTTGTAGAACATGTGCCAAGCCAAGAGCATATGTCAGTCCATGCGTCGCTACATGTTGTCAGGTCTGCCTTGTGCTGTCTGAACTGTGGTTCTTGTTTCCTAAATCCTAACCATTCATATGCGTGTGTTTGTGTTCTGGGGTAGATGGGGGAAATCCTGGATTCTCGATGGTTTGTCTGTGATGTAATAAGTCCTGGAATTCAACAGTTGCTACTACTGATCTATTTTAGTAATCAGTTAAGTCAGTACCTGCCTTGGCTGCAACACTCCGAAGGTCTCTTGTTTCATATGCTGTCAGCTACTGCGACATTCTTGGAGGACACATTCAAGAGGCAACAGCACAATACGTTGTGATTGTGAGCATTGTGATAAGCACTATGACTTTTATTCCTGAACTTTTTTTCCCCCCAATCGAATTACAATTGCATCTTTCGTAGAAGGCGAAAAGGAAAACCCCAGATCAGCCGGCTTTGCCGGACGAGTGGGGGCAGCTAGGTGAACGCCGTTGGGGGCATCTTGGTGCCGGCCAGGAAGTTGCTGAAGAGCGTCAGCGCCTGCCGCGGCGCGTGCAGAGGCACCTCGTGCCCGGCGCCGCGGATCGTGACGAACGTCAGGCCATCGTACACGATCGTCCATCCACCAACCTGATTTTTGATTTTCGGCGGAGTAAGGCGTTAGCTCCATGCTCGAAAACCAGCTGCTGCTTCGTCGGGATAGTTAGTGTTACCTGCAGATGGTCGTACCACGGCGTCCACTCCTGGACGGTCTTGAGCCCGAGCTTGTTGAGGGTGAGCCTCGTCGCCGTCACGGGGATCCTCCCGTCGGTGTCGCCGCTGAAGACCCACACCCTGAGGCCGCCGGCGACGAGCTTGCGGATGATGGGCAGGGTGGAGAAGGCGGCGTCGTTCCAAGTGCCGATCACATCGCTGCTCCAACAGCACGTTTCGGTTTTGGTGCTCCGAAACCTGAAGAATTTTTTTCAGAGTAACGAGACACGACGACGCACCTGCAGTGTGTCCAGTTGTAGCCGATCTTGGTCACGTTGGCGTGCAGCGCCGCCTGGACGTCGGGCCGGTTGAAGTAGACCTCCGCGTACTCCGCCGTGCAGGGGTCGTAGCCCGCCGGCTTCATGATCCATCCTCGCTGCAAAAAAAGGAGACGAGATCATCATCATGTTGCTCGCAAAAGAAATACGCCATGTACTATCCCTGAACAGAAATGCACAGTAGGCTTGGATGCTCAAACGCACGCACGTATTTGGAGAAGATCCTCGGGGCGGCGCCGTGGACGGCGACCTTCCGGTGGGAGGACGCCGACGCCGACGAGCCCGGGTCGGTGCAGACGGGGGTGTAGAGGCTGTACATGTCGATGAGGAGGTACACGGCGAAGTACTCCTGGAGCGCGGCGTCGCAGGCGTCGGTGACGTTCACCTTGCTGAAGTCGCACTTGGCCTTGACGTCGCCGTACACCCGGTCGGAGATGACGGCGTGGTCCCAGGCGTAGTCGATCATGCCCGTCTGGTCCGTCTCGTCGTCCATGAGCGCGTTCCCGACCATCAGGCCCTTGAAGTTGATGTAGCTCTTCTTGGGCCCCGCCCTGTTGCCGTCGAAGATCTTCTCCGACAGCTGCGGAACGTAGTGCCCCGCATAGCTCTCGCCGGCGATGTAGAAGTCGTGGGACTTGTACTGCGGGAACCTCTTGAACCAGTTGAGCAGGAATTTGTAAGCGTCGTCAGCTGCATTACCAGAAAACATGACAGTCAGTGAGTAAGTTCAGATATGGTTGGAGACCGGAATCATCCAAAACCAAGGAATTGTTTGTCTTGGAAGAGATCATTACAGAGGTTGATCGTGATCTACTGTATTACATACCGGTGATCTTGTCACCAAGTTGCAGCAGGTCGGAGCTTGTGTTTGTGTAGGAGAACCCGACGCCCACCGGGGACTCGAGGAACATAAGGTTGGCCTCTGCGTGCAGTTGGTTTGTTTTGTTTTTAGCAAACTGAAACCTTAGGTATCGACATATATATAGTACTAATAATATATATAATACTACAACTGTGTGCTGTCTTAATATATCAGCAGTACATTAATTACGTGCCTGTGTTCCAGGAGTAGTTGTTCCATCTGAGCTCCGGCTTGCCCTTCTGCACCAAGAAGGGCCCCAGCTCCTCCGCTTCCCCGTACCCAATCGATGAGCACCCAGGCCCTGCAACGACGACGACGATGACACTTTTCAGTCCCAAAAAAAGAAAAAGAAAAATCCTGGCCAAGAAGCATTATTAGATACTACAAGTATAATCTCTGAATTAAAATGAAAGCAGGTATCCAAATCCGAGCCGAAGAAAACCCAAACACGTCCTGCTATTAACTCATGATTACGAGAAGAGCAGACGAGTGGGAACGGAGCCCCGCCGCGACAGCCGACAGGGACATGAACACCCCAAGGTTCGCGTTGCGACACGACGCGAGTTGTCGCTCAATCATAGCCTAGGCCGCCCGTGGACCGGTCAGTGGAGACCGGAGAGTGGAAGCAGAGCAGCGCAGCAGCGACGGTCAGAAGGAAGAATCGTTGTCGCAGTTTCAACGAGATGGAAACCTACAGCTACAGGCAGAGGCAGAGGCTACAGCGGTTATGGACCAACCGCCGGTAAGATGAGATCCATCCTTGGCATGCAATCGTTCGCTGATCGACGCGCTAGCTTCTGCCGCTCCATCCCGTCCGTGACTTGTCACGGGATCGATCGGCTGATGAACGGCGACTGCAGTGATGAGTACGGCTGCGCAGTAGTGGAGTGCACACTGCACAGTGCCATGCTGTGGTGAGCCGGAGACTAGCACGCGGTCAATGCATGCAAGCCGGCCGTTTTGCCACCACCGGCGCGGCGCAGCCACTCGCTACTACGCTTCTTGCACTGGGAGGTGGGACGAGCGCTGCGCAGCTACTAGCGCACCACCTACCATTTGTTCACATCTTTTCTTCTCCGGCCTGCGGGCCTGGTCCCCGGCCCGTCGTCGTCTGGCCGGATGGATCGCTAGCTAGCTGGTGGCGCACGTACTGACGACGTACGTACATACGTTTCGTGCCATGCCAACCTGCTCCCTCTTGCCGTTTTGCGCGCATGCGACCTGCACGGCGGGCGCGCGCGCGCGGCCATGGTGGTGTGGGTTCATGGCCATGGGCCGGTATACGTACGTACATCGTGCAGTACTGTCCGACTGTCCGTGGTTGCATACAAACGCAAAGGGACGAGCAACTTTCTAGGTAGGTATATCCTTCCCCGGCGGAGTGCAAAGATGATGGATTTATGCATGGATGGATGCTTTGCTTCTGCACATATATAGCACGCTCTTTAAACATTCTTGTCAGGAATCGCTTGTGCGGTTGTGTCATTCTCTGATAGATCGAGTTTGCCTTTATGCATGCAATGCATAGAGCTATCCACCTCGCAGCTCGGTGCGCCCGGCCGAGGCCCGAGGCCGACCGGCGCGCAGTGGCCACGGCGCGTGCGCTAGCTGAAAGAGAGGTTGGCCACGGGCAGAGAGCGAGAGCCAGAGTAGTCCAGAGACCCACCTCATTCGCCAAAGAATATTATTGCCTCTTCAGTCTTCACTAACGCGTGCGTTGGAAAAGAGAGAGATGGATCGGATACGTGTCTGACCAGCGACTGACAAATCACAATTCACAAATGGGATCGTGTGGCGGTGGGCGGCTGTACATCATCGGCGTCTAGTGATCATATTATACTTATATTCGAGAGGAAATCATTCATGAGGCGATCAACAACAGCTAAGATTCAGGCCTTTGGTGTAGTGTGGATGGAACAGTGGATGCTCGGATTTGGTAGGATACTAGCCTAGCTAAGCAAATAGCTCGATCTTTTTCTCCGTCCAGAAAACTGGAAAGAAAATTGTCGTCGAATGCCCTAAACTAATAGCTACAGTACTTCATATATTCCCTGGAGCTTCGTAGGATAATCAACAGCTAAGTCATGCATGTGGGACAGCATTGGCCTGTTCGGCTCATCCAGCCTCAATTTGTTTTAGCTTATTTTAATTTATTCTCTATCACATGGCACTATTGAATCAACGATCAGTCCTTATTGGAAATAAAATCGTCACATGTGTCCTAACCGCCTACCTGCAGGAACTGATTGGACTGGGGAGGTACGAGCAGTGTTGTTCTGTCGTAACTACCTGATGTACCAGCACTGCACCTGATTGATGGCTCCACAAAAGCCGAAACGACAATGGCCAGTCTGACTGATCGGTACAAGGACATCGCAATGGTTAGACATAGTTATTATCTTTTAAGCCGACCTTAATTTTTAGTACATAATTTTAACATGGATGAATTCATATTGGATCCATATAACCCTCTTACCTAACCTTAAAATATGTACAAGGCACGTGACCAAGAGCGTCCCCAATCTACGACAAATCGCCGGCTCTGGCCAAATCCTATTGGCTGCACAGGAGGGGAAGAGCGAGCTAGCGCTTACCTCCTAGCTGGTCTCGCACGGATTTCGAGAAAGAGCTCTCTCTCAGCTATGCTAATTCCCGTACCTGCTCTCTGCACTGTTCTGTTTTTTCTTACTTCTAGCTCTCAACTGCGCTAGCAATTTGATGACCCCCCGTTTGGACGTCCTAAGAGCTAGTTTTTTTTTCTCTTCTATTAAAGTATGAGAAAAATGCTTAGAACTAGTTTAAAAGTCAATTGTTGGAGCTGTTCTTATGGCTTCATGGTCTGAATGTCTAAATTATACTGCTCCCTCCATCCACAAAAAAAAAAATACAACTATATGTTACGTGTAGGTCATGCAAACTAGTTTAATTTTGATCGAGTTTATAGTGAATAATATTAATTTCTAAATTTATTAGGACAATATATTTCATAGTCAATTTAATGATACTTATTTTGTATCATAAATGTTAGTATATTTTTATAATAAGGTGAAACTTCAATTCATTTGATTTCTCAAAAAACGAGAATCGTATTCTTTTGTGGACAGAGAGAATACTACACTTACACGAGAGGCACGGAGTATTAACTTAGAACAAACTATCTTAACATCCTTATTTTTGAACCATGATTTGAAATCAGGGTCTTATCACTTAGTCGGCATGTTCGTTGGTTGGTTTCTGGGCTGGTTTAGGCTGACTGGTGCTGGTTTGTTGTGAGAGAAAAATACTGTTGGCTGGCTGGTTTGGGCTGGCTGAAACCAAAAGCGAACAGGGTAAGTAGCTAGAGACTACAGGATATATCTAGCAGGAGGACATTTCCAACTTGCAAGTAATATAACATATATAGCTCAATCATCCTCCCTAGCTAGACGGTTCACGTTTCCAACTAACTTACTAACATATTACCCCAGGGGTCCGACGAACAGCTCAGCCGGTGCAACCAAAACACTGCTAGACCTCTCTGACTGTCTGACGCTTTGCTTGGGATGTTGGCAACGCCTCTGCAGAGATCCCCACGAGGACGGGCTACGTGAATTAGGCCACAAGTTTTCCTCACTCATAGCTCAGAAGAAACATACAGCGACACCCTTCGTTCCGGGAGCGTGTGTTGACTACTGACTTGCAGCGTGCTAGCTGATCATGCCATATATTGCCATGCAAGCAAAGCCAGCAATCCAGCATGCTCGCCCTTGCAGTCAGAGTCAGCAAATGGAGCTTCAGCATCACTGTGGGGTAGCACTGTAGTAGCTACAGCAGTAGTGCGTAGCGCCTATATCCTTCCCCTTCTCGAAGGGTGCACTCTGCGTCGAGTGGGTACCATCAGTACCACTAGTAATGGACCAGAAATACAGAACGTGTTGCATATATGCATCTACCAATCATGCTCTTCCATCGATCTCTTCTGACCAGCGACTCCGGCTGATGACGCACTGATCGAGCACGCGCAAGAGGGACATTGGTGAGGCTGACAGCTGGGCCCTATGTCGTTTTCTGCTTGACCATACTACATACATAGCGTTGGTCAATTTCAGATTGGGAAGGAGATGGGCATCGCAGTCGCAGTGGAAATTTTATCCCCTTCCGTTCTAATATTCCTTTTTATAGAGAGAGATGCATGATGCTTAATTAATGTAATTAGATTAGGAGGCTTCAACTATCAACTTGATAGAATGTCTAGAGTGCAGAAGTATCATCGTAGGAACTTTGCGTAAATTTCATATGAAGAACTTTGAGTCCTGCATATGTATTTTTTCCTTTTTTTTTAAAAAAAATCCCACATTCCGAGAACTGAAATCAGCTACGTTCTTTTTTCGAATAAAATGTGCTACGTTTAAGGTTAACAGAATGGTGTGCAAGTGCAATAGGGTAGTACAAAACGGTGTGCAACTAAATGGCAAATAGAGAAGTCCTGTGGGAAACTGTGACTAGCAACTCAGAAGGCGTTTAGGTTAGACCGTCTCCAACAGCCCCAACCTAAATGCGAGACGCATTTGATAGATTGGGTCGCGCACAGCAGAATGGCTAGGCACCCAAAACTTCCCTTTTCCAACGGAGAACGCAAAAGAGAAACCAGAACGCCGCCCCGCCGAGCGCCGCGGACCCGCCTTGCCCCGCCGCGGACCCGCCTAGCCGCGCGCTCCTCCGTGCGCCTCTCCACCTCCTGCGCCGCGGCGCGCACCGCCGCCTCATCGTCAGTCCCAGCATCCAGCGCCGACGCGAGCCTGTGGACGCCCTCGTCGAAGGCGCCCACCTCACCGGCGGCCCGCTCGTTCGCTCCGCTGCCGCCGCAACGTCCAGCGGCTAGATCCACGCAGGGGGAGTGGCGGCGGGCACCGGAGGGCTCGCCCGAGGACTCCACGAGGCTGGAGACGGAGGAGGAAGGGAGTGGTTCCGCGGTGGTAGATCCGTCGGTCCTGTCGCCGAAGATGGACTCCTCCGTCGAGAAGGTGAGCTCCGATCCGCGGTCTCCCCGCTCGATTTGTGTCCCGGATGCGGGGTTGGTGCGGGTGTTTATTAATCGTGCTGTCTATTTCATTCTTCTGCCGTCGCAGTAGGGGAGCGGGGCGCTGGATCTGGACGAGGGCCCACCGGCCTCCGCGCGAGGTCAAGGCCTGCACCGAGTGCCACACCTCCGAGCTCGAGCACTTTCCTCTTCTTTCCCCTCCCGCGAAACGGTTGTGCTGGCACAGCAGAGAATTGGGTCGAGGAGAGAGACAAAGGCATATTTGGGTTCCCACTCGACTCCGACGTAAATTGGGTCTTTGGTTTGGGTACTCCATCATTTTTTCACCTAAAGCAACATGGACGACGTATATTTGGGTTTGGGTGCCGTGATGGCTAGAGAGGCAGAGGATAGTAACGTGAAGAGAGGCAGAGGAAGACCGAAGTTGACTTGAGTAGAGGCAATAAAATGAGACTTAAAATGATGGAATATACCCAAAGACTTAGCCTTAAATAGGAGTGTTTGAAAAACAGCTATTCACGTGGCTGAACCTTGATTGCTTCTGGTGGATTTCAACTCTAGACTATCCAATTTATTTAGGACTTAAATGGTTCGTCGTTGTTGTTGTTGTTGTGTTGGGTGCCGTGATGTCTATGGCTGATGGAGACTGTCTTACAGCATCAACTTCCAACAGGAAACGTCCAATTAATGGTGAGCGTGATTATTTGATGTGATAGCATAGCTAGCTCCTCTCTTCCCCTCCTGTTGGTTGGGACTAATACTGTACTGCGACCAGTGACTAGTCTACTCCAGCTGAGTAGTATCTTACCGAAACATGTATCAGCACCTAGCTAACTGCTACTGTAGCTAAGCTCCTAGTACCGAGGCTACCGGCACGTCCGGTCATCCTGAAATTTATCAATTACCGGTGGTTATGCTGAAATGGTGTGGGAACACTGTTCCATAATTGAAAATTGAAAAGTAATGCTCAACGTCCTGCATCGCTCCCTCAGCTCTCAGCGACTTATCTAACCACTCCGCTTCTTAGTCAATATCTCGACTTCGAAGGTAGAGTGAACGTCTCAACTAATTGTCTCTTATCAGAGCCATCGTCACCTTATCTGTATCTCTCGATCGATTCCTAACCGCTTTCTCTGCAGAATTCGGCATCAGGGCATCAGGCACATACATGCATGTTGCAGACATGAGCCATGGCCGCCAAGCACAAGAAACATGCAGCAGTAGAAGCTTCTATCCAAGACAATCATGGAGCTAGAAGAAGCGCAGCAACGACAAGCAGCGCGAGGGAATTAATGGCGAGTCAAGTACGAGCAGACAGCGGAGTAAATGGTGCAGGTAGGTGTAGGACGACGTACGCTGCCGCAGAGCAGGGAGAGGATCGGAGAGCTAGCAAAGCGAGCATACGTACCGCCGTTGAGCCAGAGCACCAGCGGCTTCTTGTCGGGCGACGCGGTGGCCTCGAAGAACCAGTAGAAGAGCGCGCGGCCGTGCGTCTCGTTCACGGTCACGTACCCGGCGTACTGCGCGAACCCCACGGGCGGCTGCCCCGGGAGCCCCGCCACGCGGTCGGCCGCCTGCTGCGCCGCGGCCACGGCGTCCACCTGCTGCGCCGCGGCGGCCGCGACGACGACGGAGCAGAGCCAGAGGGCAAGCGCGAGCAAGGAGAAGGCAGGCCCCATCGTGAGCTAGGATGCGTGGTGCGCCGCTGCCGCTGCCGCTGCTCAGCTCCTCGCTGCTGGTGCGTCGTCACATCGCCCCCGGGTGGCTATATATAACATAGGCCCCGCTGACCGGGGGAGGGCCGCGGCCGAGGCCTCCATAAAAACCTCCGATCCGGCTGCGGCCGACGGCCGTGATTGCGTCAGTAACTCAACACTAGGGGCCAGCCATGCATCTATGCTATGTGGTGTTACTGTGGTCAGACCAGTTACCGGTTTGACATAGGGCGCTCCCAACATATGGTTTCTATCATGCATTAAGTAGAGGGGCAATTAAACAAAAAAAATGATGTACCCTTTCAAAAAGAAAGATGAGTAATAGTTTCTTACATAAGAAACCTGAGTCAAGCTATTCAAATTTGACCAAATTCGTAGAAAAGAGCATCAATACTTTTGTCATCAAATTAGTATCACTAAATAAATCATGAAATATTTTTTATAACATACTTATTTGATGCGTAGATATTGTTATCTTTTTATATAAAGTTAGTCAAACCTATTGTAGTTTGACTTAGGGTGATTCTAGCCGTTCATTTATCTTGGGACAAAAGAGTATCGCATTAGTAATCGTTCAAGATCAATAAAATTTTCTTTGTCAAACAAGAAATGCTCAAGACGACCACAATGACCTTGGAGACGACCGTAGCTGAGTTAGAGCTGCATGAAAAGGAAAAACTACTCCCGCTGTGCCACAAATACTGCATTTCTAGTACCATGCACAAAATCAATGATAGATGAGAATTTACAAAAATGCCCTTGTAGAGTACTCCCTTAATCCACGCATGCAGGTATGGCAGATTTTTTATTTTTGACTAGTGACGCGATTGGTATAGAGAGTCCGAAACTCCCAAAGGCTAGAGAGATTTATGTGTGAACAGTTGTTTCTTTTTCGGCCGTATGATGCTTTTTAAATAATTGGGACCCACCTAATCTAATAGTGATAGTACCTATATGTATATTTTTTGTGTGATAAAATTCAAACTCTACGATTATGGTCTTTTTGGACACGAGGAGTACTCTCTCTACCTCCCCCTCCCTCTCCTCATCTTCTTGGGCCATGAGAAATCGATTAATGTTTTTCTTGTCACTAGTGAACACTGTTCCATCCTTCGTATTAGATTTCAACATAGTTAGTCGGCGATGTCATACGCTGTTGAGGTTGGATTTATGAGAGGAAGGTTCAAAATTATAGCTTATTAGAGAGAGATAGAGTGAATGATCTTAATTGTAATTAAATGTTTGTGACCGCGGTGCTCAAAGGTAGCTAGGCCTTTAAGTTAGAGCTAGGGTTTATGGTTTCAAATTATAGGATTATGGTGAAGTTTGTGTTTGCCAGAGCACGAAGGCTAGAGAAATGTATGGCCAAGGAGAAGGAGGTTACTAGTCTGTGAGATAACTAGGCGGTAGGTGGCGCTACTTGTCGTGGCAATGGAGGAGACCGCTTGCAAGTTTGGAAGGGTCAGTAGGGGAGGCAGCTAGGCCTAGACATGAGAGGATGGGGGCATTTAGGTCCGGAGGGGGGGGTCGGGATAATGTTATCTAGAGAGACCTCTCTGGTTATATGTGTTATTGTTTTGATATTATACTTTGCATGATATAAGATATAGTATATCTAAGTCATTGAACCATTTCTTGTTTATAGTATGTATACCTATCTTATTATATTTATTTATATAAAATTAAGTGTAGTATTGTTCTTATTAGTGTAAACATGTACAAAGAGATAATATTTTGAGATCTTTAGTAAGCTACTAGGCCTAAAATATACCACTATGAGTGCAAATTATATAAAATGGAAAAAGCATGATATTAATGTTTTTTGCGAGACCCAATTACAGACGCAGACGCTCGCATACACGAGCACACCCTCACCCCTATGAATGCGTGCATGCACACCCTACCCCTATGAGCACCTTCGAAGAATTGAGTTAGGGCGGCAAATCTTGAGATTGACGAAGTCACCACAGACGTCTTGTTGTCGACGGACACATCGCCTACCACTGAAAGAATAGAGCCATTAAATTCTAGAATAAATCCAGAAAAATATGAGCACCCGTGTCAAGTCAGGGACTTGAACTCGGGTGGGCAGGTTCCACCACAAGGAACCCAACCAGCTGAGCTATGCTCAATTCACTTATCTTAATGTTTATTCATGAGGAATGTTAAACAACTATCGGTTTTAGCTCCATGTATCAACCGAATCTATGGCCGTCAGATGATCAGCGGAGCCTGGTTGTTTGGCGTTGGATCTCGTCTTTGGCTAGCCGCCCCGCCACCCCTAGTCCGCCACCAGCCCTTCGCCGCCGACAGTTCTCCCCAGTTTGCTGCCAGCCTCGAAGCTCGCGGCCCCAACCATGGCAGGCACGGCGCGGGGCACGCGGGGCTGGCAGCCAGCGACGTGCAGGGCCGGCGACGAGGAGGGCACGACAGGTACGGCTCATGGGGAAGGGAAGGGAAGGGAAGGGAAGGGAAGGGATATAAGGTTGGAGGGTGGGTCCCATCATAATTTGTGAACAATTTGTAATTTGTTCTGAAATTTATGAACACTTCCTGAATAATTTGACATATATTCTCTGATATCTACAATGCATAGAAATAATTTGTAAGTTTTTCTGAATAATTTGGCATATATTTTCTGAGATCTGCAATATATAGAAATAAAAGTTGTGTTATCCTGAAATTACATCAATCTGTCCAATAAATTAAATTGAAGAAATTATTGTAAATATAATAATTAATAGGACAATGTAAATATAGCTAGAAGATAATATAAGTGCATGGTAAAATTCAGTTGACAGGAGGAGGCAAAACAACTAAATGTCACATTCTTATTCATACCAGTGCACTACACTAAATCCGTTATTCTATATTATATAGAGCTGCCCATGTTTAGAACTTCAGATGCATTACACTAATCCGTAATATAGAGCTGCCCCTAGTTTAGACCTGTGACGTAGCCGGCACATTATGAGCACCTTTTTTTCCCCCACCGTAAGTAACTTCGATCCTGTTTTACAGAGTACCATAATTGCATTCAGATTCAGAGATATCCCAATGCCAGTATAGCTTGTTTTACAGAGCAACATAATGACATTCGCAAGCTCTTTTAGCAACTTGATGAATGACGACGAGGTAGCTTCAGGAGCATAAAAGGGAATAAGTTTACAACCTGGGAGAAGGTTTTGCGTTTGGAATTAGCAATGATGCTGACGAGTAAGTCTGAAGAACGGCGTCTATGGAAAGACATGTTCCCATTCAAGAACAGTTGATTTGGGGCGGTTGGAGCTGGGCCCAGCACTGCCGGATAACTTGTCGGGCGTTCGCCCCTGTTACTGGTTAGCCTGATCGATCTGGGCGTTCAGCAACTGCATTCGTCTGTTTTTTCGCTTGGGTGCTCTCTGCTCTCCAGCTCGCATATAAACTGAGACTGGATACTGGAGGAATTTTTTTATTATTTTATTATTTTTAAACAATATTTTAATACCAATCCATAAAACAATATTTGCAAATCTGACCCTTTTGTCGCACTAGCGCTCCTGGCGCAACTGTACCACGCTGTCGTGCCACATGTGATGACGCGATAAGCCGAGCCACCGTGGCAATCATGTTTGACCGATGCTGGCGTGGTGTACCGTGGGCCCCACCCTGTCGCGCCAGCAACTCAGGTGCGACAGAGCTGCCGCGCCAGGCGGGCTGACACGACAGGCCCATATAAAGGCCGTGACCTATCTCGTTTTTCCTCCCTCTCTTCTATCTCCCTTCCTACTGGGCGACCTCAAGGTGACATGATGCAGTAGTGTTCTCTCCATTCTCTTCCTCCCATCCTCTATTTGTATTTGATGAAGTTTGCATTTGCATTTCAGGTTTGATCGGTCATGTAGGGGTATTAATCCCTATACCCTTACGGCTAGGTTTGGGTCGCCCCGGACCAGGGGGTTCTGCCCACCAGAAGACGACGCGCCAATCTGCTCGGAGTCCCGCGCAAGGAATCAAGGCAGACTTGGAGATCAAGCAAGATCCTGGTCGGTTAGAATAGAAATCCTTATCCGGCCACTTATGGCAATTGTAACCGGTTGGGATTAGTTTCCAGATCTGTAACCCTGCCCCCAGACTATATAAGGCGGGCAGGGGACCCCTCTCAAAAATCATCTCATTTACATACAACAATACAATCAGACACAGGACGTAGGTATTACGCCCTCACGGCGGTCGAACCTGGATAAAACCTCGTGTCTGTCTTGCATCACCATCTCGTTCGTAGCTTGCGCACCTGTCTGCCGATAATCTACTACCTTGGGCATACCATTAGGTAGACTGCCGACCATATTTCGTCGACAGTGGCGCGCCAGGTAGGGGGTGTGCGTACTGCTCCCCAGACGAACAAGATGGTCATCATCCCCGGCTCCATGGCTACGCCGAACGGCCTCATGTTCACCATCGGCCAGATCACCTGGACCACTGGCTCCGACAACTTCATCGCCATGATCACGGAGGAGGCGCAGATCAAATCTGCGTCGACCACTGCTTCACCAGCATCGGCTACCGCTCCGACCACGTTGGATCTGGCTCCGGCCACACCAGCATCGTCTTCAGCCACGCCGACAACCCGTCGTTCGCTTCCTCGCTACAAAGGGAGGCAGATCGACAGCACCGACCTGCTCGACTCCATCGATCAGGTCGGCACCAAGCTTGCTAAAACCCTAGCTCTGGTAGATTCAATTCAAAATCAACCTACCGAGCAGGTAACCACAACCCACAATAGATCTACCCGACCAGCTCGGGCTAGTCATCTTGCACGACTCGGTATGGATCTCGTGGTCACGTCTACTCCTGAAGGGTGCTCCGTTCGTCGCCAACCAACCCCCGCAACGGGTCTCCGGCTCTCCGAGTGCGAAGCCTTGATGGAGAATTACCAGCCTCAGCCCTATAGCTTGCGAAACACTGCTTCCAACTACGCGTACAATATACAACGCTACTCAGATCTGTGTTTTATACATCGACCTCGGCCAAAGCCACGCAACTTCGTCAACATGGTTCGGATTGAGGAGTATCAAGAAGGATCGGTCCACACAGTTCAAGAGGGCGGCTCAAGCTCCCCGTTCAGCATCGCATCTAATGGCTCCGTCCGCACTGAGCTTCAGCATCGTGACAATGAAGAAGTTGAATACGATCTGGATATCCCAGACCACTCCCCGGGGTTCCCACGATTCCCATCCTTCCCACCAAGGTGAGGAGACTTGATCAATGTCGTCAGTAATGACGAACCCCCGGTAGTTGGCGAAACAGAACAAGAAAGGCTAGCACGCGAAGCACGCAATATTGACCGGTTTAATCGTAGACAAGCCGAAGCCGAGGCAGAAGAAGAGGCACGACGCATAAGGCTCTAGCCACGTGATCTCAACAATGCCTTTGATAGGGTAGGGGAAATGCAGGTCTTTAGAACTCCAAGCGCCAACATAGCTGTTGCTATGGCGACAATGCAACGACTACCCAATACCCCGGAAATCCAGGCAATTCGTGATGATGTACAAGCCTACCTGACGTCTGCTATAGCCCAGACCACAGAGATTGCAAACCAAGCCCGGGCTCCGTCCGTCTCAGTCAAATCAAGCCGCAGTCGTCAGTACTCAAGTCGCCCACAGCCACCCAATCAACGTGGCTCACGCAACAATGACCCACCAGACAACCGTCAAGGCGAAAACGGTGGTCACGATGGTGGTCAGGACGACAACCACCGCAACAACTAGGACGATAATCAACGAGACAACCACGACAATTGTCGTGATAACCGCGGTCGCGGGGTCAACCAGGGTGGCAATCGAGATCGCCGTGATGGCAATAACGATCTCCGCCATTTCCTCGGAGAACGCGATCTGCGCGATCGCATTAACCAAAGAGCCAACGATCGTGCATCCCACGAAAGCTATCGCCGTATGGAATATGATACTGCCCATGGCCCTTCGGGTTTGAAGCAGTTTACTCCTCACCTTCGCCAAGTCGTGTGGCCAAAAAACTTCAAGCTCGAAAAACTCTAGAAGTACGATGGCAAGGAGAACCCCGAGTTATGGGTCATGCTCTACGAAACCACGTGTAGATCAGCCATGGCTGACGAGCATGTCATGTCTAATTACTTCCTAGTCGCCGTCGGCCATGCATGCCACCAATGGCTGGTCAGCTTGCCGGCAAACTACTTTGATTCTTAGCAAGAGCTCAAGCAAGCATTCATCGACAACTTCATTGCTACTTGCGAACAACCCGACAACAAATATGATCTGCAGCGGATTCGAGATCGCAAAGATGAGCCACTATGCGAGTACGTCCAACGCTTCTCGGAGATGCGCATCAAGGTCTCATCAATCTCCGACAATGAGGCAATCGAAGCTTTCATCACTGGTCTCCGCTTCCACGATGCCCTAAGGGACAAGCTCCTCCGCAAAAGACCTGAATCGATCACAGCGCTCCTAGCTACTGCTAAAAAAATATGCGGACGCCGATGATGCTAAAAAGATAATCATCGAAGAAGTAGCAAGGGTTGCACGCTCCGACCACCCCCCACACCACGACGACTACCGCGGCAACCGTGGTTGGAACGACAATTTTGATCGCCGCAACCAGCGCAACGATTCTCGCGACCACCACGACCAGCGTAATCAGTGGCGTAATCGCCGTGATGATTACAGGGGCAAGTGTGCTCGAGAAGATGACGGCGAAGTCAACATCGTTAAAAAAGGTGGCGGACGTCGCAACTACGAAGAAGACTACGCCAAAGCATTGAAAGGACCCTGCCAGCTCCATCCCAAGTCAAACCATACCATGGAGAATTGCCGTGTTCTCAAATCCATCTACACGCTTCAACAGGCTCCGGATAAATCCGACAAGCCTAACGACGCAGGGAAGCAGCGTAACGAGGACGACGATGATGACGACGCAGATTCCCATCACAAGTACATCAAGCCAACCGACCGCGTCCACACCATCATGGGGGGCAAAGTGTCTGTCGAGACCAAACGAGAGCGCAAGCTGCTCGCCCACGCTTGCTTGAACGTGGCTAATGCCGACAACCTCATCGCCGATCCGTGGTTCCCTCCATGGTCTCACCGTGAGATCTCCTTCAGCAGAAAGGACCAATGGGCTGCAATACCTGAGCCAGGGTGTTTTCCTTTGGTTCTCGATCCTTGTATCAACAAGGTTCAGTTCGATAGAGTGCTGATTGACGGCGACAGTTCCATCGATATACTGTTCAAAAATAGTTTGCCAGCCTTTAAGATAACCTAGGCTGATCTCTAGACATACGAGGCACAGTTCTGGGGTGTTCTCCCCGGACAGAGCTCCATACCTCTCGGGCAGATCACGCTACCTGTGCAATTTGGTACCCCAGACCACTTCTGCACCGACTACGTCAACTTCGTGGTCGCCGACTTCGAAGGCACCTACCATGCTATCCTTAGCCGATCAGCGCTCACCAAGTTCATGGCCATACCTCACTACAGGTATTTGGTGCTCAAGATGCCTACTGAGAAGGGGGTTCTAACTCTCAGGGGCAATGTATACGTAGCTTACACCTACGAGGATGACAGCTTCAAAATAGCAGAGGCTCACGACCTCTCTATTCGCATGGTCGAGACCATGCTCGACGTCAAGCAGACCCCAGCCGACCACCTGGAGATCCTAGAGCTCGAGGCCCCACGCAAGAACATCAAGTCCAAAGAGCACAAAGAGATCCAGCTGGTCGACGGTGATCCCAGTAAAACGGCCCTTATCGGGGCCAACCTGGATCCTAAATAGGAAGAAGCGCTCGTCAGGTTCTTGAGGAGCAACGTGAGTGTGTTCGCATGGAAACCCGCTGACATGCCCGGTGTACCTTGGAACTTGATCGAGCACTCCTTAAATGTCGATGGCAAGGCCAAACCCATCAAGCAGAAGCTACGATGGTTCGCTCGTGACAAAAAGGAGGCTATTAGGGTAGAAGTTACATGGCTTTTAGCAGCCGGATTTATCAAAGAAGTGTATCATCCGGAGTGGTTAGCCAACCCAGTTCTTGTATGCAAAAAGAATAAGGAATGGAGAATGTGCGTTGATTACACTGATCTCAACAAACACTGTCCTAAAGACCCCTTCGGCTTACCTCGCATAGACGAGGTCGTAGATTCAACTGCCGGTTGCGAGCTGCTTTCCTTTCTCGATTGCTACTCTGGTTATCACCAGATCGCTCTCAAAAAGGACGACCAGATCAAGACATCCTTCATCATGCCCTTCGGCGCCTACTGCTATACGACCATGTCGTTCGGGCTTAAGAACGCTGGGGCTACCTACCAACACGCCATATAGGCCTGCCTCAAAGACGAGATAAAAGACGACCTCATCGAGGCTTATGTTGACGATGTAGTTGTTAAAACCAAGGAAGCATACACCCTTGTCGACAACCTAGAACGTACCTTTGCAACCCTTAACACATTCCAATGGAAATTAAACCCAAAGAAGTGCATCTTTGGTGTTCCATCTGGTATACTGCTCGGCAACGTCGCCAGTCATGACGGCATACGCCCTAACCTAGAGAAAGTAAAAGCTATCTTGGACATGAAGCCGCCCAAAATGGTGAAGGATGTTCAGAAGCTTACTGGATGCATGGCTGCCCTCAGTCGTTTCATATCTAGATTAGGCGAAAAAGGACTATCGTTTTTCTAGCTGCTCAAAGCATCTGAGAAGTTTGAGTGGTCAGAGGAAGCAGACGCTGCCTTTACACAGCGGAAATAATTCCTTACATCACCTCCGGTCCTCACTGCTCCCAGAGAAGACGAAACCCTCCTGCTTTACATTGCGGCAACTAATCGAGTGGTCTCCACTGCCGTGGTGGTCGAGCCCGACGAGCCCGACCACGTCTACAAGGTACAACGACCAATTTATTTCATCAGTGAGGTGCTCAGCGAATCCAAGACCAGGTACCCACAGATTCAGAAACTGATCTACGCCATACTAATTACATCTTGAAAGTTGAAACACTACTTCGACGGATATCGTGTGGTGGTCATGACCGAGTACCCTCTGGGAGACATCATTCGCAACAAGGATGCAAATGGGCGCATCGTCATATGGGAAATGGAGCTATGCCCTTTCTCCTTGGAATTTGCAAGCCGTACTACAATCAAGTCTCAGGCACTTGTCGATTTCATCGTCGAGTGGACAGACTTAAGCACACCTGCCTCTCAGGGGCCCGCCGAGTATTGGAAGATGTACTTCGACGGCTCTCTCAACATCGACGGCGTAGGAGCAGGAGTCCTTTTCGTATCACCATCCAAGGAGCAGCTCCGATACGTCCTCAGGATTTATTTCCCGGCGTCTAATAACGCCGCTGAGTACGAAGCATGCCTACACGGTCTGCGCATTGCGGTCGAGCTCGGTGTCAAGCGTCTCTATGTCTACGGAGACTCGGCTCTGGTCATCAACCAACTCAACAAGGACTGGGATACGACTAGCAAAAAGATGGACGCATACTGCAAAGCGATCAGAAAGCTGGGAGGCAAGTTTTATGGCATCGAGTACACACATGTGGTCCGGGACAAAAATCAAGCAGCAGATGTGCTGTCAAAGTTAGGATCATCCCGAGCCAAAGTCCCACATGGCATATTTGTTCAAGACCTGTTCACGCCCTCCATCAAAGAAGAAGATCCCGCGGTTGACAAGCCTCCAGACCAGCCATTGGAGGCTACGGTTCCGGCGTCAAACACCACCAAGAAGCCTGACTGGAGAGTACCTTTCATCAAGTACCTGACAGATGGTAGCGGTTACACCGATCGGACAGAAAACGAATGCCTGATGCGTCGCAGTAAGCAGTATCTGCTCGTCGATGGCAAACTGTGGCGCAAGAACACGAAGGAGGAAATCTTGATGAAGTGTATAACCCAGGAGGATGGTGAACATCTCCTAGACAAAATCCACTCTGGCTCCTGTGGCAACCACGCGGCCTCGAGAACGCTGGTCGGCAAGGCTTTTTGAGCAGGGTTCTATTGGCCGTCAGCCGTAGCCGATGTAGAGAAGCTAGTCCGCCATTGTGAAGGTTGTCAGTTTTTCACCAAGAGAATCCACGTACCAGCACACGAGATTCAGACTATACTAGCCTCTTGGCCCTTCGCATGCTGGGGACTAGATATGATCGGGCCTTTCAAACCGGACCCTAGAAAATTTACATGCGTCTTTGTGCTGATCGACAAATTCTCTAAGTGGATAGAGTACATGCCCCTGGTCAAGGCATCTTCAAAAAAGGCTGTCGCGTTCCTCGACCAGGTCATCCACCGCTTCGGCATACCCAACAGCATCATCACTGATCTGGGTACTCAGTTCACCGGGAATGCTTTTTGGGACTTCTGCGATGAAAGGAGCATAGTAGTAAAATACGTCTCAGTGGCACACCCTAGAGCTAATGGACAGGTCGAGCGGGCAAATGGTATGATCCTGGACGCACTTAAGAAGAGGATGTACAGAGAGAATGACAAAGCTCCTGGAAGATGGCTCAAAGAGTTACCAGCCATGGTCTGGGGTCTCAGAACCCAGCCCAGTCGCAATACCGGCGTATTACCATACTTTATGGTTTATGGCGCTGAGGCAGTGCTCCCAGCAGATATAACCTTCAGATCAGTATGGGTAGAGAACTTCAACGAAGACAAGGCCAATGAAGTGCGGGAGCTAGAAGTGAATAGTGTAGAAGAGAAGCGGCTCGATTCTTGCGTACGTACAGCCAAATACCTTACTGTTTTGCGCAGGTACTACAACAAGAACGTCAAGGAGCGGTTCTTCGTGGTTGGGGACCTAGTCCTGAAGTGGAAGAAGAATCATGCTGGTGTCCACAAACTCGCAACCCCATGGGAAGGACCCTTCATGATCAAGGAGGTTACACGCCCTACATCTTACAGGTTAGCTCACCTAGATGGCACAGACGTACCCAATTCCTGGCACATCAATAAGCTTAGGCATTTCTATGCTTAGCTACTAAGATATGTACCCCTCTTGTACTTTTGATTTATTTCAATAAAGCTATTATGATTTCTCCGACCACTCTAATGTGTCACTTCAAAGTCTATCGTTATTATAACTCTACCAGTTAAAACCGACCACCATTCCTTCTCGGGTTCTCGGAGCAGGCCCTGTCTCCGGTTCCTCCCAACGCGTGCATGGGATCCGCTCTCTATGCTACGGGTGATCGGTAGGTGCTCTCTGGTTTGAGTTGTGTGTTTCTACATGTGCACAAGCTACGCACCTCACACTCCGACCGCAAGACAAACCAGGGCCATACAAACCTTTCAGGATGACGTGTCGACTAAACTGGTACAACTAAACAGAACACCAACACGTTCTAACTTAGTTACATCAATATGATATCCGAGCTTAAACACGTTTTCTACAAAATAAACAAGCTTATGTTGATATACAAGTGCGTTATTGCAGGCTTGCCTGAAAAGGTCCAAGTTTACAATAACCCAACTACATCTTCTTGTATAACTATAGCCTATACTATTGGCTGGTCGGGGCACGCGGCGCCTGCTGCTCGCTAGGCCTGACATCATGCTCGGGTCTCGGGGACTCTGGCATTGATCGAGCTGAAGAAGATGGCCCCGCCGATGCCTGGCTGGTCGAGACCGCAGGCTTCACCGGTTGGCTTGAAGATGACGGCGTTCCCAGCTGACTTGTTGATGGCATTCCTTGTACGGGTGGTGTCGCACCTCCACATTGGTTAATATCGCCAATTATTGTCGCCGACAAGTCTAGCTAGGTCATCCATAGCTCCTTGGCCTTGTCTGGATCTACCTCCTTTGGGTATCCGGCCTCCAGGCGCCTGAGATCGATCAGGGGGTAGTGAGCACGTACCATGCTTAACACATGTGCGCCTGCGTACTCTCCCACCTCCTTCATGAACTCCTGGAACCATCCCCATGCCCTTTGGCATCTCTCGATCAATCCCAGCTGCGGCGTCCTTGGCACATCTTCTGCTAGCGTTGGATCGATGAGGTTAAGGACCGGCAAAATGCCCTTTGCCACCTCCTGGCACCAGCTTTTCCAGGTGTCACGGTCCTTGGTGATCTCTTGGCATTGTGCCTTCCTACCGTCACGGTCTTTCATCATGGCCTCTAGATGCTTCTTTGCATTGATTTTTATAATTGCAAACCACACACGCTGTTAAGACGGTAGACCACGCCAAACTACGATAGGCAACAAAAATGAGCAAAGGCGGTTGGACAACTTACCTTTCAGCTCCTCTGTCATCTTGGTCGTGTGGTCCCGGAGCTGCGACTGGTCTTGCACCAGTTTTCTATTGTACTCGTTTAGGCGATCACACTCCCCGACCACACGACTGTTCTCCTCTCGGAGACGGATCACTTCAACTTCTAAGCCTGCACTACAACTGTTACTACCAACAATGCAACATCACTTGTCAGTAGTCGATATGATAAAATGGCTACTTGTTCTTTCCCGCTCTTTCTTACTGAGCTGGATGACCAGGTTCTGGTTCTGGGAATCTTGCACCGTCTTTTCAAGATCGGCGGCTTCAAGTCGCTGGCGCAAGCGGTCCACCTCCACCGTTAGCTCCTTGTTGTTTGCAACGATTCCCTCGATCTGGTCGAAGCATTTCTTGCGGTACCTTGCGGTCTTCATTAAGTCCTATGTGCAGATAGCTAAGTAAGACAACTACGATTAGACTGCAAGACCAGGGGGTGAAGCGAAGCTTACATGCACTTCCGTAACAAGCCGCTTCGCCGTCCGTTCAACTTTCTTGGTTTCTTCGACCTCCGGGATTTTCTCATGGATAACCCATTGGTCGTTCCGCCAACGCGACACATAAACATGTTGTCACTTATTTTGCGGATGGCCCAGGACATCCTCCACCTCGTCCTCTTCGGGCTATTCTTTGGGTCTTGGTGCTGGCCTGGCGTCAGCAGCATCTGTGATCACCACAGCCTTCCCACGAGCTGCAGCGTCGGTAAATGTGGTCTGTGCTCTCACCTCTGGCCGCCACTCCTCGGTCTGCTCTGTTACCCTCGACGCTGAGGTGTTGCCCTCAGTAGGTTTAGCGCTCAAAGCACTCGTGCCCGGCTCGGCTGGTCTCTCGACCACCTGCTCGCTTGCTGAGGCCCCGACGGATCTTCTACTATGGCTTCCTCGGTGGTCGGCTACTGGGTAGTCTGCTCTGTACTTATTGGCGGCGCCACGCCACTTCCGGCTAGCTGGTCCGGACTTTCTGTGGACGCCGAGCTAATACATCTGAGATAAGTTCAGAAAGCAATCATATTAAATGCAAATTGCTAACTTATATCAAGGTTACAAATACTTACATGTTGGAAGCACAGAATGATGTGGAGAAGGCACGTCTCTTCGGCCGTACTTGCTCCACGTGCTGTGCGGATGACCCCTGGTCTCCCTCTACATCCAACACTGTCGCTGGGCCTTGGTGCTTGAACCCTCCGCCACTTGTCCTTCGCATTGCAGTGGTCGGTGGCGTGCACGGTTGAGTTGTCGCTCCCGTCACCGGTCGCGGTCCTTGCCCAGGTACTCCCGAGGTTGACCTGGCTGCATCCTTCACCACCGTCGGCGATGTGGGTCCCACAGGCGCAGAGGACCCACCTTGCTCTATTGACTCCAGTTGTTTCCTCCTTTTTCGAGGGACAAGTTGAAAGGTGTCTGCATCTTCTCCCTCCTCTGCGTCATCGTCTGGCCAAGCAAAAATCGTCTGCCGACGCTTGCTGGCCGGGTTCTCCTCCGGGTCCTCCTCGGGCTCATTGATACTTCGCGCTCCTCCGGTGAGCAGGGTGGTTACTGATATCTTCTTCGACTGTTTGGGGGCAGCCGGTCGCTTACCAGCAGCTTTGGCCGCTGCCTCCTCTCTAGCTCCGAGCTCCGCCCAGTCGACGTCCTCGTCCTCGATCTCGATGCTGGTCTAGGTGGTGGGATTAGCTCCTTGTGGCCACTCTACTCCAGGGGGTGGTGACACAAACACTGTCGCTATATCCCGACCATTGACCTAGGTAACAAAACAGAGTGAACACAGTAAGTTTCCACTTACCCTACCACAATATAAGACTACGGGTACACGGCAAGACGAGTTACCTTTGGGGGAGGTCGGGCAAGCTTGAAAGCATGCTCGATGTCGCTCAATCTGGCATAATTTGCATCGGCTAAGTTAAATAGCTCGCGAATTCTAGCTTTGACTTCGATTTTGTCAAGTGCCCTCTGCCTCATCCTCGTCGGGTCTGCGCTCCCTTGATACTCATAGCTAGGATGTACCCTCCTCTGGCAGGGCTGGACCCGTCGGCTGATGAAACTCCCGACTACGCTCGGACCATCTAGTTTTTCCATGGGATCATTCCAAATATTTCTGGGATCTGTCCCAGGTGCTCGGGCTTCTCCGACCAGCTCGTCTTCTTCTCCGGAATGTAGCCCGTGTCGCACAGCGTGATCGTGTTCGGCTCTTCGCGGATGTAGAACTGTTTTTTGTACTAGTCATTGAGCAACGTGTTCCATGGGCAGTGCAGGTACTGGGCTTTCATGCCGTCATGGAGGTTGAGGTATACACCCCCGGCTATCTTCGAACCACCGCTTCCTTTCTTCCGCAGACAGAAAAGATGGCGGAAAAAATCGAAATGGGGCTAGAAGCCGCCATATGCTTCGCACAGGTGAATAAAAGTGGCGACAAGGAGGATCGAGTTGGGATGCAGATTGCAAATCCCAATCTCGTAGTAAAGATAGAGCCCCTGAAGAAATGGATGCATCGGAACTCCAAATCCCCGTTTAAAGAAATCCTCGAACACCACGATCTCACCTGGTTGTGGATCGGGGTACCTCTCGCCCTCTGGCGCACGCCATCTTACGAGCTCCTTGTTGTGGAGTACCCCCATGGTGATGAGGTCTTCAATGGTCTGCTCGTTGCTTTTTGACTTCCACCATTCCTTCGCCATGACCCCTATTTTCTTCTGCGCATCACTTTTTGCCATTTCCTTTAGTTTTTCGCCTCTGACTCTGGCCTTGCTGGTGATCGGGGAGTGTGCTGATCTTCAACAGCAGGGGGATTAGCAGGGGTGGTAGTCGAAGCGGCGGCGGATTGATTGGTGGCGATTTCGCATCTGTTAGGGTTGGTTGGTGAGAGGAAGACGAAAGCTGCGGTTGCGAATGGCAATGGGGTTCAATAAATAGTAACTGACCTATCATATGCCATATTTAACCTAAGAGTTATGCCGTTTTGTCTACCAGGGATTCTTGGGGGACGTGCGCATGCACCGTAGACGACTGTTTTCACATTTGCGGTATTACTCAGCTCCGAGATCTACGCCAATAAATGCGCCTCTTCATTGCCAGTGTGGGAGGGCCCACGCTGATGCACCTACTGACAGGTGCCACGCAACTGTTTGCTTGACAAGACAAAAAGGCAGTATGACATGCTATACCCGTCTACTTTTTTGACCACCCTCGTGCTCGGGGACTGTCGCGACTATCCTTGTGCTCGGGGACTATCCCGACCACCATCGTGCTCGGGGACTGTTCTGACCACTCTAGTGCTCGGGGACTGTTCCGACCACTCTCGTGCTCGGGACTGTCTCGACCGCCCTCGTGCTCGGGGACTGTCCTGACTACCTTTATGCTCGAGGACTATCCCGACTATGGTTATTCTCGGGGATTCGTCGTTTTCCCCATGCTGCGCTCGAGAACTGCCCCGACCACTCACTGACCATTGCTCGGGGACTGCTTTCCTCGGCTACATGTGATTTGTACTCACATACAGTTGAGAGGTATTTATTTTTTCTCACTTAGACCTTGCTACAAGGCTGATACCTCGCCTTCCAGCAAGCTCGGGGACTACATCGGTACGATGCACCTGCTGGTGCAGCTCGTATCGCTTGTACGACGATTGGATTCTCAACTGGGAATTCTTTTTAGACCCTAGCACCACGTGCCTACGTCACCTACTATCAGGCTCGGGGACTAAGTGGGCACACTTCACCTTGCGGTGAATGTGCTTATTTTATCGACCCCTACGCTCTAACTGTTGGCCATAACTACTCCTGTACAAGGGTCACTTACATTTCTTTTTAGAAATACAAGTGGGCACACTTGATCAGGAAACAAATCTTTTTCTTTTTTCTTTAGAGCACCATGCATTCTTCGGACAACCGGAATCTTCGGCTATAATTTTGGTCTACTGCTCTCTGTGCTGACCAGAATACTGGCACATTTGCTTGGTCAATGTTTCAACTAGTTGGAGATGATATGAAGACAGACTGCATTAGCCGAAGAAGATCAAATGGCGTGTCGCAACATAATACATGGTGCTCGGGGACTAGCTGTGGGGGTATTAACCCCTATACCCTTACAGCTAGGTTTGGGCTGGCCCGGACCAGGGGGTTCGGCCCACCAGAAGACGACGCGCCGATCTGCTCGGAGTCCCACGCAAGGAATCAAGGCAGACTTGGAGATCAAGCAAGATCCTGGTCGGTTAGAATTGGAATCCTTATCCGGCCACCTATGGCAATTATAACTGGTTGGGATTAGTTTCCAGATCTGTAACCCTGCCCCCAGACTATATAAGGTGGGCAGGGGACCCCTCTAAAAAATCATCTCATTTACATACAACAATACAATCAGACACAGGACGTAGGTATTACGCCCTCACGACGGCCGAACCTGGATAAAACCTCGTGTCTGTCTTGCGTCACCATCTCGTTCGTAGCTTGCACACCTATCTGCCGATAATCTACTACCTTGGGCATACCCTTAGGTAGACTGCCGACCATATTTTGTCGACAGGTCCCGTGCATGAGGTTTGACTCCCTCACCTCTGTTGTTAATTTTTGTTGGTTTAGTTAAGGTTTTTATACTGCTCTAGTTTTTTGTTTAATGAAAGTTTCTTTGGCTAATCATGTTTAATATATTATGGTTCATTATGTACTTGTTGAACTTATATGATTTTTCTGATTAGTTTTGGTTGACACTGCATTAGGGTTTGATTGCACTGGTTTCGACAACAGTATGGGTTGAAGTGTTGTTAGTAAACCTTCTTGGAAGTGTGTGATTTCAAGTATTTTTGTGTTGATTAGATGTATAGATGAGTTGGACTATGTATGTATAGACATCATTTACATTCAATAAGTTTGTTTTAGGGTTTGGCTTCATGGGCTTACATGATTATAGAGATGATTGAAATAGAAATTGTTGTTGAACTGTGTAATAGTATTGGTTCATATCTTTGCTTTGTTGAACTACTTTGTAATAGGTTCAATGGCAGTTTCAAATGACAACCAATTCATGCACCATCCGAAGGATCATGGTGCTATCGGTCCTTTCCTACCAGCAGAGCCAATACCGTTGTGTTACTGTGGGTTATCGGTATTTGTGAAGCAGTCAAGGCATCCTGCGTCAGTTGGGCGTGCTTTCTACTGTTGCCAACTTAAGCGACGTCCCCCGACACTTGATGCCTACCTAGAGGGATGCAACTTCTATCAGTGGATCGATGGTGATGAAATATTCAAGCCATTGATTATGTTGTTTCCTTATGACCCCTGGAAGAGTGTTCCATATGCAGAATATGTCCGTTGGGTTCCACCACCATTGAACCCTTCGGAAATGACAGAGGTGGAGAAGGTTGATGCTGCTTTGCGCCATCTAGCCAATCCTCCTAGACGACATTGTGGAGTGTCGGCGCAATTAACTACTGCCAGCCAACATGGAGCATTCACTGCCTTCTATCGCTGTGGATTGCCAGATTATGTAAGTTCTCATGAAAGCAATCTATCTCTAAGCTTGTATGCATTTTGCACATACAATGTTACACTTGGAACATTTGTTTTTTGCAGAGTGGGTTCCCATCTTGTGACTTTGAGGAGTACAACTATGGACCCAAATCGCACTGGCCTTCAAAGTATGAATTTGTGGAGTTTCAAGCAGGCATTAAGCCATGGCCATGAACAAAGATGCCGGACCGTAAGTGCAAGTGTGGCATCAAGGCTTGTGAAGGAGTTGTTCTGTCTGAGTTAGGATACGGATACTACTGTGGTAATGCTTATGGAGGGTCGTCTGAGTTATGGGTGAGTTGACTTAACCGGTGAAGTTACTACATGAACATAGGCCACCGGTTTGTTTGCTCATTGCTTTGTGTTTGCTTAGGTGGGGAGGACATGCAATTAGGAGGACTTCACTGATCATGAAGAGTTAGTGGAGAGGCTGAAGATACATTCACCACTTGAAAAAGAGAGCAAGCATTGGATGCGGGAGGAGAAGCAATGGAGGTGAGGATGAGGTACAGGGGTAAAGATGCCATCATGGAAGACCCGTAACAGGATTTTAGAGGACTTTCCTCGAGTGACCGATCGACAGTTGAGTTTTTACAATAACGAGGCCGAGTTGATGAGCTTCTGGCGACAAAATAAGGAGGCCTACGACTTTAAGGAGGCCGAGGATAAGAGGGAGATGGCCTTTTCCAAAGGCATTTGCATCGCTTATGTGAGTAATTGATTTCAAAATATGTTTTGACTTGTGCATCTTCTTACATAGGCATAGGGGTATTACCTTGGCAAATTCTTCAAGGTATGAATTCTTGATCCCTCCTGCATATCTAAGGTAAACTCTGGCCTCATTGGAAAGGTGAGCTAGCTGATTTACCTAGAGTACATTCATAATCATCATTACCACGTACTTTCCAAGTGAAACTACGTCAAGGCATAGTTCAAATAAAATGCTTACCATGTAGTTCTCAAGTGGTGCTCTCTCTGGCTGTACGCTCGTCCTTGTCGTGACATCATAGGGGTCATCGTCGTCGCTCCCTTCTTCATCTATTGGAATGCTAGACAGCGGTGGATGCACACTGATTCTTGTGGACCTGTGAAGCCATGCCAGGTACGCACGGTAGTCGTTGGTCACACAGTGAGCCCCATTATACGGTTCCACCCTCTCTCTAGCTTTCCACTCTTGCACATACTTTTGATGCTTCAGAAGCCAGTCGTTGCCGCTGAACCTTTTCCTCCTCGAAATCCTGCAAGGATGACACATGTTATATTTTGAGGCCTTGTACGATGCATGCAATGGTGAGTCATGATATATGCAAAGTCCAGCTTACTCATGCAACTGACGGGTTGTCGACTCATGCTGTAGAGGGAAATTTTGATTCCTACCAAACTACTTCATCACTCTTTGGGGAAAGTGATGCTCTACCACATAGTAGAAGATCATCGCTACATTAGATCACCACAGCACCTTCTCAGCCTCAACATATGGGGCCATGTTCAACTCCCGTATGTCTTGCCTGTCATATGGATCCCATTTAACCTGTAACTTGTGTTATTAGTACATGGTCGTGTTGATACTTTATGAACAAAATGATTGGAAGCCTCAGTGGTACAACGAACCTGATTTGGAGTTAAAACATCCAAATCATTGGAGTATTGAGCGTAGCGCTGTTGCGGCTGACCCTAAACTGACTTGATTCCCATCCAAAGGTAGCATACGAGGGGACGACAGTCAACATATGTCCAAGCCTGAAAAACAAAACAATTGTAAGCATTTCACATAGTGCACACAGTAAATGAAACACATATAGCAATTAAATGCAAGGTACTTACTGCAACTCTACCTCTATGCACCCGTCCGATAGGAATGCCCAAATCCAAATCCGAAGCAAGTATGTGCAACCACCTATGTTGGAATTGGGGTTGGCCCTCCTACATCCCTCACATAGGTGCCGATACAACCAAGCAAGAGTGGTAGACCCTGAACTATATTGGGCGATGTTTTCCCATGGCTCACGTAGCTGGGGTAGGACCATCCACGAGATGGTGTTCCTAGAAGCGTCTGGAAACAGGAACTGTGCCACCATGTGCCATAGCCAGACACGAGCATGCCTCTCAATGACGTCGTCCAGTGCATGGGGAGGGCACCTATTGAAGCATTGTCGCAACCAGGCTGAGCTGACACCCGGTGTCTTCTTCTCCTTCTTCCCTTCTTCAGGGTCGGGTGGCCGGTGCCCGATAAACTGCTCCACCATATCCTTCTAGTTCAGTGGCTCTACCATGCCTGTCACTGCCGGACCGTCCAAGTGAAGGACCAAAATATAGCCAACATCTTGCATGAGCACGGACATTTCTCTAGTGGGTAGGTGGAAGCTATGGGTCTCCGGATGTTACCTGTCGATGAAGGCGGTGAGGAAGGGACCATCCATGTCTGGGAGGCCAGTATTGATAGCTCTAGCTAAGCCCAGAAAACCAGCTCCTGCTCTTGAGAGGTACGGGGCGTAGCGCTCATCACACTCGAGCGGTCGGTGAGTTTGGGGACGCAGCGAGGCCAAGGCCTAGAAAAAAACAACGTTAGAATCGATAGCAGGGTTAAAGACATTATACATGAAAAGGAAATATTGTGTGCAAATCACTTATATCACCATTGTCGACCATCAAGTGCGTTCGGTGGTCCTTGTCGTAGTAGGTCTCAAGAAGGGGGAACTGCAGGTGCGCCATACTGCAATTGTGAAAATAATGAGACAATGTTAGAATATGGAAAAAGTAAATAAAACTTGCTAGATGGTACAAAAACAACAAACAAATGCATGGAATATATAAGCAACACCCATTTTAATCTATGTATGTACCTTTCTAACCTTCGAAGCACTATGACTCCCGTTTCGTGTTTCTAATTTCTTTGACTTCTTACGCTTCTTATGTGTGGCAGCGGTATGACCAATTTTGTGACATTTGGAGCAACGGACCTGTCCTGGTGCCTGATCAAAGTTGCCAAAACCATACATATCTTCACCATACCCGTTTGATGCATCCATAACTCCTCGGATCTGCTTTTTCTTCCTTCTACCATTCTTTGTCTTCAAAAGGTCCGGATCGGGAACATAATCCAACCCGTAGTACTCGGACCATTGTGTCGAATCTAGGTAAGGCTCGAAGCTCGACTCCCACGCTTTGAGAGTGTTTGACATAAGGTAAAAAGGCAACATGAACTTTTCACTTTAGTGGTCTAGACCCTTGGATCTACAAACTAAAATGACATACGAGCAAGGGACATGGAGGAGTTGTGGAATGTTACAAGAGCATTCCGCTTTCTCAAGGTCCACCCTATAATTACTACCACCGTACTTCTCGCCCCTCGGGTTCGTTCCTTCGACTGACCTGATATTGTACACTAACCTTGATGGCCCAAACGCCTCCCCCACTTGGTTGGAAGCTATCGTCTCTGAGAGATCCAAGTGTTTCATACCGGCTCTACCCCATTTCTCTTTGGACGCCTTTGCTATGTTCCATCGATTGACAAAGTATTCATTGCACTTACTAAATGAGTACTCCACAATACCTAACATGGGGACTATATGCATACCCTTGAACATCTTGTTGAACGATTCTGAACAATTGGTAGTCATCACGCCATACTAAAGACCTTCGGCATCGAATGCAAGAGCCCACTTGTCCCTTTGAGGCATCTGATCCTGAAGCCAACTCTTTGCCCTAGCATTGAGGACCTTCTGTAACTTCGCAAGCATCTCATCGAACTTTTCCTTGGTTCGACACCCACATAGTGACTTCAACTTCTGCACTACCTCCTTTTTCTTCTACCTCCTCCATATGTTGGTTGCAAAGTGCCTCATGCACCACCGACGCTCAAGAGGAGGGCATCCATCTACATGCTCTTTCGTAGCTGTCAGCAGACCGTGATGCCGATCTAAGATCATGCATATGTTTCGAGATGAACGGAGCACATTCTGTCTCACAAGCTTCATGAACCAACACCAACTGTCGTCGTTCTCACCCTCAGCCAAAGCGAATGCTAAAGGAACAAGTTGATTGTCTGGGTCTACTCCAATGGCAATCATCAATACACCCCTGTACTTGCCTATTAGGAATGTACCATCAACAAGTACTAAGGGACGACAATGCTTGAAGGCCTCCACGGACTGAGCAAAACACCAAAAAACTCTCTATAGAACATGCTTCGGAACGCCATCCATGTCCATGACAATGCAGCCCACATAAGGATGCCACCTAAGGCCTAGATTGTAGTGTTTCATGGCACTTAGAATCCTAGAAACTTGGTTGTATGCCTCTTTCCAATCTCCCCATAGCTGTGGCAGAACCGCCAAATCTAATGCCTCCCAGGAGTACTTGTCTTCCATTAGACACTAAGTACTCAAGGGAGGACACCAAATTACGTAGTTCCGTCGAGCACACCCCAAGGGAGAACCAAAAAATCCACATTTTTCCATGAGGATCATAAATGAGAGAATAAAGCTTACAACATTTTAGCCATTTCTTACATCACTTTCCATGCAACATCAGAGTATAATATTTATTGATTATAATAGCAGAATATACCCATGTTATCAACGTTTCAGTGGAAATAAACTCTTTTAATGACAAGTTAAACGTTAACATGATGATCCGTTATATCCATCATAACAAGTTATAAGTTTTTCCATTGTAAAACATTTTTAGTGGAAGTTTCAAATAAACTCTATGTTCACAACGTTAAGGAAATCCTCGTTGTGCCCACCAGGAGGTTTCCACACACAAGTGTCAGCTCCTCATGTTCCTGTCACCTACAATATGGTAGAACAAACCCTGAGTACTCAAGTGTACTCCGCAAGACTTACCCGTCAGGAGGAAAGAAAACACTCCAAGGATATGCAAGGCTATCTGGCTTGTGGGTTATTACAGCTGTGGAAGCATTACTAAACATGCGTCCTTATATTCAATTTTTATTAGCAGTCAGCATTAGTTCATTAACTAACCATTCTATGTAAGCACCTGTGCTACTTTCAAGCAGGTGGTAAACAATCAGAATCATTTTACCATCTTTTATCTTTCAGTTTTTACTACAGTGCTAGACTGTAGACAAGCCGTACTAGATTACCCGACGATTCACGAATCAATGTGCCCAGCTGGGTACCCCGAAACACATGCCCCATTTGTACCCCAGGCATAAGCAGAACCAACCCACCACTCTCCTATCAAGGGATCCAGGTCCACGTCCAAACTTGGAGTCCAAGCCCCCACACATGAGCCCCAGACTCAGTGTGGTGCTTAGACCTCCACCATCCTCGCCTCCAATCCGTCGGTCCGAAAAGAGCCGGAACCCATGATAAGAGAGCAACGAGCCTTCCCTGTTCCCATAAATAAGTATGTGCTTAGGATAATAAGTCTGTGACCTGCCTAGAATCCAATGCAACGACCGGTCCTTAACCGACACAGGCGGAACAAGTGCAACCTGAGCCTCGCTCGAATACCAAACCAAGTCCAGATCCAAAGTACCATTTTGCCCGGTCTTCAATCATCATTCATATATATTTTCCAGGTGATAATAATATAATAGCAATAATAATATCTTTCCTATCTCTCGCGAGTGACAGGCAATCACTCAACTTCTACCGAAGTCCTGTAGCATAGCAATCTACACGATCCTGTCATGCTCGTAAGACTCATAGGATAAGGATATATATATATATACAAGTGGTTTTCATTCAACTTCTTAAACTTAATGCACAAACATAATATAAAGTGCAGAAAAGTAGGGGTTATGCATCGGGGCTTGCATGGAAAAAATATAACCAAGTTAGCTTTCCATCATGGCGACATGATCATCAAGGCACCATCTTTTCTGCTACTTCAGTCGTCTTCACGATCCATCATTATTCCTATTATGATATACGTGGATGCAACACATAGATATAAATAATCAACGACAACTGAAACTCTTAGAAATTCGATTACGCCTCACAAGCTAACGAGATAACTCTAACGTGCTAGTCTACGTATCCACGTTATCAAGTAAGACTCATTTTTAGAAAATGTTTTCATTCTACAAACCCCCGATTATTTTTAACATTTGATTGATTAAATATATATTTTTGTACTAGGACTCATTTAGTTACCTTAACAAACTAATTCATATGGAGCTACAAAAATTACAGTGAGCACCTAGTATTGTTAGAAATCTACTGTAAAATTTCGGAGCCAACACTATCACCAATTTACCACAACAATTCCTACAAGTTTATATTTTGACAATATTAACTATTAAGTATCTCAAATTAATTATTTAGCTTCTAAGAATATTATAAAACTATGTGAACAAAATATACTAGCAGATAGATCATGATTGTAGGAGTCTAACAAAATTAGTTTTACAATTTTTGGACATCTACACAAATTTATCTTGAATTTACAAATTTACCTTAGAAACTAATTTGGAAAACGCTTTAGAAAAAGAAAAGGACCAGTGGCAACCTTTCCAGCCCGGCGGCCCAGCGCAGCGACGTGAGCACGTGCAGTAGCCGGCCCAGCAACGGCCCAAGGCGGGGGAACCCGCATGCGCGCAGCTCTTTTGCAAAAGAGGGCTCGGGCTTTCGGTTAATCAAACAGAGCAACGGAGCACTATAACTACAGACTCAGGCTGTGCGTTAAAGACCCTAAAATGTGCTGCCTTTGCATCGGGGCAGCCCTCGGCGTACTCGCGCGCGGCGGCGCGGCACACCGACGGTAACGGCGACAACACCGGGCAAGCTAGACCCGCTGCGATAGGAATAACAGGCCGACCACCATCTACGGCCAAATCCGCAAGCATGAGTGGCGGTTAGGGACTTAGCGGCGTACTGCCGGGAGCGACAATGGCGAGCAGCTAACCGTGGCGGTGGCGTGCTTGTTCCGACGAACCTACACGCTCTCGGAAGGGTAGAGGTGACGGTGGAGCATCAGTAGTTCACCTAGGTACACGCTCCAACGACGGTTGAAGCAGGGGAGCGCTGGGGCAGGCTGGCCACATGCGCTCGCACCGCGCGGCGGTGCCCCAAGCATGGCACCGACGTGTCACCTCGCCAACGACGGGAAACCAAACCAACCTATCATGAGCACCAGCTAGAGGGGATCAACACGAGTCCAGAAACACCACCAATTGGGCTCTTTCCCCACAGATTAGGACTTACCCCCGATCCACGGGCTGCGGCGGCGCCCATGGCTGGTGGCGGGCAAAATGCTAAATTGGCGGTCGGTAATGCTTGGCTGAGCATGGGGAAGATGGGGCACCTAGTTGACCTCTTATGCCTCTTACTGGTGCGAGGAATCGGACTATGGGGACCTGAGCTAGGTGAACCACTAGGCGACGGCACGGTGCTCTGGCCAAGGTCGTGCCGTGGAGAGGTATGCGAGTGAGCTCAAGCGGATTAAGACGGTGGCTCCGAGCACTAGCTGCGGCCCGAGCATGTGTAGATAGGCGACGAAACAGGGGAGAGCTTGGCGCGATGCGCTTGAATTGGAGCGGCCGGACCCGAGTAGATCGTGCCGGTGTCAGCTAGCGGGGGGGGGGAGATGTCTCATCACCGCGACTACCGGGGTCGGTGACCTAGACGCGGCAAGCCATGGATCATGCTCGGTACGACGCGGTAGGTGGATCGAAGGGTGAGGCGGGCGCCACGTTTGCTGAGCCACGACCACCGTAGCCACGGCTTGCTCTGCGCGTGGCACCGTGGCCAGTCACCCAAGCGCGATGTGCGCGTGGCAATGGAAGCTCGGCCTCGACCAGCCAGGGCCAGCCAACGCCAGGCCATAGACGCTACGCGGCGCTGCCAGGCGTGTGAACTGGCCAGCGGCAGCAGCCCGGGCATGGTCTGAGCCTGGCGCCAACAGCGCCCATGCGCGTGGTGACCGCAAACCCGGATCGAGGGGTGACAATAGCTGATGTGCACACATTTTAAAGCTTGGAAACCCACCTGTTAGAGCTCAGTTGAGATTAAGGCAAGAGTTCAAGACTCTTGTAGCCCCTAAGGACTGCGTAACCAGGCATCCAGCATGGCCGAAGGGTGACCCACGAGGAAGATATAGAGATACCAACGTGAGGTCATCACGCTTGGCGCTGGCTCAGGAGCGGAGCGCCAACAGCCTACCTCAACGCGTTCTAGCGAAGTTAGGGCAATTTCTACGAGAGTATCGTGACACCCAACACCACTATCACCTAAGCCATGCTCAAGTACTTGCTTAGAGGCAACCAACCGTACAAGAACATGAAGTTGGTGCCTAACAATTTTTGTTAGAATTTGATTGTCAAAATGGCATTGTTTACTATCATTGTTTCTGACTTAGAGAGAATAAGAACTTAGCTAGAACTGACAACCTTTGGCGCTTTTGCCGTAATTTTTAATATGCCTAAACCTAATTAATTTCAACCACTACACATTTCACACACTAGTCCATACGTCATACTAACTTGTAGAAACAAAACATCTAGGAACTACTTAACTAGTTGTTCAATATAATTCATCAAAAATGATACTTTTAACACCACTTCAAATTTTTGGCCGATTCAACGAAAAGGGCTAATTTTAATTTTCAATTTAATTTTTGAGCTTCCAAGAACACTAATTAACAACCTTTGTTTCCCAAAAGTTAATGTTGTATTTCCATCTACAAAACTTGTACTTCAATTTTTATTTAAGTACTAAATACAAGTTATGTTTTATTCTTGTTTATAGAAATTGCTTTTCGTGCCCAACAATTAAAACTACTTTTCTTATTTTCTTGTTTGAATTTTCATTATCGCATTTGATTAAACTCACTCACTATACTTATAGATCTATTTCTCAGGCCATAATCTCAGTGCTTAGCGAGCTCGTAACACCAGAGGTGTTACAATAGCAACTCTATAGCAAGTTGCTTTGCCCGTCATGCCTTTAAGTACTTCACTCTATAACCAGTGAACCCAAATATGGTCTCGATCATGTTTGAAACAGATGTGTCACTGTCGGCCTAACCGTGCCAACAAGATGATGACCAAGGTATCAAGCTGTGTTTTGGGCGTGCACACCCTTCGGCTTCAAAGATCGACACGTGTGAGGTTGCCTTGCCTCACATTGCGAATCTTCCACTTTTCATTTCTCTGTCTCCGAGCCCATAGACCCCATTGACATCCATTCTTGCAAAGGATCATGTACCTCTTGTTCTTGTCGGAGTGGCTCACATAATACGGCCTGTGAAACCGAACGACATAATCAATATGGAAATACTTAAGATGCTCCAATGTATCAAATACCATTCCCTTCTTAATCTCTACCTCCTCAGTATCTGGTACCTCATCGACCAAAAACGACAAACTGGTGTCACATATTGCCTGGTCAACCAACTAATATCCATGAAATTTGATACCGAGGGTACCTCCACATGGACAACCTTCAATTGCCTCGATTCAACGTCATTGTACTCCATTCTCAATGACCCATCAGCTGGGACTCCTATTGCGTCCGGAAACCCTCCCTCACAACAATCACTTTCGTCCTCGCTACTAGGCTCAGACCTGTACTCATCCTCCAACACATCATCCGAAGTACTTGGCCCCGAAGTAAAGTCATCTTCGTCCGCAGAGGTAACATCAACTTCGTCATCATCCAATCCTTGCGATATGTCATCCATATCATGTGTTCCATCTCCGTTGCCATCGTCCTCATCAAACGTTTCTTCATCGAAATCATCATTCAAGGCACTGGGCTCACATGACCTATCAACTTCTCTAATGACAACCGCCTGCAACTCTTCGTCTTGGGTAAGGTTCTGTACGGGCTCCATATCCACATTATCATCCACGGCCACCACAATTCGGCTAGACCCCTTCTCCACAACAACTTCCAAGCACCTAACACTGCTACTCTTGACAACCTCTATGTAGTTCTTCCATTCATCCTCACATGACAAACGCATCAACACATAATGTGCTCGTTTCTTCCCACAGTCAAATCTGCCTCTGAAACTTAGTGGCCACCCAAATTTATCTCGGCACTTGCTAACCAAACCATCAAAGGTAGGAGGTCCACTAAAGAACTCAACATGTTCGTGCATGCTTTCGAACTCCCCTTTTGCTTTCACTTTGCCACCATGAAACATTCGCACTAACCGATCCATCTACAAAATACGAACCAACACATCAACAACACATGAACTACACATTTCGGAAATAAATCATATCCATTCACTAATACACTACAATAACTCAAACTTTACAATGATGTCACCAAAGGCAACAAACATACCAATCTAAATCCACCATGCATCAACTACCTATGTCCATGCAACACGTAGTTTGCGTCCAATCCACGGGCAAAGTATATCCTAAACCTAATCTACGCATCAAATACCAACAAGCAACGATAAAAACATTCACACCATCCCTTATTTCCTAACCCTAGTCATTGAACTGATGAGGCAAGAAATCAAGAAATGGAGGGGGAAAAGATTAACCTGGTTATTTACGTGACTCCACGAACGACGGAGGTGAGGGTCAGCGTTGGGGGAAGGGGGCGCCGCCGCCGGCAGACCACCTAGCAGCGGCCGAGGCGCCCGCCTCTCCTGGCGTCGTACGCCTGCGGCACGGCACGATGAGAGAGGGAGTAGCAGCAGCAGCCGCTCAACTCCCCTGCGGTGACGGCCGAAGGTGGCGGTGGAGGCGTCCTGGCGGCGACGGCGCCCAGGCCGCGCCCTCTGCTTCCCTAACCGACTCAGGAACAGAGGGAGATGGAGATGGAGAGGGAGAGGGAGACAGAGGGTGCACGAAGTGGGAGGGGTCGGGGTGGCGCGGTGGCGTGGCTGCGGGGCCGCTCGCAGGACGGCGGCGGCGGCGTGCGGCGTTGGGGGCGAACGCGAGTGAGCAAGAGAGACAGAGAGAGAAAAGAAATGGGCCGGGCTGGCCAAAACCTAACTCGGCATGTCGCGGCAGCCCGTCTAGCGTGGCGGCTCTATCGCGCGTGAGTTGCTGGCGCGACAGGGCGGGGCCCACGGTACGCCACGCCAGCATCGATCAAACATGATTGCCACGGTGGCTCGGCTTGTCACGCCATCGCATGTGGCGCGACAGCGTGGTACAGCCAGGTGCGCTGGCGCCACCAAAAGTTTCAGATTTACAAATATTTTTTTTGGGATTAGTATTAAAATATTGTTTAAAAAGGATTAAAAATTAAAAAAATTCTGATACTGGATAGCCTCCCAAAAAAAACATAAAATAGCGTTGCTTCAACAACTTCCCAGATAACGTACTTCCAAATTCCAGCTAGTCGAGAGGTCAGTTTTTTTTCTCTCGATCGGAGAAGAGCACAATGGAGGCCATCAAGATCCTAATCGAACAAGGTGCCTGCAAGCAAAACAAGAATGCCGCCAAGAAGAAGATGGAAGCACAGCCAGCCCTGGAAGCCTAGATGGACCTCCAGCGCGAGTCGACAACAGACTTGGAATGTTAACGCATACAAGGGAGGCACGGCTATCTGGCCGTTGTATCGTAGCTG
Source organism: Miscanthus lutarioriparius (assembly GCA_904845875.1). Taxonomy (NCBI): domain Eukaryota; kingdom Viridiplantae; phylum Streptophyta; class Magnoliopsida; order Poales; family Poaceae; genus Miscanthus; species Miscanthus lutarioriparius. Next base: position 23,494,470 of record CAJGYO010000008.1, read on the forward strand.
TCGTTGGGGCAACCACGCCATTAGCTGAACCTTGTAGTTGTGTTATCGCCTGCTGGCCTTGTAGCCTTCGGCGTTGGGTGGATGACTTTGGGGGACAATTGTGTTGGTCTGCTGGCTCTGTTGCCTTCGGCCACCCCCGGTTGGATTGGCGCCTGCTGGCCTGTGAGCCTTCGGCGTATGGATTGTAATTCCCAGACTTGGAACTTTAGGGAGATTCCCATTGGCCTCTGGCTCTGTTGCCTTCGGTCTTTGCCTCAGTTAGGTGGCCGATGCATGTCTGCATCCTTCCAGTTGGTAGTTGTAATCTTTGATCAATGTCAGTGAAAGACTGCAATATCCTTTGTTGGAATGTCCGTGGACTAAATGATGGAGCTAAGAGAGCTAGTGTCAGAAATCAAATCTCCTCTTCTGGTGCCACCGTGGTATGCCTCCAGGAAACTAAAATCACAACCTGGACGTCTTCCCTCCTTCTGGATACAGTTGGGACTGACATGGCTCAAAATGCAGCGTTCCTGACTTCCTGCCGTTGGCAGGCGCATCGGGGGGCATTTTGCTTGCTGCATCAGATCGCTTTTTCAGATTAACCAACCACCATGTCACAGCAAACACAATATCTGCAACGTTAACGATGCTGGCAGAAAACACACAATGGTCCATTACTGGTGTATATGGTCCCCAGGAGGACAGTGACAAGATCCTTTTCATGCGGGAAATAACAGATCCGAAACAATACATGCTGCCTGCTTGGCTGGTTCTTGGGAGACTTTAATCTGATTTACCGTGCACAAGACAAAAATAAGGGACGCCTAAATTTACCCATGCTTAACCGGTTCAAGGCCACAATCGATAATTTGGAATTGGCACATCTGGAACTTAAAGGAAAGAAATTCACATGGTCCAATGACCAACAGACCCCAACGATGACCAAAATAGACCACTTGTTTGCTTCAAATGAGTGGTTAGACATTTTCCCACGAACGGATCTCCACGCTCTTGCCTCCATAGGTTCAGACCACTGCCCACTTCTCCTACAGGGCGACGTAGAGTTCGACTTCTACAGAGGGTTCCGCTTTGAAGCTTTCTGGACTAACTGTCCGGGATTCACTGAAACTGTACAAGAGGCATGGAGCAAGCCGGTTGACACACAAGATGCAATTCTCAGGGTTCACGTCAAGTTACTACGTACTGCAAAGGCACTAAAAATTGGAGGCGCAAGCAATTCAGTACGTGATTGGAAAATGAGCTGGGCTATTATTAATATCGTGCTGTCAAATTTAGAAAAAGCACAGGAGACCCGAATCCTAACAACAGAATCGAAGAGTTAGAGTTCAAGAAATATCTAAAAGTCAAGGCCCTTGGAATTGCAGCAGTGTGCAAAAGGCCAGGGCTCGACAACACTCAGCACTTACTTGGATTCGGAAAGGGGATACAAATACGCGGTTTTTCAAACTCCATGCAAATGCGAGAAGACAAAAAAGACCTTCATAGCCTCCCTAAGCAGTCACACGGGGATAGTTTTCTGACAAAATGAAAAATCAAAGTTGGTACATGGCCACTTCTCCCAAATCTTGGGATCACCGAACTCAAGAACAAAGGCCATTAACTGGAATGAGCTAGGATATGTACGTCATGACCTCGGCGAACTGGACGCTCCTTTCACAGAAGAGGAAATAGCGTCAGTGATAAAAGAAATGCCAATGGAGAAAGCACCGGGACCATATCGGTTTATTGGTCTGTTCTACAAGAAGTGCTAAGCGGTGGTAAAAGAAGATATCGAGTTTCTATTGTCACCGAACAGCAAAGCTCAATCTCATCAATAAGGCAAATATCGTATTATTGCCATAGACACAAGTGGCCTCACAAGTGTGGGACTTTAGGCCGATTAGCCTAATCAATAGTGTTGTCAAAATTATCACAAAAATTCTAGCGAACCGTCTTGCCCCTCACATGAACGCTCTAGTGTCCAATGCGCAGAACGCCTTCATAAAGAAAAGATGCATACATGACAATTTCATTTATGCACAAAGAGTAATACAATTGCTTCACAAAAGAAAGAAACCAGCATTGTTCATCAAGCTAGATATCTCAAAGGCTTTTGACTCCATAGGATGGAACTTCCTGCTTGAAGTCATGGAGGCGTTGGGCTTCAGCCAAAAATGGAGAGATTGGATAGCATCTTTACTAGGAACTGCATCTTCAAAAATCCTAGTTAACGGTCAGCCAACTCAAGGGATTAGACATGCTCAGGGATTAAGACAAGGAGATCCTCTCTCCCCACTGTTGTTCATATTGGCTATAGACCCACTGCAACGTATCATTGAGACAGTAGCCCAGAAAGGAATCCTCCCAAAGGTGGCAAATTTGTGCTGCTCCCTATATGCCGACGATGCAGCCATTTTTGCAGCCTTGGAGTTAGATCGCCTACACAGAATTCTATCCTTCTTTAGAGAATTTCGGGGCTCAAAATAAACATCTCAAAAACAGAAATCTTCCCCATCCGCTTGGACAACAACGTGGCCAGTCACCTGTTATCTTCCCCATCCGCTTGGACAACAACGCGGTCAGTCACCTGTTTCGCAATTTCCCAGGAAGATATGTAATTTCCCTGGAAAGTATCTAGGACTTCCCCTTCACATTCGTAAGCTGCGAAAAATCGAAGTTCAACCCTTGATTAACAAGATAGGGGCAAGACTATTGGGTTGGAAAGGGAGACTTCTATCCGCGTCGGGCAGGAAACTTTAGTTAAGACGGTTTTGTCAGCTCAACCCATCTATCACATGACTGCCTTCCCTGAACACAAATGGCTAATCCAAAGGATTGATTGCTTGAGACGGGGTTTCCTATGGAGAGGAGAAACCCCAGACAAGGTTTATGGCGGGCACTCTTTGGTGAATTGGCCAACGACTTGTCGGCCCAAAGGAAAAGGTGGACTGGGAATCATGGAACTTCAATGTTTTGCAAGGGCGCTAAGATTACGATGGCTTTGGTTTCAATGGAAACACAAGGAGTGCGCTTGGAACGAACTAGAGCTTCCGTGCGATAGTCGAGACCGCGAACTTTTTGCTGCTTCAACGGTAGTGACATCAGGAGATGGGAAAACCTCACGGTTTGGGACATTAGCCTGGATCGAGGGAACTACGACAAAGAATCTTGCGCAAACATTATTCCAAAAGGCAAAGAGGAAGAAGATCTCGGTCCAAAAGGCTATACGTGGCAATCGGTGGATCTCACACATATTGCCCCTTCAGACGGCACAAGAGATATATACATGAATACATAGTTTTATGGGAAAAAATACACAGCGTCAGTCTGCAGGAAAACATGGAAGACTCCATACGATGGCGTTGGACAAACAATGGAGAATACACGACTAAGAGTGCATATCAAATCCAATTTGAAGGCTCGTTCAGCAAGTTAAGACTAACGCTGATTTGGAGAGCAGGAGCAGAACCTAGATGCCGTTTTTTTGCTTGGACACTAGTTCATAAGAAGATACTTACCGCTAACAATTTAGCAAAACGCAACTGGACACACGATCCCATTTGCAAACTATGCGGGGTGGACCCAGAAACACCGACTCACCTATGCAAAGACTGCACCTTCTCGAAGCAAGTATGGTCCTATCTAAAACAATGGCTCGATCTGGCAGTACTTGATTCAATGGGAATGAATGGATCGCTGAATAGCTACTGGCGTAAATGTCGCGCAAAATTTTAAAGAAGGCAAAGGAAAATGATAGATGGAATTATGATCTACTTCTAGTGGAACGTTTGGAAGGAACAGAATAGAATAACATTCCAACAAAAAATCTTTATAACCAAGACAAGTCGCCCTACTTTGCAAAGATGATATTCAACAGTTCCAGTCGGCAACAAGACCCATCGATAGCGGGGAGTAGTCTTTCTTCCGGGTTGTTTTCGGTTCTTAGGGAGTTGGCGCTCTATTTTGTTTTCTTGCTTAAGTTGTTTTGGTGTACGTTTGCCGGCCTGTGCGCCGTAGTAGCTTGCTGGTCCTCTAGTTTTGGTAGTTGGGAGTTTTCCTTTTTCCACATAGAACTCTGTAATTAATGTGTTTTTTCCCTTTTATCCGTCTAATAAAAAATCGGCAAAGCTTTTGCCGCCTTTAATTTTTTTCCAGCTAGTGCATGATTGTATCGGACCGGCACATGGCCGTTCTTATGGGTAATGTAAGTTTATATACGGTGAAATGACGACCGAGAAGATTTGATCCCCAACAGCTCTCCCTCCATTTCAGTTTATAAGGCATTTCATGTATGTCAAGAGTCAAATTTTTTAGTTTTTGATAAATATAATTTAGCCGATAATTTGTGGATATTGTAACACAAACTTGATAATGTTAAATTCGTAACCAAATAAACTATCCAATAACTGCAAACTTATCTCTTATAATAACAAAATAAACTAAAATAAATAAATAAGCAATATATAATTTAGGAGTTCGTGTCATGTAACGTCTTATAAACTAGACTGAAGAGAGTATATTGTTGTCATAACCAAAAAACAAATTGCTAAAAACTGTCAATTTGTATTCAAGACTTTGATGCCGATGATTTATCGGCTCATGGGTAATATATGGATTACGATTACAGATTTTATCGATCAGGGGTAACAAAAGAGAAAAACTTGCCATTGAGAAATGTGCCATCCTTAGAAGGCTAACATAGACTCGAGAACTTATCTTCACTAGAAACATACGTCTGTGCATGGGACAGAAACCAAATTCCAATCTGGTCTTCAGAATGCATTTATTCTGTATCCCAATAATCGAGGAGGTTGTATTTTAGCACTAAAACATCATATTCACGGAATTAACGTCTGATAAAGAAATTCTCACAACTATCTATGCAGAAGGGTAAGGTTCCAGAAGCAACCTCATTAATCAAGAGAAATGTACACTGATTTCGTTGGTTTTGCTGGATTATGACAGCGCAGACGTTGACACTACAGCAATATATCAATCATGGGCATGCCTAAAACAATGTTATTTCATAAAGAACCACAACAGATCAGTTTCAGCTGGCTTATCAGCCACAGAAACCATCAGCCGAACAGCTCCTAAGCTGGGACCAAGAAGACAAGAACTGTGCCTAGTCAAGCCAGCATGACGCGTGCGTTTTGCATCGCCAGATTATCTTTCGAGCCCCATTGAATGTAAGATAAATTAATTTGCATTCTTTCAGGGTTTTATCTCATGGTGTTCTATTTTTTTCCCCTAAGACATCTACCCAACCAGATACAAATTCATAAAACCAAAAAAACTAAACAAAAAAAAAAAAACCAAACCAAGTGATGCCAGATTAATGCAGGCATAAGAGACTATGAGAAGGAAGAAATCCTAAAATACAAAAGTTAACTAACCTGTCAAGCCATACAATCCAAGCAAAATCACCGTCCAGACGGCAAAATCTCAAGGCTTCCCGGAGCAGCTATTTGACCGAAATATATTTCTTGTGATTTTACCAAACAACGCACTCTTTCGGTGCTACTAGCAAAATTGTCATGATGACACCATGCATGCATATCACAAGGAAGAGCAAACATACCACATACGGCACGGTTCAAGAGATGGAATATAGTCAACAACACTGCATGACTTTCAGTGAAGCTGGGTTTGCAAGGAAGAACAGATAATGCGGCAAGAAGGAAGGTCACTATGCCACATGAGCATATCCAATACAGGGTTGATTCAAAAATAAGCAACCCTACACCAAAACTCTGTTTGAAAATCTGGTCAACGAGGAAATGGATACTATAAGCTGTTTTTGCTACCCTTGAGTTATTTAGATGTAGACAATAAGTATCAGTAAGATGGAAGAAATACTAAGTTCCCCTTTTATTTTTCCTTTTGCACAAGTATGCCCTATCAAGTGATGCGAGCACAAACTTCTGAAACCAGTTTAAATGGATTTCCCATCTCAGTATTTTGTAGACTCCTAGTGCATAATTTAGATGGCAGACGGGTAAGGAACTGTAAAGCATACTTATAAGGACAATTGCATGGGAATCTCCAACATAATTTCATCATCAGGCAATAGATGCATAAATTATTTATCTTCCATAGACCATTGGGATAGGCACACATAAAAGGAGTAACAAATGTAATCCTTGATCCACCACAAAGGACCTGAGAGTAGAGCTTACATGAGTAGCTTGACTTTTATCATGAGGATAATTGCGACACCAAACTATCATCATAGCAAATGGGGAAAAAAAGGCAAAATTGTCATCTCAATCTGATCTCAGGAGCTTACCAACGCTCAGTTGCAATTTCCGGGAAAAAAAAACAGAACTAAGAAAGTTAGACAAAAAAAAAATATATGCACAACCAGAATGGTACAGAAGTGCTAAACTAGCTCCATCTCCTCTTATCCTCTTCTTCATCGACAGGGCTGTACCACTCTGGTCGCCGCTTTGAGTTACTGTAACGGTAATTTAGGAAGAGCTCTTCATCACAGATGGACATTGTACTCACGAGCACAAGCGTCTTCAGCACTAGAGAATCACCAGCTTGATTATCAGAACCTCCAGACTTGAAATAGAAGGAGCCAAACCTCTTCATCTTAATGGTCTCTTCACCACCAAACGTAATGTTAGGGATGTATACTCTCATGTTCTTCTCTGTCAAAGGAAAATCGTATGGGCAGATCATGACATTAGGACTTGAACCTTTAGGTGGATGATTTGCGAAATGACCAAAAGCAAGGGGATTTCGGCGTTCAAGCACTTCACCAAAATTTTCCCTTACACTTTTCTCTAGGGGCTTGCTAAGCATTCACCACACTCGATCAGAGTTGTTCTCTGAGCCTTTAGGTGGCATAGCATTGTAATCCACCAAATCTGAACCATCCCATAATTCTCTTGTGTCACGACCAAAACACCATGGTTTTGCGTCAATTATTGTTCCATCATATCTTGTGATCAGGTAGTTGTTGCAAACATCAATTCTTGGGTATCCAGGTATATATCGATAGTAAGCAGGTGAATATACAACACCAGGATAGATGGCTAGGACAGCACCGACATTTGCTTGTCTAGATAAGAACAGACCTTGGCCTGCATCTTTGTGAGGAATTCCAGATGGTCCGATGTCAAGGGTGTACCCAAAATGATCCCTGAATTTCTTTGACAATTCTGCTCGAGTTAAAGGTCGTGTAGCAGGGATAACTGCACTGCAGAGCAAATGATGAGCACTTAGCTTCTTAGAATTTGTTGGACATAAACGAGTGCAGATGTAAACACATGTAACCTCTTCAGGATTTAGCATCGCTTCATGCAGCAACATATTTATTCAATGATGCATATAATGTCATAATCAACAGAACAATGCATTTGTAAGTAATCTAGCATGGAAGTTCAAACAAACTGTGCTGACAAGACATAACAGTGATATGCAAGTCAAGCTAGCATGGCTAATACAAGACACAAATAAAAGGAAGTTAAAAAATTAATGCTGCAGAAATGGAACAGTTACAGAAAAGGAGGTAAATTACCTCAGTTACCATACTTATGAACTTATCTTCATTTAGTTAGGTAGACAAGTAACAGAAAAATGTAGAGACTGACTTTTCAGTGGTACATGTGATGCAACTGTATCATCCTCTTTTTTTGCGAGTATGCAACAGTATCATCCACATGAAAGTGATCGACATACTAGCCCATTTTAGGATGAAATACCCTTGAACAGGAAAGCACCAATGTGATGTACTTAGTCAGAACAAACTACCTTTGCTTGTTTGAAGATGCAGCACCACCAACGGCAAAACTCAATCCACTACGCCGAGAATGATTATGTGCTTCTGAAGGTTCCTTTGACGGATCATTTGTTGTATCATGACATAAAATGTTATCCATTGATTGGCACATATGCTTAAGTTGATAATGAACATTTTCCTGCACTTGTTTCTGCTGATCAGCAACAGAAGCTTTGCTAGCCAAGTCAATAATCTCCTCTGCGTCCTTCTCTTCAGCATTCTCACCCAGCCGAGAATAGCTAAGTGCACAGCAGAAGAAACTCAGGAAAGCAGTATCTTCACAAATGGGTTTGCAAGAGAACTAGGTATAACAAAATCTCCATGAACACAGAGATCCCAATACTACACGTTTGGTGGATTAATCCCTGAAGTTTGATTAGGGGTACCAGCCTAACAGAAGAGCTGAGAAGATGTAACTCATCTAACCAGACATTCACATAAATGACTTTCACTTATGAACAACCAGAATGAAATAACAACTATAAAAGACACAAATTGGCAGCCGAAAGCTTGAAAGAATCCAAGTACACAAAATTGCAAGTGCTAAATATGTTGCTGCCCATACTGAAAATTACACAGTGAAAAAAAGGAGAAAACCAGAGCAGCTTTTCCTTAGGATATTAGCCAACCTTGTATAGAGAAACAAACGATTTACATCAGCTTCAAATTGAAGGTGCCTTGGATCACGAGCAAACATGGGGCTCTTAGCAATTGTTCTGATCGCCTGAACATTCAGCGATAAAATCAATTAAAATGGTGATAAGATTTACTGCGATTACATATTTACATAAAATCAAATCAATCTTCGTGGGCTAGTGTTGTATGTAATAGTTGCACTACATAAATTACAGAGAAAGCAAATAGTCATCTGAACGAGGATGCAGGCAGCTTCGAAGCTAACAGCAAAGGTAAGAAAGACGGGGAACACTGAATCAGTCCCCAGATACTGAAGGCACAAAATGCCCACTGCGTGCCGAGCATCTGCCCAATTCTATCGGGGCAAAGCGTTCAGTACGGGACAGAATCTTCCTCGTGTCAAGGAATCCATGTTGGGCGCCATGATTGGCTTGGACGCCCGCGACGAGGAGGAATCAGGCAGATCGAGATCCCGCGATGGTTGGGTGGTGTGAAGGGAAACAGACAGGACGTGTACCTCTTGGAACTTGTTGAAGAGGGAAGCCATTCTACCGTGGCGCGGCCAAGAGCAGCAGCCGGTGGGAGTGACGAGAAGCGAGCAACGCTGGTCGGAACGCCCGAGCAGGACGGAAGAAGGGTTCGGACGGGAAGGAAATGAGGCGGCGGCGAGGGGGATCGGCGTCGTGGGAGAAGGGGGGTTTTAGCCGGAAGTTTGGGCCGCATCTATCCTTCGGTCTCCCTAGGCCATACAGCGCGGCCCAAAACTTTATCACTCGGCAACGTTAGGCCCCTTTGGCGGCTTGCTAACTAAGTTTTGTAAGATTTTCTATACAGTGGGAGTGACATCAGCCATCTATAGATGATGTATTCACATGTGTAAATAGTGGGATCCTAAATTATAAGGCACCTTCTGACATATTATACGACATCTTCTGATATGTGGCCACTTGTCATCTCAATCCCTCAGATCTAATTTATAAGACATTTTTTAATATGGCATGGTCCCTTAAATTACACTTTAATCATTTATTTATTTTCTGTAATATTGTTTCTGATTATTAGATAGTAAATTTGGTTACAAATCTAATAGTATTAAGTTTGTATGCAATAATTAACTTTTAGTCAAAGATTATAAAGTTTACTCTTGACCTCTGCAAAATGCCTTATACAAGACTGGAGGGAGTAGAAAGTTTGTTGCAATAGTAACTGTACTCAAGAGTTAAAAGGAAAAGTTACATAGTTTTTTACAGACTTTTTTGCGAAGTCATCTATGAGGATTAGGACGCACGCAGTGGCGGATCCAGGAAAATATAATAGAGGGGGCTGAACATATAAGTGGCTGGCCCAAGTCGTGACCAGAGCTCTTTCTTCAACCTCTAGACACATGCAACCTCTCCCTCTCAAGGCACAACAACAGTGAAAAATTTTAGGAGAGGCTTAGAGGGGCTCCATGGGCTTGCCGGCTGTAGGGGGGCTTGAGCCCTGGCAGCCCCCTGGTAGATCCGCCACTGGACACACGCCTCCAGTCAGGGACAAAGCTAGAGCAAATACCAGGGGAGCATGTGTGTACAGGTACATAAATTTTTACCGTAGAGATATATATATGGTGAAAAGTTTATTATAATTGCTGTTTTTTCATGAGTACACCCGCACATATCCGCCCTGCAGCCACTGGTGCTAGGCTTCAAGGGAGGAGGGGGGAGAGGTAGCCGAGGGCGAAGGTGGATGCTACGTAGGAGGATACGGAGGTACTCAATATAATATGTACTCTTTCAGCTGAAGATGACAATCGGAATTTGTTACCATAGCAAATGATCAAATGGGTAACACGAGTAGTAACAACTATTCCTTCGCAACTTCGCCTTTCGCACTTACCTTCCGTCCAGTACGTCGTTCAAATGTTTTTATGGGATTATGTTGGTGATGACTGATCGGGGCACCGGCGGCTGCGGCAACGTACAGGCGAGCGTGGCTGCGCGTGAGGCGAATGGAGCGAGTGGATAATGCGCAAGCCCCGACGACACGAGAAAAGAGGCTTTGGTGGAAGAAACGCCTGAGAACGCTCACGGTCCAGAACTCCAGATTACTTCAACCGTCGCTAAAGTGTTTGGTAAGATTATTGATTATTTTCACCGAGCATTTGATATTAATCTGAAATAAACGCACCCCAATTGCTAGTTCGAAACTTCGAAAGATCTAGCTGACGGATATATACTAGCAGCGATCCTCTCGCGCAATGAAATCAATGAGTAGGAAATCGTGGCCGCCGCTCATTTCCGCTTGTCAATTGGCATGTTCATGTTCTTGACGTTTTTTGACGCTGAACTAGGCAGCATGACAATGCTTCCGCAAAACGCAATTGAACAGTAATGGAGAGAACCGGATAAGAAATAATAAGGGATAAGCAGGATGCTGGTGAAATGCCGAGACGAGAGGAATGGCCGGCGGTGGAAGAGTTTGGGCGGTTCTCTCTCCATTTGAAACAGCCCCGATGAGGTCAGACCCAAGCTAGATTAATTTGAAACATTGAGCACACAGTACATCTGAATCTAAACAACTGCATAAATATGATTTCAAGCCTTTTCCCCAAAACTGAAACTTCTAGTGAAATGCCTGACAAAAAGTAGACCTTCAACCAGGTCCGATATATAAAACCACGTGATAGATTTATGAGCATCAAACTAGGCATGGTTCATACTTCATGCATAACTTCAGCAACGCATACACGTGCAACTACTTTGAATCAGACAAGTCAATAATTCTTCAAATTCTAAGCCCATCAATTGTAACTGTGTTGCAGTGCTGGATTACATACTGTTTCCACTAGGCGTAGAACTCCAATCTAATGCATTGGTGTTTCTTGCCACCGGATTACTAGACTAATTGCTTCAAATTAAAACAAGCAAAAGAAAATGTCAAGAATGTACTCATCTGATCATACAACAATTTGACTAATGAGCTCAACAAGACAGCAAGTATGTCAAAGCACCACAGCTTAATTCCGTCTGGTCAATCAACAAATAATATTAGCTTAAATCTCATCCTCAACCAAATAACATTAGCTTAATGACACACTGAACCTAATTCTCAAGCACCGGAGCATCAACTTCGACTAAGACAAGTGAACTTTCCAAAAACCTTTAGCACTAACAAGGTGCCACAAATTTAGAGCTACAAAAACTATATTCTTGACAAACAATTCAAATCTATTCTTCACACCAATAAATTCCACTATTAGGGAAAAACTCTACAAGCCAAATTCATTTGAAGCATGGCAGATGGCATTGAACAACCAAATATGGTTTCAAGTCTTCCTAAACTGGAACTTCAGTGGTACATTCATAATTTTAGTTCTGAAACCTGAGACAAGCACACCTCTCACTTAACACTCCTAAACTAAAAAACCAACAATACCAGATCCAAGCTGGTACCCTGAAAAAATAACCAACTGGTGGTTTACTAGATAGACCACAAAAAAAAAATTCAAAATTCTACAGTTCTAATGAACACTGGTGTCATCCAACTGCAATACAGGCTACTACACATTGATTTTATCACAATTGTCCAGAATGCAACCTGGCAGGACCAAGAATCTTGCCCAAATTATTAAACCCGCTTCATTCATTATCCATTCAACTTACAAAGTACTTTTTTTGGCACGTGCCAAGCAGGCTTTATGAAAATCTAAAGAAGAGATATGTTAAACTGCAACTGTGGCAGCTTCTAAGAACAGATGGTAAATATTTCTTGGAGTTATTATAACATACACCATTTTTATCCACCCTGTTGCACAAAGTGCTAGATTACATACAGTTCATTAGGTGGAGAACTCCAACAGTGTAATATTGCCATCAGAAACGTGATCAGAACTACTCCCTCCATCCCAAATTGTAAGTCATTCCAAGAATCTTGGAGAGTCAAAGTTTTTCAAGTTTGACCAAATTTATATAACAAAATAATAATAATTATCATACCAAGTAAGTATCATTAGATTCTTCATTAGTTATATTTTCATATTATACCTATTTGATGTCATCAATCTTTGTGTTTCTCTCTATAATTTTAGTCAAACTTGAAAAAGTTTGACTCTCCAAGATTCTTGGAATGACTTACAATTTGGGATGGAGGGAGTAGTAAAGATTGAAGTGGAAACATGTGATCAACAATAGCTGACACACAAATCTAATTTGACACAAATTTTATCACAAAATCAAACAGTTCAGAGCTTAACCAGATAGTAATGACTCTAAACTTGTTCTAAAAAGTCTAAACCATCAAAGCTTAATTCCATGGTCTATTAAGACTCGGTTGAGCTATAGACTATATTGAGTACAATTTGCATCAAGTTTGAGCAACAAGTTAACAAGGTTCCAATAAATTCTTGATAAGAACGATTCCTATGTTAGAACACATGATATCTCACACTTAACTACCTTACAAGATGCTCTTTTGGGTAATCTGGACTACAGCGCTTAAATGTTCGTTTTGCAAATTGTATGTTTTAATGCCCAACCAAACAACAGCACTTTTAGAAATTTAATCACAGAATTGAAAATAAAAATCCAAGCAAGCAAGCAATTGCGCAAAAGTACACTTGTTCTAAGGCCACTGTCTCAGATAACTCTATAAACTTGAAATGCATTATATGGCGGATCAAAATAATGTCCTTGCATATTTAACATATAGATGATACTTATGTCAGCAACAAGGCCATTCGAAGAACACCAACATGAAACCAAAAACATATTAAGAATTAGTCCCTGATAGAAACAAAAAGGCAAGAGCAATTACTGTTAGAAAGAAACAAAAGAGAGAGTTTCAATGCCCTTGCATGGAATTGATACTAATATAGTACAACATACACAATACTGTGTTAATTTATCAGTATCAACACAACAGAATTTCCTTGGAGTTGCAATAATTATATCTCCAATAGCTTAATTCAGGCAATTTAAGCAACAAGGAGAATGGGGAGCCGGACGCCTCCATAACCACCGGATGCGAAAGGGATTTCACCTTTGAGGCCAATCCTCACACTGCCGAAGGCTCCACGGCGTCCCTTCCCCGTCCGCCGGGACCGACACCGAGGCTGGGCACATCGAGGCCTCCACCGATTCCATCGGGCATGAGCGAGGCAGGCCGGCTCTCGATGACCTCGTCGATGAGGCCCCAGTCGCGCGCCTCCTCGGGGTCCATGAAGAGATCTCTCTCCATGCACTGCTCGATCTTATCGATGGGCTGGCGCGTGTGCTTCTGGTAGATCTTGTTGAGGCGGTCGCGCATCTTGAGGATCTCCTTGGCCTGGATGGCGATATCGGTGGCCTGGCCCTGCGCGCCGCCCGAGGGCTGGTGGATCATGACCCTGGCGTTGGGCAGAGCGCGCCTCTCACCGGGCGCCCCGGCCGCGAGGAGGAGCGAGCCCATGGAGGCCGCCTGACCGATGCAGAGCGTGGTGACGGGGCAGCGGATGTACTGCATGGTGTCGTAGATGGCGAGCCCCGCGGTGACGACGCCCCCGGGGGAGTTGATGTAGAGGTGGACGGGCTTGAGCGGGTTCTCGGACTCGAGGAAGAGCAGCTGCGCGACGACGAGCGAGGCCGTGTCGTCGGCGATGGGCCCGTGGATGCAGACGATGCGCTCCTTGAGCAGGCGCGAGAAGATGTCGTAGGCGCGCTCCCCGCGGGAGGTGGTCTCGATGACCATGGGGACCAGGCCGTACTCCCGGTGCGGCGAGAACCCCTCCGGCTGCTGGGGCGGCTGGTACGGGGACGAGGAGAAGAACGCCCGCGGGGGCCCCGCCGCGACGAGCCGTCGCGGGCCGAGCCCGGCGGCCCCCGGGCCCGCCAGGCTCAGCGAGCTGGACCTGGAAGAGAGCCGCGGCGTGGAGGCCGGGAGCGGGGACGCCGCGGCGTGGTGCGCGAGGGCGAGAGCGGAGGAGGGCGTCATGGCCGCGGCCGCGTCGCGCTGGGGGGTAACGGACGGGCGGGGGGGTCTGAGGCAGGCGGTGGCCGGTGGCGGAGGTCGTGGGCTGGGGAATGGGGATGGGGAGGGGACGAACGGCGGAACGGGGAATGGAGTTGTAGGATGAGCGTGAAACGGATAGGATGAGGTTGCGGTAAAAGATGAGACGGAGGAGAGGGATCGTGAGTTCCGGGACGGTGCGCTCGCCTTGGCTTTGGAAGCGGTTGGTGTGGAGTGGGGGATTCCTGCGCCTTCTCGGCCTTGCCTGCCCGCCTGGGCTATGCTTCTTTGGCAAGAAAGAATTTGGCCCACATGAGTCAGGCCGTTGGAGCGAGATAGTTTCGGTCGGCAACTCGGGTTTCACCGATTTTGTTTTTTTGGGAATTCCTTGTGTGTCATTAAAAAAAAAGATCGGAATGCCCTACATGTCTCTGAAAAAGTTCAACGGTCTTCAGCATCACTGCTCTAACTTTTTTTTTTGTCCTCCATGCCACTGCCGTCAGTTTGAGCTCTAACGCCGTCAAACTGCAGGTGTGAAAAGTCGAAAATACCCTTAAGTTTAAATATGTCATTAATTTTTTTTGAGCATCTTAACGACTTCAAATGAAAAAACACAAAACTAGAAAGTTAGATCTCGTCGAGATCTATAATCTTCATATAAAAATTATCTTCATTTAATTCCGCAAAAAAATATGATTTGATATGATTAATATATCTTAGAAAAATCATATCTTTTTTTTGCGGAATTAAATAAAAATAATTTTTATATGAAAATTATAGATCTCGACGAGATCTACAACCTTCTAGTTTTGAGTTTTTTTATTTGAAGTCGTTAAGATGCTCAAAAAAATTAATGACATATTTACACTTAAGGGTATTTTCAACTTTTCACACCTGCAGTTTGACGGCGTTTGAGCCTAAACTGACGGCAGTGGCATGGAAGGCACAAAAAAGTTGGAGCAGTGACGCTGAAGACCGCTGAACTTTTTCAGAGGCACACAGGGCATTGCGATCTTTTTTAATGGCACACAAGGAATTCCCCTTTTGTTTTCACACGTGCAGCTTGGCCGAATTTGGTCGGATGCTATGTTTCTTTTTTTCATTTTTTTACTATATAAACGTTGCAAAAATTATTTTTTTAACAAAAATAACTCTATTTTGATTATTTATACTAGCAAACATGCTGGTACGTGTAACGAAAGAAAAGCTATCAAATGTGTCCTATTAAACCTAGTCAAATTAAAATATAACTCTGATGATAGATTGTTTCTCCCGTTACAAGCACAGAAATATTTATTCGTAAATATATCATAACTTTAATGCTTATACTATCTGTATTTGGGTACAAATTATCCACAGAGTAGAGACAATGTACAGTATTCATCAATGCGCAGGCATACAAATAATTTTCGCTGTGTTCTTATGTTTTCCAAGCATGCCTTGCTCTTGATTTTCCAAATAACACATCTGTAGCAATTTTAAAAATATGGCATTTTCTGAACATTTGGTAGTCATTTTCTTCTCCAAGACCAACATTGTGCAAGGTTCACTGGGATATCAGTAACTCCAATAGCCTTGCCCTTATCAACCACTAACCACACCACTTCTGCAATAGGAAATTATCAACCACTAACCACACCACTTTTGCAATAGGAAATCACAGGAGTAATACTTTGGACTACCAAAATCCATTTCCTCTTAATCAAGCTGTCTTTATTTAGGGCAACATTGCTTTCCAATAATCATAAAAAAATTATCTTAGCAATGATTTTTTTCTCTTTCCAGATCATTCTATTTGAAGGACAACAATCACCACGAGTCAACTTGTTGTGCATAGATTCAACATGGGTGCTCTTATTTTTCGAAATTATTCTAGAATTTAACGATTTTTTTGAAACTCAGTATAAACATAGACGTTTACACACATGCACCGATAAATGTCGAAATTGACAAAGTCACCACATATTGCTAAGTCAATGACTTGAACCTGGACGAGAAGGTCCACGATAAGTAACCTGACCAACCGAGCTAGAGTTCGATGTTTTTTTATTGGCAGCCGATGTACCCGTCACCAGCTAGACAACTATGATAACTTCATCAATCTTGGGATTTGACGGCTATGGCCCTGTTCGCTTCTCTTATAATCCGTACTTTTCAGCTTGTTTTTTCAGCTGGAACAATGTTTTTCTCTCACAAACAAATCAGCCAGAACAGTGTTTCGCCTTGTTTTTTCAGCGAAGCGAACAGGGCTATTTTGGAGATTCTCATGTGAGTAGACTAGAGCATTTTAGGCTTGCCTCGAGCTGTAGCCCTTATTGGACAGGTCTGGGCAGCAAATCTTGAGCTCCAAAAGAATTTTTTTGTTTGATTTGGCTTAATATATTTTTGAAGGATTGAGAAAGCCGATCAGAGGAGGAGGGTGAATGGGAGCGTTTAGACACATATCTAGAGGAGGGTGTGTGTGTGTGTGAATGGGAGCTTAATATATTTTAAATTCCCGTACATTCTAATTTGACTAGGATAGATTTGTCTTTCTAGTTGTTGATTAGTAGAAGAGATAAAAAAAAGAGAGAAATAGAGGAAATGGTAACCAAATAAAAAAGCACATGTTTTCGCTGGCATATTTGAGAAACCAATGTTTGGGATAGCAAAGCTGCGTTTCTCAATCTATCAGAAACTTTTGTATTTGTATTGACATGCACAAAGTGCAACGCTTTCGTGCTATGCTTCCTCGTGAGTGCAAGTACCTAAGCTACCAGTGCCCAAAGACGTGTGATCACTGTTTCAGGTACGGTTTGTGAATTACTGCGTTGGGCGAACTTCAGTGAAATCGACGGCGGCCGAGACGTGCCCAACTAAGCCGGGGCTACTGTTTTATTCGGTGCGGATGAGCTGCTCGTGGCGCAGGAGCCTGCGATGTGGCACGCTACGGAGGGCAGTGGTTAGCTGCCCGCCGTGCGCGCAGGTGCGAGCTGCTGCGGCGCTGCAGTTGCCGCGCGGGGCCGCCGGCGCCGGTAGAGGTCGCCGTCCTGGGGGGTGGGGTGATCGATGTTGGCTTCCTGCCGATGGCGTTCACCAGTCGTCAGATATTTTGCCCCTGTCCCTCTCAGCCTCAGGTCCAGCAGCCAGAACTAGTGAGATGTGAGAACAGCAGCCAGAACTAGTGGGACGTGGGAATTTGTCAGGCACGGGTTGCTGCCGCCGCTTTTTACTTATTCCCCATGTGGTCAAAGCTCACGAACAAAAAGCCCCATCCATGGGTGCAGACATGTCTTGTATCTGAAATATCTCTGAATATATTTTGGGATCAAAGATCCGAATACTGCTTTTGCCCAGGAGGCAGGTTAGCAACCTACTCCCTCCCTACCAGAAAGAAAATCGCTATAAGATACATGGAAGTCCAACTTTCTTAACTTTAACTATATTTATAAAAAATGTATGCAACATTTATATTTTTAAATAAGTTTATTATAAAAGTTTATTCAACGATCTACCTAATGATACTAATTATATATTATAAATATTAATATTTTTTTATACATAATTGGTCAAATTTGAAAAAAGTTGACCTCTCGAAAAACGAAAACGACTATACCCTTTTAAAAAAAAACTATGGGCTTATATGTTCAGAATTGCTATTCTTTCCATAGATACCATAGGCCCATGTTATCATTATTCTGTTTTGCATGAAGACCCAATATAAATTGAAGCCTTTGGCAGAATGACGATAGTTTGGCCTGCCAAACAGTAGAGCATCATCTCGCGGGGTCTCCAGATGGAGATAGATTTATATTGAAAACAAAAAAAAATGCTCCTACTTGTACAGCAAGTGTTACTTGTAGCCAACTTGGTAATAAAATGTTCAGCACTTTTCCTATCCTACAGTCGCCTGAATTCTGGGCTCCCTCTCAGGCGACGTTCCTGTCCGTTGGATGACTTCCAGATTCGTGCGCTCTGTTTGCTTGTTTATTGGTTCCGATCTCGGGTCCGGGTACTGGAGACCGCACCACCACCGAACGGAGGGGAGGGGGCGATTCTTCTGGCATACTCCGCCTTCTACCCCGTGGAGGCGCATCGGAGTCTCTCCCTCGCCGATTTGGAGGCTCGTTCGTGGCCGCCCCGAGCTTCGTCGTCGGGCTCTAGCGCCGCCGTGGCCGGCTGCGGGGTCTGGTCCCCGCATCTGGGGGCGTGGGGGTCTGGTCTCCACGTCTGCCCGCTTCGTCGCCGGCGCCATTGTGTTCGTACGCCTCCTCTTCCCCAGCTTTTGCTTGCTAGTAGCTTGCGTGTGTGGTTTGTGATATATATATTCTTTGTGAATTGCGTGAAGTGTTTTATTCATTGTTAAGAGACCAAAGTACCAAACTCATATTTAGTGTTCTGCTACATGTTGGATAGCAATGAAGAAAACAAAAGGTGGACATTTTGGGGTACTCATGGTACTTGATTGACAGCCTCCTTTCAGTAACTATTCAGTCTTTCAGTACCAAAGGGAGTAAGTTGCTTTGTTTGTGTCCAAGTCATTAGCTCTTTTGGTAACACAGTTGACATGCTAATTGCATTTTGGACAGAAAATTTTGAAAAATCCTGTCACCATTGTACTGAATGAAGAAGCCACAGCAAGGAAGGTTCCCTGCTGGCTTGATCCTCAGAGGCCTGAATCACAGCTTCCTGTTGACACTAAAAAATTTAACAAAAGGTGGCCCGGTAAAGTTGATCATATATGTACTATTAATTCCTTAATTATTAGTTTATTACACCAATTTGTGTTATTTTGATCTTTGTTGCAGGTTTTTGTGGTACCACGAGTGGGCACGTGAGACTGCTTTATCATTACAAACATTGCAGCAATCAAATGGTAGTATCATTGGAGTTCCTACTGCCTAAGGTTTCTATCTCCTCACCCCCA
Source organism: Miscanthus lutarioriparius (assembly GCA_904845875.1). Classification (NCBI taxonomy): domain Eukaryota; kingdom Viridiplantae; phylum Streptophyta; class Magnoliopsida; order Poales; family Poaceae; genus Miscanthus; species Miscanthus lutarioriparius. Next base: position 23,513,744 of record CAJGYO010000008.1, read on the forward strand.
ATGCACAAAAAAGAAAAGAGAAACCGATTCCATTTTTCTTTTCCCTCCAGTGTTTTTGTTACAAACTTACAAATTTTTTGTGTAGAATTTGCAGATATTGTACACAATGTGAAGCACCTATAGAATGAAATTGAGCTCAATGACAGATTGCAGTAATTTTGGATCTCACTTGAGATAATCTGTGGGGTAGCTAATTTTGCTAGTACAGTTTAGCATGGGAAAAAGAATCAGAAGAGAACAGCTGTATCCAATCTGTTCAAAACTCCTGAGGAATGTGGACTATCAAAGCAGAGGCCACTGGGTCATGAGGTACTATGAAAGCACAAGAATGTTCTGTGAAAAATTAACGAAGATCTAGGTTTACAAGAGGTCAGTCCTTAGTTAATTTTAGTATCTAGTGCTATAGATCAGCATATATCAATTTTGTATTTATGCTTTGAGCAACCTACAGGTTAACAAGGCCACGTCTCATCTGTTGATTGTGTTGTCTGAACAACAGCATCTTGCTTATAATCTATTTGATCAGCTGAACCAATTCCGGCATGCTATTTTTTTATTATGTTCTGGAGGTACTTCTCGACTTATGCCTTTTTCCTTTTTCCTTTTAGGGCTTCCAAATCAATTTGCAAAACTCACTTGTTATCCTTTATAGGAAAGAGTAAATCCTATCATAAGCCAAAATGTGTCAGGAATTTTAATTGGATGCAAACAGCATTAGGAATTTTTACTTCAGAGCATAAATATGTCAAATATTTTCTCCTATAAACTACAGTACTGCTCCTTGATATAGCACTTGGTATACCACTGAACTATGTGATCCTAATTTTCTACTACATAGTTGTTGAAGTGGTCTGCAAACAAATTAAACATTTAGTTACATAATTGCAATCAACAATAATGTAAATTGCAAGTATCGGACACCGCAATTGTAGTTCTGAGCATATGCAATATGGTGGTGTTGAACCATTTTCCTCCTCGATTTGTCTTTTTTCTACTAGTTGTTCTAAATGGCTGGTGCTAAGACTGGATAAATACATAAACATCAACAAAGGACATTTGTATGCACCTTCCGTAAAATTGAAATTTGAATACATGGACTGCCTCTTTCAATGATCCTTTTTTGTGATAAAAAATATTACATAACTTAATTTAAGCTTCCTACAGCTTGGTCCTTACATAATTTAATTGTCCATCTTAAAAATTGTGCATCTGTCAGTTCTTGAAGTCCTTATGCACCTGCATAGGGACATATTGCCTCAGTTGGTCTCTTGGGATGTTAGATGAGCATTAATCAACACCACATTTTTGTCCTTGTCTTTTCATAGAAAAAAGTTGTTTATTGTGATTTGTGCCAACACATTTCAGATATTTGTGTTTGTGTTTCTATATAACAAATTGTAGTCTGTAAATTGTGATCTGTGCCAGCACACAACATTTTTGTCATGTCCTATCATAAAAAAAATGTTTTTTGTGATCAGGTTTCGTGACTCCATGCATGCATCTCCTCAGTTCCTCCTCTTTTTTCATGGCTGAAAAGAGAATAATCTCGTCGGTACCAGCATAAGGTGGTGCTCTGGATCCCCACCATTACCAACGATAGGACGAAGCGGAAGGCCATGGAGGCCATCATGGACATCTACGGTAAGTAACTAATCCAAACTAATAACCACGTTGTTTCTTCCTTGCTTATTTGTTTTGTCAATTTAATTAATTTGGATGGAAAAAAGAGCTATAAAATATGATATGATGGATCTCTGCAGCTGAAACTAGATAGATATGTACTCCAGGATCTGGATGCTTGCTTTAATTTCAGCTTTTCTGTTATTATTATTCAGAAACATACATGGCTTTACGGCCAACTTCTGGTAGCTAAATTATTCTTGTGATCATATCATATATATATATATATATGAAAGCTAGCACGGTCAGGTCAGATTGTTAGGTCGGTGGCCGAAATAGAATCGGATTGTGATGCCTGATTATAGTTCAGAGTTGTCTTTGTGCATAGGTGCATGACACCGCCTTGTTTTGTTTACACAGTTTGTTGCAGTATATGGGTGCATTTGGCACAGCTCCAGTGCCGTAGCTAGAGCCCTCGGCCGAAGCCACTTTTCGTTGCTTTGTTTCTGTACTTAAAAATGACTCTGGCTCCGTGCTTAGATGGTTAGAAGCCATCCTTGTGAGGGCTCAGCACAAACCTAATTGCTGTCTATAGAATCGGATTTATCTTTATGCTAACATAGTCCAGAGTTTTGTGGTGAACTGATCAGTCTCCCTAATAGTAAAATTTCAAATGGTGGTGAAAATGGCACAGTTAGCATACTTCCAGTCTAGTTTAATTGAGAGGAAGATGGCACTGATTATGGTGGTGAAAACTAAGAGTGCAATGTGAAGCTAAACTCTTAATATTATCTCTGTAACAGTGTAACTATATTAGCACGCTCTATTTGGTGGCGTTGTCATGGTTCCTTTTATCCAAGTATCATGGACAGGATAGGTAACAAAAATATAGAGTATTCCTCAGAGATACTGTTAATTGTGATTTGTGGCAACACACCTGTTTTTTGTCCTTATCCTTTCATAGAAAAAAATTGTTTCTTGTGATTTGTGCTAACATGCCTTTTCATCTGTTTATTGTGATTTGTGCCTGCCCACACCAAGTTTTTGTCCTTATCCTTTCATAGAAAAAAATTGTCTCTTGTGATTTGTGCTAACTCACATTTTCCTTTGTTTATCGTGGTTTGTGCTTGCCCAAGCCAAGTTTTTGCCCTTGTCCTTTCATAGTAAAAAATTGTCTCTTGTGATTTGTGCTATCACTTCATGAACTTTGTTAATTCTGATTTGTGCCAATACATATCTCATTTTTGTCTTTGTCCTCGCACATCAATATAATACAAACTCCAGAAGCACCATTTTCCACCGGTAGCTTATTTTATTAGGTGGTTTTCTGTCAATGACACTGCTACAGGAGCACTTATGGCTTATGCCAGTTGTACTTTAGTGATACCAAAGAACTATTTCTGATCAGACAACTTAAAGATTCAGTAAACCAAACAATTTAAAGATTCAGTTATATAATTGCAGTTTGCTATAATGTAGATTGCAAGTATCAGGCACTGCAATTTTAGTTCTAAGCATATGCAATATGCTGTTGTTGAACCGTTTGCCTCGTTGTTACTAAATTATTACTTGTGATTTGTGCTAGAGCTAGTTTGTCATTTTATATTTGTCATGATTTTGTGGTTGTGTCCTAGTTTGTCATCTATCTTTGTTAATACTGATAAACAAGTCATCCTTGCTGGCTTTACCAGTGTTGTGCATGTTTGCTTCATTTCCCAGTAGCAGTAGGTGCTGATGATGAATGTAGCTTTGGTTTCACTACCTCACTAGGTTCTCAGGACCACACTGCATCTTTCCTGTGAACCCTATTTGCTTTAGAAAACTGACAGTAAGCGAAAGGTATCTATTTGTCTTCCTTGATTTTTTAGGTTAACACCAGCGGATAGTTTATTGGTCTGGCTGAGATGGTGGGTCGAGTTGATTTTAACAAGACAGTTGAATACTTGCAGCAGGACAAGTGGACTGGTTGGTTTCCTGTCAAGTGGCACATTATGAAGGACATTCCTAACAGCTTGTTGAAGCACATCATTCTTGAGTATAATGAAAACAAACCAGTTACTAACAGCAGACATACGCAGGAGGTGAGTTAAGTTGCTTTTAGTTTTTCTCCTGTTTTGTCAGTTTCTCCACTGATTGTTGATGGTTTCACATTGTAGTAGAAATTCTTGATATACATGAATCAGGAAGTCAGTACTCTCTTAAGATAAATGGAAAATTACTATGTCTAACTCTTTTAATGTTGCGGTAGCTAAGTTTTCCCATACTTTTTCATGGTGTCTCCAGGTTATCTAACTCTTTTAATTGTTATCTGTGATTTGTGTCAACACATTTCATTTCTGTTTATTGTGGTTTGTGATTTGTGCCAGCATAGACATTGTCTTTGTCTTTCCATAGAAAAAAATTGTTATTTGTGCCAACACATTTCATTTCTGTTTATTGTGATTTGTGATTTGTGCTAGCGCGGACAACATTTTTTGTCCTTGTCCTTCCATAGAAAAAATTATTATTTGTGATTTGTGCCAACATATTTCATTTCTGTTTATTGTGATTTGTTCCTGATGCCGTAGTGAATTCATCATGCAGGCAACGTCTTGAGGCAGTTCTGCTATGACTAGTAAAAGAAGGTGTGAAACAGCTGCAATAATGTGGTGGTTTGGTTGTTTTTGTTTTGGTTCACAATTTTGTTATTCTGAATCACTCAGTCTGCTAAACATGCAGGCAGTGTCTTGAGGCACAAAGTGCAGTTCACCTGGAGTAACTAAGAGGATAATGCCGAGGTATGTATGTCCAAATTTCGAATTTCGTGAACTTGTCATTTTTTTTGTTACTCCAAACCAGCTATGTAAATTCATCACTCTTTTTTCCATCTCGGAGACACCATTTCGGATGCTTGGTACGAGGTGCTGTGTCGTCTTTGCATTTGATGGCCATGGTTCGCTTGCCGCAGGCCAACACCCTGCTTCTCCCTAGGTCATACGGCGATGGCTATGCCCCAAGAGTTTCTGAAGGTACTACAACTGTTAAAAGTAAATCCAAAGTGTTGTCGTCTTGATGACTGCTGTTCCAAGTTTCCTGCATTTAAATTAGGCCATTGAAATATGCTAATGATTTGTCGTGCATTGAAGTACTTCATCTATACTCTATAGTGCTCATTTGTCGATAAGGCGACATATTTCCAATGTGTGATGTGATGTAGTTACCTGTAATGTAGGCATCAGTTGCTTCAAATTACCAGAGTAGCTGTTGTGGTAATGCCTGCCTAAGTACTTGAAGCAGGGTTTAAAGTAGATTACAGTCTGTTTGCATCTTCTGATTGTGAGGCTAACATTTGCTGTCCAGAAAGTATCCAAATTATTTTCAACTGTTTGTTGTCCTAAATTTGGCCGCTCACATAGTATCTCCCATTGTTTGTTTGGTGGGGAAGCTAGTATGCTTGAAGCTAATAAATAACTTCATTATTTATAATTAGGATTTGGTTGTTTAGGATTTCATGGTTTTTGAGTTGCATTTGGCGTGTGTGCGGTCGCGCGCCATTGTGTAGATGAGCGACTAGTGACCGGGTGATGGTTGGAGCGAGGTTGAGAACGATGCGTTATTGTGCTGCTGCTGCTGCCGTGTGTGGTTTGAACTCTAGCTGCAAGCAGTGTAGTGATTTACTTGTTCGTGTGATGATGCGATAGTTGACAACTATTTTCTCTATTTATTTTCAGTCCAAAGACAGTGAAATTTGTTTCCCGTGCTGATTTGCAAGTTTTTGAGCAAAAAACAATTCCCTATCATTCAAAAGGAAACCCATTGGCTAAAACTGCAACTGCAGCTCCTGCTTTGGTCGTACTGGTTAGTATCTATTTCTAGATTGCACATTTATTAGTAGACAATTGCACATTTGAGTTACAGCAATTATGGTATTTAACATAGGCAATATCCATTCTTGTCACCTATAAGTTTCAATTTTGTTTACCATTTTCCATTTGACGGTGTTGAGGATTCGTCCCTTTTGTTCCTGCGAGTGGTTGAGGAAGAGCTGGCTCGATAGGTGCAGTGTGTGTGGAAAAAAGAGAGTTGTAGTGTAGACTCGGATGCAAAGGAGGTTGGAAGGCTACCACAGATCAAACTAGTGTAGTAGTATGAGTTCGAAGTAGAGGAGAAGGCCTTGCTAATGCTATGGGTGTCATGTGGGTCTTAGAAGGAGGTTTAGTCGTGATGCATGTAGAGTAGAATAGAAATTGTACTCTGTTAATTTTGATTTGTGGTAGAGTTTTTTCTCAAAGTGATGAGAGTTGTTATTTTGTCAGTAAGCTTGTAAGTGTGTTCCAATAGTTCAATTCTGGCCCAAACGAGCACCAATTCGGTTAAGCGGGTCTCGGATCGATGCGCCTGAATTAAGGTTTGGCGGGCCCGGTAACACCTGATATGCCTAACGGGTTTATTTTCGCGGACCCGTTATGAGTGGCTGCGTACAGAAACAACTACAACAGAATGTGATCGTTGGATGCAGATTTGAAGGCTGGGATATGTCGCCTGAAAAGTTGGTAGATTTCAGGCACCTGAAATATAGCGTCTCCCAATGTTCAGTATAAACAACAATGATAACATGGGCCTATGGCATCTATAGAAAGAAGGGAGAATTATCTATTTGGCACTGAAACAAATCAGTGTTTTGTATTTGGCACTCAAAAATTTGAATTTTCCTATTTGGCATGAAGTTAAAATTTCCTTTCTTAAATGGCACTGCCGTCCATTTTGATTGGTCATCTATTAGTTGACTGGTTTGTCCGTATCAGTTTTTTCTCCCTATGCCCAATGTACCCATCCGTTAGATTCACGCACAGAGTAAGGAGGGAGAGAGAGAAAGCATTAGAGAGAGACAGAGAGAGCAAACCAACGGATCGAAGCGGAGCCACACGGACAGCGTGTAGGAGGCCGCGCGGAGAGAGAGGGGGACGGCCGGTGCCCACGGCCACCGGCATTGCCCGTCGACGACACCGAGGCACGCTCGTGTGCACCGCGCCGATGCACCGCACACCAGGGGCGGCAACGTGCATCCTGGGGCGGCGGCCGCGGCCGGGGCCTGACCGCTCCAGTGAGCCGAGGAGGAGCCATTAGAGGGAGGAGGAGAAGAGGACGACGTATCGCCTCACCGCGCCGCCAAGCTGAGCCGCCGCCGTCGTCTCTAACGAGGAAGAGGCCACACGCACGGGTGCGGTCGTCGAGCATAGGCAGCTAGGGTTTCATCGAGGACAGGAACACACGCGGAGCGGCAGGAGAAAGCCACGTCTAAGGGCACCCGCGTCGACGGCCACCGGTGATGCCGTGGGGGCTCGTGCCGCCAGTGCCATGCTGCCGCATCGTCGTGGGTCCCCGTGGAACGGCTACAGGAGGTCGCACGGGGAGAGCGGGCGTGGGCCACGACCACGGCACCGACGGTGGCCGGCGCGCCGTGCCAGGGGGCCCCGCCGCGCCACGCGCGCTGTGCGGGGAGCCGCTGCGGTTGGGACGAGGAGGGAGGGAGAGTGAGTGTGGAAGAGTCTAGAGACGGGGAGATAGAAAGGCTGCACCAAGATATTTTCTAATGCGTGCACAATAGGAGTTGGTGGGATGAACATGCACCATCGATCGTGGAATCTGATGGCCGAGCGAATTTGGGGCGCGCCGATGGCCACGCGCAGTTGTGGCAGTCGAGCGTGCAGGTGCCTCAGCTGCTGGGGAGCCTACTGTTCCTAGTCATCGGCAAGCGCGGAGGTGAGGCCGAGGAGGCAGGGCGGCGCGGCTGGGAAGGAGAACCACCATTGGTACGACAAGAGGAAGGGGGTGACAAGTGGGGCCTACACGTCAGTGACTAGGATGAGGGAAGTAGTTGAGGGCAATATCGTCCATACGAAAATACTTGAATTTCCCTATTTGGCACCATGTGTGTCTGCTGCAAACAAGGGTATTCATGTCATTTTGCCAGTCACTTGACACCGTTACTGTTATAAATGGACGGTAGTGCCATTTACGAAAGCAAATTTCAACTAGGTGCCAGATAAGAAAGTTCAAATTTTTGAGTGACAAATACGAAACACTAATTTGTTTGAGTGCCAAATAGATAATTCTCCCTAGAAAGAATACCTCGGAGGTCCATAAACATAAGCCCATACAGTAGCTTGGTAACCTGAGTCCTGAGCAAGACTAGTCAGGAATCAGGATGCAGAGGTACCTCACATCCACCGCTGGAAAACAGAAAATCACATAGAGAAGTATAGTTAGGCTCTGTTCAATGTAGATATTGAACTAGAGGAATTAAATTGAATGGCAACACCAATACAACCCTGAAACGAGAATAGGTTTGTTGTTCTAGGCCACGGCCTTCGAACACTGGTTGCCGCTCAAGTGAAATCAGGTGCGAGAAGTAGATGAAGTAGGACTTGAGACAAACAAGATGAACGATTTCATTAAACTTGTTTCTCTCTGCTTTACATTCCCTCAACGGGGGCTATTTATACATACCCGTGGGCTTTTCATAGGTCGTAAATGCCCTCTCAACAACTACAAATTTGGGAAATATTCCCCATGGCTTTGGGCTTGTTCACCATTCGGAGTACCCACCTTCCTTGGGTAACACCGAACCCGGATAGGCCCGATCGGCTCCGCATCATGTCGCATGTCCAACCGATCGGGTGGGCCCCCCGGGGGCAGAAGCTGTTGGCCATGCGAAGACGGGCGGCTCCTCCTTTGGCGAAACCCACAGAAACTATCAACCAAACTTGTTAACAACTATTCGCCCGAGTGAATAGCCGAGACCGACTGCGCGCCTTCCTTTGGCGAAGCCTGCATAAACGATCGACCAAACCTGTTGACAGCTATTCGCCTGGGCGAACAGGCGAAACCGACTACGCGCCCTCCTTTGGCAAAATCTGTAGAAACGATCGAGCGAACTGTACCAAGACCGTCAGCGGGCCTGCCGCTAGGGCGAAAGGAAAAGAATTAGGTACGACCTGGTCCCGGTCGTAGAGTTCCTCCTTTCGCCATGGCGAAAAGGGGATCCTAGGAATGGGACGGCAAGCGGCGCCTTTAGTTCACTGAGGCGAGAAGGGGGACCAACTCATCCTTCTCTTCACACATGGCTAGCCCTCTCGCCTCTCCTTATAGCGAAGTGCTGAGTGCGCCGGAGTCCAACTGTTATTTCGCTCTTGCGAGGAACCTGGACGGCGATTGAGCCACACAGGGTGCCCATAGGCGGGGCATGCCCTCAACATCAGCCCCTCAAAAATTCGCGTTTGCCTTGCAAATTTATGGGATTGTCTTGCGGTGGGGCTTGTACGCCGTCCCAGGCGAAGGGTGGAGGTCTACGCTATTGCTATGTGTGTGTATTTTGTTGTTGTTATTATTAATATTATGATGATGATTTTTTTTCATAGTGTGTAACTATTTTTTGGTTATCGCGTCATATAACAGTTTCTCGAAATTCAAACTGTCACGGCGGTTAAGCGAACCGTCGCGTCGCTTCCTCAATTCGTGCGCCCGGCCCGGCGGGCGCCTATATAAGCCCCCTGGGTCAGAGGAGCCATGCGTTCTCATCTTTCCTTCATCCTACGCTCGGGAGTCAAGCCCTCGCTCTTCGGTCTTTCGCTCGAATTGCTTGGTGGCTTTCTTGCTCTCATCAGGACTCCACTCTTCGCCGAGCTCTTGAGCAGGTTGGCTCTTTGATTTCTCCTATTCGCTTTTCATTTGCTTATTGTGCACTTGTATTATTTTATTGTTTTGATCTTTTTACTTCTTTACTATTTTTGGTTTCTTTTGGGTTTTTGTATGTACCCCGCTTGGATAGATGCCGAGTGAGTCATCGTTTGGCGACAGTTCGTCCAGCAGGAGCTCATCTGACACTTCTAGTTTGGAATCTCGCAGCCATTTGCAAAGCGGGCCTGAGCGCAATATGGCCCATTCGTCGAATGCGCAGGACTGTAACTTGGCATAGGAGAGGCTTGGTGAAGGTGGCCTAGGCCCTTCGCGCAATGACTCTAGAGAGGGGACTAATACTGATGTGGAGATCGTGGAGGAAGGTGAGAAGGGCAAAACTGTGGGGCCAGTGCCTGCAGCCGTTCGGGGCCAATCGGATCTGACTCCGGTTACTTACTGCTTGGGCCGCTCTCGTGTCACAGAAGCAGAGCTCGATAAGTATGTTGAGCAGGGTATTCTGAAGCCTTTGCTTCGTAGCTTGTGCCGTGCTCCGGGCCGAGAAGAGGTCCCCCACCCGAAGCCCTATGAGGCAGTTGCCTTCCGTGATTTCTTCGAGGCCGGGCTACGGTTTCCCTATGAAGATTTTGTGTGCGAGGTTTTGCAGCATTTCAACCTACAGATCCATCACCTGACTCCTATTGCTTTTCGCGTGGCTCAGCGTGTTCGCCATGGCACTGAAGATGTGCGGTTGCGCTTTGAGCGTGAACATGTTCGCTCGCTACTACGAGACTCATTTGCACAAGAAGACAATCAAGGACAAGCAGACCATGATCGAGATGGTGGCCCACTATAGGTCCTATAACTTTGTCCCGAAGAAGACGAAAGGCACTGTGCAAATCGTGCCAGCTTACCAGAATAAATGGCCTCGGTGGACCGACTACTGGTTCTACCACCACGTGTATTCCAATGAGGATGTGGTTGAGGCTTTAACCAATGGACTGCTGAAAGCGCATATACTTGTCTCGGAGATGACACCAATGGAGGGATTTCGCTTGGCCAAGATTCTGGCTGATGGCCACGTGATACCGAAGCTGCAGATGTCTTCGCCCTAACATCGCGCTGGCAGATTAGCCAGGATTTGGTTGAGGAATGGATAGCTTGTGATAGCCATCCATTGAGCAGTGAGACTCAGTTTTCTGACATAAAGCGGAGGGACGGATATGTCTTTCCGTGTCTCGCCGTCGCACCATCGGATGTGTTTACCACCGATTTTAGCTTTGTGAATTTGATAGAACACAAGGCCCAAGAAATCGTTGGATTTTATGGTGATAGAGAGCACAAGGGCGAGTGCTAGTCCTTGGCTAGGAAGAGGCGATTGAACCACATCTTTGGAGCGATGGGTCTTTGCTATGCTGACTCGTCCGACCCTTCAACCAGCCTTCCAGCTGACGACGACGCCCCCCATGGCCGTGGCCGTGGGTCCCAGGGGCAAAGAGGCAGGGCGCGAAAGATGACGGCCGGACATGGGGAGAACACTGCTGCAATGTGTCCCATAAGCGAAAGCTTAGTGGTCGAGGATGTGGTCCCGCAGAGCCTGCTGATGTGTGGATTGGAAGAGAAATTGCCGGCAAGGTGGGAAATAGCAAAAAGGTCATGATCGGACAGACCCGCCGATTTGGGCAAGTTTGGACAGAAATTGTAGTGTTATGTTTTTTGTATATTCTCGTTGTTGAAGTTTTTGGTTGTCCTTTTTGTTTCATAGTTTGTTCTTGTTTTATCTGTTCGCTAATGCGATGCTGCCTTTGGTGTTTTAGGCATCTTCAAGCTTTGATGGGATGGCCAGTAAAGCCAAGGTCATCGATGTGCATGATGCCTTTGGTCTTGTGGATACAATGTCCGTCGTTGACCTTTTTACCACGAAAGCGAAGAAGAATTCATGCAAGGCTAGCGAGCCCCCGAAGGAGACCAACTCAAAAAAGGTAAGGCTGGTTTCTACCAAAGAGGTGGGTATTGCTTGCCCAGTCCCTAGTCCCATGGTGTCTCCTGATGTTTCAGGGTCTGAGCTGCATGGTAAGTTTAGATTTTATGCGGAGTACATTTGCTTGAACGACAATTTGGTCCGTGGACAACTCTTCGATCATGGGGAGTTGAGACTAAGTTCTCACCCTGAGGATTATGGTGAAATGCGAGTTTATTTGGGGTTGAGCTCTTCTAGCGAAATGAATTACGTGAAGGAGGAGACTTACCGAATTGCTCGTTCTTTAGGGGCCGCGTCAACTTCGTGGGTTATCGCCAAAGTGGACTACCGCGCTATTGGCCTGCTTCCGAGCCCAAGCGGGGCCAGTTTTGCTGACGCGTGTGCTGGCTCATTCTCGGCTAACGAGGTGGTGAGGGACCTTTTGAAGGTCCCAAATTCATCTCTTATAAAGGCGGATAACTTTCATGCTACCAGTGTAAGTGGATCCTAATTTTTCAGTATTTGTTTCCTCGTTCTCTTTCCTTCTGGTGGTGGTTTTATGTGTCGATTTTTATTTTCGCAAGCCATGCTCCTGGCTCATGGGCTCCAACACCAAGGGAGGGCTTTTCGCCAGGGCCTGGAGAAGGATGTTGTGGCTAAGGATGAAAGGATATGAGCTCTTGAGCAGGAGCTGGAGGCGACCAAAAAGCTAGTCGAAGAGAACGAGGCCACTCGCAAGACTGCAGGGGAGCAGATCGAGGAGATGCGTCGTGATTTCAGGGACTATTAGAAAAAGAAACACGACGAGCATAAGAAGGTTATCGCCGGCGCCTAGAGAGCGGCAAATGTATACAAGGATCTCATTGAGAGCGTAGGCGAAGAGTCAGAGGCTCCCCGTGATGCTCCTGTTGTTGATTTCATGGAGTGGCTGGCGAATGAGCTGGCCACCATGAGCGACTACATGACCATCGGGCGGGAGTATGCCTCTTTTGTTTCGCTTCGTGCCTTCACTCAGGCTTTGGAAGAGTGTGGGTGCGATCATCTCGACAAGTTCGAGATCAAGGACCCACAGACTTACTAGAACGCCCCTAAGCATGCTCATGATGCTAGGCAAAGATTCTTTGAAGGGTTCTGGCATCCTGGAGGCAGGGATCTCACCTTACTAAGGGCTACCATGAGCCGCGGCAAGGTTTGCTTCTATTTCAAAATCATTTTGCTTTCGCTTTGCCTTCCTGTATGCGATACGTTGCCTAGATAGGTGTTTATGAGTTTTGGGTGTGTTATGCAGTCCATCGAAGAGTGTGCGGCGATCAAGGAGAAAGTAAAGAAGTACATTGCTGTGCGGAACGCCCGCGAGGGTGCGTCCGGGAGCAGTTCTGGCGATACCGAGGCCCCACCGATCCTGGCTGCTGAGGTTCCAGGCGATGACAACACGGGCGCACCTAGAGAGAACGTTGCTCGAGATGGGGTAGATAATTAGGAGTTGATGTTTGTAACTTTTGGAAAATTTTGTTCGATTGAATGTTTGTAAGACAATTTAAACTCTTTGTGGTTTCGATGCATAGGTTCCGGATGAGGAGCCTGGGCAACCTTATGATTAATTGCAATGGCTTTTATGTTGGAGGCGCTTCGTGGTTTCGCCACCGCAAGAAGTTTCCCGGGTCTAGTATGACCGGTTTTTTGAGTCATGAGTTCGGCGCTATCTTCAGAAAGAAGGATTGCTTAATAGGTACTTCTATTTGGAATTTGATCCGACTATTTTGGAGGAGCGGAGGGATGGACATAGGCATTCTGAACAAAATCGCAGGGAGCCCTCGACATCTGGCCTCAAAGATCCTAAGGGGGAGCCGGTTGAAGAGATGACATTGGATCTTGAAGACCGTTGGTATAGCTTTTATCTTCGCCCTACGAGGGGCAAAGTGTAGTTTTACATATGGATATTGCCTAGTGCTGGTAATCTTGTATGTTGGGTCTTTGTGTAAAGCTGTTCGTTTATGTTGTGTGTTTTGCCCTACGTGTAGCTTTATATATATATATATTTTATGTATATATATATATATGTTTTGATTTGGATGGAGACGGACTCTCGAGTTGGCTTCAGTGCTAGCCCCTCTACCTATCGCGTAGGCAGAAGGAATAAATGCTGTCCCCCAACCTTTAGGGCGAGGGGATACACTAAGATGGATACTCGAGGTGGCTCCTACGCTAGCCCCTCGGCATATCGCTTAGGCGAAAAGAGAGACGTCGTCCCCCCAACCTTTAGGGCGAGGGGATATGCTAAGATAGATACTTGAGGTGGCTCCTCTGCTAGCCCCTCGGCATATCGCTTAGGCGAAAAGAGAGACACTGTCCCCCCAACCTTTAGGGCGAGGGAATATGCTAAGATGGATACTCGAGGTGGCTCCTCTGCTAGCCCCTCTGCATATCACTTAGGCAAAAAGAGAAACGTTGCCCCCCCATCCTTTAGGGCAAGGGGATATGCTAAGATGGATACTCAAGGTGGCTCCTGTGCTAGCCCCTCAGCATATTGCTTAGGCAAAAAGAGAGACTAAAAGGTCCTAAATGGCTAGAGGGGGGGGGTGAATAGCCTATAAAAATTTCTACAAATACACTAGAGCAAGAGGTTAGTACACTAAATGGCAAAATACAATTTTGCTCTAGCTCTACAAGGGTTGCAAGCCTCCTATTCAACAATTCTAGTTGTTATGATCACTAGGCACAAAAAATGGCTATGTCACTACTTACTAAGAGCTCTCAACAAGTCTACACTAAAGAGCTCCACTAGGTGATACTAAACTAGCAAGCAAGACAAGCTCTCAATACTAATTACACTAAAGAGCTTGACAACTAGTTTTCAAGGAATATAAAAGAGTGAGTATGGTGATTATACTGCCGCGTTGAGGAATGAACCAATCACAAGATGAAGACAATCCAATCACTAGGAGAAATCCAATCACACAAGAGACATAAGATTTTTCTCCTGAGGTTCACGTGCTTGTTGGCACGCTAGTCCCCGTTGTGTCGACCAACACTTGGTGGTTCGGCGGCTAAGAGGTGTTGCACAAACCTCGTCCACACAATTGGACATCGCAAAAACCTACCCACAAGTGAGGTAGCTCAATGACACGAGCAATGTACTAGAGTTGCCTTTGGTGCTCCGCCGGGGAAGGCACAAGACCCCTCACAAGCAACCAATCAAGGCCAAAGACAATCACCAACTTTGCTCAACGATCCTCCAACCACCAGGCCATTTAGGTGTCGGCAAACACCAAGAGTAACAAGCTCACAACCAGCCCAAATCACTCAACTAGTGCCACATGATGATGTAACTCAATGCAATGCACTAGAGGCTCTCCAATCTCACTCAAGATGATGAAATCAAGTGAACAAGTGAGTGGAGTGTGTTGCTCAGCTTCCAAAGGGTGTGCACAAGTGTAAGAGGTGCCAAGAGAGTGGCCAAGGCCAGCCATGCCCTCTATTTATAGCCACACAAGCAAATAAAGTCGTGACCTCTTGGAGCTACTTTCTGTGAGGGCAGCGGACATGGCGGTGCGGTCACCAGACAGGGGGCGACGGTGCCCCAATGGTCGAATTTCAATGGTCGACCAACGGCTAGTTGGTCACTGGATAGGGGCGACGGTGGCACCAGACAGGGGGTGGCGGTGCCACCCTGGCTGAGCCCTAAAAACACCCCTATCTGGATAATTAGGGTGGTGCACCACCATCCCATGGCGGTGACTAGGGCGGTGCCCTCTCGGTCCTAACTCTAGCAAGTCCCAGCCTCGGTTAAAAAGCAGTGGTGGCACCGAACAGCCAGTGACGGTGCACATAGTCATGTACAGTGACCACCCCAGCACTGCTGCTCTCTGCCATGTCCAGCCTATCTCCAGATAGGGCACGACAGTTGTCGACAAAAGATGCTCGGCAGTCCACCGAGGGATATCCCACGATGGTAGATTTGTCATAGAGGTGAGCGAGATCAGGAGCGAGATGGTAATACAAGCACCAAGACACAAGATATAGACAGGTTCGGCCATCAGTATGACGTAATACCTACATCCTGTGTTCTGATGTATTGCATTGAGATGTATCGATCTATGGAGATCTGTCTGCCGTCGTCCGCTAGGGGGCCCCTACCTCTCCTTATATACTCTAGAGGGGTAGGGTTACAAGGAAAGTAGCCTATTTAGTACTATACAATATCTTGCGGTGCACGCCGAGCAGCGCCGTGCACGCCTTGATCTTGTGGGCTGGGCCACCTCTGATGGTGCGGCCCATGTCTTATCTTGTGGATACTGGGGCTCGTACCCCCACAGCTAGTCCCCGAGCCTAACAGTAGGTGACATAGTCACATGGTGCCAGGGTCAAAAAGTAGAAGACCAGCCGAGCAGGCAGTCAGTCCCCGAGCGTAGCCTTGAGATAAGAAAAGTGCACATTCATCGCAAGGTGAAGTGTGCCCACTTAGTCCCTGAGCCTGCTGGAAGATGAAGTATGAATCTTGTAGCAGGGTCAAAGAAAAAAAAGTATGAAAGCTTGCCGACGGCGTCTGACATGCGCGTATCAAGTCCCCAGACGTGCTACCCAAGATCAGCACCCTGATCCGAATAGCATGGAGTAGCTTGATAGCACACCAATGAGACGTAGCAAGATCCGAGCAGCGAGGGAGTCCCCGGCGTCGCTAGCGATGTTCGAGCACCGAAGAGCGATGAGTTCCCGGCATTGCTGATGATGTCCGAGCACCGAAGAGCGAGGAGTCTCCGGCGTTGCTGGCGATGTCTGAGCACCGAGGAGCGAGGAGTCCCCGATGTCACTGGTGATATCCGATCACCGAGGAGCAAGGAGTTCCCGGCATCGCTGGCGATGTCCGAGCACCGAGGAGCGAGGAGTTCCCGGTGTGGCTGGCGATGTCCGAGCACCGAAGAGTGAGGAGTCCCCGGCGTCGCTGGCGATGTCCGAGCACTAAAGAGCGAGGAGTCCTCGGTGTTGCTGGCGATGTCCAAGCACCAAGGAGCGAGGAGTCCACGACGTCGCTGGCGATGTCCAAGCACCGAGGAGCGAGGAGTCCCCGGTGTCGCTAGCGATGTTCGAGCACCGAGGAGCGAGGAGTCCCTGACGTCACTGGCGATGTCCGAGCACCGAGGAGCGAGGAGTCCCCGGCGTCGCTGGCGATGTCCGAGCACCGAGGAGCGAGGAGTCCCCGGTGTCGCGAGCAATGTCCGAGCACTGAGGAGCGAGGAGTCCCCGGCGTCGCTAGCGATGTCCGAGCCTAAGGAGCGAGGAGTTCCCGGCATCGCTGGCGATGTCCGAGCACCGAGGAGCGAGGAGTCCCCGGCGTCGTTGGCAATGTCCGAGCACCGAGGAGTCCTCGGCGTAGCTGGCGACGTCCGTGCGGTGAAGTGGGCCCACTTAGTCCTCGAGCACGAAGAATCCGAGCGCCGAGGAGTAACCGGCGTAGCTGGCACTGAAGCATGAGCGACGAACAATCTGGTCGACTAGTCGGCGGCGAAGTGAGCATTGAGTAGAAGTGACCGATGAACAGTCCGATCAACTGGTCGTCGACGGAGTCGATGAACCAAGCGGTCCGACCAGTTGATCGGTGGAGAAGTTCGAGCACCAGGTGGTCTGATCACCTGGACAATGATCCTGCAATACAAATATGTAGAACAGGTAGTACATGATGTGAAAATATATGAACTCCGAAGAAAAAATAGCGTATGTAGCTCGGCAATCAGTTGGAGCAAAGATGTATTTATATTTAATATAAACCGCTTGGCCAGTTAGTGTGTAGCTGAGTCTCCAGCCCTAGCTAGCCCATAGTCCATAACGTTGAGCGCGGAGCTGAAAGGTCCTAATATGGCTAGAGGGGGGGTGAATAGCCTATTTAAAAACTATAAATCAACTAGAGCAATTTGATTAGTAAGACAAATAGCGAAATGCAAACTTGCTCTAGCTCTACAAGGGTTGCAAGCCACCTATCCAACAATTTTAGTTGCAATGATCTATTGGCACACAATCTACTTGACCACTACTCACTAAGAGCTCTCACAAATGCTACACTAAAGAGCTCCACTAGATATGTTTAAAGCACAAGGCAAGCTCTCAATTCTAATTACACTAAAGAGCTTGCTATATCTAGTTTGCGAAAATGTAAATGAGTAAGTGAGACGATTATACCGTCGGGTCGTGGAGTGAACCAATTACAAGATGAATATATATAGCCAATCACCGGGAGAATGCAAATGACAAGAGACAACCGATTTTTCTCCCGAGGTTCACGTGCTTGCCAACACGCTAGTCCCTGTTGTGTCGACCAACACTTGGTGGTTCGGCGGCTAAGAGGTGTTTCACAAACCTAATCCACACGATAGGACACCGCAAGAACCGACCCACAAGTGAGGTAACTCAATGACACGAGCAATTTACTAGAGTTACCTTTCGGCACTCCACCGGGGAAGGTACAACTCCCCTCACAATCACCGAAGGCGGCCACGAACAATCACCAACTCATGCCGATCCTTCACCGCTGCTCCAACCATCTAGGTGGTGGCAACCACCAAGAGAAACAAGCGAAAATCATGACAAGAACACGAATACCAAGTGCCTCTAGATGCAATCACTCAAGCAATGCACTTGGATTCTCTCCCAATCTCACAATGATGATGGATCAATGATGGAGATGAGTGGGAGGGCTTTGGCTAAGCTCACAAGGTTGCTATGTCAATGAAAATGTGCAAGAAGTTATCCTTGAGCCAGCCATGGGGCTATAAATAGAGCCCCAGTCAAATAGAGCTGTTATACCCCTTCACTGGGCAAAACGCGCTCTGACCGGACGCTCCGATCATACTGACCGGACGCTGGCCCTCAGCGTCCGGTCGCCCGATGGACGCCACGCGTCACCAGCTTCAAATGCTGTTCGTCAGATTTCAACGGCTACGAAGCAGACCGGATGCTCCGGCAAAACTGACCGGACGCTGAAGCCCTAGCGTCCGGTCGTTTCCAGTAAGCTCCGCGAGGCGTATTTCTTCGACCGGACGCGTCTGGTCCACCTTGAACGGACACAGACTAGCGTCCGGTGCTCAACCTTAGCCACTGTGCTGTCTGACAGCATGACCGGACGTAGCCTTTCAGCGTCTGGTCGCTGAGTGACCCAGTGTTCGATCAGTAGACCGACGCCAGCATCATTTCGACCAACTCCATTTCAACTCTAACTTCTTCACCCTTGCTCAAATGTGCCAACCACCAAGAATTTGCATCCGACGCAATAGAAAATAGGCATTCCATTTTCCCGAAAGCGCCGAACCCATCTCAACACTGCAAACACCACCTCCTTTGTAAATGTGCCAACACCACCAAGTGTATCACCTTGTGCACAAGTGTTAGCATATTTTCACAAACATTTTTAAAGGTGTTAGTACTCCACTAGATCCTAAATGCATATGCAATGAGTTAGAGCATCTAGTGGCACTTTGATAACCGCACTCCGATACGAGTTTCACCCCTCTTAATAGTACGGCTATCAATCCTAAATGTGATCACACTCTCTAAGTGTCTTGATCACCAAAACAAAATAGCTCCTATGGTTTATACCTTTGCCTTGAGCTTTTTGTTTTTCTCTTTTTTCTTTCCAAGTCCAAGCACTTGATCATCATCATGGTATCATCATCATCATGCTATGATCTTCATTTGCTTCATCACTTGGAGTGTGCTACCTATCTCATGATCACTTGATAAACTAGGTTAGCACTTAGGGTTTCATCAATTCACCAAAAAACAAACTAGAGCTTTCAGGAGCCCGTGCACATGTAGGAGGAACAGGCATCGCTAAGGAGCCGCTGCTGACCACCCATAACGCAGAGGGCAGGCGCTCATGCACGTGTAGGGAGGAGCCGAAGACAGGCCCATCTCTGGAGACGTCCGAGCATCAACATGACTGTTCAGGGGTTCAGAAAATCGTTTAGAGAGCAAGCATGGAGAAAATAGCTCGGAGAAACATCATGGCGAAATACGGAGATTGGAGAATATTTAGAAGAATATTAAAGTGTGACTTAGCTTTAGATAGAAAGTCTGGTCGGCGACGTATGGCGTTATCTGGTCGGTGTTGACGGCGAGCACCTGGCGGGCAGTGAGTTGTTGGTGAAGGCGACCTCGGAGGTGGTTCTGAGATCGGATCTGCTGTCGTGGGGGCTGGTGTAGCCAGCGATGAATCATCGTCGTCGTGGACCGGTATGGATCTCCACGAGATTGATGACGAGAACGCGCTGTTGATTTGAGGTCCATCTGGCTCACCATGGGATCAAGCACACACCCCTACCTAGCGCACCAACTGTCGACAAAAGATGCTCGACAGTCCACCGAGGGGTATCCCACAATGGTAGATTTGTCATAGAGGTGAGCGAGATGGTAATACAAGCACCAAGACACAAGATTTAGACAGGTTCGGCCGTCAGTATGACATAATACCTACATCCTGTGTTCTGATGTATTGCATTGAGATGCATCGATCTGTGGAGATCTGTCTGCCGTCGTCCGCTAGGGGACCCCTACCTCTCCTTATATACTCTGGAGGGGTTGGGTTACAAGGAAAGTAGCATATTTGGTACTATACAATATCTTGCGGTGCACGCCGAGCAGCGCCGTGCACGCCTTGATCTTGTGGGCTGGGCCACCTCTCATGGTGCGGCCCATGTCTTGTCTTGTGGATACCAGGGCCCGTACCCCCACAGCGGTCATCGCTGCACCCAGGGTGGTGACCACCCCGAACCAGCTGCTCTCAGCCTCGGCTAGCCGATCACCAGACAGGCCAGGGCGGTGCACCACCGCACCCATGGCGGTGACCACCCCGAGGCAAAAAACCTCTGTTAGCTACGTTTTTGATTCTTGATTCGATCCACAAGCAGTCTAACACTACTTTGCAAGTGATGCTAACTCTCAAAGTATTTTCTCAAAAACATGTTAGAGCCAAGTTAGCATTTCTCAAAACATTTTTCATAAATATTTTCGCTTGCTTTCGGATGTGCACTAGGCCGAAATGCAATGCATGAAGTCCAACACCTAGTGGCACTAGATGACCGAATTGTCTAGTGAAGAACCCCTCTTAATAGTACGGCCATCTATCCTAAATGTGATCACACTCTCTATAGTGTCTTGATCACTAAAACAAAAATCCCTAATTATACCTTTGCCTTGATCTCCATCGGGTTTTGTTTTTCTCTTTCTTCTTTTTCAAGTTGAGCACTTGATCATCATCACATGTGGCCATCTCATCATTTCATGTGATCAACATCACCATTTGAGTGCCACCATGCTCCTCACTTGGATTGCACCAACCTAGATCATATCATCACTCATGACAAAGGTTAGTGCTTAGGTTTCATCAATTATCCAAAACCAAACTAAGGCTTTCAATCTCCCCCTTTTTGGTAATTGATGACAATCTATTTACAAAGATATTTAATGAAATATTTTTGGATTCATGTTGCTTGCCCAAGCATATTACCATGTCTAAAGATTATAGACAAGTTTCATAAACCCAAAATTGGTAGTATTAGCTCCCCCTATATATGTGCTAAGAGTTTGGATTTGAAAGCTTGTACATATGCATGGATTAGAGGTTTGGAAGAGTAATAGCTACCAAATGATGCTAAGGTGTAAAGAATGGACCTTTGAAGCGTGATACCAATCGGAGTTGCCAATATACACCATCCTTAGCACCATTAGAACTAGACATTCACAAAAACTAGAAAACCCCATGAGATCAACATTATATGAAAGGGTCTAGTTTTTACATGATAAGCACAAGTCTAGTTACTCTTCCTATGCATGCTAGTTTTCATTTCATCAATCATTTTCTATGATCTAGTATACACCACACAAGCATGGATATAGAATTTAAAACTTGTGCCATGCAAGCAAATATATGTAAATGCACATACAAATGCAACATACAAGTTTATGAGCTTGCTCCCCTTACTTGTGTGCTTCAAATTTTAATTGATCCCCTTACAATGTCATTTCATTTGTTTGCTCCCCCTTTACTATCTTTGTGAATTTCTCTCCCCTTTGTTTATAATTAGCACAAAAGGTGAGCTCAAATTTTAGATAGGTTGGGGTGAAACCATGTGAAGTGAGGATTATTTTCCCAATTTGGTTCAATCTAGATCACTTGCAAAAGATATTTAACTCGGTTTGATCCAAGGGCAATCTTCTTCACACCTCCAAATAAGGGTTATCATGCACCATGTTGAGTTAAACACTTATAGCATATTTTCTAGATTAAACACTAGGTTCACAAGCCCACAAACACGTCGTATGCTACCACTAGATCATTTCAAGCATACAAGCAATAGTGGTGTAGCACCCTAAAAATTGCTCTTTTTGAAATAGGGTTAAAAAGATTTAATTTGGTATTTTTGTGCTCATAAAAACATAGGAAATAATAATTTTCATTAAATTAAAATTTATCATAGGAATTTAGCAACATTCTTGTGCATTCATGCTGATGCATACTTATTTTTGTGATGAGTGGTTTTGTCCAAAATTCAAAATAATTTTAAATGCTTTTGAAATGGTTTGGAAATAGATTTTAAAATAGAATTTAGAAAAAAAACTCTCTCTCTTCCTTTCTCGACCTGAAGGCCTGCTCTCGGCCTTTTCTCCGCGGCCCGTGCCCTTGCCTTGTGCGGCTCAGCAGTGGTGGCCCGGCCTGCCTCTCTTCCCTCTCCCCTAGAAGCCGCTGGCCCGCTCCTTCTTTCCCCTTCCCCGTGCTCCGCTCGTGGGCCGGCCCAACCAAACCGCGAGCATCGGCCCAGCTTCTCACCACTCGGACGCGCCCCGCCTCAGCGCGTAGTAGCTGACAACCCCGGCCCATCCACTAGGGTCGTCCCTTACCTATGTCATCCCCGACACGGACTTCATCGCCGGGACTCCTCGCCGCTTCCGCCTCGTCCGTTGCCATGCCGCCCACGTAGCTTCCCCGGCTATAAAAGCCGAGCCCTGCACCGTGCCGCCCCATCCAGCCCCAAGAGCAGCCTTGCCTCGTCCCGAGCTCGCAGCCACCAAACTCGAAACCCTAGCGCCGCGTCGCCGAGCTCGAGGTCCTCATCCACCGTGTCCCGCATCGTTTCTGAGCCTCCACCGCCGAAGATAACCCCCTAGGTGAGTACGCCATCTCCTTCTCCTTCTCCCTGTGTTTCCGGTTTGCTCTGTCGTGGTCTCTAGGGCCGATTTCAAGCTTCGCCGATGAGCTCCTCGCCGCCAGCCATGTCCACCACCGTGCTCGGCTCCGTTTTCGATGCCGAACTCTCCTCTCCCTCCTGATTCTAATCTCGGCCATCCAATCTCAATCAAACAGTTGAGATTAACACGTACCCCTTCGTCATGTCACTTTTGCTAAAGAGCCCCTACACTTTTCCAAATTCAAACCTGCAGTCCATGGTGTACTTCCAGAATACGTTTTCCTATTCTGAAAGCGTAGTTTCTTTCTAGTAGATTCAAAATACGTTTTCATCTATTTATAGTTTTACCATTTGTTTTATTTAGGCCATAAAATCTCCGTTTTAATTCTGATTTGATCCGTTCATGTTGTGTTAGATTTGTAGTTGCATAATCTACATGTTTATCTTACTATTAAATATATTTTCAATTTTTGAAATTCGAGGTTAGATTTAATCTATTATTTTATTAAAAGAAATCTTGTTTAATTCATAACTTTTCTGTTATAGCTCCGATTAGCGTGCTTTTCGCGTCTGTGTGTTCGTAGCAACGTGTAGAACATCTTTAAAACCTTTTTACTTGCTGTTTCATATGTTTGGTATACTGTTCTAATTTAGTTCTATTGTTTGCTTCGTGTATGATTGCATAGATGCTTGTGTGGTGTTCTATGATTATGTCCAGTCGGTGAGCTATACGTGGTGAATCAAGAAGCAGATCTTTGAAGATTTGTACTAGAAGAAGATTAGAGTTTTAAGGCAAGTATAGCATGGGATCTTCCTTATTCTCCTATTCACCTTAATATCATTTTAATCATATGCATGTGTCTACCTTGACTACCACTAAGGACTTCCTAGCATTTGTACTTATACCATGATTCCTATGTGGTATTGCATTGGGTAGTATGATGCTAGTGCTCAACCAAACCAAAGCCATGATCTTGTAACTTAACTAATGGTATATGCAATAAACATTAAAAGATTCTTTTTAGCAACATGGAACTAGGGGGCTAGAGCATTGGGCTATTTTTATGGTGCTCTAGATTCCTCTCCCTAAGGACTTATCTATAAGCGAACATCCGGGACTTACAGTATAGCTGTGAGGGCTACATGGCTCTGGCTTTAGCTTAGTATGAGGACCTTTTCTAGCTTGTTAGTGGATACCTTTATTGGCGTAAGAATGGCTTGACGAATCGGGTATAGTGCGGCCTCTGTCCCCTTGTGTATAGGCTATGTGTCATTGTGCCATCGGGAAGGGGGGCTCTACATCTGTTTGCCGAGTGAATCTAATGGCCCTAACTTGTTAGACGAACCTTTGAAAGGCTTTATATTGAACCCTGCCGACCTTTCCTTGGAAGTGGGTCAAGAGATTAGCTACCTCGGATGAAAGGGTAAATCACGACTCACTGTGAAAGTGTACAACCTCTGCAGAGTGTAAAACTGGTATATCAGCCGTGCTCATGGTCACGAGCGGCCTTGGACCCTTACAGAATAGATGATGAGCACTGATGATACTAATGATAAAGATGCTCACTAATGATTACTGTTTATGCTATTCATTATTCATGTTTACCTGATCATGTGTTTACATGGGCTTGTGATAAACTTGTTGCTACCCAATTGCTAAAAGATGACTCATTAAAGCTAATCATAGTTAAACCAGTGTCAGCCTTTTGAGCCTCATGAACCCCATGTTGTATTTGTTGAGTTTGACATGTACTTACGCTTGCTTTATTTTTCAATTATTTGGATAAAAATCCCGGATAGGTACCAGATGGCTAGAGTTTGGAGGAATTAGGCTTGTGATCAACCAGTCAGCTGTCTCTGTGGAATTGGAGTCTTCACCCAAAGATCGGAGTTGTCTTTCCGCTATTTGCTATCTAAGGTTATATTCTTTATACTAAGTACATTATATATTGAGCACTGTCTATTGATAATACCCTTATTTGTAGCTATATGTGATATTTGACTTCCTAGGCTCACATATGATGTGTATCTGATTTTATTCTTAAAACCGGGAGCTACAAAGTTTTATCAGAGCAATATTGACTGTAGGACGCAAGTCTAGTAGAAACTAGTCGTTCTATGGGTTAGAAGTTGCTACAAAAACCCTTGCTCTATGAACCTTGATATTTTCTTCTCTACCCTTACTATTTATCTTTACCATGGTGCTTATTTTAAAGTCTTTGTTCTCATCTTTACTCCTTGATTTGATATGCTTTTAGAACTATTTCTCACCACCTTCTTGCTTAATCTGGAGATGACTCTTAGGATTGTTACCCCTAGTACAATGAGGACGATAGTCTCACAAGTTGAGTCAATGATTGAATTGTGCACCTTTAGTGGTTTGTTGAATTGTCATTATGCTTCTGCTTATTTTGAATCTTTGTAATGATTACAATGATCTTGTTGGGCGTTCCCACAATTTCATTTAGTTCATAGGCCTAAGGTATAAGGATTAATAAAATAAATAGGTGGGTTTTGGTTATCTCCTGTTTCCTCTATCCTGTGTTTTTGGAGCAGCCTGCACTCTTTGGCTTATATCTCTGTCATTGGACTACCAAAAATCATGACAAAATTCTGAATGACATTAGACTTCAATATCTTTCTCCGACCATAAGGATCACCCTGATAGCTATTTTGGTTATGGAGTTCTGAAAATCACAAGACGATGCACCTGTGCTGTTTGAAACCTAGAGCAGTTTCTGTTGTGCACTAGTTTTGACTACCTAAACTACGGAATTTGGAAAAGTGTTGTGTAAGGAAGTTGTGGAGAATTTTATAAGCTTTCCAATAGTATAAGCTACAACATTATTGGATTAATAGAATGAGAGTTGCAGCTGCTTTACTGCACTGTTGTTTTTCTGCTCGTGAGGAATTTTAGATTTCTTGTTCTTGCCCATACACAAGAGTATCAATGGGATGTCAGAACGTCTTGATACTAGTTTTCTCATCTGGAAGAAGGTGCAAGCTACCCTTTTGTATCCCCTAGTTGATCTTTTCTTAAGGGGGATAGCCAAGTTGAAGAATTTGCAAGATCAAGTTTCATACGTTCTAGTTATTCCTTTGGAAGTATTAGTTATCTCTGGGGTTTGGTCTTCTCTTGTCTCTATCGCCATCAATCCTATCTTGTCATCTCTTGAAGCTACAGTTAAGGATGTTATGAATGACTGAGTCCTAATTCATACATGTTGAAAACATATGGTTGCTACGATAAGAAGTGCTTCGCATGATGACCGAAGGAATCCTACCAATTCTAATCCACCGCCATCAAATTCCCCATCTATAGAGCAAGCTTTGATGACGCAAGCTTAGTTATTATAGACTATTACTCAAAGTGTGTTGAACAACCCGCATCAAGCACCACCTATTGACAAGCATGGTGAATTTATGAAGGGACACCCACCGACATTCTCTCATACAAGTGAACCACTAGAAGCTGATGACTGGCTTAGAGCTATGGAGAGACAACTTGACATAGCCCAGTGTAATGATCATCAGAAGGTGCTTTTTGTGTCCGACCAACTCTAGGGTGCAGCACAAGACTGGTGGGAGTCTTACCAGTATGGACGTCCCAATAATGCTGGATAGATCATCTGGAAGGAGTTTAGCGAGAGCTTCAGGTCCTACCATATTCTGTTAGGTATGGTAGAACTTAAGCAGGATAAGTTCCTCAACTTGAAGCAAGGATCTATGACTATGTGTGAGGATCATGACATGTTCACCTAATTGTCATGCTATGCTCCAAGAGAGGTGGATAGTGATGCTAAGAAGCAAAAATGCTTTTTGAAAGGATTGAATAATAGTTTGCAACTATAGCTGATGACAGTGGTGTATGCAGACTATCAGACGTTGTGGACAGAGCAAATGTAATTGAGAACAAACGTCAAGAGATGAAAGAGAAGAAGAGAAAGCTTGACGTTCAGCGCCAGTTAAGAAACACTCGTCATCGTTTTGCTACACAACCAGTATGTTAGTCACACCCTATGAATCTGCTTGGTAGTACAGATCAGGATCAGTATCAACAACCCAATGATGAAGTGCAGCGTTTTAGTTCTCAAGAGCCATGCCAGTCACCTCCTACTATCACCTTGATGAAGACAAATACTTCTACTAGTGAGGAAGATAATGATTGTGGTAAGATTGAACATTATGAGAACGATTATCTTGAGAAGTTGCTGAGAGTAATCAAAGCCAGAATCGACAGCAGCAAGAGCTAGAACAGAATGTCCGTAAGAAACAGGTGCAAGAAAATAAATTAAAGCAAAACTACATCCTTGGAAGTCTGAACAATGTGGATATGATTACCACTCAGGACATTGTTTATGGTTTGATTGCAGTAAGCTCAGCCACTGCTATGGGGTTGTTTGACTCTAGTGCTTCACATTCATTCATCTCTAGGGAATATGTGGAAGATCATAAGATAACTATGCTTCCAATGAGGAAACCCCTGATACTTAACTCTCGAGGAGAAGAAATGAAGGTAAACAGCATATGCCCAAAAGTTAGTCTTGACATAAAGGGGGTAAACTTTGAGGCAAACTATCGGGTTCATAAACCCGAGGTCCCTCACGGACCGGCTTCCCAGCAAAAGGCTCAGCCCAGCAGATGACGTCTCGAACAAACGCACAACTCTCGGGTCGGCCCAAAACACCTAAACGACAGGACAGAAGGGCGATCCAATCTCCGACCAGAAGGCCTCGCTAAGGAGGAACATTGCTCGCTTCCGACTCCGGCCCGCCTCTCTGACCGGTAGCTCTGGCCAAGGAGGAACAACGCTCGCTTTCGACTCCGGCCCGCCTCTCCGACCGAAAGGCTTGGCCAAACACCGCCTCCAACTCTGACCCGCGTCTCCGACTGGGGATGCACCAAACCCCTGCTTACAGCTCTTCTCTAACTGGCGCAGTCAGAGCCGACTGGAACCAACCGACCAGAGACGTCCGCTCGGTGAGGACCTAGAAAATGGACGAAGCAAGTAAGGCAGGGCACTCAAATCGACCGTGATACCGATGACCGTACCCTACACACCTGCAGGATAGTAACCGACAGGACATATCAGAAGGGCGCCCTACAATCGTGTAGACATGCCAGAACCCAAGCAGTGTTGTGGGCACTGACATTTTGCCCTATAGTGTTGTGGGCGCCATCAGCTCCCATACTAGACAAATACGGTAAGGCTCCCCCCACGTGCCTCTGGACATCAACAGTGTTGTGGGCGCCGTCATCTACCATACATGGTGAATACGGTAAAACCTCCCACATGCGTCTGACAACAACAGTGTTATGGGTGCCTACCATCATCTTGTACCCAACGGCGTGGGCAACAAGACTTAGTAGCATGCGTATTCTCTCTCTTGCTTGCAAGGCCGTTCCCTTCATCTATAAAAGGGGATGTGCTCTCTTCCAACAGATAGATGAATTAGTACACAACAACTCGAACAACACACACAATCCAAACGACCAAGGATCCCAACGAACAAACAAACGTTCGAACACTTAGCACATAGCGGAGCTCCCGTCACTCTCGGCCCTTCAGACCAGAGTTTGACAGGACCTCTTGTACCCCCATCTTTCTCCCTTCTATTTGTAACCCCACAGCAAACTTCGAGCACCTGGGCTCAGGAATAAAGTCACCGACCGACTCAAACTGGACGTAGGGCACGTTGCCTGAACCAGTATAAACCCTATGTCATTGAGTGCTAGGCCACATCCGATCACAACATACGGCAAAACTATAAATATTTACATGTTGGTCACTTTTTGCACCGACAGTTGGCGCCATCCGTGGGGAAGACGCTGTATGTTCACACTTTTCGTCATCGGATGATCCACTTTTCCACCACCTTCGCCATGTTGGGCCCAAGCGATACGACTCGCTTTAGCTCATTGGAGTTTCCCATGCTCCCACCTGTTGGGACGTGGGTTCCACCTGTCTTCAAGCCGTCGTAGACCTTCCTCTTTGGAAGCCTGGACTGTGTCGCCGACCGGCTCGGTGTACTACACCTCTGCGAGGAGGCACTTGTTCCGGCACCCGTCGGAGGGGCGTCCTCCATCTGCTCTGGGACACACGATGACTTTAACAATGAGGCGCCTGTGCTTCATTCCGAGCCAACGCTCTGCTCAAACCCCGCTGTGATTAATGTACATACTGTTATTTACTCGCTATTTACTATCTTCCACCGATTATCTGGAGAGACCGTATTGTCCACACCGCAACCACCATACGACCTGTTCCCCTACGGCCTCACGTCCCCCACGGACGCGTATGCTCGGGGGCTTCGACGGCCGCTGGCGCCGCCCCCTCTCACATCCGAACTCGTGGGGATGGCGAGCTATGCTCCCACTTGTTTCTATGAACTCTTAGATGACGAGGTTGAGAGTGATGGCTCCCAGCATCGGCAACGTGGCACCTAGCCACCATTTGTCCCGGGAGTGCGCTATGGTGGACGCTCTAGGACAGCCACCAGTGGTAGTGGAGTCCTTATAGACTCACACCCCTCTAGACCCTCGCGTGGATGCCCTCACGCTCACACAAGAGAACGGCGAGGAGCTACGACAATGGCGGTAGAATCAGCAGCCACCTATGTCGGCGCGCTCAGTGCAGCACGTTGCGCCCCATGCGCCTAACCCGGTGAGCGGCGCCCGAGGTCGCACCCACCAGGTCTAGCGCGACATCATGGATGAGGGGAACGATCCCCCATAGTTCGTTTGGGCTAGCTAGAACATCGCCGCTGCGGCAATGCTTCTACGTGGCGTTCCTGAGCTCGTCGACCCCCAGGAGCGGGCGGTCCACCGGAACCTCCGGGCGCTGGTGGAAGCCGCCGCTGTTCAACAGGCGGAAAGCTCTGCATCATGACTTCGACTCATGCCCCCTCTGCCCACCAGGGGAGTGGGGACACACCAGATGGATCACTCCATCCGCTCACCGCTATAGCCGCCAAGCGCAGCACAGGAGGCCATGGCTGCGTCGCGGTCCGACTCGGTGCCTGCTCCACACCGACCGCCGGTACGTGAATGCCTCGGTCCGAGCCAAGACGCTCGCAGCGTCATCAGCAACCGGCATCAAGCCCGGCATGATGATGACGGCTATCAGACGGCGGTGGGGGCAGGCGACACGGGCCCCAACCGGACCATCGAGGGGAGTGGTGAAATGCGTCCCAGGCATGGTCGCTGGTTAGACGACCGGAGTCCCAGCCCGGATGGCCCGGGACCACGGGCCTTTGGCCGATGCATCAAGAGAGCGCCGTTCCCATAGCACTTCTGACCGCCCACCAACATCGCCAAGTACATCGGGGAGACCTCAAGAGGGTCTTTGTTAGAAATTTCTAGGGGACGTATGTCTGCCTAGGAACTCCTATGACCTCAAGAGATGCCAGCAGGAGCCCAGTGAGTCCCTACAGGATTACATCCGTAGGTTCTCCCAACGATGCAACTTCCTCCCTGATGTCGTCGATGCGGACGTCATTAGCGCATTCCTCTCTGGGATGACCTGTGAGTCCCTGATCCATAAGCTTGGCTATCTGAAGCCCCGTACCACCCGTGACCTGCTCGACATCGCCACAAACCACGCCTCCGGTGAGGAGGCAGTCGAAGCGGTCTTCAACGAAGGCTGGGACAAAGGCAAGGTCAAATGCGAGGACCAAGACGAGGGCCCCTCCACGTAGATGGGCAAGAAGAACAAAAAGGACCGGCGCCGACTGGCCAACACCGCGTTGGTCGCCACAGCTGATCACGCGGGCAAGCAGCCCTAGCCAGGCCTGCCTGACCACTTCAACAAGCTCATGAATAGTCCATGCACTAACCACGCCTACCTCGTCAAACACCTCTACAAGGACTACGAGCTTCTCAAATGTTTCCTACGATAGGCCGATGGGCCGAAAGAAGGAAATGACAAAGAGGCGGTAGCCAAGAAGGGAGGCACGGTGGGCAAGGATGGGATAGTTTCTCCGACCCCAAGGAATGCATCATGATCTTCGGGGGATCCGACGCCATCTGCTCCAAGCGCCAACACAAGGTACGCTACCGAGAGGCACGTGCCGCCGAGACGGCCGTCCCCTCCTTCCTTAGCTGGTCAGAATCTCTGATCACCTTCGATCAGAGGGATCTTCCCTCCCATGTCACCAGACCGGGACGCTACTCGCTCATCATCGACCCCATCGTCCCCAAGAAGCGCCTCACCAAGGTGCTGATGGACGAAGGTAGTGGCCTCAACATCCTCTATATCGACATCCTCGACGCCATGTGCATCCCTCGGTTGGAACTCCACCCAGCGGGCTCTCCCTTCCACGGCATGATCCCTGGGCCGTAGGCGTACTCGCTTAGGCAGATCGACCTGCCCGTCATGTTTGGCACCGAGCCAACTTCCGCTCGAAGGTTCTCACATTTGAGGTGGTGGACTTCCCGGGGTCCTACCATGCCATCCTGGGGCGGCCATGCTACACCAAGTTCATGGCTATCCCCAACTACACCTACCTCAAGTTGAAGATGCTAGGACCGAACGACGTCATCACTGTGGGTAGCGCCTTCTTGCACGCCTTCACGTCCGACCACGAGCATTTCGAGCTCGCCACTGCGGTTGTCAACTCATCCGAGCTCCCGTGGCTCGGGGAGTCATCGACCCTAGCAGTCTCGAACTACAACAAACCAACCTCCTCGATAGCCTTCCGCCCACTCGAGGAAACCAAGGCAGTGGGGATCGACCCCATTGACCCAACCAAGATGGTGTGGATCGGGACCCAGCTCTCGACCAAATAGGAATGCGAGCTCATTGACTTCCTGCGCGCCAATCACGATGTCTTCGCATGGAAGCCGTTTGACATGCCGGGCATACCGTGGGAAGTCACCGAGCACACGCTGTGCCTCATCCTAGGCTCAAAGCCCGCCAAGCAGTGCCTGTGTCGCTTTGACGACGAGAGGCGCAGGGCCATGGGTGAAGAGATCGCCAAACTCCTAGCAGCCAGATTCATCAAAGAGGTATACCACTCCGACTAGCTCGCCAATCCTATTCTTGTCAAGAAGAAGACGGGAAAATGGAGAATGTGCATTGATTATACTGGCCTCAACAAAACGTGTCCGAAAGATCACTTTCCTTTACCACGCATAGACTAGATGGTCGACTCCACCTCGGGTTGTGAGATTGTCTCCTTTCTGGATGCCTACTCAAGCTATCACCAGATTGCGATGAAAAAGTCTGATAAGCTTGCAACCTCATTCATCACCCCGTATGGTTCGTACTGCTATGTAACCATGCCTTTTGATCTGAAGAACGCTGGCGCCACCTATCAGCGGTGCATGCAGCAATGCTTTGTCGACCAAATCGACCCGCTCGACCAACCTGATCAGGTCGACCGGCCAAAACCAACCATCGTCATCTATGTTGATGACATAGTAGTCAAAACGGCTCGAGCTTACGACCTGATCGCAAACTTGGCCGTGACATTCACGAACCTCCGAAGATTCAACATCAAGCTAAATCCTGAAAAATGTGTTTTCGGGTTCCAAAGTGGAAGCTGCTTGGATACATTGTGTCCGAGCGTGGCATCGAGGCCAACCCTAAAAAGATCATGGCCATCTCCAACATGGCCCCTATACACAACGTCAAGGGCGTACAAAGGCTCACTGGCTGTCTAGCTGCCCTAAGCCGATTCATCTCCCGGCTAGGCGAACGGGGAATGCCACCATACAATCTCCTCGAAAAGACGGACTCCTTCATCTGGACTGAGGAAGCTCAGCAAGCTCTGGAGAGCCTCAAAGCATCACTGACATCGGCCCCAATCCTCGTCGCTTCCGAATGGGGAGAACCCCTCCTCCTCTATGTCGCAGCGAGCAACCATGTGGTGAGCGCCACCCTGGTCATCGAAAGGGAGGAGCCGAGACACCACCTCAAGGTCCAGCGACCCGTATACTTCATCGGGGAGGTACTCACTGATCCCAAGGTCTGGTACCCCCAGGTGCAGAAACTCCTATACGTCATGCTGATGGCGACCTGGAAGCTCCTGCACTACTTCACCGACCACGAAGTCGCGGTCGTCACTTCGTACCCGCTCAGAGACATCGTCCGCAACCGCGACGCCATGGGATGGATCTCCAAGTGGGCACTCGAACTGATGGGCCACGACATCAGGTATATCCCCCGTACCACTATAAAGTCTCAAGCTCTCATGGATTTTGTCGCCGAATGGACAGAGGTCTAGCTACCGACCCCTAACGTCACCCACGAGTACTAGACAATGTACTTCGATGGGTCCGTAATGGCGCCCGGCTCGGGGGCTGGAGTGGTTCCGATCTCCCTAGAGAGAAGTAGGCTCCGCTATGCCATCTGCCTCCATTTCTTGGCCTCAAACAACACCGCGGAATACGAGGCCCTCATCAACAGGCTGCGCATCGCCATCGAGCTTGGCGCTACGTGACTCTACATTCGTGGTGACTTGGAGCTGGTTGTCGATCAGGTCATGAAGGAGTCCTCCTGCAAAAGCCCCCTCATGGTAGAATACTGCCAAGAGGTGCACAAGCTCGAGGACAAATTCTTGGGGATCGAGCTGCACCACATCCCCCAAAAGGACAACGATGCCACTGTTTTTCTTGCAAATTAGCCGCCAATCGGGATCTGTCTCCAAGCGGGGTCTTCATCAACGACATCCATGAGCCATCCGCCCACATCCTGGAAGGGCTTATCTAGACACACCCTGACTCCAACCTGGTGCCCGGGGGCTCCGACCCCAACGCCAAGTCGGCGCTCGGGGCTCCGACCCCAGTGCCTCCATAACGATGCCGCCCGCCAATGTCGCCGTGTTGGCACTCGATCAAACCGACTCTCGAGCACCGCTACTCGCTTACCTCCTCGAGAAGGTTCTCCCACCTGAAAGGAATGAAGCTCGACGGATCACTCGATGCGCCAAGACCTTCGTCACGCTCGGTGATGAACTCTACAAATGGAGTCCATTGGGGGTGCTCATGAGGTGCATCCCCACCAACCAGGGGAAGCAGCTCCTCCTCGAGGTCCATGCCAGGATCTGTGGACATCACGTGGCCCCAAGATCACTGGTCAGAAAAGCCTTTCGCCAAGGTTTTTACTGGCCCACCGTACTATGAGATGTAGGGGAGGTCGTCCACATGTGTGAGGGATGCCAATTCTACGCTCGGTAAACTCATTTGCCGGTACAGGAGCTTCAAACCATCCCCATCACCTGGCCATTCGTGGTCTAGGGCCTCAACATGATAGGACCCCTCAAAAAGGGCATGGGCGGCTTCCCTCACCTGCTTGTAGAGTTCGACAAATTCACCAAATGGATAGAGGCCAAGCCCATCACCAACATCCGCATGGAAGAGGCGATCAAATTCTTCCTCGACATCATCTATCGGTTCGGTGTTCCTAACTACATCATCACTGACCACGGGACTAACTTCAATGGGAAGAAGTTCCTAGACTTCAGTGATGGATACGGCATCAGGATCGATTGGGCCTCGGTCGGGCATCCACGTACTAACGGTCAGGTCGAGCGTGCCAATGGCATGGTCCTATAAGGACTTAAGCCACACATCTTTGACCGACTCAACAAGTATGTCGGGCTATGGGTTGCAGAGGTCCCAGCGATCCTCTAGAGCCTGAGAATGACCCCTAACCGATCCATAGGGTTCACACCCTTCTTCTTGGCCTACGGAGCTAAAGCAGTGCTACCCTCCGACCTCGACCACGACGCCCCAAGAGTGAAGGCTTTCGACCGCGACCGAGCCGTGGAGGCTCAGCAAGACACAGTCGACCTGCTCAAGGAGGCCCACAAGACGACCATCATCCACTCCGCTCGCTATCAGCAAACTCTCCGTAGGTACCACGAAAGGAAGATCAAGGGGAGGATTCCCGAAATCGATGATCTCGTACTCCGGAGGACCCAATCAACGAAGGAGAAACACAAACTCTCTCCACCATGGGAAGGTTACTATACGGTGACCAAAGTGATCTGACCAGGCGCCTACCGACTGAAGGACAACAATGGCAATGTTCTCACCAACACTTGGAACATTGAACAACTACGTCGTTTTTCCCCTAAATTCGGTCTTACCGCTTTTATTCAACACTTGCTCCTGTAAAGCACCCCAGCCTGAACACTTTCAACCTAGGTCGCTCGGGGGCTCCATGAGGGTACAATACTAAATACTACCTCTCTTTTTTACTATTACATGGTAAAAACTCTTTGTCGGAACAAAAGGACATTCCATTCCTTTGATTACCCTACGTGACTTTGTTTTTATTCCCGACCGAGCGCACCCCGCCACGACCTATGGTTACGAGCAGCCGAGCCTCTCGGGCCATGCCTGGGTTCTTAAAGTTGCAGCCTACAGAACAAACGGGCAGGTGCGAAAAAGAAAGGATAAAAACAAAGCTATGCTAGGATAAAAAACAAGGAACGGATAGTGATTCTATCACAAAGCCGAACGGATTTATTCATTGATACAAAAACTGGTCACACGGGGGCTCCCCCACGAACTTAACGATTACATTTGCTGACTACTTCTATTCCAAATGCTACTGTGGCCACTCGGTGGCATCGGCCGATGCCAAAGGTAAGGCCACAGCACACGTCGCCAGAAATAAACACCACCACAAGGGCCCCGCCCGGTTCAGCTCCCTCGACTTCGGCGAGCGCAATAGGTACCTCAAGGGCATCACACCCGTAGATGCTCAGCAGAAGAGCATGGAGCTCCGGACCTTCTCATGCAGCTGAGGCAGCTCCTAGACAGGGACGCTGCCCACTGAGGCATGAAACCCTCCACCAGCGTGGTCCTAGGTGACTTCCCCTCCGACAAGGCTCACCCGGTGAAGATCCATCAGAAAGAGTCTACGTACGATCCTTCCCGAAGAAGGCGTCGTAGATGTGCGCCACTTCCTTTGGTGGAAACCGCCCCTTCTCGGCGAAGGCGGCCTGCACCGCCTCGGGTGGCCTCTAGCTCGACATTGTGCTCTGGATTCATGAAAGATCTATGAGTTCTCCCCCTCGCTTACCCTCTCTCTCACTTAGGAACCACCACGGCACACAGGCACTCTTGGTGAGAAGGAAGGAGGAGAGGCAACAGTTGGAGAATAGGCAAAGGATTGCGGTGAGAAGCCCTCTCCCTTCCCCTATTTAAGGAGAAGGCGCGGCAGTTGGGGAAACGCGAGGGATTGGGGCGAAAAACCCTCTTCCTTCCCCCATTCAATGCGGATGGGAAACGACAGGACGCGCCCTGCCCGATGGGACGCACCTTGCCCGATGGAATGGCGCCTGGTCAGATGGGACGTGGCCCTGGTATGGCCCACCACTACCGCACACCGGGCACGAGAAACAAAGCGCCACCACGCGTAGGCGGCCCTCCGCCTTCCTAGGCGAGACTTGGAAAGGCCCAACTACGAGATCTCCACCTAGGACAGACCATCGGGCTTCCTGAGTCAATCGGATAGCTCAGGCAAATGCCGAGAGACAGGTAAGGAGCAAAGGGACACCCCATGTGGGCCATGCTGACTCCACCACTAACAACGAGCATGGATCCCGATCGGACATTTCTGATTGGAGCTCCTCAAACCCCATCACTCGAGTCATCAAGGTAACATTATCAACCCCCACTATTTCTTTATATAATCATTCATTCATCTATACATGCATTCATTCATTCTATACATCCAAAGCATCGCATATGCAGTTAAATGCATCACAAGGCTCCGTGTTGCGTCACGAAGTGGTAGTTGCCTCATTCAACATGAGCAACGACCGACCGGGGTTCGAAGGCCGGCCCACGAAGGGCTCGAGGCCGCCTCGCGTCAAACAGAGCCAAGGGAGAAAACACAGATGAGCCCCGAGCGGCCCTCGCCCAGTATGCCCCGAAGCAGACAGGGTCATCTCAACCTTCTTGTTCGATCCTAACCTCTCGCCAAACCCACATAATCTCCATCAAGGGAAGGCCAGTGGGCCACCCGGGTCGGTCTCCAGAATGACCCAGGCATCTGCCGGGTTGCAGGTTAAGGAGCAGTGGAGTGCCACATGAGGGTTATGCCGATCCCGTCACGAACGACGGACCCGGACTTCACTCAAACGTGCCCGTTAGCGAGCTCACTGAGCGTGTCACTCGAGCCATCGAGGCAAGCGACGTTAGCTTAGCCCGTCCGGTTGTGAGAAATCGCGGACGGGGTAACGCACAAAACTCAACCGACCCCTACCAAGCCCAATGGGGCTTAGGGGCTCAAGACACCCAAACGCCTCGGCTACGCCTAGGTCCGTGACTCCGACTCGTCTGATCCCTTAGCACGCCCGACGCCAGGATCCGTGACTCCATCTCATCCGATCCCTAAAACTACCTCGGCTGCGCCCAACGCCAGGATCCACGAGTCCGTCCATCTCGCTCGATCCCCAAACTGCCTCGGCTGCTCCTGACGCCAGGATCCGCGAGTCCGTCCGTCTCACCCGATCCCTAAAACTACCTCGGCTACGCACGATGGGTCCATGAGTCTGTCTCGCCCGATCCCTCAGCTGCGCCTGACGCTAGGGTTCGCGAGCTCGTCTCACCCGATCCCTAAAACTGCCTCAGCTACGCACGATGGGTCCGCGAGTCCATCTCGCCTGATCCCTTGGCTGCGCCCGACACCAAGATCCGCAATCTCATCTCGCCCAATCCCTAAACTGCCTCGGCTACGCACGATAGGTCCGCGAGTCCGTCTCGCTGAATCCTCGACTGCGCCCGACGCCAGGGTCCGTGAGCTAGTCTCACCCGATCCCTAAAACTGCCTCGGCTGTGCACGATGGGTCCGTGAGTCCGCCTCGCCCAATCCCTCGGCTGCACCCGATGCCAGGATCCGCAAGCTCGTCTCGCCAGATCCCTAAACTGCCTCGGCTGCGCACGACAGGACCACGAGTCCGCCTCTCCCGATCCCTCGACTGCGCCCGACGCCAGGATCCGTGAGCTCGTCTCGCCCGATCCCTAAACTGCCTCGGCTACGTACGATGGTCCAGCGAGTCTGTCTCGCCCGCTCCCTCAGCTGCGCCCGACGCCAGGATCCGCGAGCTCATCTCGCCCGATACCTAAACTACCTCGGCTGCGCACAATGGGCCCGCGTGTCTGCCTCGCCTGATCCCTCAGCTGCGCCCGACGCCAGGATCCGCGAGCATGTCTCGCCCGATCCCTAAATTGCCTCGACTGCGCACGACAGGCCCGCGAGTCCATCTCGCTCGATCCCTCGGCTACGCCCAATGCTAGGATCCCTGAGCTCGTCTCGCTTGATCGCCCGACGCCTGGGTCCACGAGCCCATCTCGCTCGATCCCGATCCCTACGCTCGACGCCTTAGTTAAAATGACTCTGTCTCAACCAAAGTGCACACGCACACGCCCGCTGATAAAAACCCCCAGGCGATTTTTTACTTAAATCGCCCGGGGCTTGGGGGCTACACCCGCTGTCAAACAAACAAAAAATTCCCCCGCTGACAAAGATGAAATACCCCCAGATGATTCTACCCGAATCGCCTGGGGGCTCGGGGGCTACACCCGCGGGTGCGCTCGCGGGCACCCGCCGTCAAAGACAAAAATCCCTAAGACAATTCTATCGGAATCGCCCGGGGGCTCCTGTCGGGTTCATAAACCCGGGGTCCCTCACGGATCGGCTTCCTAGCAAAAGGCTCGGCCCAGCAGACGACGTCTCGAACAAACGCACAACTCCTGGGTCGGCCCAAAACACCTAAACGACAGGACAGAAGGGTGATCCAATCTCTGACCGAAAGGCCTCGCTAAGGAGGAACATCGCTCGCTTCCGACTCCGGCCCGCCTCTCCGACCGAAAGGTCTGGCCAAAGAGGAACAACGCTCGCTTTCGACTCCAGCCCGTCTCTCCGACCGGAAGGCCTGGCCAAACACCGCCTCCATCTCCGACCCACGTCTCCGACCGGGGATGCACCGAACCCCTGCTTACAGCTCTTCTCCGACTGGCGCAGTCAGAGCCGACTGGAACCAACCGACCGGTGACGTCCGCTCGGTGAGGACCTGGAAAACGAACGGAGCAAGTAAGGCAGGGCACTCAAGTCGACCGCGATACCGACGACCGTACCCTGCACACCTGCAGGACAGTAACCGACATGACATATCAGAAGGGTGCCCTGCAACCGTCCAGGCATGCCAGAACCCAAGCAGTGTTGTGGGCGCCATCAACTCCCATGCCAGCCAAACACGGTAAGGCTCCCCCCACGTGCCTCTGAACATCAACAGTGTTGTGGGCGCCGTCATCTACCATACATGGTGAATACGGTAAAACCTCCCACATGCGTCTGACAACAATAGTGTTATGGGTGCCTACCATCATCTTGTACCCGACGGCGTGGGCAACAAGACTTAGTAGCATGCATATTCTCTCTCTCTTGCTTGTAAGGCCGTCTCCGTCATCTATAAAAGGGGATGTGCTCTATCCCAACAGATAGATAAATCAGTACACAACAACTTGAACAACACACACAATCCAAACGACCAAGGATCCCAACGAACAAACAAAAGTTCGAATACTTAGCACATAGTGGAGCTCCCGTCACTCTCGGCCCTTCAGACCAGAGTCCGACCGGACCTCTTGTATCCCCCATCTTTCTCCCTTCCGTTTGTAACCCCACAGCAAACTTCGAGCACCTGAGCTCAAGAATAAAGTCACCGACCGACTCAAACTAGACATAGGGCACGTTGCCTGGACTAGTATAAACCCTGTGTCATTGAGTGCGATGCCACATCCGATCACAACGTACGGCAAAACTATAAATATTTACGTGTTGGTCACTTTCTGCACCGACACAAACCTTATAGTTTTAGAGTTAATGAACATTGATGTTATCCTTGAAAAGGGATGGTTGTATGCTTGTTGCAATCCTTTAATATAAAGCCAAGAGATTATGTTTTCCAAAAAAAAACTACTCCCTCCGGCCTAAATTATAAAATGTTTTGGCTTTTTAAGATATATTATTTTTGTTATGTATTTGGGTATAAACTATGTCTAGATACATAGAAAAATAATATGTATCTGAAAAGACCAAAACATCTTATAATTTAGAATAGAGGGAGTATAAACTTTGTTTGCGCTAAAAAAACACAACTGGAGAATGAAAACCCTGGAAAATCGAAAGATCCGGATTGCTCGGCTTTGATTGATATGTATAGAGGAAAACATTTACAAAGGCCATGCACAAGTAGCGCACAACATTTTTTTGTGGGTTCACGGACTACCATCCAGAGAACCCCACCAACCCTGGTTCCCTAGTTGAAAATTGCATATGGAATATTATTTTTTAGGCTAGTGATAGTTTAATCATAGTTTCATTTGCATTTAATAAACCATCACATACACCCTTTTAATGATGTGGCAATGTTTTGAAAAGAGAAAAGAAGTGAATTTCATGAAGATAAAATTCTCGTGGCACGATTACCAGCTCTCTATGAGTCATGAAATTAAATGTTTATAAAACAAAATAATAAAACTCTCCATTTGAGAGTGGGTGTTTCATCCATCTTTCATTTCATTATATACGACATGACAGTTTTAAAAACAATGCCATGAAACTCTTTACTGTGGCCTTATATGCGTGCACACCGTATACTCATAAAAAACTATAATTTAATGCATAGTTATTTTCACGAAACTTAATTTAACTATACTATTTTCCATCTTTCAAGTTTCAAACAACTGCGAAGGTTAGAGAAATTCCGCCGTTCGCGCTGGCAGCTGCTGCTGCCTCGCATCGTTCCTGTTTGCCCAGGCACATCGATCCGGCCGCCAGGCTCTCGAAATCAACGGCCTGGGGAGCTGCCTGGCCCAGGCACCTTCGCCAGGGTCACAAGTCAGAACCAAACAGGCCAGCCTCGCTGCCTTCACCTCGATGCCGACCGAAGCAACAGCCCTCGGCCTCACACTCGCCGGAACGGCTACAAAAGCCTGTGACGTCCGCCATTACCGGCCCCTTTTGCTGCCCACGTCCAAAATTCACAGCACACAAACTGTCTCCATTCAATTCCTTGTAGCCGTGGGTGCCTAGTCCGGAGGAGATTTCGTCTAGACTCTAGAGTCTGTGAATGGTTCGCCGGAGGCCTTTGCTGCCACCCTCGCCGTCTTCCTGCCTACCGATTGAAGTTGCGCCGTGGGAGCCGACTCTAGGCTGTACCTTTTTACAGCTAATTTTGTACATATACATGGGATTGAAGAGTTGTAAAGATCGTGCACAAAATCACAATGGACTATTAGCCTGTTCGGCAGGCCGTAAACGATCGTGGATTATTTACTGCTGGCTGGTTTGGTGTGAGAGAAAAATACTATTCCAGCTTATAATCCACGATCGTATACGAGCAAGCGAATATGTTCGAGATCAGATAGGGGGTGATACAATGTAGGCGACGACTACAGTGATGTCATCTGGCTTCCCGCCCGTGAAGAAAGCGTTCCCTGGCTGTGTCCGGCCCAAGGAGCTGTATGGCGTGTCTCTGTCGGCGCAGCTCGCAGCCTCGCAAGCGAAGCCCGCTATGACCTCCGCCATGTTCTCGGGCGCGAACCCCAACGCCATGCCCATCCGCACCATGCGCTCGATCTCGTCGTCAAACACGTTGTCAAACAGCCCGTCCGTACCCAGAATCACAATGTCGCCTTCCTTCGCCGCCACCTCGCCGACCACCGCGTCGGCGAGCCTGCTGCTGTCTTGCTTTGAGCTGAGCTGGTAGGGGCAGTTGAAGTAGTGCTGCTGCGGCCGCGACCGAAGCAGGATCCTGCCGTCGCGGATCACCACGAACCCGCTGTCGCCGACGTACGCCCACTTAAGGGTCCGGCCGGCGAGGGAGACGATGGCCGCCGTGGACGCGGCGGGCGTGTGCGCCGTGGCCGTCATCTGGTGCGCTCGCCCCAGCAGCGCGCGGGGGCAGAAGCGCGTGCCGGGGACGGCGGTCATCGCCACCTCCGCGAAGGCGTTGTGCATGAGCGCGCGGGAGAACGCCGACGCGTCGACGCCCTTTCTGCGGTACCCGCCGACGCCGTCCGCCACGCCAATGACGCCGGCCTCGGCGTGCCCGAAGTGAGCGTCCTCGTCGTGATCCTTTATGTAGCAGGACGCGAACGCCATCCCCAGGTCTCCCTCCGGCTCCGCCTCGTCGCAGTCCAGGGGGTCGCTGGCGCCGTCGTCGTCGCGCGGCGCGAGCAGCACCGCGGCGAAGTTTGCTGCCTCGTCCTGTTGGCTGGGCAACCACAAAGGCGGCGCGGAGGCCGTCGGGGATCCGCCTGTCGATTTGGATCATGGTTTGCGCCATGTGCTTCTCCATCTCTCCTCTGCCCATGCGGTTCCCCATCTTTCTTCTTCCGTTCTGAAGCTAGGGTTCTTGGAAAGTGCAGGCGCTGGGATCTCGGCGCATGCGGTTGCACGCGTACGAATCAAAGGGGGGGGCTCATCGTGCGGCGAGCAAACGTGTTATATAGGCACCGTACAAATAATCCGACTTGTGCCCGTATATACGCGGTTTTAGTTGGCCCGCTTCTGTTTTTTCCCGATTCTGATTATGTTTCGTTGAGATTGAAATAACGGCGAGCCTTTTCAGATTAGAAAAAAAATGGACAGAAGAACAACCCTTGAGTTCTTAGGGCAGAACCTGTGTAGCTTTGCCACCCTACCTGCCGAAGGCACAAGAGGCGGCATTTTGTCGGCACGGGACAATGAGATTTTTTTTAATGCAGGAGAGCTGCGTTTTACTGTGTTATATAGATAGGGCTGGATATCGAACCAGCTCGACTCATTATGGCTCGACTCGTTATATGGCTCATTATACAAACGAGCTAGAAGGCTAGCTCGGCTCGTTAGCAAACTTGATCTAGCTCGTTTGGCTTGCGAGCCAAAGCAAAAAAACACATCACATGCATATTTAAAA
The DNA here is from genome assembly GCA_904845875.1 of Miscanthus lutarioriparius. Taxonomy (NCBI): domain Eukaryota; kingdom Viridiplantae; phylum Streptophyta; class Magnoliopsida; order Poales; family Poaceae; genus Miscanthus; species Miscanthus lutarioriparius. The sequence continues at coordinate 23,556,076 of CAJGYO010000008.1, forward strand.
TGAAATAAACAAAATATATATGAATTTTACAATGAAAAGTATGCTATCATCGGTGATCCATCATCATCCATTGATTGATTTCATTCAACCATACGGTATTTAAGAATGAACCGTGTGTTGGGCCATGGCCGTGGGATCTATTATCTAGGATTTTAGTGTTTAATCCTGTTAGGCCATAGACAGAGGGATATGTGGACTGATTAAAATTGTATTGGTTAGAGTTTTAACGTATTGGGCTAGGCCGAGGGATATATGGGCCGATTGTAGTTGCTGCCATGTGAATTACCTTGGCTCGTAAACAGCTCGCGAGCTGGCTCGTTAATTAACCGAGTTGGATCGAGCTGGCTCGTTAATTTAAAATTCAAATGAGCCGAGCCACCAACAAGCGAGCTAGCAAGTTACGAGTTTTTCGTCCAGCCCTATATATAGAGAAGAAAAAGAACCCCATACAACTCCTTCCTCTCATATGAAGACGGATATGAGAGTCAAGGATCCAATCTAAAAAATTAAGCCTTAAAGAATTATACAAAAAAAAGCACACCAAAACTTGACCACACCTAAGGAATTAGGCGCCTTTCAAGGTCCAGACCTTGCAGTTTCTTAGCGCCTGCTAAACACTAGAGACCATGTTCATCCTTAAGCAAACTCAAGATTGAGTTAAAGGAGAAACACCCTCAAAACACACAAGCATTCCTACGTTTCGAGATCATTGAGATGATGATACAACCGATGTCGTCAGCCATAACTTCACAATCTCGGCTTCAGTTCTTGTTAAAGCATCTCAATTAAAATCGAGAGTTACAACCGTTTATGGCCCAACAGATGACGCAAGAAAGGAGGATTTCTTGGCTGAGATGTTGATGATCAAGCCAACAACTGCCACCCCTTTGGCTTATCGCTGGTGATTTCAACCTCATATACAAGGCCAGCGATAAAAATAACCTTAACCTCAATAGAAGGTTGATGAGAAAATTCAGAGCTGCATTGGATGAATGTGAACTCTTGGAGATCCCTTTACAAAATATAAAGTTCACCTGGTCGAGCAAACGAGAATGTCCGACCCTAGTAAAATTGGACAGGGTCTTTTGCAACGCCCAATGAGATGTCCTCTTCCCAAATTTTGCTTTGAACGCGCTATCAACAGGTGGTTCAGACCACTGCTCAATCCTCCTGCACCACCAGCAAAGCACTTTAAAGGGGGCTGCTTTCAGATTTGAGAACTTATGGACCAAAATCAACGGTTTCAGTGAAGTAGTCTAACGATCTTGGGAAAAGCCGCAGGTTGGCTCAGTGCACACTATCCTACGCAAAAAACTCCTGGAAACGGCTAAAGAGCTGAGAGCCTAGAGCAAGCCTCTCTTCATCAACGCCAGGATTCAGGTGCATATTTCCCAGGAAGTAATTTTGAGATTGGATGTCACACAGGAAGATAGGATCTTGTCCCCTGAGGAAAGCTAGAGTGTAGGGTTTAGCTGTCGTAGAGCGCTCGCGCTGCAGACAGGCCTCAAGAGTTAATTTGGCTAAAAGCCAGCGATGCTTGCACTCGCTTTTTCCACATGCGTATGAATAATAGGAAAAGAAGGAAATATATTCCATCACTTAAGCGACCGAATGGTGTGCTGACTTGGGACCAGCATGATGAGGAAGAGAAAATCCTTCAAAATACTTTGAGAGTGTGGTGGGCTCTAAGGAACAATGTCAGATGTCCTTCAACTAGAATGTACTAAACTTGATGGGAATTCAGGAACTGCCCAGAATGGAGCTTGAACGACCTTTCACGGAGCTTAAAGTGGAGTAGGCAGTAATGAGCATGCCTTTAGGGAAGGCCCTGGCCCTGATGGATACACAAGTAATTTTTATAAATGTTGTTGGAGCATGATTAAGATAGAAGTCATGAATGCCTTCATGGCATTCACATATTACAGTGTGGTGCCTCGGAACATCTCAATGGGGCTCATATTGTGCTTATCCCAAAAATTGAGGTGGCATCTAAACCAAAGGACTTCAGGCCAATTAGCCTAATACACTCATTCACCAAACTGCTCACCGAGGTCTGGGCACAAAGACTGTTGGTTTACTTGACTCCTTAATATCAGCTTCACATAGCGCTTTCATTAGAAAAAGATGTATCCAAGATAATTTCTTATATGTCAGGAACTTGGCAAGATACTTTCATAGAACTAAAACCCCTTCATGCATGATCAAGCTTGACACCTCAAAAGCTTTCGATATAGTGTCTTGGGTGTATCTACTAGAACTCCTACAACAACGGGGTTTCCCTACTAAGTGGATTGACTGGCTAGCAGTGTTACTGAGAACCTCTTCCTCTTCGGTTCTCCGCAATGGATGCCCTGGACCAAGAATTAAACATCAACGTGGGCTGCGAGAGGGGGACCGGCTCTCACCATACCTCTTCATCTTGGCAATCGACCCGCTAAAGTGCCTATTTTGACATGGAAAATGAAGATGGAACTCTGGGCCCTTTAAAGAGAAGGCATGCCAAACTCCAACTTTCACTTTATGTTGACGATGCAGTAAATTTTTGCAACCCGAACAGAACTGACATCACAGCCATCCTGGACATTATGAAGGCCTTTGGACACGCAACAGGCTTGAAAATTAACATGAATGGTAGTGCCGATTCGTTGTGCTGGAATTGATATGGAGGAGGTTCTTCATGATTTCCCAGGGCACAGAGTTGCCTTCGCAGTGCAATACCTGGGCCTACCGCTAACACTAGGGAGGTTACGACTTGTGTATTTACAATATATTCAGGATAGAGCAAAGAACAAACTAGAATGTTGGCAGGGCAGACTGTTGTGCAGCGCGGCAGCGCAGGAAGGCAGGAGCTAGTACGCACTGTCCTTAATGCCTAGCCGTTACTTGTTAACTGCGATTAAGCTTCCAAAGAAATTCCTGATAGACAAGATGAGACAAAAATAAAAGATTCTTATGGGCAGGGGACAATGAACTTTCTAGAGGGAAATGCATGGTAGCATGGCCCAAAGTTTGCTTGCCAATGCCTTTGGGAGGCTTGGGAGTTGTTAATTTGGAATTTTTTCCAAGGGCGCTAATAATAAGATGGATCTTGTTCAGTTGGTCTGATGAGGACAAACCATGGAAGGGAATGCAGCTACCAGTTGATGATTGCGACAAAGCTCTTTACAACGCGGCAACAAATGTCCAGTTGGGCAATGGAGGAATGCTTCGTTCTAGTCCTCACGTTGGTCACAAGGGGAGGCATCGGCAACCATGTTTCTCTTTACAGACATAGCAAGAGAAAAACTAGGACAGTGGTCGAGGCCTTGCAAAATGAGAGATGGATCACAGACATTGAGTACAACAACATGGCCCAAGAACTCATCTCTGGGTGTTATGGGAGCAGCTACCGGAGGTTGAGTTAAATCAATCTGAGTTGGCAGTGGACAAGGAGACCTGGATATACACTGCAAGCGGGCAGCAGTACACAGCAAGATCGGCCTACAAATTACAATTTGAAGGAACAACAACTAGTGTGGTAGCTACAAGGATTTGGAATACAAAAGCCCCACCTAAATGTAAATTTTTCGCCTGGATGATGACCCAAGATAGAATTTGGACTGATGCGCGTCTGCAGGTCAGAGGGTGGACGAACAACTACTTTTGCCAACTCTGCCTGAGCCTACATCTGCAAGACTAGGAGCAAACTCGATTGTGCTCTTGATCGTCTGGGAGATTTGGAGGGAGAGGAATAACAGAGTATTTGGTAGGGGACACAGGACAGTATGGGAGACATTTAAGATTTTTTTTTATTATTTTTAACATTTTTTTAAACTAATTTTAAATCTAACACTGTTTTTTTCTCTCCAAAACTAACACTTTTGGCCGCGTCTATTGCCATGGTGCCACGCCATGCATGGGGGCGCGGCAGAAGCGACGACGTGGCAGCGACAAGGCCGTTGAACGCTGACGTGGCCGGGGCTGCCGCACAGCGCATGGTGCGGCAAGCCGCGGGAGGTGCAACAGCACTGTAGCAGCAGGGCACTGCTACACACAACTGCAGCCGATGGAGACGCAACTGCAGGTGCATCATGTGCATGTTGCTCCGAGCGTGCAACCATGCGCTTCCACGCCGGTGGAGTGCATGCAGTTGCCTGCTGCTTTGCAGGTGAAGGGACATGCTGCCCCATCAAATCACCTAGCCTCTGGCTATGTATTGTATGTATATTCATTCTTTTAACAGGAGCAGATTACATGTATTGTACCATATTTTATTATTTCTATTTGGATGTAAGTTCTGTGTTCAACTGTATAGATGGCCAACGGAACGTCGTGCCGTGCCGGCCCGATGGGGGTCTTGCCTCGACGGGCCGTCGTGCCTGCCGTGCCGTGCCTCCACGGGCTTCGTGCCTGGCCTACGGCCCATGGCACGGCCCGTGGGCCGTCTGACCGTGCCGTGCCGCCCGTTGGGCATGGCCATTTTCCCCGTGCCGTGCCGGCCCACAGCCCGACAACCATAACAGTGCCGGAGCCCAGTGCCGGAGAAGAGGCCAGGGAGGCAGCCAGAGGAGGAGACAGGCAACAGTTAGAACGACGGCGAGCAGTGGCGGAAGGACAGACACGACGAACTCACATGGTACACCGGAGGAGGGGGAAGAGGGGATAGGAAGGGAAAGGAGGGAGGAGATGGTTAGCGAACTCAGGTCGAGGTGGACGAGCGGCGACGAGGTCATCGGAGCAGGGCCGGCGAGCTCAAGGCGAGCGGCGGCGAGCTCCAGGCGACGGATCGAGAGCAAGAGAGACGAGACGACTGCGGCTGCAAGCGGCGTGAGTGGAGTGGGATTAGGGTTAGGGATCGGGGGGCGGGCCGGGGGGCAGCATATATACGGCCGCAGGGGAGGCGGCTTCGTGGGTTGGGCTGCCTGCGGCCTGCCTCACTAGCCGTTGGAGGCACCGGGCCGCTCACCGGGCCGCCTCTTTCACTAGGCCGTGCCGCGGGCCTAGGTGGCGGCCTAGGCACGTCCTGGTCCTTCGGGCCGGGCCGGCCCGCGCCCAATGGCCACCGGGCCATTCCGTGCTTGGGCCGGGCCAAATTGCCGGGCCACGAGCCCGCGGGCTGCATGGCCAGGTATATTCAACTGATGCAAATTGATTATTCGTAAATAAGAATAGTCAGCAAACTATTATATGATCTTTTTTTTAGATTTTTTTGATTTTCTGTATGTTTTATTTGCCCTTTGAAAATTTCCAATTTGGCGTCCACGCAAATAATCTGGCTATTTTTTGGTTTTTTTATTTATTTTTTGTATGTTTTATTTGGTTCTCCTTTGATATTTTCCAATTTGACTTACATAAAAATAATCTGGTTATTATTTGTGTTGTTTGGATAGTTTTTTTTTGTTTATTTGATCTAGATCTAAGGGTCATGAAAATTAAGTGTTGTATGGACGAGAATCACTCGATTTTTTATCTGTTGCCGATTGGGTGTTGGGGCGTCGTCCAACGCTAGAGTGTCACGGCTCCCAAAATCACTCGCCTTATGGGTAGAGAATTTTCAACGGTTAGTAAACAAAGCGCAAAAAAGATCAGATAATAGTTTGCTGACTATTCTTATTTACGAATAATCAATTTACATCAGTTGAACACAGAACTTACATCCAAACATAAATAGTAAAATATGGTACAATACATATAATCTGCTCCTGTTAAAAGAATGAATATACATACAATACATAGCTAGAGGCTGGTGATTTGATGGGGCAGCATGTCCCTTCACCCGCAAAGCAGCAGGCAACTACATGCACTCCACCGGTGTGGCACATGGTTGCACGCTCAGAGCAACATGCACATGATGCACCTGCAGTTGCGTCTCCATCGGCTGCAGTTGTGTGTAGTAGTGCCCTGCTGTTGTGTACCATCAGCTCCTACAGTAGGCGCAGGCACAGGCACAGTAGTGCCCAGCTGTTGCACCTCCCGCGGCTTACCGTGCCATGCGTCGTGGCGCGTCAGTGCCGCGTCCAGATCCACGGCGCGGCAGCTCCGGCCACGTCAGCGTTCAGTGGCCTGGTCGCTGCCACGTCGTCTCTTCTGTCGCACCCCCATGCATGGCGCGGCACAGGCGTTTCGCTGCATCATGCCAATAGGCACAACCAAAAGTGTTAGTTTTGGAGAGAAAAAATAAACAGTGTTATATTTAAAATTAGTTTTAAAAAGTGATAAAAATAAAAAAAATCACATTTAATACCATCAGCGATGAAGCACAGTACTACTAGGACATAAGTAGAACAGTCAATGGATATTCGCCTTTATTTTAGCGACGTTGAAAAGTTATTTAAACTATTATTGAAAAGTTAGTACTCCCTCCACATCGTAATTAGAAGTCGTTTAGGATATGAGTGTGATTACCAAGGAGTCATTAATTAGAGAGTGTTTTTCCCTGTCTACCCCTATTAAATACGCCTGCGGGTGCATCGTATACGAGAACGAATCAAAGTTAGAGTGGCTAGCGCAGTGCTGTTAGTGCCCCAAGGTCCCAGGTTCGATTTTGGTGGGCGCACATATTTTTGGATTTCGCTATTTTGCATGGCGATTTTGCATGCTACTGTGCGGAACGAGTCCGCCGTGCGCGCTCGCGCCTGGGCTCATGTTTGCTTCCAGTTTTGGCGCGGTACCATCGAGTTTGGGCGCTCGTGCCATTCAATTTTTCATTTCTTCGGCCTGGCGCTCGTATAACATCCCTAGGCTCATGTTCTTGTGTGTTTGCGTTTGGCCAAGGTTTAGGGATGGGAATTGTATTTTTGACGGTAGGATTGGATGTTTTCCTCTTGTTCGTTATGAACCGGCTATGAGAGGCAATGAGAGAACCGGCCATGTCCGTGAAGACTTGGTTATGAAGCCCATTACATCGATCACAAGAGACGTGATTAGAGATTTCATGATCAACCAAGTGTTGCTGGCCATTAGAGCGAAATGGCCAAGAGAATATGTGGGTAAACCAATATTCATCCAACAGGATAATGCACCGTCTCATTTGAAATTGGATGATCCGGATTTTTGTGAGGCCGCTAAGCTAGGAGGATTTGATATTTGCCTAATTTATCAACCACCAAACTCTCTGGATTTCAACATTCTTGACTTGGATTTTTTTTTTCGAGCTATACAAGCAATTCAATATAAGAAGAATGCAAAAACAATAGAAGCACTTGTTCCAACCGTGCAACAGGTAATTTGATCAAATTGTTCACACATATTTCAATGTCTTTTTCAACAACAAATTTACTCATTCATTCATTTCTTGCACAATTGTTTTGTAGGCATTTTTAGAGTACTCGCCACGCCTTGCAAACCGGATGTTTCTAACACTACAAGGTGTCTTGATGGAAGCTATGAAAGTGAAAAGTTGCAGCAAATTCAAGATACCTCACATGAAAAAAGAGACACTAGAAAGAGAAGATCGGCTGCCTTCTTGTATCCCTTGTGATCCATCGTTGCTACATGAAACCGAGGCTACTCTTGCTACATGAAAAAATTAGATTGATGCTATAATTAGTAGACATTCTTGCTGCATGAAACAATTTGATTGATGCTATAATTAGTAGTAGAGGCATTCTTGTAACAGTTTAGCATTATTTATCTAGAACATGCTTCTTACCGATGCTTTGGCGTCGTCCTTTATCGGCAGCAAGCCCTTGTAATGCTCCATGAAAAGCTCGCAGTCCACCTTGATGTGGCCGAGCATGGCATCGATGGAGTAGTCCGCGTGTACAAGACCACAGCTAGGGCATGGATAGAACCGCGAGTGCGCACGGTTCCATGCTTCGCGATCCTCATGGACGAGACCACAGCGACCGCATACAAACGCCCCTGGCGGCAAGGAATCCGACACCACCTCCATGGAGTCCAGCAACTCCGGCGTGATGGAGTCCGGCGGCATCTGCGACTCCGGCACCACCTCGTCTGGCTCCTGCGAGTCCAGCGCCACGCCGTCCGCGGGGACCAGCACGTTGCCCTCATCTGGCTCTTGCGAGTCCAGCGCCACGCCGTCCGCGGCGACCTCCTGCGAATCCGGCACGACGCCGTCCGCGGCGAGCAGCACGATGACCTCGTCCAGCTCCTGCGAATCCAGCGCGACGGACAGCAGCGGGTTGGAGTCCACGGACAGCAGCGGGTCGACGATGTCCTCCGCGGCGACCTCCTCCGACTCTGGCCCGATGTCCTCCGCGGCGAGCACCTCCGACTCCGGCCCGACGCCGTCCGCAGCGACCAGCACCCGCGCACCGCCGGTCTCCATAGAGACAAAACGAACCAAACAGTACTAAACCCTAGCCGCCGGAATCCACAGGTGAGCGTGAGGGAGATGAAGTAGGCGTGCGGACAGGCGGCGATCGTGCTGTGGGCGGTCTGCGTGCTGAGGCGATCTCTTCAATCGAGGAGTCCGCCATTAATGATGAGGAGACCATGCGAACGGGCGGCCATGCGAACGGGCGGCGCGCGTGCCTAGCAAGGGGTAATCGCGTCCAAAATCGCCCTCGTTATCGTGAACGACTTCTTTTGCCGCAACCGGCCTGGCCTCCAGAACGACACCTAAAAACGATATGGAGGGAGTATTTAATAGGAGTTTTTTTACTGCCCAAAATTTAACTTTAATCATCAATATATAAGTTCTTTAATGGCAATAATAAACCTGTAATAATTAGAAATGTGTTAAATATTAACCATATGAAAAGTAGTAATACATAACTCATACATTGTTGAACTAGCCGAAAGTCAAACCACAAACTTAACCCATCAAAACATCCTCACCTACATTCTCTCTATATATAGTTCCACATGTTCCGAAAACCCAAGATAAGACTGATGTCTAGTGGATCATTTTTTGCACAATATAAACTCAAAATTTACAATGAGAAGAGCATAAATTCTTCACATTTTCTATTCTACAAGTGCCTGAAATTGGAGCTCTTCTTCGGCAGGGGCATCGGTCCGAGATTGAAAACTCTTGCAGTTTTAGAAAAAAAGGGCTTGGAGGAGACCAACTGGCTAGGCAAAGCAGGTGGGCACGGGAATGGAGCCATTGTATGCTGCGAGCGGGGGTGGATGGTGGTTGGACCAGGGATGGAAGGGATGACTTTAGGGGAGTGGACGAAGATCAAATGCGGCGTCTGAGAGGTCGCCGAGGATGGGGCAGGTCGCCGAGAGATCGGGGCAAGTGTTAGAAAAAGACGAAGGTTGAAGATGACTCTATTGCCGTAAGATGAGGATCCAACCGTCTTTTTGCTTGAAAATATATAAAAAAAATGGACTATAATGTACAACTTTCCTTCAATTCTTATACAACAAACTAGAAAAACTCAAACTTCCACAAGAACTCACCCTTCATCGTCCCATTGCTACTCCCTCCGTTTTCTTAGTGTCGTATTTGGTTTCGGAAGGGCTACCCTCGGACATCTGGCCGCAGGAGGCGTCCGGATGATGCTTCCGTTCGAGCGCATCGATCGATAGAAGTGGGCCCCTATCCTGTAACAAAAGCGTGCCCGTAACCACGCAGCGCCGTAACAAAGCAGGAGCGTGCCTGTCGCGCTCGCCTCACCCCGCCTGCGGATGTGTGTCGCGGATCGGAGGCATCTGCTGGCATCAGGCACCCGCACGGTAACCTACGGTGGTGCCCTAACAGCAGCAGCAGGCGGCTGTGGCAGTTGGATCACATTGCAACATGTGCAATACCCGATCAACTTTTGAAACATACAGATGCAACACTTGCAACATACGTCTGAAGACAGATGAAATAATTGATACATGCATCTAAAACACTTACAAAAACACTTGAAATCCATCGCAAACCATACGCAACATCCGGATAAAACACTTGCAACATACGTGTGAAGCATATAAAACATCCAGATTAAAACACTTGCAACATATGTCTAAAAAAATAAATGAACACATTGGGAAGAGAAGCTTACAGCATACATGTACATACATTTCAACATATGCAGCATCCATATGAAACACTTATAACATACCTCTGAAATAACTGAAACACTTGAAACAGACGCTTGCAACATGCGCCTTCAAGCGTAACATCTACTTGCTGCTTGGATAAAATGGAGGCTCATCGACGCGGAGCTCGACGCCGGCGTCGAGCTCGATGCTGCGGAGTGGTGAGGGAGGGATGCCAGCGGGCAGGCAACTGCGTGGCCCTGGCGAGCAGCTATGCGGCTCCTATGATAGGGTGGGCGGGTGCGGTACCCCCGCGACGAGGCGGCCCTGCGATGGAGGCGGCGAGCGCATGCACCGCCTGGCGGCGAAGGACCCTGTGCCGGAGAAGGTGGGCAGGAGGCGGGCGGCGCGGTGGAGTCGGACGAAGAGGTCAGAGATAACGTGTGGATAAGGCCTTCTGATCGAGCGAACATGAGTGGGTCAACTGGTATGTCCATGCGGACTGACGCACCTATTATTATCATTATTCCCTCTGTCCTAAAATAGAAGTTATTCTCGTTTTTTTAAAAAAAAATTATTTTTTAACTTTGATCAATTATATATAAAATAATATTAATATTTATAATATATAATTAGTATCGTGTGTATATATATATACATATATATATATATACGTATATATATATACACACACACGTATATATACGTTGAATATACTTTATTTAACTTTTTTTATTTTAACTGCACTCTGCATGGCTGCATGCAGATTTAATTTGCGTGGAAGAATCGAGGCGGCTTTTAACTGCAAGACTCTGCGCGACTCTTCGAAAAAAACGATTAAACCGAATACCACATCTAATACCGACGATTTCCAGCTTCAGAATATGATGAGTGAGATCAATTTGACAGAAGGAAGAGATGGGGTCGTCTGAGCCTTGGAAAAATCTGAAAAATATTCAACGAAATCTCTGTACAAACTGATGACCTTTGGAGGTATTAGAGATGTTCACATGATGAGGATATAGAATTGCAACATTCCTCTAAAAGTGAAAAATTTTCTCTGGATGGCAGCTCAGGACAGAATCCAATCAAGTGTTCAATTAAAGAAGAAACAATGGTCAGGCCCGGAGAAATGTGCTGTGTGTGACCAATTGGAAACCACATATCACATTCTCTTCCAGCCCCGTTGCTGTTTATCTATGGTCCTTTCTCAGAGATTCATTTGGATGGTTGAAATCACCTACCAGCTGTGTAGAGTTCTTCTCGGAGGTGTTAGAAGCTGTTAGAGGAAAAAAAACAAAAAGTAACTTTGTTCATTTGTGCAGTTGCCATGTGGACGATCTGGAATACCCGAAATGATGTGGTGTTTAACAAGAAGCTCTTATCCTCACCGTAAACCATAATCTTCAAGACGTTGATGCTGATCAAGTCATGGAGCCCGTTCGTGAAGCCGAAATTAAAGCCGGTGGCCGACGAAATGATTTCCCTCCTTTCGACAAATGCCTATTAGACTTTCTCTCTTTTGTTTTGAGCTGGAGGCGCCCTTTGTGTTCTTGCTTTTGCAACTCTGTCTTTGCCTTCGCTTAGCGAGGTGTTAGAAAGTTAGAGGTAATCGTAGAGCTTTTCTGAGCTACTGCTTTTGGTGATGTTGAAGCTTTAGAGTTCGGTTAAGTCATGTTGGGAGTCGAGTTAAACTCTATGCTCAAATTGTTAAGTTGGTATCACCAGCCTCGGATCTTGGGCTTTCGTTAAGTTTTATATAAAGCTGGGTGAATGCCTTCGAAAATACCGACGATTTCCAAGAACCAAATGTGACACCTAAAAAACTGAGGGAGTATTCGTTAATATAAAAGCCAAGTTATTATGTTTTCCTATAAACTTCGTTTGCGCTTTAAAACCACAATGGAGAATCAAAACAAAAAAATATGTTCCTCCTACAAATTCTGAATCGGAATCGAAAAAACGGGAAAAAGAAGCGGACTAACTAAAAGCGTGTCACTATAGGAGCACGAGTCGGAATATTTGTAGGGTGCCCATATAACTACACGTTTGCCCACCGCACGATGAGCCCCGTCTTTGATTCGAGCCGCATGCGCCGAGGCCCCTGCTTTCCAAGAACTCTAGTTTTTAGAGAGCAGAGAAAGTCCAATGGAGAAGCACATGGCGCAAACTCTGATCGAGATCGACAGCCGGATCCCTGACGCCCTCCGCGTCGCCTTCGGCATATGCCGCCCCTCGTGTCCAGCGATTTTGCGCGGCCAACAGGACGAGGCAGCCAACTTCGCCGCCGTCCTGCTCGCGCCGCGCGACGACGCCGGCGCCAGCGACCCCATGGACTACGACGAGGCAGAGCCGGAGGGAGACCTGGGGATGATGTTCGCGTCGTCCTACATAAAGGATCACGACGAGGACGCTCACTTCGGGCACGCCGAGGCCGGCGTCGTTGGCGTGGCCGACGGCGTTGGCGGGTACCGCAAGAAGGGCGTCGACGCGTCGGCGTTCTCCCGCGCAATCATGCACAACGCCTACGCGGAGGTGGCGACCGCCGTGCCCGGCACGCGCATCTGCCCCCGCGCGCTGCTGGAGCGAGCGCACCAGATGACGGCCGCGAAGCACACGCCCGCCGCGTCCACGGCGGCCATCGTCTCCCTCGCCGGCCGGACCCTCAAGTGGGCGTACGTCGGCGACAGCGGGTTCGTGGTGATCCGCGACGGCAGGATCCTGCTTCGGTCGCGGCCGCAGCAGCACTACTTCAACTGCCCCTACCAGCTCAGCTCAAATCAGGACTGCAACAGGCTCGCCGACGCGGACGTCGGCGAGGTCGCGGCGAAGGAAGGCGACATTGTGATTCTGGGCACGGACGGGTTGTTTGACAACGTGTTTGACGACGAAATCGAGCGCATCGTGCGGATGGGCACGGCGTTGGGGTTCGCGCCCGAGAACATGGCGGAGGTCATGGCGGGCTTCGCTTGCGAGGCTGCGAGCTGCGACGACAGAGACACGCCGTACAGCTCCTTGGCCTGCCGGACACAGCCAGGGAATGCTTACTTCACGGGCGGGAAGCCGGATGACATCACTGTAGTCGTCGTCTACATTGTATCATGCCCTGTCCGATCTCAAATATAGTCCATTATTGTGATTTTTTTAGAGGAAATCGGAGCTTCATATATTCGCCCCGTTCTACAGCACTACTTCAGCAACGAACAATGTTTTTCTCTCACACATTTCAGCATAAGCGTCAACATAAACCAAAATTTCAACGAAACGAACTGGGCCATTAATTATGATCAAATTACAATCAGCGGATATGATGTCCCTCAGTCCTGGTGGGGTTATAAGATACTCCACCACCCGGTTATGTTGGGACACCATACGAGCACACTCATGAGCTATTTTATTACAATTGCGACTAATGAAACTCAAATGAAAATCTTCAAAGCTCCGGCTCAGATCCTCCAACTGTTGTAGAAGCGGGGCAATCTCTGAATTTTGGCTTGTGCGGTTCATCCACAGACTTACTAAGACCTGTCAGTCAGTCTCCAAATGCAGCTTCCGCACGCCCCGGTTCTGTGCAAACACCATGCCGCCATCACGGCAGGCTATGGCTTCTGCAGCTAAGGGGTTCAGGCAGCAGTCATACTAGATGGCCTTCCCTCCACAAGCTCTGCCTTCCTAATCATGGAGAACCAGACCTGACGCAGCAGCTCAGGTCTCAGCATGGAATGAGGCGTCAACATTGCCTTTAACCCATCCCGGCTCCGGCCTTTGCCAAGTCTGACGGTTGCTCACTAAACTTGCAGATGGTTTGGTCCGGTGCATTTCCTGCCAAAGATCAAAGGCGGTGTCAATTGCCCATTGAGCTGCTATCTGCATCGGCACCACTCCTTCACCAATGGCGTCTCTTATTTCTTGTCATCCACAGCGACCACGAACCGCACAAAATCACAGCTGCGTTCTTCGGCGATATAACATCTGGGTTAATCAGGTCACACCGGTCAGCAGCTTCACTTCTTCCCAAAAATATTTAGCCACCGTGCAGTCCAGCAGGGCGTGCTTGATTGACTACCATACACATCCGCGCCACACACTTCACAGTGTGCTGTTGGTTCAACATGTCGTCGGTACGTGCAAGACCCCCCTAGTCGGTAGGAAGCCAATCAGCACCCTCCACCAGAACACCTGGACCTTAGGTGGCACACACATCTTCCAGCATCTCGCCCAGGATGGATCACCTGAAGATGAAGCTTGGTTTTCCACCATCCCAGTATATTGATCATCATACAGGAGCCTGTACGCCGACCGGACCGAGTGGAGTCCATGTCTCTCCAGCTCCCGGGCCCAAGTATCATCCCTTATTGTGGTTTTGTGCACGATCTTTTACAACTCTTCAGTCCCAGTTCATGGAGGCGATCTGCTGTCAGCCATAGTCGATGATGATGAGCCGTGGCGTCAGGCCACCCATCGATAGGCTTTAAGTTTAGAGGAGGATTACTCTACTATGAACATTGAAACCGACAATTCATCAAAAAATAAAATGGAAGACACACACAGGAACAGAGCATGAAGGGAATCTGCAACGGATGGAAGAGAGGGAGAGGGTACCTTTGGAGACCTTGTTTGACACTGCCCGCGCTGAACTAGTCGAGGAACAACGACAGCTTGTGGAACATCTGTAGGTGCTTCTCCACCGGCTTAAGGGCGGGCGTGATGGTGTCGAAGGGCTTGTCGGCTGTCGCGGTTGTGGAGGTACATCGTGTGCATGCCCTGCTCCATCTGCACCGCCTTGTCTCCTACGAGGAGTCTCGTAAGATATTTGTTTGGTTCTAACAAAAGACAATTTCTTAAAGCGAAATTAGAGGGGTGACGAGAAATGTTGTTTTTTAACGACAATGAAACCATCCAACATTTATTTTTTGAGTGTCATATAGCATGTTTTGTTTGGAGGATTGTTCACATAACATTTGGCTTATCACCTTCAATGAATATGACTATTTTTTTTCTTTGCCATACATGGTTAGAGCATCTCCACCAAATTGAGAAAATATGATCGCCTTCCCCTGTAACCAGTGAGGGGATTGAAAACCAAAAAACAAGTTTTAATGGATCCTTTCCAAATCTCTTTACCTAATTTTTGTCTCAATTAAGATAAGAAAAATCATCCCTCAAAGAAAAGGGAGAGCAACTCATCCCATTTCCCTCACCCCGCCGTGCATTGGACGAAGCAGCCGCTCCTCGTCCGTAAAATAGTTTCAGAAAACTCAATCAAATTAAAATAGCTTGACTTAGAATAGAACTGAAGCATTAAGTTTTTTTTTGGAACGGAGTAATTTTTAATACTAACTAATGGATCCAAGTAAGACCTTACTTGTCAGATAGGCATAGGCCACTGATCGGGCCGACCGGCCGAGCCGTTAGGTGCGTATCTGACAGTCAGCCATGTCATATTGTGGGCAGCTGCTCTGTGCTCATAAGTTCACTCTTTAAACTGAACGGTGCCTACACGCCTTATTGAGGAGAGAATGAGAATGAGTCAATGAAAAACGTCTTGTCAGATTAGCGGTGCCTGCACGCCTTATTACAACTGATCGGCAACTGGAAAAGCTAAAAAGATGTCATGTTGTGTTTTTTTTCTATCTGATGATAGTCCTGCATCCGACACATCAACTGCTCGCTTGAACTTATCAGTTCGGCTTATTAACCATGGTACATTATTTTTCTCTCACAACAAAACAACATCAGCCGACTTATCGGTCGGAAACAGCTCGGTGGTTTTACGCTCTCTCAATAGCTAATTTTTTCTTCGTATCTTCTGTCCGCCACCCCGTTGCGGCGTGGTAGACGAGACCCTACCGTAACCACAGCGACCTCCTCCTTTCCCTCCCCCGTAGCCGTCATGGCCATGGCCACCCCCGCCCTAACCTGGTTCGGCCGCCTCCACCTCGCCGTCGTCTCTTTCGCCCCCACCGCTTGGCGTGTCTGCCTCCCCAAAAATCTTTTCTACGTCCACCGAAGATGGAGAAGGGTGGGAGAGGAGGCGGAGACGGAGAAGAAGAAGAATCGAGGGTTCCAACGCTCGAGTGTTGAATAGTATTTCTCGAAATATGTAATCGGGATTGTTGGAAAAGGGTAGAAATAGACTACATAGCAATCAACCACACTAGTGAACTGGTTTTTTTTATTGGATAATACACAACAACTCAACAAGATGCAAGCGAGCAGGGTAAGCTCAAATAAGGGAAACATGCATACATAGGCTGCTTCATCTCCTTATTCATCATGAACCAGGCAGTTCTTATATTGTATATATGATCGCAGTCGCAGCCAATCCGGACCTGATCGAGAGACTCTTCAGAAGCTCAAGTGATGGTTTTGGCGGCCTTGTATTTGTTGAGGAAGGGCATGGTGGTGAGCCCCTTGGTCATGAGTGGCTGCACCATCGCCCACGCCCACACACCTGTCTTCTCCTTGGCTTTCTTCTCGATGACGGTGACAATGTCTTCCTCGACGTGCCGATGATCTCTTCCGCAGCTGGGCCCAGGTCAACGCGTTCAATCTCGAAGCCGCCGTCTTTTGTAGTGCTACTATTGACACGGACGAGGGTCGGGCCACTGAACAGGTTGTGCTTGCCGGCAATGGCCTCTGGTACGCTCCAGAGAAGAGTACGGCCACGTAGTAGCCACCGAGGCTCGGGTCGGGCGGGTGCAGCGGCAATGTCTCGTCGCCGCTGATGAACTTCTCGATCTTCCCGTCGCTGTCGCAGGTGATGTCCACCAGCGTGCCCTTGAGCGTCGGCTTCTCGTTGAGCCGGCTCACCGGCATCATCGGGAAGAGCTGCCCGATGCCCCAGAAGTCGGGCACCAGCGAGAACACGGACATGTTCATGTGGTAGCTGTAGATGGTGTTGGCATCGGCGACGACCCTCTTGTAGAGCTTCTTGGCAAGCTTGTACATCTCGATGCCGTGCTTCTTGAAGTCTGCGGCGTGCGAGTAAGCCCGCCGTGGCGCTGCCGCCAACTGGAGCTCTCGGCTGCTTGTAAGAGAG
Source organism: Miscanthus lutarioriparius (assembly GCA_904845875.1). Taxonomy (NCBI): domain Eukaryota; kingdom Viridiplantae; phylum Streptophyta; class Magnoliopsida; order Poales; family Poaceae; genus Miscanthus; species Miscanthus lutarioriparius. The sequence goes on from CAJGYO010000008.1 coordinate 23,573,036, forward strand.
GTCCTGGATCCTCTTCAGCAACTGCTCAGAGGTGTCCTCGTCCTGCGGCTTGGGGACCGCCGAGAGAGCCTCGAGGATGATCATGGAGTGGTGCGACGCCATGGCACGCCCGCTCTCGGTGCACACGACCGGGTGCTCGACGCCGTTGTACTCGCACTTGAGCCGCGCCGCCTGCACGACGGCGGAGGCGTACTCCTGTATCCCGTACGCCACCGACATGTCGGAGTCGCCTGAACGGGTCCCGTCGTAGTCGACCCCGAGCCTGCCGCCGCAGTCCAGCCCGGTTCCATACTTTCCATCCAGGCTATAAAACGCGAGCCCAACGGCACGGCGAGAGGCACATCAGAAACACGACGCTACACGAGTGCACGCATCATCCGTGTCTGTTAGAATTTGATCTGAATTCTAATATGAGTTAGAATTTGATCCGAATTTCTAATACAAGTCTTGTAGAAATACGTGTACGTCTAGAGAGTCCACGGTTCGAGTCATGTGTTTAGCGGCGTATGGACTGCATGCAGTCGTATTACATCTTGTTTCTTGAACTGATTTTCCATGTGTGTTTGATCTGTATTTGCATTTTTGCTAACATGGTCCTTGGTGCCCGTTTGGTATTCGTTCTCGAGGACATTTGGGCTAGATTAGGGGCAGTATATTATTATCTGTATATGCATGCACCATGGCGACCAACCAAGATGAGGAGCGCACTGGAGACGTTAGAGCAGATCCAGGAAACGCTAGCCGAGATCAAGGGACGAACCCCCGACGTGAGCATCTCCAGGTTCGTCGACTCCGTTTTGGATGATTCGCTGGGGACCGAATACGCGCCGTCGGAGTGGAAGAGCCGTGACGCCGGTCATGGACGCCGCGCGGAGGAACGGTCTGACGACAGGCGGCCATGCGTTCCCACTCTGAAGATGGACTGGGCGGCATGCGTCCTCCCTCTGCACGGTGAGGACGCGCACTTCGGACACGCCGAAGCCGGCGTCGTCGGTGTCGCGGACGGTGTCGGCGGGTACCGGGACCGAGGTGTGGACGCCGGCGCGTTCGCACGAGCTCTCATGGCGAACGCTCTGGCGACGGCGGAGCGGGTGGCCAAGGCCCGCAGGCTCCTCATCCGCCTCTGCCCGATGAAGGTGCTGGAGCGGGCGTACAAGAAAGCGGCCATGAACAAAACACCAGGGGGGTCCACGGCCGTCATCCTGTCGCTCTACGGCACGGAGCTCAGCTGGGCGTACATCGGCGACAGCGCCTTCGCCGTGTTCCAAGGCGGCAAGATCATCTACCGTTCGGTGCAGCAGCAGCGCCGCTTCAACGAGCCGTACCAGCTGAGCACCAGGGGGCGTGGAGGCAGCCTCAGCGAGGCGGAGGTGGGCGGCATGTCGACGGTGAAGGACGGCGACGTCGTAGTGATGGCGACAGACGGGCTGTTTGACAACATGCACGACTGGCAGCTCGAGCGCGCCGTGCGGATGGGCACCGACCTGGGCTTCCCGCCCAAGAACATGGCGGACATTGTCGCGGGCATCGCTTACGAGATATCGAAGGAAAGTTGGGGATGCTCGCCGTTCGGTATCGGATACTTCAAGAAATACAAGAAGGTATGGCATGGTGGAAAGGAGGACGACATTACGGTCATCGTCGCGTATATTGTCTCCAAGGATTCGTGATTTTTTTAGGCTGCCATTGATTTTTTTAGGAACCATTGGACGCTAGCAAAATGTTAGTTTGTTCTAGCCTTATATATGATTAGTAGCAGAACTGTCCTGCGGTGTAATAGAAGACGGGCAGCTAGCGCCCGGACGTCCGACCTCAGGATGCATCCGGACGCTGCTCCCGTTCAAGCGCACCACCACGCCCCGTCCCATTCCCGTGTAAAGGAGAGCGCTCACCGCGCTCGTGTCACCTATGACATCCCGGTCCCACTGTGCCCGTGCCCAGCCACGTCCCTTTCCCCGCCGTGCCTTGTCACCAAGCTCGAACTATCGCGGCGAGATGAAGGGAAGGGAGGGGAGGGAGAGGAGAGAAGAGGAGAGGAGAGAGTGAGGCGCGTCGCGCGAGGGAGGAGTCGAAGCTCTGCGGCAGACCGTTGTCCACCACTCACCGACGTCAGTGCAACATGTGTGTAAGGGGACCGTGACACCTAAGAGAAGGGGTGAATTAGGCAACTTAAAAATCTACTCTAAACTATGGCATCTATTTTTACCTAGTCAAACCCTATACAAGAGAGTAATCTATCTAAATGTGCAACTATGGTTTTGCTAGGTGTGTTGCTATCTCTACCGCAAAAGAGTTATGCAACATAGGTTCCAATCCTATCAACTAGCCTATCAACTAAGCTAGGAAAGTAAAGCACACAACCAAGGTAGCAAAATAAATGCAGAAGGTAAAGATGAGGTAGAGATGCAAACTCCCGTCGATGACTCCGGTATTTTTACCAAGGTATCGAGAAGCGCTCAAGCTTCCCCCTAGTCCTTGTTGGATCCCCTCGTAAGGAATCCCTCGCAAGGGCCAAGCTCCCGGTCGGGTAACTCCGTGGATAGCCCTGGGCCTTCCCCACGCGCAAGTGGGTCTTCGGTGTGTCTTCCGACAAGCCTCTCCCGGACCGCTCCCCGTCGTCTTCACTATCAAGCTTCCGGCCGAACCGTCGCGGACCTTGTTCCTTTTGGTACACGGTGGCGACCACACCACAAACGCGGTTGGTGTGATCTCGCAAGACTACAAGCCCCTCTGATATACAACAATGGTGCGCGCAAGCATCAAGTGATAAGAGGTGTGCAAACCTCACTAAACACTAGGCCTAAACCTAAAGCAAGCGCATAAGTGGTGGTCTAATCAACCTAAACACTTCGTAAAATACCTACGCTAATCACCTCATGAATCACTAAGCACTATACAAGTGAAGATCACTAAAATGGTATATCAACACCCTTGGTATGTTTCCTCAGCTCTCCTCATCTCAAATGGCCGGTTGGGGGTCCATTTATAAGTCCCATGGAGAAAGTAGCCGTTGGGGACGAAACCCGGCTTTTTGCCATTGACCGGACTCGCAAGTCGTCCTAATCAGATACGTCTGGTCGTCCCAACCGTTGAAGCCAACCGTTAGTGCTCACTGTTGATCGGACTCTCCGGCGAGTCCGATTGCTTACCATCTGAAGCGTCCGATCGACGTATCGTCACTCTAGAACCCCTCTGGAGTTGACCGGACTCAGCCACGAGCGAGTCAAGTCACACTATGCCGTTGCGTCCGATCTTCTATGATCATGGAGCCGAGAGCGCCTGCAGGGGCACCTGTGCGTCCGGTCCCTCAATGTCCCTGCGTCCGATCAATAGCCAACAGCAAAACCCCGCTGCTACAGATCCTAGCACCTGCGCGTCCGGTCTCGGCCTTGTGCCAGCGTCCGGTCGCTGCTGCTGACGCCTGTTGTTGCCGAGCTACTGATTGGCCATGTCCAGTCCTCATAAGGGCCACGTCCGGTCACCTCTGCCAAGCTCGTTTCTTCACGATCTTACATCTGGCTTGGTTCCTATCTTCGTGCTTAGACTTTGCTTGATTTCTTGGGTCTTCTATTGTGCTTCTAGGGTCTTGCTTGAGGTGTTGATAATCGGATCATCACGTCACCTTCGTCCAAGTCACGTTTGCAACCTAGTGGAGTACAAAACTAACACTCGCAAACATATTAGTTCAATTTGTTTTTGTTGATCATCAAACACCAAAATCCAAAGTAAATGGACCAATGGTCCATTTTCCTTACAATCACCCCTTTTTGGTGATTGATGACAACATGTCCAAAGCAAGTAAATAATAGAAATTTTGAAATTTAAAAAACTATCTACTTGCTAGGATGCAAAGTAAGGGGCAAGTTTATATGATACTAAAGATATCACTTGTTTGAACTTTTGGAAACTTATCTTGCCCTTGCAAATGTCTCCAAATGGTATTATGGACTTAAGCCTCACCCTAACTCCATAATCCACTTTTCTCCCTTTCTCGGACCTTGCTACTTGTAATTTAATATGGTCGAGCTTGCTTTTGGTCCTATAATTTCTCCTCATTTGGAATCAAACATCGAAAAGGAAGACATTAGTAGCACAAGGGAGGGTCAAATTTTGTGATCCTTTGAATGTGGAGTGAAATAGATCACAAAACTTGACTCTCACATTACCTAGACTAAGCTTCCCCTAAAAATATGCATACATATGGTGAAAGGCAAAGCATATGCATAATTCGCAAATTATTGCTCAAGGGAGTTTAATCGAAATAATGCATGGAGAAAGCATATAAATACCAAATTGAAATCAACATGACGATATCGGTTTAGAAATACCACACGTAGAAATCAATTTGATTGACACCACTTGCAATAGGTGGTGGATTTTTGAAGCATGATGCTTAACTCCGGGGACTCCATTTTCCTTGCAATGAGACTACTACACATATGATAAGCTTGAAATAGTGTTAGTCTCAAAGCATCCAACTTGTAGGGTAATCTTCTACTAAATTTGTGCATACAAGCATAGAATACTTATATGAGACATGCACATTGATTTTAGAATCAAATATACCACTTGAAAGATGACATCACATGAATGTGAGAATCATTTTTGAAAATGATATTCGGGGGAAATTATCTACAATTTGTACTTTGGCACATATTAGGTAAATAATTGTAAAACAAGCTATGTACCGTGCTCCTAAACAATTTAAACCATGTAGGTTTGCTCCAAGGGTTAAGAGTGAAACCGAGCAAGCCTGCCATAAGATATACCTAGTATATTCAAGACAAAAGATTAAACATGCAAATGCAAACCTAGGCATAAAAAGGAACTAGATGCTAATTGAAATAGCAAGAAATTAAATCTAGTTACCTAACATGTGAAAGGGAATTTGGGTCCAAAATATTTACTAACCCACTTGGCAATTACCCTGTCCATAATGATGCACCCCATAAAATGCACCCATACTTTGTCAAGTCTCCAAATTCCCCAAAGTCCATTGGACTTCTCACTTCTCCTTCGGGATCCAAATCTTCTTGGTGCTCTTCATGTTTGGAAAATTTTCCTTTGGTACCCAAAAGCATTTGGTCCCATAGTTGGCTTTCTTGTTCACCTTGATGACCACCACCTTGTCATTCTTTTTCTTCTTGAAGAGATAAGGTGTGGATGCCTTCTTGTCCACCTTGTTGTGTAGGTGTCGGAGAGCTTGCTTGTTTGCTTTTTGTTTTTCTCTTTCTTCTTAGCTCCTCCCCCATTCTTCACCTTGCACTCATAGGACTTGTGGCCTTCCTTGTGGCATACGTAGCAAACCACGATTTGTCCTTCATCAAGCTTCTTCACTCCCTTAACGGTGTTATCTTGATAAAGTTGGGCTTACTCCGTCTTGCATTGCACTTGAGTCAAGTCCTTGGTGAGCCGAGCCACTTCTTGCTTGAGTTGCTCAATCTCCAATGTGACCTCTTGTGTACTTGTTTCTACAACAACCTCAACATAAGCTTGGTTGCACAAGGGTGAGTCTAAACATAGATCATTGCAAGAAGTAGAGGCATCCTTTTTAGGCATGTCAAAAATTGAATTTTTCTTTTTAGGTGTCTCGGTGGGGGTTGTACCGACGACTTCAAGATTTGTAACTTTATTAGTTAGCTCATCACAATGTTTGCACATGGTTTTCATTTTAGCAAGCAAATTTTTATAAGCATCTTGTGAGGAAGCTAATTTTACTTTTAACTTTTCATTTTTCTTTACAAGTTGCTCATCATTGATTGTGCAATTATTTGTTTTTGCACTAGCCTCAAGTTGCTCAATTTTAGTTGATAGCTCCATATTAGGATTGGCAAAAGTTTCATATTGTTCAAGCAAAGTAGGATAAGCTTGTTGTGAGCTATCTAGTTTTTATTTTAATTTTTCATGCTTCTTTTGTTGACTAGTGCAAACCTTAGCAAAGTTGAGATTTTCTTGCACAATTTTATCATAAGAAGGTAGCTCATCATCACTATCACTATCATTGTCACTATCACTAGGGATAGACTTTTTGTTACCTCGTGCCATAAGGCATACACGTGAAGTGTTTGATGATGAGTGCTTGTGCCCACGCCTCTTGTGGTGGTCTTCTTCTTCACTTGAAGAGTCATCCTATGACCTTATTGATGTGAGAGCTTTATCTTTGCATGCCTTATTCTTTGTCTTGGGTGTGAGCTTGTTTAGACAAACTTTCACAAAGTGCTCCAACTTGCCGCATCCATATCATCCTTTCTTTCTTTGCTCATTTCTTTGATTGGTGAAAATGAAATCTTGAATGTGGATGGGTACACCCTTGACATTGAGCCTTTGGATCATCTTCTCCACCTTGTTGATAAGTTTGATTGATTCTTCATCTGGGTCGAAGGTGGAGGAGGAAGATTGATCATCATCACTTAATTCATCATCATCATCTTCTTCTTCTTCACTTGAGGAGCTTGAGCTTGTCTCAACTTGCTTGCCCTTCATCTTCTTGTGCTCACTACAAGTGAGAGCTTTGCCTTTTCTTGATGAAGAGGCTTCTTCGTGACCCATCTTACGTGACATCTCAAATGCCACTATCTTGCCAATGACTATGGCCGGGGTCATGGTGCTCAAGTCTTCCATGTTGTGAAGGATGGTGATGATGCTTGCATATTTTTTTTGTGGTAGCACGGAGATGATCTTCCTCATGATGTACGCATCACCTAGCTTTGTTAATCCTATAGAATTGAGCTCATTGATAATTAGATAATACATATCATGAACAAACTCATCATCATTCATTTCAAAAGAATCATAACTTTGTTGAGCTAGGCAATGTTTTTGCTCAGGGACATTACTTGTGCTGTCATAGAGCTCTTGTAATTTTAACCAAATTTCATGTGCCGTATTTAAAGTGAACACTTAGTTAAACACGTCCATGCTAAAAGATTCAAACAAGCAATTTTTAGCTCTAGCATTGAAATAAATTTCTTTTTCTTCAGTCTATATGGGTTTATCAGGATTCTTAATGGGTTTCATCCCGTCATGAGTGATTCTCCAAACACCCAAATCTACCGTCTCAAGGTGATAAGCCATTCTAGCTTTATAGTAGGGGAAGTTAGTGTCGTCAAAGTGCGGAGACCTAGAGGTATCCATCCTAACCACTCTAAATAGCGTCGGCTCAACGGCGGTGAAGCCAAAGGTCCAAATGGAGTCAACTGGCTCTGATACCACTTGTAAGGGGACCGTGACGCCTAAGAGGGGGATAAATTAGGTAACTTAAAAATCTACTCTAAACTACGGCCTCTATTTCCACCTAGTCAAAACCTATGTAAAAGAGTAATCTATCTAAACGTGCAACTACGGTTTTGCTAGGTGTGTTGCTATCTCTACCGTAAAAGAGTTATGCAACCTAGGTTCCAATCCTATCAATTAGCCTATCAACTAAGCTATGGAAGTAAAGCACACAACAAACATAACAAAGTAAATGCGGAAGGTAAAGATGAGGTAGAGATGCAAACTCTCGTCGATGACTTCGGTATTTTTACCGAGGTATCGAGAAGCGCTCAAGCTTCTCCCTATTCCTCGTTGGAGCCCCTCGCAAGGAATCCCTCGCAAGGGCCAAGCTCCCGGTCAGGTAACTCCGTGGATGGCCCTGGGCCTTCCCCACGCGCAAGTGGGTCTCCGGTGTGTCTTCCAACAAGCCTCTCCCGGACCGCTCCTAGCCGTCTTCACTATCAAGCTTTTGGCCGAACCGCAGCGGGCCTTGTTCCCTTCGGTACACGGTGGCGGCCACACAACAAACGCGATTGGTGTGATCTCGTAAGGCTACAAGCCCCTCCGATGTACAACAATGGTGCGCGCAAGCACCGAGTGATAAGAGGTGTGTAAACCACACTAAACACTAGGCCTAAACCTAGAGCAAGCGCATAAGTGGTGGTCTAATCAACCTAAGCACTTCACAAAGCACCTACGCTAATCACCTAATGAATCACTAAGCACTATGTAAGTGGAGATCATTAAAATGGTGTATCAACACCCTTGGTATGTTTCCTTAGCTCTCCTCATCTCAAATGGCCGGTTGGGGGGTCCATTTATAAGTCCCATGGAGAAAGAAGCCGTTGGGGATGAAACCTAGCTTTCTGCCATTGACAGGACGCGTAGGTCGTCCTGATCGGACACGTCCGGTCATTCGAACCATTGAAGCCGACCGTTGGCGCTCACTATTGATCAGACTCTCTGGCGAGTCCGGTCGCTTACCATCTAAAGCGTCCGATCGACGTATCATCGCTCTAGAACCCCTCTAGAGTTGACCGGACTCAGCCACGAGCGAGTCAGGTCACACTATGCCACTGCGTCCTATCTTCTGTGATCACAGAACCGAGAGCACCTGCAGGGGCACCTGTGCGTATAGTCATTGCAACATTCTGATCTACTTTTGCAACATCTATATCAAATACTTGCAACAGACGCTTGCAACATGCGCTTTCAGCAAAACCATGGCAGGCAGGTGGACGAAGCACTGCACAACGGGATCCGACTGAGCGGTCGTGGTGGAGAAAGAGGATGGCAGCAGTCTGGCGGCTGCGCGAGTAGTGATGGCCATCCAGGCTAGCCTAGGCGTGGTGTGGCACAATCGGCCCATCGTACAGCCATAGCACGCACGGCCCACCCGGTAGCTGTCCGGTCAGGGGTGCGCACCAGAGGGAGTAGGGATGCAGCCAGAGCGAGAGGCGCGGGTGGGGCATGTGATGAGCAGGGGCGAGGATGAAAGCTCTAGTTTGGTTTTGGTGAATTGATGAAACCCTAAGTGCTAACCTAGTTTATCAAAATGATCATGAGATAGGTAGCAGTATTCCAAGTGATGGAGCAATGCTGAAGATCATGATGATGGTGTGGTGACCATGATGATCAAGTGCTTGGACTTGGAAAAGAAGAAAGAGAAAAACAAAAAGCTCAAGGCAAAGGTGAAACTTAATAGGAGCTTTTTGGTTTGGTGATCGAGCCATTTAGTGAGTGTGATCACATTTAGGATAGATGGTCATACTATTAAGAGGGGAGATCTTATCGGACAACTCGATCATCTAGTGCCACTAGGTGTTGAAATACTTGCATTGCATTTTAGGCCTAGTGCACATTTAGTGAGAAGTGATTAATCTTTGAAAAATATTTGTGAAAATGCTAACACACTTGCACGTGATGGAGAAACACTTAGAGTGTTAGCATATTTGCAAAGGTGGTGAAAAAGGTGAAGAAAAAGAGACGTAGCTAGGCTTGTGTTGCTGCCCCGAGGGCACCGTCACCCCTTGTCCGGTGGCACCGCCACCCCTAGGGCGGTGCCCACCTGGACATGGCCGAGAAGGGCTGGTGCTGGGGTTGGCACCGGAAGTGGCGGTGTGCACCGCCACAGGCGCGACGGTGCACCGCCGTGGGCACTGTCACCCTGTCCGGTGGCACCGTCCTTTTTCAACAGAGAGCGGGTGAAGTGGAGTTGGGCACCGCCGCGGGCACTGCCACCCCTGGGCGGTGCACCGCCCCATTTTTCTAGAGAGCATGGATTTCGGGGTGTTGGCCGGGGTGGCGGTGCCACCCCCTGTCTGGTGCCACCGCCGCCTGTCCGGTGACCGTTGACAGTCAAACTCGCCGTTGGATTCGACCGTTGGGAGGCACCGCCACTGTAACATCCCGGGTTTTTTGTGCAACCTAAAAATCCCAACTTTTTAAATTTTTTTGCTTGAATGTGTGTTGCATGTAAATATTAGGTCAAACATAAGCCAAATATTTTCCCTTCCCGCCCCAAATTCAAAAATCCGAGCTTCAAAACATTTTACAACGAACTGCTTGTTACGAAGATTGATCACCTATGTGACAAGATGTGTTTACAAATAAAACAATTTTGAGAAAAATTAAAAGTCTAGTTGAATTCGAGATGTACTCGAATAATTCAACATGCAACCCGCTCGCATGATTTATTATTTCCTAAAACGAAAACCTAACTCTCTCTCATCTTCTTCAAATTGAGTTTACAAACCGCATAAAGTTATGCATATGTGATTTGGTTCTTCTTCTTGCTGTGCTTGGAGGTAGCCATTCTCCAAAAATCCTTGTGTAGAAAATAGAAAATATATCTCCTTAATCCCTTGGCCAGTAGGATGCACAGGCGTGCATGCTCCTACGTCCCGTTACCTAGCTACGTGGAGCACGTGAAGACTAATTAAGCAGCAGCACGTATTATGATCATGCATGCTGTTGTGCTTGGCTTCGATAATTAATTACGTGAGCCCCTGCGTTCTGAAGTTCTCCAAAGCCGAAGCCTGAACACAATAGCACTCACTGCCTTGCTTGGCCAGGCCCAAACCGAAGCAGCGTTTCATCTCTTCCAGAGCCCAGCCCAGCACGAACACAGGCAGCATCCAGCTCCTCTCCTCCATCTCACGTGACCAGCACGCGCAGGATGGAGCCGCAGATTCTCACGTGCATGCCCCTATACAGCCTCCGTCTGCGGGACCCGCTTGTCAGCTGCTGAGGGAGAAGCAAGCCACAACGCCGTCGCCTTTTCTCTTTGCCTCGCCGTCATCTCCTTCCCTCGGCCGCGTTTCCTTTCCGTCGCTCTTTTTCTCTTTCCGCCATCTGCCGTTGCGAATGCGGAAGAAGCCAAGCCGCTCCCTTTGGATGCCTCCTGTGAGACCTTGGCCGTGGACCCCACCTGCACGCGCTGGCGTGCACGCACCGCGCCGCGCGGACGGAGCCCCGCTCGCCTTTCTCGAACCTTTCTAGCCGGTCACCTGCTCCGGACCCTGGATGCTCGCCACGTCACGCCGGCCATCGCATCAGACGACCGGACGCCGACGCACTCACCTAGAACCCTAGCGTCGGGGCTATAAAATCCCAGGCCGAGCCCTCGCCCTCACCCAATCCCTCCACCCAGCCGCCACAGAGCCCCCTCACCCTCTCCACCAAGCCTCTGCTCCCTTCCGTGAGGTAGCGCCACCCGCCGCAGGGCCGCAAGACGCTCTCTTGTCGTGGTTGAGGGCAAGCGTAAATATAATATGTATAAGGTTATATATATAATTACCAATAAAGGTTTAGTGATTTAAACTAACAAATTATATGAGTTTATAATAGGTGGCTATTTAAAAACAAGTGACACGTTAATAAATACCAACAAGCATTTCTGGCGCCCTTGCTAGCGACTAGATTTAAAACTCTGTTCTTAGTAGCGATGCTAAGAAAGGTCAACAAGTATTTTTGGCGCCGTTGCCGGGGAAGGTAACTAGGCAAAGGAAGTATTGATAAAGTTATACTTATTGATGTGATCGAAGATAACCGTTGACCTCTGCTCAAACAGGCTTATCCTTGTTTTGTCTACTTGTGTATTTTATGCAGGGTAACATATGATCGGTTTTGACCTTCCGACAAAATACGTTAAAGATCCAGAATCATTAATCAGAAGGACTAGAGCTAAACTCAAGAAAGTTCCAGCTTTAAAGTCGGAAGACAACTATATAAGGCGAAGCTTAACACTAGAATTTGAAGCCATGGCTAACAGGACTCCGTGAATTCTCTGCTCTAACTACGGCCAACATCCGTACTGGACCAATAGTCAATGTTGAAGACAATGGATTCGAGCTCAAGCCAGCTCTCATCAACAAGGTGCAAGCAAACTAGTTTTTTGGAAATGCACATGAAGATACGAGTGCACATCTCCAACACTTCCTGAAGATTTGTAGCACTTTTACCATCAGAGGAGTAACCTAGGATGCCATATTACTTCGCCTCTTTCTATTCCACTACAAGGTTTTTACCCTAATCCAACCACTTGTATTCGCAACGCCACAAATTTAGTCGCAATAGGAGGCTCTATTGCAACATAGACTATAATTAGTTGTGATACATGACACTTATTGCATCTAAATTATTGGGTTGTGTTAGTCCTAACCTTCGTCGCGACAGGTAGATGTTATGGCCACGATTAAACTGTGGTTGCAAGTGCGTCTAAATATTGCAACAAATTAAGCTACGTTGTGTTAGTAATAAATTTCCGTTGCGATAACTCATCATTGTTTCCACCATTTGAATAGTGGTTGCAAAGTAGTTTTCAATATCGCCACAAAATAACTGTGTTGCCTTAATATTGGCCTGCGTTGCAAAATGTCGCGCTATATTGCATCGAAAAAATGGTTCGTTGCATGGCATAATGTTCTATTGCTACTCATAACATACGTTGAAATAGTGTAGTACATTTGGTTGCAAATTATTAGTCATATTACCACACAAATTTGTTGGTTGCCCAAACTACTCCGACACATGGCTAAAGGCTTCAAACGCATGGGCCAAAGTCAAAGGTTTCCTACACCGAACGACAAAAAAAAAACTAGGCACATTGATGGCATTGCTAAAAAATGCATCGCCACAAATACCCGCCGCCCGATAAACCCTACAACAGCAGCAGCAGCCGCCTTCACCGCCCTTCAGACGTCCTTTGTTGCCAAGTTAGTGTTGGAAGATCATGTTCACGCCTCCCCCTCCCGCTGCTTGTTCTTGCGGCCCTTCATGCCCTCTGTCAGTGGCGCCACAAGGCCATGGATTTCTTCTCCACATCCAATAAGTTTGTTCGGTAGTGACATCTTGTTGTTCGTTGTAAATCACTCGGTAATCAGGCAGAGCTATAGCTGCCGAAGTGGGCTGTGTCCCCTCCTTCTGCTGGATTCCCCTCACCACGCTCGTGACTTTTGCGCTTGGCAGCCTCATGACTTTTGTGCTTGACATTTACAAATAGTTTAGGGTTTTGCGCTTGGATTCCCCTCTCCAGACTCCCCAGAGGCAACGACGACGGTGTCGAGACCCATCAAATTTCATATGTCCATGAATTTTATTCGAGTTAATGTTCCTCATGTAAATGTGATCCTGGACACTCATGATGTAAATGATCCTGCCTAGAACTAACAAAGTGCAAACTCTATTTCAAAAAAAGGAATGCTAGCACTACGATGGCAGGAACAGGTGCATATATACACAACTATTTGTATAGCATAAATATCTTATTTCGTTTGAGAACAAGCAGCAGCCATAGGTGCTACTAGTACAAGCAGTACCTGTAGAACTGAGCATTTGGCTACAACCATCAGAAGAATGTTTAAGAATTTTCTAGATCACATTTTTTTTGTCATGTTGCTGCCGAAGAAGCCACAATTGTTTGTGCAGGGAATTGGGGCCTTAGGAGCGTGGACTCCAGTGTCCTTACACTCTTATTTCTAGCTCTCTTGTGCCAGTACTACCAATAGACTGCAGGGACACAAGTTCACAATTCATTAAAAGGCAAATAAGAACACAAAATCAGTAAGTGGGACAAAAAGACAGAAATACATGATTTAGGTTCAGAAAGAAATACAACCCAATGTCCAACAGTTGGAAGTAATTAACACATACCACCAGGTTGCATATTAAGCAGCAGTACCAGTACAAGCAGCAACAGCCAAGAAGCAGAACAAGCAGCAACATATGCACAGTTACCAAGGAAGCCATTTCAATACAAAATATTTTTTTGTTCGGCACACATAGCTATTTGTCCATCATATAAATTAAAGCCTATTACAAAACAAGGTGGTGCTTCCTAAATTCATATTTATACAAAGAATTCATCATCAACACTGGTGCCTAAAGAGTTGACAGGTGCTACATATCCATCATCAACGTAGGTGTCATCAGTATCATCATCTTCATCAACTAAGTCTTCATCACATGGTTCAGGCACTGGTAGCGCATTTTCAATGACGGTTGCATCTCCAGTCACCCCTTCTAGGTCAGTCCTCCTCCAAGCTAACAAATCTTCATTCTGGCTTGAAATATTCACGGCTTCCACTCCCACCTCCAGTGAGTCAATATCAAGTTGTCCCTCATTTTCAGTGTCTAGTGGTTCAGGCATGGAAAACAATTTTCTAGACTTCATTCTTACAATAGTGCTCCACTCTGATTTCTTTGCACCTTTCACATAAAAAACATGCTCAGCTTGAGTCCCCAGGATGTAAGGATCATTTAGATACCGAAAACGAGTTGTATCGACATCTATAATCCCATATTGATCCCTACAGTACCCTCTGCTCTTGTTCTTACTAGGAGCAGGTACGTCATACCAATCACAGTGAAATAGTACGACTTCTTTTTCACCAGGGAAATCAAGTGTCAATATCTTTTTAATGACACCATACCACTCCATACTTGCAGAACTATCAACACCCTTAACTAAAACCCCTAAATTGTGTATTCAAGGCACTCTCTATAGAAGCCGTTCGAAAAAAGAAACCGTTGATGACGGACCTGTTGAAAACACGAACCTGGGGATCTGGTCCTCGAGAAAGGGCATATAGTGTATCACTAATCCCCCCTTCTTCATAAAGTTCATTTATCTGCAATCGATTTGAAAACAACAAAATAAATAAAGACAGTAGCTATTTTCTGTAAGCATCCAGTTGACAAAGTTACTCACCTTACGTTCAAACCAACCAACAAATTGCTCCCTGTGACGTCTCTCAACGCCGTGTGTAGTAATCTTTTTGAGTTCCTCCTTATGCAAACTACATACGATCAAAACAAAGGTACTCAATTAGAAAAAACATTAATCATGACGAACATTAAACACACACCAGTTGTAATTTCAACTTACTCAATCCATGGAGCAGCCTCGTCATAGTTTGTTATTATGTAGTCAATGGTCAGAAATACGCTAAGCCCATACGGTGATTCATTCACTACACTGGTTTCATGACGCTCTGGGCGGTTCAGCTTCGTATCAATATCTTCTAGGAACCGAGAACAAAATGTCATGCACTCCTCAGCGATATATCCCTCTGCTATAGAACCTTCAGGTTGTGCTTTGTTCCTCACATATCCTTTCAACGTACGTAGATACCTCTCGATAGGATACATCCATCTATAACATACAGATCCTCCAATTCTAGCCTCCTCAGCTAAATGAACTGGCAAATGCATCATAATATCAAAAAATGTTGGTGGAAATAACATCTCTAGCCGACATAAAGTCTCTCCAATTGAAGAGGTTAGTTTTTCAAGGTCACTTTCCACCAGTTCCTTTGAACATAATGAACTGAAGAATCTACTTAGCTGAATCAATGGGATAGCAACATCTTGAGGCAATATGTCGCGTTCTACTAGTGGTAATAGTTTCTGTAATATAACATGATATTCATGAGTCTTCAGTCCAGAAACCTTACATCCCTTGACGTCCACGCATCTCTTTATATTTGCTGCAAAACCATCAGGCATCCTCACTCCTTGTAGGAATTTGCATAACATTTTCTTCTCATCCTTGCCTAAGCTGTACAACGCTGGTGGCAAAGTATACTTGCCATTCTCCACCATAGGATGTTGATCCTTCCCGATCCCAAGATTCTGTAAGTCAAGCCGAGCCTTCTCACCATCCTTACATTTACCATCAATGCCAAGCAATGTCCCCAATATGCTCTCACCAATGTTCTTCTCGATGTGCATGACATCCAAATTATGCCTAATAAGCAAGTTTTCCTAGTACGGTAGTTGGAAGAATACACTCTTCTTTCTCCAATTGTGCCACCTAGTTTCTTCTTCACGCTGCTTCCTCTTCCTTGTGCCTTGCCCAAAATTTGGTTGCTCAAAACTATCATAGTGCTGCAGAATCTCTTCACCAGTAAGCGGCACCGGAGCCTCCCTTGTTTCTACCTTGTTGTTGAAGCTACTTTTATTCCTATGCCATCTATGATTTTGTGGCAAAAAGCGACGATGACCCATGTAGCAATGCTTGCACCCAAATTTCAACCATAAGTACTCTATAAACTTATGACAGTAAGGACATGCAAACTTGCCTTTAGTACTCCAACCAGACAGCATGGCATATGCAGGGAAATCATTTATGGTCCATAGTAGTATTGCACGTAAAGTAAATTTTTTCCTAACTTTTGCATCCCATGTGAGAGCACCCTTTTCCCAAAGATCCTTTAGCTCATCGATCAGTGGCTACAAATAGACATTGATGTTCATTCCAGGAGATTTGGACCCTGGTATCAGCATTGACATCATCTAATACGATTGTTTTAAACACAACCAAGGAGGCAAGTTATAAGGGATTATGATGACAGGCCAAGTAGTGTATGTAACATTCAACATCCTAAACGGATTGAAGCTATCAGAGGCAAGTCCAAGCCTTACATTGCGAGGGTCAGATGCAAATTCCTCCTCTAGGGCATCCAAATGCTTCCATGCCAACGAGTCCGCAGGGTGACACATTTTCCCATCACGCACCAGTCCTTTCTTATGCCAACGCATAAGTGCTGATGTCGACTCCCTCATAAACAATCTTTGCAGCCTAGGAGTAAGTGGTAAATACCGCAAGATCTTACGTGGAAAACGCTTTTGTCCGCCACAAGTGCTAGAGGACTCAGCATCTTCAGAAGAATCGGTCCCTTTCCACCTAGTCTAACCACAGGTTGGACATGTATCCAAGTCAGCATAATCCCCACGAAATAACACACAGTCGTTCACACATGCATGAATCTTTTGGTAGTCAAGTCCAAGATCTCGAACAACCTTACGCACTTTATCCAAGGTGTTTGGGATTTCATGGTGGAACAACGCGAACAGATCAAGGATCGACTGTATTCCATTGTTACTAAAACCATGCATGCACTTCATCTGATAGATCCTGATAATGAAAGAAACCTTTGTAGCTTCCTTGCAGCCTAGATACAGTTCCTTTTGTGCCTCGGTTAATAACTTAAAAAAAATTCTTTGCACTCTCATTTGGCTCTTCATCTCCACTTCCTGTGAGTTCACCATGTATAGCTCCTCTGATTAGTGCAAAAATCAGTTCTTTGTTAGCAAGCGCATCACCTGTTTCGCCATCATCACATTCTCCTTCAGCAGGGTTATCCTCCTGAGGACAAGCAACTAAATCTTCAGCATCACCTTCTTCGATGAAACTTTCATCGAACCCTAGTACCAAATGACATCGAACATCTTTTTGATTTCTGTAGGACATGCAATGGCAACGAGCACATGGACATGGAGCAGTTTCTTCTTTAGATGTGCCTCCAAAGGTATTCTGAATGAAGTCCTTAAATCCTTTTTGCCATTCAGCAGTATACTTGGCCATGCGCATCCAACTCCTATCTTCAATAGACATGCTGCTGCCTTGCCTCTAGGAAAACAGCCCACCGACTCTTCACCACAGATCCAACCTTCCCAACAACACCAACTATATTATCCGATTACCCTGCCTGCTTCAGCTTGAACCTGCATTAAATCAGTACAGTAAGGTTATTTTGTAATGAAACCCCAAGTTTAATGCACCGACGTTTCACGCTCTCTCGAGTGTTCTAGTGAACAGTAGAGTATGGCGATTTTTCTCTCCACCAGAAATCCACCTGCTACTGATCGGGATTCAGGGTCAGGAGATCTTCTGTGTGCTCGAGCTCATCTCGCGGTACACTCAATCTGCTCCTCCTTCCAGTCTATTGCTCTGTTCTTGCTATCCTGGCTTCATCTGGTTCCTGTCCATCGCGGTTCGGGGCGATTCAGGGGTGAACCTTGCTTCACTCCCCGCCCTTGGCTTCCGCTTGAGGCAGGGCTGGATTGTGCTTGGGGATTAGCAGAACAGGAAGGAAAGGGGCCTTTTTATCCTACGGATTGCGGAGATTCGGGCTGCGTAATCCATGAAGGGGGGAAATCAATTACCCTTGGAGTCTCCAAACCAAACGGTGAGCCAAGGGGCTCGAGTTCCACCATTGGATGACAATATGGCTGAGATGTTAGGTCGCTTGAAGTTGACATTAGAAGAAAGTGATGCAGTTGAGGTGGCAGATGATATTGAAGAAGATTTGGCAACATCTGATTGCGTCATTATTGGTAAGGTCCTGTCTCAAGGGGTCTTGCATATACAAACAATTACATCGGCACTTAAACCTGCTTGGGGTAATCCGAAAGGTTTGAGGATGAGAACAGCTGGGGATAATATGTTTATTGCAGACTTTGGCTCCAAACAAGACAAAAATAGAGTTTTAGATGGTTCTCCCTGGAATATTGGTAAACGGGCAGTTTTAGTTCAGGAGTTTGATGCTTCTATGAGGCCATCTGATATTCACTTTGATCACGTCGATTTGGGTGAGGATTTATAATATTACTTTTGGTCTGATAAATGAAAAATGGGGTTATGTGATTGCAAAGAAAATAGGGCCTGTTGAAAAATTAGAAGTGGATGATCAGGACCGTGCATGTGGAGCTTACCTTAGAGCAAAGGTACAGATCAATATAACAAAACCTCTTATGAGGGGCGTTTCAATTTTCTCAACCAAAAGACAAGTAAAGGAATGGTATGAGGTGCGATATGAGAAATTACCAAATTATTGCTACTCATGTGGAATTATTGGACATTCATCTGTTGAGTGTCTTATACCAGCAGAGCGAGATGCAGATGGCTTGCTCCCTTATAGTGGAGATCTGAGAGTTCCAGATGACAAAAAGAAAAGGCCTTCTGATGATGTAAATGGCCAGAACTCTATCTCAGCAGGGAAGAGTGGTGGCACAAGTGGCCAAGAATCAATGTCAGGTGCAATTGATCTCAGAACACTAAATAATCAGGTTAAAAGTACGGACAATTCTGGACATTAATTTTCCAGTCCGAATGATGCAAAGGATGAGAACGCATTCACAATCCCTTTAAGACGGTCTACTAGAACAAGAACTAATTCCTCTAAGAGTGCAGGAACAAATTTGTGCAAGGAAAAAAAACCCTAGCACATTTAACCAAGGCAAGAAAAGAAAACAAACAAGAAGTTCAACGCAGGGTTCACTGAAAGCTCTGACAGAACAGGATGATAAAGAAGTAGTTCCGATGGAAATGGCTATGGTTGTGGCTCAACCTAGTGAATCAGTTAGTATTATTTTGGGTGATACTTCTGAAGTGGGACTTGAAGAAAAAGAAAAGGAACTATTTAAGAAGCAGAAGAAGGAGCAAGACTTGCAACCAAGTATATCGGCGGCAGCTGGTCTCCAGCCCCGCCGAGAGCCATGAATCTCTTATGTTGGAACTGTCGAGGCCTAGGGATGGACTCGACAGTTGGCGAGCTTCGCCAATTGGTGAAGCGATACCGTCCCTCCCTCCTGTTTTTATCAGAAACCAAAATAAGGGATACTAAAGTGAGAAATTTAATGTGCTCCCTTGGATTTTCAGGTTGCTTTGCTGTCAGTAGCTAAGGAAGAAGTGGTGGCCTTGCTTTATTGGCCCCGTTCGCTGGTCTGAAACTTGGCTGAAAAACACTATTCTGGCTGAAATGTTGTGAGAGAAAAACACTATTCCGGCTGGAAAAAGAAGCCGAACAAGCCAAGTTTCAGACCAGCTGAACGGCCCCATTTTGGGTTAAGGAATGTGTGGTATCACTTGACATTACTCGATGAGTATTATTGATGTGCTAATAAATTTAGAAGATGGAAGTGTGTGGAAATCTACTTTTGTTTATGGAGAACCTAAAACAGAACAATGTTATCAATTCTGGGATCTTCTTCGTTTTATTAGAGCTCACTGGAACGGGCCTTGGTTATGTGCAGGAGATTTTAATGAAGCCTTAAGTAGTGATGAGCATTTGGGAAGAACAGAAAGAGGTGGATCACAAATGAAGCTCTTTAGGGAATGCCTAGAGAACTGTGGTCTCCTGGATCTAGGATTCTCAGGGCCAAAGTTTACGTGGAATAATAGGCAAGAAGGTATTAATAATGTGAGAGTACGCCTTGATCGAGCAGTGGTTAATGGTCAGTTCCTACAACTTTTCGATGACTGCCATGTAGATAATATAATCACCTTCTCCTCGGACCACTATGCCATTTTGATATCAATTGGTAGGGGAGGGGACACAAAGGATTACAGACATGTCACCCAAAATTTTAGATACGAAGCTATGTGGGCAAGAGCAGCCGACTACAAGGAAGTAGTGGAGAAGAACTGAACTGAAGGGTTGAATGGTCATAGGGACCTCCAAACTGTATGGCGAAATATTAATGAAATGGCTGGGAAATTAAAACAGTGGAGCTCTAGATCTTTTGGATCAATCCATAGAAAGATTCAAAAACTTGAAAAGAGAATGTCATTGCTTTGTTCCTCATGTGCCACACAGGGGTATTCGACTGAAGAGAAGGAAATAGAAAGGAAGCTTTGTGAGCTGTTGGAATGTGAGGAAATTATGGTTCGGCAACGATCAAGGATTGATTGACTGAAAGAGGGAGATAGAAACACATCTTTTTTCCAAGCTCGAGCTACTGCTAGAAAAAACACTAACAGAATAAAATACCTTATAAGGGAAGACAGTACAAAGTGCTTAAAACAAGACGAACTCCAAGGTATGGTCCATGATTTTTACATGAAATTATTTACTTCTGAATCATGCGAGGATATTGACAGTATTTTAGAGGCAGTCCCACAAAAGATTAACCAAAATATAAATGATGAATTATGTAAACCATATACAGATGAGGAGATTCAAGATGCTTTATTCCAAATGGGCCCAACAAAGGCGCCTAGCCCAGATGGCTTCCCAGCAATCTTTTATCAACGTCATTGGGACTTTTCAAGCATGATATATGCATGGCTGTCAGAAGTTTCCTTCAAGGCAAGAGCATTCCAGAGGGACTTTGTGATACCACAATTGTGCTAATCCCTAAGATATCTAAGGCGGAACACTTGGTAAACTACCGTCCAATCAGTTTATGTAATGTTCTCTATAAAATTGCTTCTAAAGTTCTAGCCAATAGATTAAAAATATTTTTAAATGACATAATTTTAGAAGAGAAAAGCGCTTTTGTTCCAGACCGTTTGGTAACTGACAATGTTCTAATTGCATATGAATGCATCCATACTATTAAGAAGCCGAAAGCTAAAACACCTTTCTTTGCTTTGAAGGTGGATATGATGAAGGCTTATGATAGAGTGGAGTAGAAATATCTAAATGGTATTATGCACAAGCTTGGTTTTGCCCAGGAATTTATTGCAACAATCATGAGATGTGTGACAAATGTGAAATATGCAATTAAAGTTAACGGAAAGCTATCTAAACCTTTCTGTCCATCACACGGCCTACATCAAGGAGATCCAATCAACCCTTATTTATTTTTTTATGTGCAGAAGGGCTCTCTAGTTTGATGAAGAAAAAAGAGCAACAAGGATATCTAAGAGGCGTTAGAAATGGAAGTACTGGCCCTCCTGTATCCCACCTCCTTTTTGCTGATGATACTATATTTTTCATAAGGGGTGATGCAAAGAGTGTACAAGCTTTAAATGATGTATTGCAAGTGTATAGTAATGGATCAGGCCAACGAATTAATTTTAATAAGTCATCGATTATCGGGTTTATAAATCCGGGGTCCCTCATGGACCGGCTTCCCAACAAAGGTTTGGCCCAGCAGACAATATTGCGAACGACGCGCAACTCCTGGGCCGGCCCAAATACCTAAACGATAGGCCAGAAGGATGATCCAATCTCCAACCGGAAGGCCTCGCTAAAGAGGAACAACGGTCGCTTCCGGCTCCAGCCCGCCTCTCTGACTGGAAGGCCTGGCCAAAGAGGACTTCCAACTCCGACCTGCGTCTCCAACCGGGGATACACCGAACCTCTGCTTACAGCTCTTCTCCAACTGGCACAATCAGAGCCGACTGGGACCAACCGACCGGGGACACCCGCTCGGTGAGGACTAGGAAACGGGCGGAGCAAGTAAAGCAGGACGCTCAAAGTCAACAGCAATACCGAGGATAGTACCCTGCACACCTGCAGGACAGTACCAACATGACATGTCAGAAGAGTGCCCTACAACCTTCCAGGCATGTCAGAACCCAAGTAATGTTGCGGGTGCCGACATTTGCCCTATAGTGTTGTGGGCGCCTGCAAACTCTCATACCAGACGAACACGGTAAAACCCCTTACATGCCTCTGGGCATCAACAGTATGGCAGGCACCGACGTTTGCCATACCAAAAAAAGACGACGCAATCTCCCACATGCATCTGACAACAACAGTGTTATAGGCGCCTACCATTATCTTGTACCCGACGGCATGGGCAACAAGACTTAGTAGCATGCGCACTCTCTCTCTCGCTTGTAAGGCCGTCCCCTTTATCTATAAAAGGGGATGTGTTCTCTCCCAACAGATAGATCCCTCAGTTCACTTACATTTATTCACCCTCTGTAGCTTTAGACACTCTAAAGCTACACAGAGCACACGCTCAAACACTTAGCACATAGCGGATCTCCCGTCACTCTCAGCCCTTCAGACTAGAGCCCAACTGAACCTCTTGTACCCCCATCTTTCTCTCTTCCATTTGTAACCCCACAACAAACTTCGAGCACCTGGGCTTAGGAATAAAGTCATCGACCGACTCAAACTGGACGTAGGGCACGTTGCCTGAACCAGTATAAACTCTGTGTCATTGAGTGCTAGGCCACCTTCAATCATAACGTACAACAAAACTACAAATATTTACGTGTTGGTCACTTTCTACACCGACATCGATCCTCTTCTCTAATCGCTGCCCTGATCCAATCAAACAGAGAGTAAAGAACGGGCTTGATACTCATAATGAAGCATTCCAATCAACCTATCTTGGTATGCCATCTTGGGTGGGGAGGTCTATTTCAAACACCTTTAATTTCCTAGCTGATCGGATTTGGAAAAAGATTAGAGGATGGTGTGATCGACCACTATCAAGAGCTGGTAGAGAAGTGATGCTCAAATATGTGGCTCAAGCAATTCCAACATATGTAATGAGTTGTTTCCGCCTTCCACCCAAAGTATGCAATAGGCTGAGATCAATTATATCTGACCATTGGTGGGGCTTCGAGGATGGCAGAAAGAAAATGCATTGGCGATCCTGGGATTGGCTGACTGCACCAAAAGCTGTTGGGGGATGGGTTTTAGAGATATGGAATTATTCAATCAAGCAATGCTAGGAAGGCAAAGTTAGAGAATTCTTACTGTACCAAACTCTTTGTGTGCTAAGGTGATTAAGGGTAGGTATTTCCCCCATGGTGACTTCTGGAATGCGAAACAACCAAGAAATTCTTCTTACACATGGCGCAGGATGTTATTGTTGGATATATTATGGGCTTAGCCCGTATAATATTTAATAAATCAAATAAACTCTATGGTCCATAACATTAAGCGTTGTATGGTTTAATACCGTACGGGATTTTGGCTGAACGTTAACTCAGTGTATTTGGTTAGAAAATATCCATCTTAATTGAGAAGCTGAGAAAAAGACACAGGAGTGCCACACGCGCACGCGCGCCGCCGCCGCTACCGGCGGCTAGGCCAGGCCGTGGGCATGGGCGTGGGCCGAGGCCATGGCAGGCAGGCGGCGAGCGAGCAAACGGGTGGGTGTGGCCAGATTTTACCACTTAATCCACATAATTACGGGAGTTTCTATCTTTTATGGTGGAGGCGAGTTGATTGCGCCAGTTACCGTCTCTTCGTGTCTCCGTCTCCTGAGTTTCTCCGCTGGCTTTCTCCCTCCCCTCCGCTGGGCATAAAAGAAAAAGTCCTCCATCAGTCCAATCTTCCCTTCGCTTTTGAGAGACCACATCTCAGCCGCCCTTTGGTTTTTCCCGTCCCGTACCTCTGCGCGCACGGAGTAACGAGAGAGTAGGTGCCTCCGAAACCCTCGTCCGCCTGCAAACCTTGCACGGGGTGTGCGGCAATTAGGTTTTTGGGGAGCGATTCCACGACTGCTCATCCATGTCGTAGACGCAGACGTCTTCTTCCTGGTGATCGCTCGCGGAACAGCAAGGTGTCTTCTTCCTGGTGACCGTTCATGGGACTGCACTGCGAACACCTTCCTGCATCGACTATGGTCCACGACTTCGAGCAACGCACTATGTCTGGTGCGAATGGAGCCTCCGATGCCCTCGGCATGGGACCCTCCGCTGGGTACACTCTTAACTCTCTGATTACCGTATTTTGTGTACTTACTGTATCGATTGGTATGTCATACTTGAATGATGTAGTGTTTGTTAGTGATATACACATACACATATATGTCGTCACGTACCTGCCGATGTTTTATTTTTGGATTAAATTGACCATGAAAATGCCTAATTATCTAACAATCCAAAAACCTAATGTGAGGCAATTTTCTATCAGTGGTTTTGCTGCTGCTTTGAAGCCAAATAACTTTGATGGCAAGAATTTCATGATATGGCATGCCAAGATGGTGTTGTGGTTGACTGCTATGAACTGCTATCACGCCACATAGGGAAAGCCTGAACAATTTACTCCTGAGGAGGAGCAAAAGTTCTTGGCTGCCGATAACCTATTTTGAGGCGCCGTGATTAGTGCACTTCATAGTAAGTATGAGAAAAACTACATATCTTGCACATCAGGCAAAGAATTATGGGATGCTCTTGAGGCAAAGTTTGGAGTTTCTGATGCTAGTAGTGAGTTGTACCTTATGGAGCAGCTATATGACTACAAAATGGTTGAAAACCGTTCTGTAGTGGAACAAGCTCATGAAATGCAGGCGCTAGGAAAGGAACTAAAACATTTTCCATGTTTGTTGCCCGACAAGTTTATGGCTGGCGGTATAATCGCTAAGCTGCCACCTTCTTGGAGGGATTTTGCTACTTCTCTAAAACACAAGAGACAACAGTTTAGCGTGGCTGAGCTTATTGGATCTCTTGATGTTGAGGAGAGGGCGAGAGCAAAAGAGAACCGTGGAAAAGGAGTTGAGTCTTCCGCTGTCAATATGGTGCAGAAGAAAAACTCATTTTGCATCCCGTAATAAAAAGAAGAAGAACATGCAAGAGAACAACAATACAAAGCCTAAGCAAA
Organism: Miscanthus lutarioriparius; assembly: GCA_904845875.1. Classification (NCBI taxonomy): domain Eukaryota; kingdom Viridiplantae; phylum Streptophyta; class Magnoliopsida; order Poales; family Poaceae; genus Miscanthus; species Miscanthus lutarioriparius. The sequence continues at coordinate 23,597,869 of CAJGYO010000008.1, forward strand.
CTACTGGGTTTAAGAAGAAAAACAATAAGAAAGGCGGAGGTTGCTTTGTGTTGCGGGAGTGATGAGCATTGGGCAAGTGCGTGCCCAGACCTCAAATATAAGCAAGAAAAGAAATTAGCAAACATGGTGATTAGCGAGACTGGAGGAGGGACATCTAGGTATGGTAATTCTTTACCTTTTGTTCTTTTAGTTTGTCTTTCACCTGAGTGGTGGATGGATAGCGGTGCTAATATTCATGTGTGTGCTGATGTTTCTTTGTTTACTTCCTATCAGGCCGGCGGGACTGGAGCCTTGCTGATGGGAAACGGTTCGCATGCACGTGTTCTTGGTGTTGGTACGGTCGTTCTAAAGTTTACTTCAGGAAAGACGGTGTTATTAAAGAACGTGCAGCATGTCCCCTCCATCAAGAAGAATCTTGTTGGCGGTTCTCAAATGTGTCGCGATGGCTTTAAAATTATGCTTGAGTCCAATAAGTGTGTTGTGTCGAGACATGGAACATTTGTTGGAAAATGTTATGATTGCGGAGGCTTGTTCCGCTTATCTTTGCTTGATGGTGTGTGTAATAAAGTAGTGAACAATGTTAATGTTTCAGATGAGTCAAATATATGGCATTCACGACTTTGTCACATTAATTTTGGCTGTCTCACGCGGCTTGCAAATCTAAATTTAATCCCAAAATTTAACTTAGTCAAAGATTCTAAGTGCCAGGTGTGTGTGCAATCGAAGCAACCGCGCAAGCCTCACAAGGCTGCTGAGGCGAGGAACTTGGCACCATTAGAACTCGTTCATTCTGATTTATGAGAAATGAATGACGAATTGACTAAAGGCGGTAAATGATACTTCATGACATTTATAGATGATTGTACTAGATTTTGCTACGTGTATTTATTGAAAACTAAAGATGAAGTGTTGCATTATTTTAAACTCTATAAAGCAGAGGTAGAAAATCAACTTGAGAAGAAAATCAAACGTTTGCGGTCCCATCGTGGGGGAGAATATTTCTCAAATGAATTTTCTGAGTTTTGCGCGGTGCATGGAATTATTCATGAGAGGACGCCATCATACTCACCACAGTCCAATGGAATTGCAGAGAGAAAGAACCGCACTCTAACTGATTTGGTTAATGCCATGTTAGAGACTGCGGGACTATCTAAGGAATGGTGGGGTGAGGCTATATTGACAGCGTGTCATGTCCTAAATAGGGTGCCCACAAAGAACAAAGAAATTACACCATTCGAGGAATGGGAGAAGAAGAGATTAAATCTCTCTTACCTGCGAACTTGGGGTTGTTTGGTAAAGGTGAATGTGCCAATAAACAAAAAGCGAAAGCTTGGACCAAAGACTGTTGATTGTGTTTTTTTGGTAATGCTATTCACAGCGTGGGTTATAGATTTTTAATTATAAATTCTAGTGTTCCTAAGATGGTTGTTAATACAATCATGGAATCTAGAGATGCTACATTTTTTGAGAATGAATTTCCCATGAAAAATGCACCTAGCATGACTGGTCATGAATTTATAAGTCCCCATGAGCATGAAAATTTTACTCCGATAGAACAAATTGAGGAACCCTATATGCAAAATCTTGAGGAGGATGACACTATAGTCACTAGGAAAAGTAAGAGACAGAGGACTGCAAACTCTTTTGGTGATGACTATATTGTGTACCTTATGGATGACACACCAACGACCATTGAAGAGGCATATTCCTCTTCTGATGCTGACTTGTGGAAGGAAGCAGTACGGAGTGAGATGGATTCTATTATGTCTAATGTAACTTGGGAAATAGTTGATCGTCCTTATAGGTGCAATCCTATAGGGTGCAAATGGGTGTTCAAGAAAAAGCTTAGGCCTAATGGTACTATCGAGAGGTACAAGGCAAGACTTGTGGCCAAGGGTTATACTCAAAAGGAAGGTGAGGATTTCTTTTATACTTATTCACAGGTTGCCCGATTGACTACAATTCAAGTTTTGCTTTCCCTAGCAGCCTCTTATGGTCTTATCGTTCATCAAATGGATGTCAAGATAGCTTTCCTAAACGAAGAGTTAGAGGAGGAGATCTATATGGATCAGCTGGAGGGTTTTGTAGCAAATGGTCAAGAAGACAAGGTGTGTAAATTATTAAAGTCATTATATGGCCTAAAACAAGCTCCTAAGTAGTGGCATGAGAAGTTCGACAGAACTCTAATATCTGTTAGCTTTGTTGTGAATGAAGCTGACAAATGTGTGTATTATCGGTATGGTGGGGTGAAGGAGTTATTTTGTGCTTATATGTTGATGACATACTGATCTTTGGATCTAGCCTCAAAGTGATTGAGGAGGTGAAGGAATTTTTATCTAATAATTTTGAAATGAAAGATTTGGGAGAGGCTGATGTTATTCTTAATATCAAGCTTCTGAGAGAAGGTGATGGTGGGGTAACTCTGTTATAATCCCACTATGTGGAAAAGGTGCTGAGTCGCTTTGGGTTCAGTGACTGTGAACCTGCTCCTACACCTTATGACCCAAGTGTGCTATTGAGGAAAAATCAGAGAATAGAAAGGGATCAATTGAGATATTCCCAGATCATTGGTTTGCTCATGTATCTTGCTAGTGCAACAAAGCCTAACATCTCATTTGCTATGTGCAAGCTGAGCCAGTTTGTGTCAAACCCGGGAGATGATCACTAGCGTGCTCTTGAGAGAGTGATGCGCTATCTAAAAGGCACTATGAGCTATGGTATTCATTATACCGGACACCCGAAGGTGCTGGAAGGCTATTGTGATGCCAACTGGATCTTTGATGCTGATGAGCTTTATGCCATAAGTGGATATGTGTTTTCGCTTGGAGGTGGTGCTGTTTCCTAGAAGTCTTGCAAGCAGACTATCTTAACGAAGTCTACAATGGAAGTAGAACTCACAGCATTAGACACCGCTGGCTCTGAGGACGAGTGGCTTCGTGATCTCCTTATGGATTTACCGGTTGTTGAAAAACCCATACTGGCTATTTCTATGAACTGCGATAACCAGACTGTGACTACGAAGGTTAACAGTTCTAAGGATAACATGAAGTCCACAAGGCATGTTAAGAGACGACTAAAATCTGTCAGAAAATTGAGAAACTCTGGAGTAATAGCGTTGGACTATGTTCACATGTCTAACAATCTGACAGATCAATTCACTAATGATCTATCACGCAATGTGATAGAAAGTGCATCGAGAGAGATAGGTATGAGACCCACATGAAATTTACTATAGTGGTAACCTGTTCTATGTGATCAGAGATCCCGTGAAGTAGGATGGTGAAACAAGCTATTAATAAATTGTGAGGAAAGATCCTTAGTAAGACTCATTTCTGATGCATATCTTTCCTTTCTGTAAGGCAGGTTGGTTTTTACCTTAATGTGTTCCAAGTGGCTTGCTAAAGCAAAGATGTTGTCCTACAGAATATCTTTTGAAGAACACACCTATATGAGTCAGACTGCTGGTCACAGTCTATGAGATTTGGGTGATCTCTAAATACTCATGAAAGGCACTGGAGTATGACTTATATGCTTCAAATAGAGGGGATGCCTTTTGCAGCCTAGTATCAGCTAAGGACTTTAGTGACATTCATCTCACACAAAACTGTCAATTCAAGGCTTAGTCCATTGTTCAGTTATGACTGAGTGAAACTATTGCTCTAGATGGATGTTCAACTTAACAGTCTCCATCAAAACACTGGTATATAAAAGAAATGTGGTTCTGAGACTACTTTGTTACAAACCCTAGAGTTTGGTGGAGATTATTGTTGGATATATTATGGGCTTGGCCCGTATAATATTTAATAAATCAAATAAAACTCTATGGTCCATAACATGAAGTGTTGTATGGTTTAATACCGTACATGATTTTGACTGAACGTTAACTCAGCTTATTTGGTTGGAAAATATCCATCTTAATTGAGAAGCTGAGAAAAGGATACAGGAGTGCCACACATGCGCGCACGCCATCGTCGCCGCCGACAGTCGGGCCAGGCCGGGCCGTAGGCGTGGGCCGGGCTAAGGCCATGGCCCATGGCCCTGGCCATGGGCGTGGCTGGCAGGCATGCAGGCGGCGAGCGAGCGGACGGGCGGGCGGGCGTTGGCAGATTTTGCCACTAAATCCACATAATTAGGGAGTTTCTCTCTTTTATGGTGGAGGCGAGTTGATTCCGCCAATTACCGTCTCTTCATGTCTCCGTCTCCTGAGTTCCTCCGCTGGCTTTCTCCCTCCCCTCTACTAGGCATAAAAGAAAAAGTCCTCCGTCAGTCCAATCTTCCCTTCACTTCTGAGAGACCACATCTCAGCCGCCCTTTGGTTTTCCCCGTCCCGTACCTCTGTGCGCATGGAGTAACAGGAGAGTAGGTGCCTCCGAAACCCTTGTTCGCCTATGAATCTTGCACGGGGTGTGCGGCGATTAGGTTTTTGGGGAGCGATTCTGCGACTGCTCGTCCACGTCGTAGACGTAGACGTCTTCTTCCTGGTGATCGCTCGCGGAATAGTAAGGTGTCTTCTTCCTGGTGACCGTTCATGAGACTACACTGCAAACACCTTCCTGTATCGACTGTGGTCCACGACTTCGAGCAACGCACTATGTCTGGTGCGAATGGAGCCTCCGATGCCCTCGGCATGGGACCCTCCGCTGGGTACACTCTTAACTCTTTGATTACCGTACTTTGCGTACTTACTGTATCGATCGGTATGTCATACTTGCATGCTATAGCGTTTGTTAGTGATATACATATACACATACACATACACATATATGTCGTCACATACTTGCTGATGTTTTATTTCTGGATTAAATTGACCATGAAAATGCCTAATTATCTAATAGATGTTTGGAAGAGAATTATTGAAGAAGGGTGCAATATGGAGAGTGGGTAATGGCAAAAAAAATCAAGTGATAAAAGACCACTGGATTCAAGGTTTGGGTGTGATTAAACCTGTTATTAATCTACAGGCGGACACAATAGTAAGCTATGTTATAGATGAAGCTAAGGGGACATGGAATGAGAATCTGGTTAAGGAGTGTTTTAATCCAAGTGATGCTGAGCAAATCTTAGAACTACCATTATGCCACAACCATTGCGAAGATTTTCCTTCATGGCCTTATACTAAAGAGGGTATCTACTCTGTCAGATCAGCCTACAACTTGGCAAAAATGGAAGGATTCCACAAATTCTTAAGTGTAAATGGAAAAGGGGAAAGTTCTGATATGACAAAAATAAAGAGGGTATGGAAACGACTCTAGATGATCAAGGCTACTGCAAAGATGAAAATAATACTTTGGGGAATGGCTCATGATTGTTTGCCGACCGAAATGCAACTTAAGCATAGACGCATCCTAGCACCATATGCATGTTGCTTTTGTGGGCGAGAAGAATCTGTTGAGCATGCTCTGCTTATGTGCCAATATGCATCTGAGGTATGGCGACAAGTAAAGGAGTATGGAATCAAAAGAAATCTCAGATCCTTTAATTCAATTAGACAGTGGTTTTTTGAATTCCTTGCTGAAGCATCAGATGAAGTTTTGATGATCTTTACTATCACTGTTTGGCACATTTGGGAAGCAAGGAATGCTGTTCGAAATGGAGAAAGTTGGGTCCATCCTCATTGTATTGCCGAGAAGGTAAAAGCTTGCACTGAAATGGTTTTCCTACACATGTTTAAACCATCTACATCTCACAGGTGTGAACCTAATTATCCATAGTAAAATGTGTTTCGCCGCCAGATGGATGGCTAATGGTGAATGTGGATGCGGCCATCTTTGAGGATCCACCATGGATGGGCATTGGTATTGTGATTAGAGACCATTCAGGGTTTTTGTAGCTGCTTGCTACCATAAAATTGATCAAATTACAGATGCTGAAATGGCAGAAGCTTTGGCGGTTCGTTATGCTGTGTATTTTGCAAAGGAGTATAATCTTCATCAAGTATTAGTGGCCTCTGATTGCTTAAATCTTATCAAGAAGATATAATATCCTGTAATGGATAGGTCACATGTTGGTGTCATTGTTTAGGAGATTAAATATGTTGCTTCTGGGAGTTCAATCTCTTTTATCCATATTAGTAGGTGGTGTAACCAGGCAGCTCATGTAATGGCTAAAGTAGCTAATGAATGTAATGGATGTATTTGGCTTAATGAAGCCCCAGAGCTCATTAAAGCCATCTTGTGTAACGAACGTTTCAATTAATTAATATATATATTGCTGCCTTCAAAAAAAGGTTATTTTGTAATGATACATGCTCTTTGCTAGAAAAAGTAGGTGACTTGATATTTTAGTTTAATGATTGCTTCAAAGAATGCTATACATATAGGTAAAGAGCAATCTTGAGGGGATGCCTGAAATTAATCCAACGTGGGTTTTCTACAAGCACTTCCATACGAAAGTTACTGGAGTTGGCGATAAGAGAGAATTGAGGCTACAAGAACATCTCAATCACACCTTTTAGGACCGAAGCTAAACGAGGGACTGAAGTTTAGTTGGGCAGTATGGATATGAATATTTCATGACAAAGCAATTTGACGAAATGATTACATGAAGTAGGAATATTCATAAAGAAAACAGTGGCGGAGCTCACAACAAATTATGGGGGTTGCATCTACACCGTTCTTTAAGTCAATTTGATCCAAGGGCTCACGTTGGACGCTCCGGGCTATATATACCAGCCCCTGCCACCCCCAGGCATATTGCATAAGTTATTTTAGAAGATAGAAACCCTAATCATCCTCAGAGCTCCACCATATTCTAGTGCATAGCTAGTTAGGCTAGGTCTAGAGGGAGGCAAGCAGGCTTCGCTTGGATTCCCGATCGTGTCAAGAGCGTGGTTTGGTATAATCTTTTGTACCCCCTCTCTTTTGTACCTCCATTACTTTTATATACTAGTTACAACTGTTATGACAATATCAATATTCATCTTATTCATGTTCTTCATTATAATGTTCATCGTCTACTTTGATTATATGCTTAGTATAGTTGGATTATCGTCATATTCATGCATAAGTTCGTATAGCGTTCACTCTAAGGTACCATGGGTGAGTGGACGACATTGTGTAAGCATGGTACTTATACATTGTTTACCTATGGATACACCCTATATTCTAGGTCATGTGGTAGATCGTGGATGTGACACTCTCGTTGAGTCCTTCGTAGTGTACTCCCCGAATATAGGCGCACGTAGGGTTTGGTTACGAAGGAAGAGCAAGCTCTATTCTTAATCTTCCTTAGTAATATCCCTTATATGTAGATATGAAGATGGTCTTAGCAATGATTACTAGGTATAATTGCACTAATCAATGTATGCTTTGACTTGTTATTAAGAATGACTTAGGAATTATTCCTCTAATATTCTACCTGACCATACTAATATCATAGAAAGGAGTACTCTGAGTGATTTATCATTATCATTGATCAATACTTATCATATATATATATATATATATATATGTATGTATATCTTACCCTATGACTTACCCTTGTTATGAGTAGAACATTGGTTATGGTTTACTTCTCCATCAATAGTATAAGTTATCAATACATGTCCATGCTAGACCTTTCCTGTGGTAAAAATATAAATAACAATACCCGGAATACTCCCGGGTGAAGTGCTACAATGGTATAATTATCTGTGCGCTTGCAGATCCTTTTTGTTCATATATTTATTTATTTTTCCTAGTCACATAATTAATAAAGAACCGCTTAGTATTATTCTAGTAGTAATGCTATGTAGTACCGACAAGTATCTCTAATATCATCACTAGGGATGACAACCTAGTAAAGTTAGGAGATATAGGTTTATAATAGGTGTCTATTTAAAAACAAGTGACACGTTAAAAAATACTAACAAGCATTTTTGGCGTTGTTGCTAGGGACTAGATTTAAAACTCTGTTCTTAGTAGCGACGCTAAGAAATGTCAACAGTGTTGTTGTAGAATTTTTTTAATAGACTATTCACCCCTCCTCTAGCCATTAGGACCTTTCAAGTGGTATTGGAGCTGTGGTCACCTTGATTTGAGGCTTAACAACCTTCGGTGTCAAAATGACTCAAATCAATAACACCAAAAAGCCACCCCAATTTGATGGCACAAATTATCCATATTGAAAGTCAAAGATGACCAATCATATCAAGTTAATGAATACAAGAGTGTGGAAGGTGGTGGAGACCAAAATTGAGAGAGCCAATCCAGAAAATCCCACCGCGGCCGAAGAAGTGCTTCTCCAAAATAATGACATTGCTCTTAGTGCTATTTATGATGCTATTGATGAGAGAACATTTGAGCAAATCAAGAACATTGAGATAGCTCATGAAGCTTGGAAGAAGTTGGAAGAATCATTTGAGGGTACCAAGGCAATAAAGGGTGCAAAGGCATACATTCTCAAGGAGAAATTTTCTAGCTTCAAGATGAAGGAAGATCATAGTGTGTCGGACATGTTTCATCGGATGGAAGTGCTTGTCCATGATCTCAAAGCACTTGGTGAGAAGGTGGAGGACAAGGACTTCTCCCATAAGTTCTTGAGATGCTTACCCACAAGATTTGGCATGTTGGTCACCTTGCTAGTGAGGACCGGTTTGGACACAATGACACCAAACCAAATCTTGGGAGATATCATGGCCAATGATGCTTATAAAGATGATGATGAGAAGGAAGAAAAGAACAAATAGAAGAAGGATGATAAGAAGGATGAGAAGAAGAAGAGTGTGGCATTCAAAGCCGGTTCATCATCCAAGGGCAAGGCCAAGCAAGATACATTAAGTGAAGATGATGGTTCATGGGATAATGATGATGATGATGATGAGAAGATGGCTCTCTTTGTCAAGAGATTTGGCAAGTTCATGGTGAAGAAGTGCTACCATGCTAGAAGGAAGAATTCTTCATCCAAGAACAAAGAAGAATCAACAAGGTGCTTCAAGTGTGGAAGCAACGATCATCTTGTTGCTCAATGCCCATACAATAGCGATAATGATGATGATGACAAGAAGAGCAAGAAGAAGGACAAGAAGGAAAAGAAAGAAAAGAAGGACAGGATGACCTTCAAGAAGAAGAAGAAGAAGGGTGGTTCATATGTCATCACTTGGGATAGTGATGCTTCCTCAAGTGATGATGATGAAAGTGATGATGACAAGACCACCAAGAAGAAGGCTCTTGCAAGCATTGCCATAAATGAGAAACCTTCTCTCTTCGACACTCCATCATGGTTCATGGCTAAGGCCACTAAGGTACAAAATTGTGATGGTGAATGTGATGAGGAACATGGTAATGAAAGTGAAAGTGAAAGTGACATTGATGATGAACCCACTAAAGATGAATTAATTGACATGTTAGAAGATGCTAAAGAACATTTTGACATTAAGAGAAGGGAATGCAAAGACTTGCACAAGGAACTAAAAGCCCTTAAGCAAGCCTTTGATGAGCTCAATGCATCTTATGAGAAGCTTGGCAAGGCTCACAAGAAGCTTGAAAAAGCTCATTTCTCTCTACTTAATGAGCAAAATGAGAAGGAGCTTGTTGTAACATGTGACAAAGGCTTAACTTGTGATATAATTGATGAATCATTCTATAAGCCTATCATTGTTGTTTCCACTAACCCTTGTAGCACTTCCACTTCTAGCTCATCTAGGAGTGATGGTTTCACTTGTGATGCTAATGGTTGAGAATGAAACACTCAAGAAGGAGGTAAAAGAGCTCAATCACACCTTGGCTAAGGTCTATGGTGGTGAGGACCGCTTGCTTATGTGCTTGGATAGCCAAAGAGCTTCTCTCTACAAAGAGGGATTGGGCTATACCCCCAAGAAAGGCAAGGCGGCCTTTGCCCCTCACAAGACTAGTTTGGTGAAGAACAATGATCAGTTTTGTACTAGTTGCAAGTAAATTGATCATGTAGAGCAAAAATGCATGAAAAGAAGTCTCAAGCCAATGTATCCTCAATTAAGCTTGATTCTTTCTATGTGCTTACTAAAGGTACTAATGGTGTGAAGGCTAAGTTCATTGGTGCACCATGGATGGGCTCAAAGAAGAAAGTCATTTGGGTGCCAAAGAGCTTAGTAACTAACCTTCAAGGACCCAAGCAAGTTTAGGTACCTAAAAAGAATTGATCTTCTTTTGTAGGTAAATTACAAAGTCGGAGGAAGACATTGGGTTCTTGATAATGGGTGCACTCAATACATGACCGGTGATGCAAGAATGTTCAACTCAATCAATACCAATGTCAATGATGGTTATGATAGTATCACATTTGGTGACAATAGCAAAGGCAAGGTTAAAGGTCTTGGTAAGATTGCAATATCCAATGACATGAGCATTTTCAATGTGTTGCTAGTAGAGAGCTTGAACTTCAATTTGCTATCCGTAGCTCAATTGTGTGATCTTAGATTAAAATGCATATTTAGGGTAGATGATGTAGAGATCATAAGCGTAGATGGCTCTAACTTGATCTTCAAAGGCTTTAGATATGAGAATCTATACTTGGTTGATTTCAATGCTAGTGAAGCTCAATTGTCAACATGCTTGTTCACTAAATCTAGTATGGGTTGGTTATGGCATAGAAGGTTTGGTCATGTTGGAATGAAACAATTGAATAGATTGGTTAAGCATGACTTGGTTAGAGGCTTGAAAGATGTTGTGTTTGAAAGGATAAGCTTTGTAGCTCTTGTCAAGCCGGCAAACAAGTTGGAAACACCCATCCTAAGAAGAGCATAATGAGCACTAGCAAGGCATTTGAGTTGTTGCACATGGATTAGTTTGGGCCAACACAATACATTAGCATCGGTGGAAACAAATATGGCTTTGTGATAGTGGATGACTATACAAGATACACTTGGGTATTCTTTCTAGTGGACAACAGTGATGTGTTTGCAACATTCAAATCATTTGTTAAGGGCATACACAATGAATTTGAAACAACCATCAAGAGAGTAAGAAGTGACAATGGTAGTGAGTTCAAGAACATTAGAATTGATGAGTTGTGTGATGAATTTAGAATTAGACATCAATTCTCGGCCAAGTATACTCTACAATCAAATGGCCTTGTTGAGAGGAAGAATAGAACACTCATTGATATGGCAAGGTCTATGCTTAGTGAGTACAATGTGAGTCAATCTTTTTGGGCCGAAGCTATCAACACGGCTTGCTATTGTAGCAACCGCTTATATTATCACCCATTGAAAGAGAAGACACCATATGAGCTCTTGAATGGTAGAAAGCCCAACATTGCATACTTTTAGGTATTTGGTTGCAAATGCTATATCTTGAAGAAAGGCACTAGATTGGGCAAGTTTGAGAAGAAGTGCGATGAAGGATTCTTGCTTGGATACTCAACCACTAGCAAAGCATATAGAGTTTGGAATTTGGCAAGTGGTACTCTTAGGAAGTACATGATGTTGAATTTGATGAAACCAAGGGTTCCCAAGATAAGAATGAGAACTTGGATGATGTTAGAGGCATTCAACTTTCAAATGCCATGAAGAACATGGATGTTGGTGAATTGAGGCCTAGGCAAGTGAATGATGATGAAGATGATCAAGTGCAAGTGCTCTCTAACTCAAATGTGCAAATTGATATCAAGCAAGTACAAGTGGATCTCATGATAATGAACAAGATCAAGTGGCTAGTACATCATCTCAACCCAATGATCAAGCAAGTGCAAGCAATCAAGTTCCAATACTCCAACCAACCAATATTGCAAGAGATTATCCATTGGACATTATAATAGGAGATATTTCTAGAGGTGTACAAACAAGATCAAGATTAGCATCATTTTGTGAGCATTTCTTATTTGTGTCATCCATTGAACCAAAGAAGATAGATAAAGCATTGAAGGATGTTGATTGGGTGAATGCTATGCATGAAGAATTGAACAACTTCACTAGAAATCAAGTATGGGAGTCAGTTGAAAGACCAAAGGGGCACAATGTGATTGGAACCAAATGGGTCTATAAAAACAAGCAAGATCAAGATGGGATAGTAGTAAGAAATAAAGCAAGATTGGTAGCACAAGGCTATACACAAGTTGAAGGTCTTGACTTTGGAGAAACATATGCCCCCATTGCTAGATTAGAAGCAATTAGAATCTTGCTATCCTATGCTTGTGCCCACAACATCAAGCTCTATTAAATGGATGTCAAGAGTGCATTTCTCAATGGCTACATCAATAAAGAAGTATATGTTGAGCAACCTCCTGGTTTTGAAGATGACAAGAAGCCTGACCATGTGTATAAGTTGAAGAAGGCATTGTATGGCTTGAAGCAAGCACCTAGAGCATGGTATGAGAGATTGAGGGACTTTCTCCTCTCAAAAGGGTTCATCATGGGTAAGGTTGACACCACACTTTTCACCAAGAAGATTGGCAAAGACTTATTTATGTTGCAAATCTATGTTGATGACATCATATTTGGATCAACCAATCAAGACTTTTGTGAAGAGTTTGGAAAGATGATGGCTAATGAGTTTGAGATGTCCATGATTGGAGAGTTGAGTTACTTCCTTGGTATTCAAATCAAGCAATTGAAGAATGGTACATTTGTGAGTCAAGGCAAGTACATCAAAGACATGCTTAAGAAGTTTGGCATGAATGAAGCAAAGGCCATTAGCACACCAATGGTAACAAATAGCAACTTGGATAGTGATGCAAGTGGCAACATGGTGATCAAAAGTTGTATCGGTCTATGATTGGAAGCCTACTCTATGTGAACCGCATGAAGGCCGGATGTCATGTTTAGTGTGTGTATGTATGCAGGATTTCAAGCCTCACCAAGAGAAAGTAATTTGAAGGCTACAAAGAGAATATTGAGGTACTTGAAGCATACATAAAATATTGGTTTGTGGTATTCCAAAGGAGCAAAGTTTGAGCTAGTTGGTTACTCTAACTCGGATTATGTGGGATGCAAGGTTGAAAGGAAGAGCACGTCAGGTACATGTCAATTGTTGGAAACATCACTTGTTTCATGGTCATCAAAGAAGCAAAATAGTGTTGTATTATCAACCGCTGAAGCTGAATACATATCCGCCGGTAGTTGTTGTGCACAAATTCTTTGGATGAAGGCCACCTTGAATGACTTTAGAATCAAGTTCAAGAAAGTGCCATTGCTATGTGACAATGAGAGTGCAATCAAGCTAACCAACAATCTGGTTCAACATGCAAGAATAAAGCACATTGATGTCTGTCATCTTTTTATTAGAGATCACCAACAAAAGGGGGACATTTGCATTGAGAGTGTGGGCACCGAAGATCAACTTGCCGATATATTCACCAAGCCATTGGATGAGAAAAGATTTTGCAAGCTAAGGAATGAGTTGAACATATTGGATTTCTCAAATATGTGTTGATGCACCCCCCACTTATATGACATGCCTCTCTTTCGAGCAACCAAGATAAAAGTTGATTGGCATGCATACATCCTTTGCTAAGGACATGTTTAGTGCATCTAGTCATTCCTCATGATGCTAAGATATAAGAAAATCAAATGAATTTGATGCTTGTATGGTACCACTATTGCTTCTATGCTTGACTTGATCTAGTGGTAGCATATGACATGTTTGTGGGCTTGTGAACCTAGTGTTTGATCTAGAAAATGAGCAACAAGTGTTTAACTCAACATGGTACAAGATAACCCTTATTTGGAGGTGTGAAGAAGCTTGTCCTTGGATCAAACCGAGTTAAATATCTTGGGCAAGTGTTCTAGATTGGACCAATTTTGGGAAAATGATACTCACCCTATTGATTGACATTGATAATCTTAACCTATCTAAAATTGAACCTTTGTGGTCATTGATGACAAAAGGGGAGAAATTGCACAAAGATAAGGTTAAATGACAAAGGAGGAGAGCTTTGACATAGGAGGAGATATATGAGAAAGTAAGAGGATCAATTAAAATTTTGAGCACACAAGTAGGTGGAGCAAGCTCATAAACTTGATTGGTGCATTTGGATATGCATTTCATATGTTTGCTTGCATGGCACAAGTTTTAAATTTAATGCTTGTGTGGTGTATGCTAGTTGTAGGTTTGAATGATGAAATGAAAAACTAGCATGCATAGGTTGAGTAACTAGACTTGTGTTTATATTATGAAAACCAGACCCTTGCTTCTAATGTGGATCTCATGGGGTATTCTAGATTTTTGTGTGCATATCTAGTTACTAATGGTGCTAAGGATGGTATATCGGTGCACTCCAATTGGTATCACGCTTCAAAGGTCCATCTCTTATATCTTAGCATCATTTCATAGACATTACTCTCCCACAACTCAAATCCATGCATATGTGCAAGCTTTCAATCCAAACTCTTAGCACATATGTAGGAGGAGCTAATGCTACCATTTAGGGTTTATGAAACTTGTCCATATCCTTTTACACATGGTAAATATGCTTGGGCAAGCAACTTGAATTTAATTAAATTTTAATTCATATCTTTGTGAAAGGGTTGTCATCAATTATCAAAAAGGGAGAGATTGAAAGCTCTAGTTTGGTTTTAGTGAATTGATGAAACTCTAAGTGCTAACCTAGTTTATCAAAGTGATCATGAGATAGCTAGCACTATTCCAAGTGATGGAGCAATGGTGAAGATCATGATGATGGTGTGGTGACCATGATGATCAAGTGCTTGGACATGGAAAAGAAGAAAGAGAAAAACAAAAAGCTCAAGGCAAAGGTGAAATTTAATAGGAGCTCTTTGGTTTGGTGATCGAGACACCGCCACCCCTGTGGCGGTGACCGGTAGAGGAGGCCGAGAGGGAGGTGTTATAGGGGCACCACCACCCCTTGTTCGGGGACACCGCCACTAGACGTGGCCAAGAAGGGCTGGTGCTAGGGCTAGCACCAGAAGTGGTGGTGTGCACCGCCACAGGCGTGACGGTGCACCGCCGTGGGCACCGTCACCCTGTCCGGTGGCACCGCCCCTTTTCAACAGAGAGTGGGTGAACTGGAGTTGGGCACCGCCGCGGGCACCACCACCCCTGGGCGGTGCACCGCCCCATTTTTCCAGAGAGCATGGATTTCAGGGTGTTGGCCGGGGTGGCACCGCCACCCCCTGTCCGGTGCCGCCGCCGCCTGTCCGGTGATTGTTGACAGTCAAACTAGTCGTTGGATTTGACCGTTGGGGGGCACCGCCACCCCATGTCCGGTGCCACACTGACATGTTCGATGACCCCGTAGAAGCTAACTCAAAGGGGTAATGGCTCAATTTGCTTGTGGGCTTATACATAGAGCTAGTGGCCGGCCTTGGCCACTCTCTTGGCACTTCTAATAGCTGCATACACCCTTTGAGAACTGAGCACACCACTCCACTCACTTGCACACTTGATTTCATCATCTTGAGTGAGATTGGAGAGCCACTAGTGCATTGCTTAGTGTTCTAGCATCTTGTGGCACTAGTTGGGCGATTTGGGCTGGTGGAGTTCTTGTTACTCTTGGTGTTTGCTGACACCTAGACGGTCCGATGATTGGTGGATCATCGAGCGGAGGAAGGTGATTGTCTCTGGCTCTGATCATTGTGATTGTGAGGGGTTCTTGTGTCTTCCCTAGCAGAGCGCCAAAGGCAACTCTAGTGGATTGCATGTGGCTTGTGGATCCTCATCTTGTGTTGGTTGTATGGCACCTGATTGCGGGTTAGGCGTGTGATGCCTATTAGCGCGTGAACCTCCAAGTGAGTGAATTGCCACAACGGGGACTAGCTTGCCGGCAAGCAAGTGAACCTCGAAGGAAAAATCATTGTCTTGATTGTCTCCTTGGTATTCATTGATTGATCACTTGCCATGGCATTATACCTCTCTACCACTCTCTTGTATTACATTGTGTCTTTACTTGTGTAGAGCTTGTGGTAGTTGTAACTAGTTAGCGTAGCTCTTAGTTGTAGTTCTCTTGCTAGCTTGCTCACCTAAGTGTAAATTAGTAACTTAACCTTGGTGTGATATACTAGAGATCATAGACATTAGAATTGGGTAGGTGACTTGCAACACAAGTATAGTGCTAGCGCAAAATTTGCCTCGCTATCTTATTTACTAATCACTTGTCTTAGTGTTGTTGTAGAATTTTTTAATAGGCTATTCACCCCCCCCTATAGCCATTAGGACCTTTCAGAGGAGCGAGCGGCGACAGCGGTGTGGGATGGGCACGCATCAGGGGAAGTGCAGCAGCAGCGTCGCGAGGCAAAGTAGGCGTGAGGTGTCCGAATGGGATGGACGCCCGTGGCCGATCATTATCGAATAGAAGAAAATAAAACCGATAGTGCACGACTGCACGCAACAATACTGAGAATCTGAAGCACACAAAATTTGAACCCCAAAATCTCATCTTTAGACCACCCCATGACCCCAAGCTCAAAAATTTGGGGCTCCAATAATTGAGCTATGGACACTTCTTCTCCATACAAAAATATGGTACATCAGAAAGGTTTAGTGCAATTCCAATGGTGCGTTGCAATATTGTATATAATTCACAAGTTGGATACAATACAATCCCATTCATAGCCTTTGGCCACTTGAAACATAAGAAGTCGGATATAAAGGAGTTTTGCCTCGAACTGCTCAGCACTACTCAGCTAATTACGTCTGCCAGACAAACATGTAAATACAACATTACAAATATAAGCAAGCAATCCATGGTCCAAAGTTACAGTACAATAGATTGTTATGCATTTTAGTTTCATGGGTTTAATTTCTGAAATTATGAATTCTCTGAAATAAAACCTGGAATTTCAGTGATTGCAGCTCATAAGATGTGGCAGAACCGTCCGAAATAACCCGCTTTCAGAGGCGCTTGTCTTCCACTAGAGGCTAAGCACCTCGAAAGGGAGATATATCCAACAGTTCCGTCGAGCACACCCCATGGGAGAACCCAAAAATCCACATTTTCCATCAAGATCACAAATGAGAGAATAAAGCTTACAACATTTTAGTCATTTCTTACATCACTTTTCATGCAACATCAAAGTATAATATTTATTGTTTATAATATTGGAGTATAATCATGTTATTAGAGTCTCAGCGGAAATAAAATCATTTGATGACAAGTTAAACATTAACATGATGATCCGTTATATACTTCATAACAACTTATAAGTTTTTCTATTGTAAAACATTTTGGGTGGAAGTTTTTAATAAACTCTATGTCCGCAACGTTAAGGAAATCCTCGCTGAGCACACCAGGAGGTTTCCACACACAAGTGTCAGCTCCACATGTTCCTATCACCTGTCACCTGCAATAGGGTAGGACAAACCCTGAGTACTCAATTGTACTCCGCAAGGCTTACCCATCAGGAGGAAAGAAAAGACTCCAATGATATGTAGGGCTATCTGGCTTGTGGGTTATTGCATCTACAGGAAGCATTACTAAGCGTGCATCCTTAAATTCAATTTTTATTAGTAGTCCTCATTAGTTCATTAACTAACCATTCTATGTAATCACCTATGCTACTTTCAAGCAGGTGGTAAGCAATCAGAACCATTTTACCATCTTTCATATTTCAGTTCTTGTTACGGTGCTAGATTGTAGATAAGTCGTACCGGATTACCCGGTGATTCGTGAATCAATGTGCCCAGCTGGGTACCCCGAAACACACGCCCCACTTGTACCCTAGGTACAAGTAGGACCATCCCACCACTCTCCTATTAAGGGGTCCAGGTCCCGTCCAAACTTGGACTCCAAGCCCCCACACCTGAATGCTGGACTCAGTGTGGTGCTTAGACCTTCACCATCCCTGCCTCCAATTAGTCGGTCCGGAAAGAGCCAGAACCCACTGAAAGCATCTAGGCCCCTAGATTGGATTTCGGTGATTAATGACAATATAAGATTACTATGACTAACGTGTGTTTTACAGAGGCAAATAAGTTAGGTCATGGTAATTGAGATCGATTGGGCAATCGAGGTGGTCATGCCCCTACGATGGAAATCGTTTCGGTTTTCAAAGGATGGACGACAAGGTTAAGGATGACTAGTTCTAAGTGTCGATTGGAGTTGGAGTGACACTTAGAGTAGTTTAGGACTTTGTTTTTCCTTTGGCCGTACTATTAAGGGGGTATAGACGGGTAGCTTGACCTAGATGAGTCTAGTGAGTTAGGTGTGGTGCACACTTGTTTAAACTAGCTCTAGGTAGCTCCTACATATGCCTAAAATCAAATGGAGCAAACTTCATTCACACATGATCGAGAGTTGAAGGTGAATGGAGGGTCAAATACTGACCGGACGCTGGCTTCGGTGCGACCGGACGCTGGCCGTAGGGTCCGGTCAGTTTATTTGATCAAGGGACTGCGTTCGGTGCGATCGAACACTGGAGTGGTCAAGTGACCGGACGCTGAGAGGCAGCGTCCGGTCGACTCCAGTAAGGTTCCAGAGAAGAGAATCTGCGACTGGATGCGTCGGGGCAGTTCTGACCGGACCCTGCAGGATCATCGTCCGGTCGAGTACAGTAAGGTTCCAGTAAGGTTTTAATGCGACCAGACGTGTCCGGTCAGTGGTGACCGGACCCTGTCAACGTCCGGTCAACACATTTTCATTAGTATGCAGGTTGAACTGACCGGAGCGTCCGGTCAACATGACCAGAGCGTTCGGTCACCCCGCAGAGGCACATAATGGTTCATTTTTCAGGCTGCCTTATAAATAGAAGCTCCACTCATGTGTGGAGTGATTTTTGCTCATTCCATCAGCTGAAAAACTAGTTTGTGAGTGCCAAGAAGAGCAAGATCCTAGTGAGGTGTTTGTGATTTGAGAATCCAAGAGAGAGCCCTCATTAGTGAATCAAGAGTAGCAAAGTGTGCATCCATCCTTCTCATTAGGCTTCGCGTGGTCAAGTGAGAGTTCATGCTTATTACTCTTGGTGATCGCCATCACCAAGACGGCTTGGTGGTGATTGGGAGTTCGGTGATCATCCGGAGAACTTGTGGGTGACCTGACTCAAGTAGTGAGCGGTTTTGGGTGATTCGCCGTGACAGAGTGTCGAAGAATCAACCCGTAGAGAGCACTTGATCCTTGCGATGATCAAGGGGGAGCTACACCCTTGCGCGGGTGCTCCAACGAGGACTAGTGGGGAGTGGCGACTCTCCGATACCTCGGCAAAACATCGCCGTGCTCCTCCTCTCTTTACTTTGAGCATTTACTTTGAGCATTTACTTTGAGCAATTCAATTCTTGTCTTTACATTTTTAGAATTGACATGCTAAAGTAGGATTGGAACTAGGTTGCAAGTCTTTTGTGTCTTACATCAATAGAGACACTTTTCTAGGCACAAGGGGTTAATTGGGCTAAGCATAGGATTTGTTTATTGCGAAGAAATTTAGAATTAGCCCAATTCACCCCCCCCTCTTGGGCATCTTGATCCTTTCAATTGGTATCAGAGCCTCGTGCTCACGTTGTTAAGCTTAACCGCTTAGAGCAAGATGTCTCATGGGGATGGACCTCCTCCTATCTTCGAGGGAGATGATTTTCCTTATTGGAAAATTCGCATGGAGGCGTACTTAGAAGCTCTAGACGTTGGAATACTTAGAGCCGCCTCTCATGGTTTTCCAAGACCTAGAAATCCCACACAACTTCAAGGCGATGAAGTAAATTATGAAACATGGAATGCAAAGGCTCACAACACCATCTTTAGAGGCCTTTGCAAAGGTGTGTTCAATCGCGTAAGGAACCACAAAGACGCCCATGCACTATGGTCGGATGTTTGTGCGCTCCATGAGGGAACTAAGAGTGAGCGTGAGGAACGCTATCATCTTGTCATTAAAAAGCTTAACTCTTTTGAGATGCTTCCCAAAGAAAGTGCTAATGATATGTACTCACGTTTAAATGTTCTTATAGACGAAGTCAATGGGCTTGGACTTACTCAAATGTCACCTTCCGATGTTGTGAGAAAGATCTTGAGTGTCCTCCCCATTGATAAATATGGGCACATTGTGACCGTGCTACATCAAGGTGATCTCTCCACCGCTACACCGACACAAATCTTGGGGAAGATCAATGCGCATGAAATGTATATGCACATCACGCCACAAGATGGCTCATCCTCTACAAAGAAGAAAGACAAAGATTTAGCATTCAAAGCAAGTCAAGATAAGGGCAAAGCTAGACTTGAGTATGAGAGTTCAAGTGAAGAGGAAGATGATGATGAAAATCTTGCCCTCATGGTGAGAAAAGCCACCAAGATGCTAAAGAAGCTAAACAAGAGTGGCATCAAGTTTGATGGCAAGAAGAAGAAGTTCTTCACTAGCTCAAGAGGAAGCCAATCTCTGAAATGGATTGCTTCAATTGTGGAGAGCTTGGTCATCTAGCTCATCAATGCACAAAGCCTAAGAAAGACAAGTACAAGAACAAGTACAAGGGCAAGAAAGATGACTCAAGCAATGAAGAAGAAGATGAGAAGAAGAAGAACAAGCCATACAAGAAGAGGGATGGCAAGAAGAGGGATTTCCACAAGAAAAAGAAGAGTGGAAAAGCATACATCGTCGGTGATTGGCTCACGGACATTGATTCATCTAGTGGATCATCCGATGATGATAGTGACGATGAGAAGGTAGCCGCTATTGCTATTGACTCTCCATCATCTTCACCGCCACCATCGCCATCATCTTCTACTCACCTATGCCTTATGGCCAAGGGTGAACGCAAGGTAACTAATCATGATGATAGTAGTGGTGATGAATATGCTAGTGATGATGATAGTGATAGTGATAGCGATGATGATGACTCACCTTCTTATGATGATCTTGTTAAAATACTAAGAAAATACACTAAGATCATTAGAAAGAGTAGAGCTAAAATTGAAAAGATAGATGCTAAGAATGACTCACTTTTAGCAAAATGTGATATGATGGAAAAAGCTAATAATGAGCTTAGAGAAGCAAATGATACTATATCATCTAAACTCAAGGAGCTCAAATCTTCGAAGAAAGAGCATAAAGATAAACATGATAAACTTGAGTGGGTGCACAATGAGCTCATTATTAGCCACAATAAGCTAAAAGATGAATATACCACTCTTAAGATCAACTATGATACTCTAGTTATTGCTCAAGAATTCCTACCAAATGAGCCACATGATGCTACTAACCATGTTGTTAAGATTGATATAGCTACATCATGTGATGATTTGATTGATGAGAGCATTGAGCAAGGATCTAGTGGCAAAGGCAAGCAAGTGGTTGAGTGCAATGACTATGATGAATATGTCAAGCTCAAGAACACAAATGAGAAGCTCATGAAAGATCTTGAAGAGATAAAGAGCCACAACACCATTGTGCTAGAAACCCTTGATCCTGATGAAGAGTTGATCCTTGAGAATGAGAAGCTCAAAGAAGAGAACAAGAGGCTAAAGGAAGAGAAGAACAATGATGTTCTCAAGGAAGAGAACAAAAAGCTCAAGATGGAGAAAGAACATCTCAAGGTTGGATTGAGCAAGTTTGCAAGAGGCAAGCATCTTCAAAGTGAGCTTCTAATGAACACCGTCATGAAGATGGATAGAAGTGGCATTGGATATGTGGCACATGTAGAGAAGAAGAAGGCTCAAGTTCAATAACAACAATCAAAGCCAAAGACAAAGAGATGCTTTGAGTGTGGACAAGAAGGTCACTTTGCTCATGAATGCCAAACTCCACCTCCACAACCCTTGCCCAAGCATGCTAGACCCTTTGCTTTCAATGCTCACTACATGCTTAGAAAGGATTCTAATGGAAAGATAAAAGTCATGTTCTTAGAACCCCCTAACAAGAATAGACCTAAGAAGATTTGGGTGGCTAAGTCACTTGTTGAGAAGGTGAAGGGCCCTCAACAAGTGTGGGTTCCTAAAGCTTGAATCTCTTGTGTGTAGGTGAACTACAAGACCGGTGGAAGTCATTGGGTTATTGATAGTGGTTGCACTCAACATATGACCGGTGATCCTTGTATGTTCACCTCACTAGATGAAGAGGTAGATGGACAAGAGAAAATTACATTTGGAGATAACTCAAAGGGCAAGGTTAAAGGATTGGGCAAAGTGGCAATATCAAATGATCATTCCATCTCCAATGTGCTCTATGTTGCCTCTTTGAGCTTCAATTTGCTATCCGTTGGGCAATTGTGTGATCTTGGCTTCCAATGCTTGTTCACCGAGAAGGAGGTTGTTGTATCCAAGGTAGATGACAATCAAGTGATATTCAATGGATTTAGATACAACAACTTATATCTAGTGGACTTCACCTCCGAAGATGCAAATTTGAAGACTTGTCTATTCACCAAAACAACACTTGGGTGGCTATGGCATAGAAGACTTGCTCATGTCGGGATGAGCTCACTCAAGAAGCTTATGAAGAATGATTTGGTGAGAGGGTTGAAGGATGTGAAGTTTGAAAAGGACAAGCTTTGTAGTGCATGTCAAGCCGGCAAGCAAGTTGCAAATACTCATCCAACCAAAGTTTTCATGTCAACCACAAGAGTGCTAGAACTCCTTCACATAGATTTATTTGGACCAACAACATACAAGAGTTTGGGAGGGAATCTCTATTGTCTTGTGATTGTTGATGACTATTCAAGGTATACATGGGTATTCTTTCTTCATGGCAAATCTGAAGTTGCATCTTGCTTCAAGAAGTTTGCCAAGAGAGCTCAAAATAAATTTGAAGTGAAGCTTAAGAAGATAAGAAGTGACAACGGAAAAGAATTTGACAACACAAACATTGAAGCTTATTGTGATGAAGTTGGGATCAAGCATGAAGTCTCCGCAACTTATACTCCTCAACAAAATGGTGTAGTTGAAAGGAAGAACCGGACTTTGATCACTCTTGCAAGGATAATGCTAGATGAGCACAACACACCCGAAGCTCTATGGGCGGAAGCAATCAACACCGCATGTTATGCATCCAACCGCCTATTCCTTCAAAAGTTCCTTGGCAAGACACCTTATGAGTTGCTCAATGGAAAGAAGCCGGACGTCTCCTTCTTTAGGGTGTTTGGTTGCAAATGCTACATCTACAAGAAGCGGCAACACCTAGGGAAGTTTCAAAGGCATTGTGATATTGGTTTTCTTGTTGGTTACTCATCAAAGTCCAAAGCATATAGAGTATTTAATCATGCCACCGGCTTGGTTGAAGAAACATATGATGTGGAGTTTGATGAATCTAACGGCTCTCAAGGAGCACATGAGAATCTTGATGATGTAGGTGATGAACCATTGAGGGAGGCTATGAAGAACATTCTGGTGGGAGACATCAAGCCTAAAGATGATAAAGATGATATACAAGTCATTGATCAACCTTCTTCATCAAGTGTGCCACAAGATGGTGAAAAAGATGGGAGAGTAGAAAATGAAGATACTCATGTTTCCTATGAGCAAATGGTGGTACAAGCACAAGATGTTGATGCTCCACAACCTCCTCCTCAAGTGGTCAATAGAAGAAATACACCTCTTCTACAAGATCATCCATAAGATCTCATCATAGGGAGTCCATCAAAGGGAGTGATGACTAGATCTCAAAAACTTGCTTCATCTATTGCTCATCACTCTTTTGTCTCTTGCTATGAGCCTACCAAGGTAGAAGAAGCTCTTAAAGATCCGGATCGGATCAATGCCATGCATGAAGAGTTGAACAACTTCACTCGCAATGAAGTTTGGAGTCTTAAAGAGTGACCAAAAGGTGGAAGAGTCATTGGAACAAAGTGGGTGTTCCGCAACAAGCAAGATGATCAAGGTGTTGTTGTGAGGAACAAGGCAAGACTAGTGGCAAAGGGGTTCTCTCAAGTTGAAGGTTTGGATTTTGGAGAGACCTTTGCACCGGTTGCAAGATTAGAAGCCATCCATATCCTACTTGCATATGCATCACATCATGAAATAAAACTATATCAAATGGATGTGAAAAGTGCATTTTTAAATGTCTTTATTAATGAACTAGTCTATGTTGATCAACCTCCCGGGTTTGAAGACCCTAGATATCCTAATCATGTTTATAGGTTGTCCAAGGCACTATATGGGTTTAAGCAAGCCCCAAGAGTTTGGTATGAGCGCCTTTGGGACTTCCTCATTGAGAAGGGCTTCACCATTGGGAAGGTCGACACCACACTATTCACCAAGAAGCTTGATGGGCATATCTTCATTTGTCAAGTATATGTTGATGATATCATCTTTGGATCATCAAATGAAGATTCATGCAAAGAATTTGGTGAATTGATGTCAAAGGAGTTCGAGATGTCAATGATTGGAAAGCTTACATTCTTTCTTGGTTTTCAAGTCAAGCAAATGAAAGAAGGCATCTTCATCTCTCAAGAGAAATACACAAGATCTTCTCAAGAGATTCAAGATGGATGAATGTAAGCCAATCAAGACACCAATGCCTACTAATGGACATCTCGACCTAGATGAGGGAGGTAACCTGGTTGATCAAACTCTCTATCGTTCTATGATTGGTAGCTTGTTATATTTAACCACATCTAGGCCTGACATCATGTTTAGTGTGTGTATGTGTGCTAGATTTCAAGCTAGTCCTAAGGAAACACATTTAATTACCGTAAAAAGAATCCTTAGGTATCTTAAGCACACACCAAGCATTGGTATTTGGTATCCCAAAGGAGCTATATTTGAGTTAGTGGGCTATTCCGATTCGGATTATGCCGGTTGCAAAGTGGATAGAAAAAGCATATCCGGAGGGTGCCATTTGCTTGGTAGATCACTTGTGTCTTGGTCTTCCAAGAAACAAAATAGTGTGGCTTTGTCCACCGCCGAAGCGGAATATATTGCCGCAGGTGCTTGTTGTGCACAAATTTTATACATGAAACAAACTTTGCTAGACTATGGTGTAGTTCTAGAAAAAGTACCTCTTTTGTGCGACAATGAAAATGCGGTAAAACTTGCAAACAACCCGGTTCAACACTCTCGCACCAAGCACATAGATATCCGCCATCACTTTCTAAGAGATCATGTTGCTAAAAATGATATATCACTTGAAGGTGTAAGGACCGAAGATCAATTAGCGGATATCTTCACTAAACCGCTAGATGAGGCAACCTTTTGTCGTTTGCGGAATGAGCTCAATGTACTTCATTTTAGTAACTTCACTAAAAGATGAGCTTGTGTTGTCCCTTGCATTCATTGTAACATACTACATGTTTAATTTTTGGTAATGCATATAGGGCTTGTCTAACATGGTTAAGATAACCGCCGAAAAGCATGTGAAGAAGCTTAACCTTGGATCAAACTTGACAAGCAACTAGATTTACTTACAAGTACTTCATATGCATGAATGTTGTTTTGTCGTTTTGTTCCATTTGCCCTCTTATTGCCTATTTTCTTAAAAAGAATTATAGCCTAAGGCAAAATATTTCGAAAAACTTGAGGGTTTGAGAGAGGTTACTCATATCAGTCCCAATTGGTGTTTATTTGGATCTTACTCATGTTGGGACTTGATTGGGAACAGGCAGCGCGGAGAACAATTGAAGATTTGCTAGAAAAGAGTGACCGGACGCTGCACCGGACTCTGATGTCCAGCGTCCGGTCAGTTCACAGGAGGTGAACTCAAGCCGAAGGAGTGACCGGACTCTGGGCTTCAGCGTCCGGTCAAGAGGACCTTCAGCGTCCGGTCGATTGATGAAGTCAAAGGATGACTTGACCGGACCCTACCTGCGTCTGATCATGGACCACCGGACGTGTCCGGTCGCGATTCCAGAGGATTTGGACCTCTATGGAATCGACCTGACGCTGGGTGGTAGCGTCCGGTCGCTACCACCGGAGCGTCCGGTCAGTGGATCTCGCGCGGCTTCAGGACTCCTTTTCTGTTTCCTTCTTTGTCGTGTCGGGGTACCTTATAATCGATTCGGCCATACCCGTTTCCTCGCCTAACCCTAGCCGCCGTCTGCCCCAGCCACCGCACGCCGCCGCAATGCGCCGAGACGTCATGCTGCCGTGCCGTGCCCGCGCGACTCTGCACGCTGCAAGCCTCTCTGCCGCCGCAGTCCTGTGCCTGTACTCTCGTGCCCGCGCGCCGCCCGTGTTCCCATGTATCGCCACAACCGCGCCCGGTCACCTCCTCCTCGCCAGCGCCGCCGTGCCTACCTGTCCACCTCGCTGGTTTCTTGCACCACAGAGCCACCACGCCAAGTTCCACCGCCCTGCTCCACCGTGCCCTAGCTTCACCGGTAAGGCCGTGCCCTAGCATCGACTGAACTTTGCCAGCAACCTAGATCAATTTCAAAGCTTTGTTTTCAATTGCTTCTAGGGTCGCCGATTCACCATTCAACCCTAACCCTAACCTGATTTTGAGGTTCCCCGAGTGACATCTCGTCTTTTCTCGGATCGCCGATTGTCAGGTAGCAAGCCAGTCGCTTCAATTTCGTACCTACATTGCTTGCTCTAATAGGTTTTCGCATCTATTAGAAATATCGTATTTATTTGTATATCTATATATTCCATCGTGCAGCGTGTCGGTGTTGTTGTGATTCTTGTGGCAGTTGTCAGACAACTCGGGGCCAAGCTCGCGAGTATGGATTGAGGCCAAGCCTCGAAAGTGTCAGTGGCAGTTGATCTTGTCAGCGACAGTTCATCTTCTTGTCAGATCAGATGGCTCGCACCAAGAACGTCGGAGGTGGTCCAGGGGATGATGATCGGAGGCCCCCACCTCGCTTGCCCACAGATCCAAAAGGCAAGGCGACGAAGAAGATTGCATCCAAGAAGCGCAAGTATCCAGATGCTGAGACCGCCAGAGCAGCAGCAGTTGCAGAGGCCACAGAACGTGCCGAGCGAGGAGGTGCTCGCAGCGGAGTTGCGATTGCAGATCCACCAGTTTCATCAGATGCAAGGACTGTGACAGCGAGAGTTCAGTGTCTTCTTGGTAGTCCACCAGGGACTGTCACTATTGAAGGAGGGCAGTATACTATTGGTGAGGGTCAGCCTCAAGGGACTTCACAGCAGCAGCCCCAGTCAGCAAAGGAGACCCAGGAGGGTGAGCAGACTGAGCAGGCTGAGGAGGCAGAGGAGACAGAGCAGGCACCACAACCCCAGCTTCGCCGCTCTGGTCGTACCCATGCTATAGTTTCACCGAGGCCGCCGACACAGCGGAGGGGATCACGTCCTCCACCTAGACCATAGGGTCCTCCCCCAGTGACTCATCTTAACTTGAGGGCCGGCCAAGCAGGTTCAGCAGCTTCGCTTTGTGGAGTTTCACATTTGGTTTCCTCCCAGGAGGGATGAGAGAGCAGCTGAGGGATTCTATACGCCGCTCCAGGAGGATTTCTATAATGCCTATCTGAACAGTGGAGCAGTCTTCAGATCTCAGAGAGTCTGCAGCATAGAGGCTATTGTGGCAGTAGCCGGAGAGCATATCCGCCCTTACTTATCATATTTGCCGGGGCTGACAGACTTGATTGGACGGACAGGAGTGTATGTACCATCTTGGGTCCGACAGTTCTATGCCTCTCTGTTTATTGATCCGCACCACAACTATATCCACTTTGCATTCAGAGGCAGAAACTATAGAGTGACGAGTCAGAGGGCCAGGGAGATACTGAGGCTACAGGAGCAGCCCGTCAGGTTGCATGAGGTGTGTTATGGACACCAGGAGCCTCCCAGGCGTCCTCATGGTGGCAATGTGCCCCCGACAGATCTTGTGCGCCACTACTTCAAGGAGCCTTTTGGTGAGAGGTCGAGGAGGAACCCTAGTGACCTCACTCCTACTGCCAGAGTTCTAGAGGCTATCATACGGAGGACACTACTTCCCAGGATGGGATACAGAGAGGGCTTGACTCGCCTACAGCTTTGGCTCCTGAATGCCCTGATGCAGCAGACAGTGTTCGACATTTGGGACCTCCTTCTGTCAGAGATGGAGGATACTATTGCTGAGGGATTCAAGGGTCGTAGGCAGCTTCCCTATGCCCATTGGATCACCTTCCTCATCCGCAGAGCAGTGCTAGTTAAGCCTACAGACATGATGGCTGAGTATACAGGTGTCACCACTGAGTTCCCAGCATATAACATGGCATAAAGGATCAGGCACAGCACTCCTCAGGCACCCAGACAGCCCAGTCGTCGTCTAGATGTTCTAGAGTCAGTAGCTCAGCAGGACGAGATTATCAGAGGCATAGCCGCTACTGAGGAGGAGCAGCTTGAGGCACAGCAGGAGATGACCGAGTCCAGTGACAGTTCGGATGATGACTATCAGCCGATTCCTCAGATGCCTCCATGCAGACATGATGCAGAGGCCGACAGTTCCAGCTCAGCCCCACTTGCACCATAGACGGACCCCGCCTTGATTTCTATTCTTGAGCGAATGCAGTAGGATTAGGCACGACAGGCACAGGAGACCGCTGCCAACTTTGCACAGTTTCAGGCTCATCAGGACGAGTTCCAGCGCCAGCAGAAGGTTCTCCAGCAGCAGCAGCAGATGCATCAGCAGCAGTTACTTATGCAGCAGCAGCTCATGGGATTCATGCAGCATGTAGTGACAGCTCTTGGGGCTCCACAGCCACAGCCTTCGCCTCAGCTTGCTCAGCCTGCCACCACTACGACGACTCTAGCTGTACAGCCTAGTGGGCTCCAGAGTCAGGGACAGCCTCCAGCTCAGTTTGCTTCACCTCTAGTATAGGTGTCCCAGTGGTTAGCATCACCAGTAGTGGCCCTGTAGTTCACTCCATTAAGACAGGCTTCACTCCGGATCAGTCATCCTCGCTATTTGTGCCTGACACGTCAGTCTCCAGGAGTCTTGGAGCATCTTTCAGCGAGTTGACAGGGATGCCTACACCGCCGCATATGCATGCCCCGGGTCCTTCTACTACAGCTCCAGTTGCCGTGATGACACAGAGGCTTCCCAGCTCAGTTGCTTCCTCAGACCCGATAGATGTACCAGCAGCTTCACAGGCAACACTGGCCCTAGCTCAGACCCAGACTGCTTCAGCGACACTTCCTGCTTCAGAGGGTCAGTCAGTTTAGAGCTCAGGGTCAGATGATGATGGCGCCCAGTTCCACATTGCTACACGTACTTCAGTGCCTGACTCGTCCGCTGCAGCCCCACCGACCGACCCTTAGTTTTGGTGTTTGACGCCAAAGGGGGAGAGGGACGAGTATGTAGATTCAAGGGGAGCGTCTATTTAGGGGGAGCTTAGATTATTATTAGCTTATTATTACAATTGGAGTTTCTATGTGTGATACACTATTACTATTATGCATTCGTGTGTTTACTTTCACGCATTTATTTATATCCATGTGATAGTGTTATCTACGTGATTGTGATATATGATATGTGTGCTCTCTACTTTGAATTCTGTATATGTCATATCACTTATGATGCTCACTTGATTTGCTTTCGTGCTTTACTCTATTGCAAATGAGCCTCATGATTAGTACTCATGCTTATTTCATATCTTTTGAGTACATGATGATGGCTTGGGTCATATAAGCTTGCCTAACACTTTTGTTCTTATTGACAAAAGCTTATATGATCCAAGCATGTTTTAAAAAACTTCAACTCTTTCACATACTCGAGGTGGTATTGTCATCAATCACCAAAAAGGGGGAGATTGAAAGCATCTAGGCCCCTAGATTGGATTTCGGTGATTAATGACAATATAAGATTACTATGACTAACGTGTGTTTTGCAGAGGCAAATAAGTTAGGTCATGGTAATTGAGATCGATTGGGCAATCGAGGTGGTCATGCCCCTAGGATGGAAATCATTTCGGTTTTCAAAGGATGGACGACAAGGTTAAGGATGACTAGTTCTAAGTGTCGATTGGAGTTGGAGTGACACTTAGAGTAGTTTAGGACTTTGTTTTTCCTTTGGCCGTACTATTAAGGGGGGTATGGACGGGTAGCTTGACCTAGATGAGTCTAGTGAGTTAGGTGTGGTGCACACTTGTTTAAACTAGCTCTAGGTAGCTCCTACATATGCCTAAGATCAAATGGAGCAAACTTCATTCACACATGATCGAGAGTTGAAGGTGAATGGAGGGTCAAATACTGACCGGACGCTGGCCGCAGGGTCCGGTCAGTTCATTTGATCAAGGGACTGCGTTCGGTGCGACCGGACGCTAGAGTGGTCAAGTGACCGGACGCTAAGAGGCAGCATCCGGTCGACTCCAGTAAGGTTCCAGAGAAGAGAATCTGCGACCGGACGTGTCCGGTCAGTTCTGACCGGACCCTGGGGGTTCAGCATCCGGTCGAGTACAGTAAGGTTCCAGTAAGGTTTTAATGCGATCGGACGCGTCCGGTCAGCGGTGACCGGACCCTGTCAGTGTCCGGTCAACACATTTTCACTGGTATGCGGGTTGAACTGACCGGAGCGTCCGATCAACATGACCGGAGCGTCCGGTCACCCCGCAGAGGCACATAACGGTTCGTTTTTCAGGCTGCCTTATAAATAGAAGCTCCACTCGTGTGTGGAGTGACTTTTGCTCATTCCATCAGTTGAAAAACTAGTTTGTGAGTGCCAAGAAGAGCAAGGTCCTAGTGAGGTGTTTGTGATTTGAGAATCCAAGAGAGAGCCCTTATTAGTGAATCAAGAGTAGCAAAGTGTGCATCCATCCTTCTCATTAGGCTTCGCGTGGTCAAGTGAGAGTTCGTGCTTGTTACTCTTGGTGATCGCCATCACCTAGATGGCTTGGTGGTGATTGGGAGTTCGGTGATCATCCGGAGAACTTGTGGGTGACCCGACTCAAGTTGTGAGCGGTTTTGGGTGATTCGCCGCGACGGAGTGTCGAAAAATCAACCCGTAGAGAGCACTTGATCCTTGCGTGGATCAATGGGGAGCTACACCCTTGCGCGGGTGCTCCAACGAGGACTAGTGGGGAGTGGCGACTCTCCGATACCTCGACAAAACATCGCCGCGTTCCTCCTCTCTTTACTTTGAGCATTTACTTTGAGAAATTCAATTCTTGTCTTTACATTCTTAGAATTGCCATGCTAAAGTAGGATTGGAACTAGGTTGCAAGTCTTTTGTGTGTTACATCAATAGAGACACTTTTCTAGGCACAAGGGGTTAATTGGGCTAAGCATAGGATTTGTTTATTGCGAAGAAATTGAGAATTAGCCCAATTCACCTCCCTCTTGGGCATCTTGATCCTTTCACCCACGATAAAAGAGCAACGAGCCTTCCCTGCTCCCATAAACAAGTATGTGCTTAGGATAATAAGTCTGTGACCTGACTAGAATCCAAGGCAACGGTCGGTCCTTAATCGACACGGACAGGGAGACAGTGTAACCAAGCTATGCCCCATTGGCCGCGGGATACAACCTCTTACACCCACCAATACACATACCATATCCCTGTCCGATCTTCATTTCCTTTCATATATATATTCCGGGTGATAATAATATAATAACAATAATAATATCTTTCCTATCTCTTGCGAGTGTTAGTAAATCACCCGACTTCTACCGGAATCCTGAAGCATAGCAATCTACACAATCCTGGAATACCAGTAAAACTCATAGGATATATATATATATATATATATATGCAAGTAGGTTTTATTGAACTCTTTAAACTTAATGCACAAGCATAAATTAAAGTGCATAATAATAGGGGTTATGCACCAGGGCTTGCCTAGGTAAGATATAACCAACAGATTAGCATTCCATCGTGGTGACACGGCCATCCATGTATCCGCTGCTCATGTTTTCCCCAGATGACTTTATGGTCCGATGTTGTGCCTATTTTGATATTCGTGGACACAACGCGGAAATATAAATAATCACGATAATCGCAACTCTAAAATGTAATTACACTAGTAGCTAACGAGTCGGTCTTAATGACTAACATACTAGGCCACGTATCCACGTTGTTGAACAAGACGCTAATTTCCCACAATGTTTTAGCTATAAAATTCGTAGGTGTTTCTTTTATTTTCTTTTATTTACTATATATATAAACTAGGGCTCATTAGTTACCTCAGCAAATTAATTATTCCGAAGCTACAAAAATTACAGATGGCACATAATAATACTATGGAGCTACTGTAAAATTTTCAAAGCTAACACTACCATCAATTCATCACCAAAATTCCTACAAGTTTATATCTTACAATATTACACATTTCCATTTAATTATATAACTCCTAAGAATATTCTAAAACTATATGAATAAAATATACTAGCAGATAGATCATGATTTTAGGAACCTAATAAAATTAGTTTCACAATTTTTGGTCAACTACACAAATCTATATGGAATTTACAAGTTTGCCTTATAAACTAAATTAGAAAATATTTAGAAAAGGAAAAGGGCCGGCTCACCAATCTGGTCCAGCAGCACAGCGTGGGCGCGGCCGTGCGCAAGTTGCGACGGCCTAGTGCGACCCAAGTCTGGGGCACCCGCGCGCGCTTGGCATTATGCAAAAGAGGACTCGCACTCTTAGAATTTCAAACGTTACAACATGGTACTATTTCACCAGACTAGAGATTTGCACAAAACACCCCACAATATGTTGTCTTCGCAACGAGGCGGTCCCTGGCACGCCCGCTTGCGACGGCGCAGCTCACCGGCGACAACGGTGGTTACGCCGGACAACCAAGACCCGCAACGACAGGCCAAAAGGGGCGATCACTCTCTGCGGCTAAACTCACAGGGGTAGGCAGTGGTTAAGGACTCGGCGACGCACAGATGCGAGCAGCAGTGGCGCGTGGCTAACTACAGTGGCAGCGCGCCCGTCCCGACGACCTATGGCACTATCGGGGTGGTGGAGATAGCAGGTAAGCACCAGTAGCTCACCGGAATTCGTGTTGCGGTGGCAGTTGAGGCAGAGGAGTGCCAAGGTGGCCTAGCCACGTGCGTGTAGTGGGGTCGGCGATGTTCCCGACGCGACAACATCGCGTCACCGCACCAACGATGAGCACCTTGGCCCAAACAGCGCGAGCACCAGATGGAGGGAGTCAAGGCGAGCTTAGAGCCACGAGCAATTGAACTGCGACTACACTTATAAGTCCTACCTTCCACTCTACCGGTCCAGTGGTGCCCATAGCCGGCGGCGAGTAGAACGCCCAATTCCCGGTCGGTATTGTTGGGGCTAGCTTGTGAAGGAGGGGATTCCTAATTAACTGCTTGTACTACCCTACGGCATGACGGATTGGACTAGGAGCTCGAGCTAGGGATTTAAGAGGGGATGGTGCACCACCGCTACCACGCCGTTGCTCGCGGCCAGACAGAGCCATTAAGACATGCCCGTGCGTGGCCATGCACACGCAGCGGTGCGGTGTCATGATGCGGTAGACATCTGCGATATCTAGGTTCTTGGCTAGGTAGGTGGTTCGAGCGGTCAGACGGGCGCCACGTCGCTTCGGCGATTGCGCTGCAATGGTTTGGGCCACCGTTACGCTCGCGACGGCCACACCGCGATAACCCATCAGCGCAGCGGCTCACGGAGGTGACCTAGGCCACCCCAAGCCCGACGAGCGGCCAGTAGCCAGCGAGATCGGCCAGCAGAGCAGCGACCATGGCCAGGAGACGCCAGGCAGCGGCAGCGTGCTAGTTTTGTGACCACAGGCTCAGGCCGAGAGTCTAGAATGACGTCACGCATGCTTTTTAAAGCGAACCGAAAACAACTTACTAATGCGACGAAGGCTCAACCGGTTTTATGAACTCAAGTTGGCACTAACAGCTAGCTAGCGAAGAAATTCTTACGACCAGAGGATAATCGGAGATGAAGTTAGAGCGACGTCGAGATAGATTTGTCACGCTGAACAACAGTTCACGAACAGAGCACCAACGGCATATCTACAACGCGTTTCAATGGACTTTGAACAATTTTTAAGAGGACCACGGGACATCCAACACAACTACCACCAACGCCATGCTCAAGTACACACTTTGATGCAACAAAATCGTACCAAAACACAAAACTAGGATTTAGGAAATTTTGTTAGAATTCAAATGCCAAAATAGCATTGTGTAACACTCTTTTCTGACTTAGAAACGAAAAGGGTTCAATTGGGACTTAACCTCCGAGAACACTCGTTGCTATAATTTTAAAATGTCTAACGTCGTTACTTTTAGCCAATGAGCATCTCACGCATTAGTTCGTACCTCATACTAACTCATAGGGGTAAAACACTTACGCACCCTTTAACTATTTTGCTTAATATAAATCATCAAAAATAGCATCTAACTATAATTTCAACTTCCTGCCGATTCACGAAACGTCTAGTTTAAATCTTGGATTCGATTTCTGAGCTATCAAATATACTATTGGGCAACTTTTACTTACCCAAAACAAACGTTGCATTTTTATCTGCTAAACTTGCACTTCAAACTTTTATCTAAGTATGAAATACAAGCTATATTTTATTTGGTTTATAAAAATTGTTTTTCACGCTTAATCCCACAGAACAAATCATTCGCTACTTATTTACTAGAATTATTGTCAGACATTCCTAAATATCTTTACGCACTGAATAATTTAACTTGGACGTTTATTTGAGTCCACAAAAGTGAGTCACACAGGATTCACTTATCACTTCAAGTATGTTTTAAATAAAAAATCCGAGAAACTAGTTTCAGGAAATTTTTTTAGGCCTAAATCTCGGTGCTAAACAAGATCGCAGAGGTGTTACATAAGAACAGGACTCTGAGGATCGATATTTAGATTTATTTTTTCTTTCTTTTTTCCTGGCAAATGCAGCGCATCTAGATCATTTTCCTATAGGGTTCAGCTAGAGAAATCAGATCACTGTAAAAATATGAAACAAAATTGTAAACCTATAGCAATGTAGTTGGCACAAAGTACGCCTACTGCCAGCATACACTTGTACTCAGAGTAGCAAACTCAAGTGAACCGCAGCCAGGAGTCTTCTTTTCTTTTTCCAACGACACGGCTAGCGTCCGGACATCCGGACGGACGCACGCGTCCGGACACCCACGCAGCCCACATCTATTCGCCTCGCTCCGACTAGCACGTGCATCCCGTCCTCGATGATGCATCCGTCGCTCCTCGCGTCCTGATGGACGGCCGCGCAGCTCGCCCCTGCCTCACACGTGCACCCTGTGCCCCACTCCTTCCCCTAACCCCCACCTCTCTCTCCGCGTCGGCGGGACCTAGGAGCCGGCCCCCAGCTCGCAGCGCCCCAGTCCGTTGGTCCCCAACTCTACCGCGCCCCATCCCCCGGCGCGGGGGCTGTGCGTCCATCACTCAACATGCCCTCGTGAAACACTTGCAACATGAAACACTTAGATGCAACATACGTCAAACACAGATGAAATATTTGAAATATATTGTTGCAACATATGTGTAAAACATATGCAACATTCAGATAAAGCACTTGCAACATGTGTGTGAATCATATGCAATATCCAGATAAAACACTTTT
This sequence comes from Miscanthus lutarioriparius, assembly GCA_904845875.1. Classification (NCBI taxonomy): domain Eukaryota; kingdom Viridiplantae; phylum Streptophyta; class Magnoliopsida; order Poales; family Poaceae; genus Miscanthus; species Miscanthus lutarioriparius. Next base: position 23,633,098 of record CAJGYO010000008.1, read on the forward strand.
CCTGCAACATACGTCTGAAGTAGATGAAACATTTTTTCAAAACACTTGCAACATACCATGGAAAACACTTGCAAAAATATGCAACATATACAACATCTCAATCTACTCTGCAACATCCATATGTAACAATTGCATAGTACATCTAAAACATCTGAAACACTTGAAACATATATTAGCAACATAGGGGAGGGGAAGGCTGGAGCCGGTCGTTTCCAGTCATCGAGGTGGGATCTGGCGGCGAGCAACGGCGCACGAGCACCACCAGCACCGACCACGCTCGTGGGTGCCCTTGGCTCGGCCAGGGAAGACATGAGGCACCACGGCATGTGCGCCCCAACGGCCATGGCGGGGTCAGCAGCGCGCCGACGGCAATGGGTGACGGACGGACAACAAGGGAGCGAGCGGCGCAAGTGACTGGGACGCAGGTGAGCGGTGCTGGGAGCGAGGGCGCGCGGCGTGGCCGTTGATGGGGGAAGGACACGGCATGGCAGCCCGACGAGCGTGCAGTGGGGAAGAGGGCGGACGGATGAGCGGCCATGCTGCTTCGGGGCCAAGCGGATAAGCATACGAGGGATTGCAGATTTGTTTTTTTCTGAGAGAGATGAGGCCGGAGCTGCGTCCGGACGGGAGTTACGCATGGACGTCCGTGGTGAATCATTATCATTTTACCAAACAATTGAGGAGGTCAAACCCCACCTACTTATATTGCACGATTTTTTTTTGAACGAAAGCTTCATTACTCAAAAGGTTTCATTACAATCAGATTGCTGACATCTCTGCAAGAAGAAGCTAGGGAGAGAAAGCCAAGAAAAACTCTCTAATGTAGCTGAGGCATGCTGGGCGGAAAGATGCGCCGCGAAATTCGACGGTCTCCTTGTTTGTCTTACTCTGAAAGATGTAAAGGCCGTCGCTATCGTCTCAATGTCATCCAGGATAGTTGCAACTTCAGAACGTTGCTTTGCTCTCGCTTGCCATAACAAAACCAGATCTTGGGCATCAGTCCCCAAAATAATGTGCTCGCGGGAACCTGCTGGTATTAGGCGTAGGCCATCACGCAATGCCTCCGCTTCTGCTAGCAGAGCCGAGCCAACGGAGCCCAGCCAGCGAGCGGATGCAGCAAGGCAGCTACCATTGCTGCAGCGGAGAACAGCCCCTGTAGCACCTGTACATGAATCACTATCAAGATCTTCAGAGCCCCTTGTTCCTAAGGTTTCCATCTTACTGCCGAGGCATTGTTATTGCCACTCTCTTTTGATCGGACGACAGCGGAGAGGTGAAGGCAGGCTTTCAAAGCCCAGTCTATCGCCACTCCTATGTCGATCGGTGCCTTCCCATGCCGGCGATCATCTCTGCTGCTCCACAAAGACCACATGCCACACAATATAACACCCCGAGCATCATCCGGACAGTGGGACTGATCCAGCAGATCACTTGTCCATGTCACTAGGTGCAGCCAGGGGAGTTTGATACCTATTAGAGACTTGAGTCTGTCCCAAAAAGAGACCGCCAAAGAGCATTGCGTCAAGGCGTGAAAAGTAGACTCATCTTCTTTGCCACAGAAGTCGCAGGTTCCCATTGGCTCAATATGTCTTCGATGAAGGTTTGCTCGAATGGTATAAAATCATGGGACACTCGCCACCAGAACACTCTCACTTTTGGTGGAACTTTGCATTTCCAGAGCTTGCGCCAATGGTTGTCATTGCTGGCCCCAGAATGGGAAGCCCGACCTTCCACTACTACAGAAATGAACTTACGCAGCGTTGCATAATTGGCCTCCGTGGCGGGCACTGTTTTTGCCCGCCACGGTAATTCGGTGGCCGGCGGCCACTGAGACGCCCGCTGCGGTAAATCCTCATTTACCGCAGTGGACATCTTAACGCGTCCGCCACGGTAAGTCCCCATTTACCGCAGCGGACATCTTAACGCGTCCGCCACGGTAAATCGATTTACCGTGGCGGGTACACTAAAAGGCCCGCCACGGAAAAAGGCAAGGCCCAAATGGCCCAGCACCGGCTCGATAGTTGTCTTCATATATAAGCCAGCACTTAGGGTTCTCTTTCACTCCTCTCACCCCCTCGCCCTCCCTCTCACTCTTCTCAGACGCGGCCGCACTCCCTTCCCACGCGTTGCATCCTAAGAGACGAGCCCCTCTCCCTCGACCCCCACCCCTACACTCCCCATCCTCTATCTCTCCTAGCAGCGGCGGCGCTCTTCTCGGCCGTGGTGGCGCGGCTCGCGCGGGCGGAGGGCGGCGCGGTGGCGCTGCTCGCGTGGGCAAAGGGCGGTGCCGTGGCGCGGCTCGCGCGGAGGGAGGGCGGCGCGGTGGCGCTGCTCGAGCGGGTGGAGGGCGACGCCGTGGCGTGGCTCGCGTGGAGGGAGGACGGCGCGTTGAGGCGGCTCGCGCGGGCGGAGGTCGTCGCGGCGGCCCGTCCTCCACCAGCTCTGGCGCGGCGGCGTCGTCTCGATCCGCCTCTGCGATGGCTACGGCGCTGGATCTGCCCCGGCGAGGGCGATTCGCCCCGGTGAGGTGGATCTCGACCCGCGGCTCCACTGGCGTCGATCCAGCCACCGGCCGCTCCACGACGTCGATCCGGCCACCGGTGGCTCCACGGCATGAATCCACATCTGGCGCCCCTCTCCCGGCTGCTGGTGGACCTGTCGACGGCGGATCCGGCGAGGTGGAGCTCAAGGCGAGCTCGCATCGATCGATCCCGGTGGCGCTAGGGTTTCGGTAGGGTTTCGAACTATTGGGTTGAAGCAGGCTCACCGTGCAATGAGAATGGGCTTGTTGGCGGGCTCTGGGTTTTTTTTTTGTTTTTAAAACATTAACCGCGGGCGGGCAAGGCCACCCGTCATGTTAAGCCACGATTTACCGTGGCCTCTAGGCTGCATGGACGGCTTTGCTTGCATGAAAACGAAAAAATGCCCGGCCATGTTAAAGTTTGTGTAGTAGTGTTCCCCATAGTCCCTACCTTGTGTTTCTTGTTCTACCAACAATCAGAAGCGTAATCGCATCTTGAGTAGAGGCCATGCCGCTCACCGACCAGGCCCAAAAGTCATCTTGACCTCTGCCTAGTGGAATTCTTTTAACCGCTTGAGCATCCATGTGTAGCAGGTCATTCTCCGTGGCCTCAACATCCCAGTTCTTACCATCAACAGATAGGGAGGTCGCTCACTCGAATGGCCGAGGCACCAGGTTTGGGGCAGATCGACCTGCCACCAATGGCTCCCGGTATCCAACGATCTTGCCAAACATTTGTTGCTTCAACATTGCCTATACGTCGAATCAGTCCGCATTCTAAGGCCTTTTTCCAGAGAGGATAGCTCACCATGTGTGGGACGAGTTCCTTTTATTTTTGGCCGTCATGAAGTCGCCATTTGGAAAGTATTTTCCTTTTATAGCGATTCTGGCGAAGTCATCAGTCTCCACCCTTGTTTTCTGAGCATCGCCGCATTGAAGTGTTTATGGCCTTTTTGGCATGGCTTATGCCGGCTTCGGCTTCGGCTTCATTTATTTTGTGCAAATCGAGGCACTGTAGCGTGAAGCTGTTTTATAAGCCAAGGTTAAAATGAACTAGAAGCCAAAAAAGCCAGTTTTTCTGGCTTCACCTGCTTTGGCTTCACCGATGAAGTCATTTTGATGAGCCGTGCCAAAGGGGCCTTAATGTATCGAAGCCCATACCTCCATGGCACTTTGGAAGAGTAAGATCCTGCCAACGCCTCCAGTGGATGGCTCGGCTGTCCACGGATCCACCCCGCCAATATAGTGCACGAAATTGGAACGTAACTATGTAAGCATATAGATGCTTAAGGATCAAGCTCTCCGGCATACACGGAGCGAGGTTACAATAAGCAGAGAAGAGGACATCTGTCGATGCGGGACTCACGGGATACCCCGCAAGGAAGAGAGGAGATCTAGTTTGATTAGGATTCCTCCCATGTAATCCTAGTAGTAATACTACCCTGTAATCCTACTAGGACTCTTTTTGACCTCCCGATCTAGGACCCGGCCTCCTTTATATATAAAGGAGGCGGGGCTCCTAGTCGGGAGGTTTACAATGTTAGAAGAACTAGTAGGAACACATTGTTGGTAGTATTACTACTAGGATTACATGGGAGGAATCCTAATCAAACTAGATCTCTCTTCCTTATGGGGTATCCCGTGGGTCCCGCATCGACAAGCCCCCGAGCACTTCATGGTTGAACTTCGGAAGCCTTGTCTTGTTCCTCCAAGTCTTGCCGAGCAGGAACAAGCGTCGCCCGAGTGCTTTCTTGAGTGAAACCATGTAGCGCTTCTTAGGATCTTCGAGTGGTGTGTGATTTTTTGAAGAAAAAGTACACCCATCTGGGTGTAGCCCCCGAGCCTCTTGCTATTTGGAACAATGGAGGGTCTTGTCTTGAAATTGCTCCGATTCTTCGTCGAAGGGCTCCCGAGCATACACCCGGGTTCTTTATCAAAAAGAACTTGGATAGAGGGTCTCGAATCTTTGTTGTTGGAAAAACTGAAAATTTCTTCTGAGGATATGTACCCTGCAGCCCCCGAGCCTAAATCTGAGTACTCTGTAGTCGGATTATAGGATCTTGTAGACATTCTCAAGGGTGTATCCATGTAACCCGTGAACTGCAGTAGGCTATCCATATACCGTTGTAAGTCAACACAGTTGCGCCGCCGAGTACTCGATGAGTCGGCGGGGTTTCGTGTACTGCCGAGTACTTGGATCTGAGTACTTTCCATAATTAGCTTGCGTGCTTGATGTCTTCTTGCATGCTGCTGTATGTCATGCCTCTTCCTTTGTTTCGCTTGAGTAATGAAAGTACATATAAATATGCACATGCATCCTCATATTCGTGCTCATCTTGCTGATGCAAAATCTTCTCGTTCGACCATGATCCGATCCGAGTAAGGCAACCTAGATAATCTGTCAAAAAGGCTTCGAGTGGGCAGTCTCCTCACCAGAGACCCCGTATCACCCCACCTTAGAATTTCCAAATCACCGCAACAAGGTCGACCTTAGCTGCCGAGTAGTTGATCACCCCAACCGAGTAGTTGATCACCGTGGCCGAGTAGTCAAACATGTGACCGAATGCTCAGACATGTGGTTGAGTAGTTGGACGTCCTGGCGACTTGTAGAGCAGCAACCGAGTAAGACAGCGCGGAGCGTGTGTCTCACCCAACGAAGTAGTGGCCAAGTAAGGCAGCCTGCGGTGGGCGAGCTCCTTACTTGATGACGTGGTCCAGAAAAATGGTTCCCTGCAAAGTAACTATACGAAAGTATGTAATAATTGATATACAAGATATTAAGTTGGAAGTATGTCCCGGTATTATAAAATGCATATTAAATTTTTTCGCGTCTTGCTCTTACTAGGCTATGTAATTTTCCTAGGTAGGTAGCATGTTACGTTTAAACACTTCTCGCACTTTTCCGGCGAGTAGGCTTCACGGATTAAGGCCTTAGAAACCCAGATAAATTAACAACCGTTAAGAGAAGACATTATAAAATGCATATTAAATTTTTTCGCGTCTTGCTCTTACTAGGCCATGTAATTTCCCTAGGTAGGTAGCCTGTTACGTTTAAACACCTCTCGCACCTTTCCGGCGAGTAGGCTTCACGGAATAAGGCCTCAGCAACCCGGGTAAATTAACAACCGTTAAGAGAAGACTTGAGTAGTCGGGGATGCACCTTTAGTAGAGCCGCGGAGGCATATGGATAATATCCGGAGATATATGATGATTAAAGAATATTTGAAAAAATATTAAAGCATGACTTAGCTTGATTGACGGCCGCGTGGTAGAATCGGCGCGCGATCCTGACATTTTGCGCTCAGGAGACCCCAGTAGTTGTAGCCCCCGAGCATCAGCTTGAGCTTCGTGGCCGAGTAGTTGGTCACCTCAGCCAAAGTAGTCAGAAACTGTGACGAGTAGTCACACACCCGGCTGAGTAGTCGGACATGCGACCGAGTACTCGACATGCAGTCGAATAGTCGGACGTCCCGGCGAAGTAGTCGGTAATGCTGCCAAGTAGTCGGTAGTGATGTAGCGATAGCTTGATGTAGTCGGATAACTAGCTTGCTTCCGGCTCAAGATGCAGTCGGACAACTAGCTTGCCCTTGGCTCGAACAGCTTGACGTAGTCGTACCATGACCCGACTTCTTGAGGGAACTCTGAATGTACTCCGAGTTGTATTCTTGATAGGCCAATGCCGCGTTCCGGAGCCCTGTCGGAAAAGAACTCGGACTATTCTCGAAAGAACTCGGGTAAGACTCCATCTCGGATGCGGAGCCTGAGTTTGAGTCGGATGCGCAAAGCCGCGAAATCTGAGTTAGATCGGACATCACGAGTTGCGCGAATCTTCCGGCGAGTTGATCTGTCGTAGTCGCCGAAATAGAAAGGTCTTCATGGTGATCCAAATCTTCGAGGAGACGGCTTTGGAGCTTGCCATCGTCGCCTGCCTCGCAGATCCATGAACCGAAGATGAAGGTTGATCCCGTCGAGAAGATCATGTTGTCGAGATCCGTCGAGCTCTCGGATGCAAATTCGCCGAAAGCCCCTACCTGGCGCGCTAGCTGTCGATGTTTCACCACCGATAGCCTGCCACGGGGGTACCCGGGGCAGTTTGTTCGGGCTTCAGCGTATGTAGAACTCGACGGTAAACGCAAGAGACAGTCGATTTATCCTGGTTCGGACCCTCGATCGTGATCGAGTAATAGCCCTATGTCCAGTCGGCGTTAGCCTTTGCGTTGGATTGATTGTAAAGTGTTGTCTCTCTGTTCTGAACTCCCTTTTTTAACCTCCCGATCTCAGGAGCCCTGCCCTCCTTTATATAGTCAGGAGATCAGAGTCCTAGTCGGTTTACAGTGTAAAGTCCTAGTAGGATTACATGGGAGGAATCCTAATCAAACTAGATCTCCTCTCTTCCTTGCGGGTATCCCGTGGGTCCCGCATCGACGACATCCTTAAATCAGTCTATCTATTGTAGTACCTTCTAACAGCTAAAACTATAGTGCCATATAAATTGGAGGTTGAAAAATAAATTTTGTGCTAATAAAATACAGAACTCAATTCGATATCTTTATCTCAACTAGTAACAGAAAGTGCAGCTGAATATGAGCTGTCGTTAAAGGTCAGGACGTCAGGTTGTCATCCTGCAGTCCACCACAGGAAAACGGAAAACGCGGACGGAAAAGAGCGTAATCTCTGGTGGTCCAATTCAGCTTTCCAATATCACGAGTCATCATGACATAGCAAACTGCCAAACACCAGAACGCATGATGTCCATATCAACAATCACATGGATGTCCATATCAACAATCACATCACATAACTTTGCTAGTGCAGAGCGGCGAAGTGCTCTGGTTGTGAGTGTTCAGTGCGCAAAAAATGCAGAACCAAACGATTTGCCAAAAAAAAAACTCATGTAAATCTGTAATGCAGCGTGTTTCAAGTGCGAGCGCACGTCACCCGTAAGAATTCCAAACGGCGAATCGATCTGCAAACGCGCAGAAAGTTTTCTGAAAGGAAATCGCCTCAGGGTTGAAGATAACTCGGTAGTTCAGCAGTCTATCAAGTTTCCTTACTGTTACTGATGAATTGAGTCCAACTTACATCACCGAAGGACCTAAAGAGCATACAAATCCCACGACATCCTAGAATCCAAGATCAGCGAGCGACGGTGAGGCCTCCTCCGGTTCCTTGAGAAATTCCGCAGTGCCGTTGGCGAGCAGCAGCATCGATCGATCAAGAAGAGCAGCATAGGAAGTCCAGGATGCTGGAGCAGCAATCGTAGCAGCAAGAGCAACTGCAACCAAGCAAACGGTACGGCGGACCGCCACCGGTCCTCACGGAGAAAGCCGAGAAGAGTAAGGATCGGTGAGAGGGACACGGGTTTGGAGAAACGAGAAAGCAGTCAAGTCCCCTTACCACTCGTCGACGGCCTTGTCCTGGAAGTCGTCGGTCGCGGACATCACCTGAGCGGATGGGGGATCCATGGCCGGTGGTAGCTCCTCGCGTCTGCTGGGGAGCGGCGGAGTCCGGGAGGAAAGAGACGTGGTGAAGAACGCGGACAGCAGAGCCGGCGCGGCGAGAGGCTAGTATTATATAGTAGGAGTAGTAACAAGCAAAGCGCAAAGGCGAAGCAACAAGCAGGCTGGATGGAATTGGAACGCGAATAAATTGGTGAGCACATGGGGCGGGGAGGCTGTTGTACTGTACCCGCGTATAAAGAAGGATTTTTGTGAGGTTTTGCGGTTTTGCCCGTGGAGTTTTGCACCGGCCTATCTGGTTTTTGCGCACGCTTCAATCACGGTCGATGATTGCGCAGCATTTGTCGTACTAGGAACATGATCAGGTGTAGCGGGTAGAAATGATTTCTTTCAAAATGCAAATGGCTCGTTGTGTTTTTGTGATGTCTAGTGAATCAGTCGGCGGTTTATTAACAGAAGAATCCGGCAACCCAACGTTTTGTTTTGTTTGTTTCATGTATATGATTAAGGAGCATTACGGCTATGCTCCACACCTTTGAGAAAAGTTAAGATATGAACATTACAACTTTATTAGTTTTGAGAAATACCACGGGTAATTGAAAGAAAAGAATGAAAGTTTAGAGAAAAAAATCTTTTGTTTATTTCGTGGAAGTGGGAGTTTAGGTGAAAAGAGAAATGAGAGTTTAAAGGACCAACTTCCACTAACCAATTCCTCGAGGGAGAGGTGAGAATTGTACCCTTAATGAAAAATAGATATATCCCCACCGTCCATCATGACTTATAATTTCAACACTCAAACCCCTACACCAAATAAAAGATATGAATTCACTCTAACTCCCTCACTTATTTATCCCTACAAACCAGACTAAAAGTCAAACTCCCACCTTAACTTTCTCGGTTGCTCCATCAACTCTCACCGGTAATTACTATACCCCCTTCTCATATAGTTGCCAAACATGCCCCTATAATAATTGTAATTAGAACCATGATGACGATTTTAGTCTGGATATGTGCATTATGTCTTGGTTTCAATTTTTATAGAGTGACAATGACACAGTTTCAGTATCCATCAACCTTTATAATGATTGAGAATTTCTAATCAAACGGATATATTTTTTTCTCTAAAAAACAAAAGAAAAAAAATACAATCGTCCGCTGAACACCAATCCAACGCCCCTAATGGCCACTTGAGCCGCGGCATCGCGCACGCAGGAGCTCTCGCTACACTTCCGCACGAGCGCCAACTTCAGGTGGTCCGTTCGGCGGGCCAGGCAGCTATCCACTCGCAAAACGGCCAACGCCCGTGCAAGCCACCCGGCCCGGCCCGTTCGAACGTTCTCTGATTGTGTCCGTGAATCCGTCCCAAATCCCAATGTCCCATGTGACATGCGCATCCGACGGGCAACGGCGCAGGGCATAACCAGAACCACCGCCCCTCTCTCTCTCTCTTGCGCGTGCGCCACGCAAGACCCGTGGAACGGTGGCCTCTACAGGCCCGACAGCCTGTCATACGAAACGGGAAAGCCCCCGCCGCGCCCTGGCCGCCTCCTCTCCGCTCCCTTCCTCTCCCCGCCGCTGGCCGCACCTCCGACTCGCCCAGGCGAGAGCGGTCGGAGGGCAGCGATCCTGCGGCGGTGGCCGAGGTGTTGGGCCGCGCCACTTCCTCCCCTCCCATCAGATCCCCACGCTTTCTCGCTCCTCTTCCTGCCCGCTGGTTAAACCCCTGCAAAACCCTCCTTCGCCTCCGCCATGACCATGCCCACCGAGGACGACCCTGAAGCTGAAGGGTAGGCTACGTTACTCTCGCCTCCCCTTCTCCTGTACTACGAACCACTGCCACCGTCCAAACCCTCATCTCTTCGTCTTTTTTTTTCGTCGGGGTCGTGCAGCGGCAAGGCGGCGGCGGCGGCGGGGGCAGCGAATGCAGTGCCTCCACCAACCTACCGGTCGCTGGCCGCGCCAGTGAGCAAACCCGTCGACAAGTTCGCGCTCCTCCCCGCATACCTTAAGGTCAGCAGAACGTTCTGACTCTACTGATCATATGCCTTCGATTGTCTGTGTGACTGACTGACTGTGTACGTTGATGGAATCCATTAACATTTTTGGTTTTCTTTTTTTAACGCTTTCTGTATTCACGAGGCACAGAATTCTGGTACTAGGCTGCATGCTTCCTTATAACATATCCTTTCTTGCTCTGTTTTGTACTAGTGTTATTATTTTTGTATCTGTGCTTGTTGTTGGCTTCATTTTATTCTAACCAATTAACACAACTAAGCCTTGAATTGCTCATTCTTTTGTTCAAGCTTCAAACTCATGCATGTTGTCTTGGAGCGACAGCAGCTAATTCAGTTAAAAGTTCTTGTTGACTTGACCATTCTTCTTTCTGTTCAACTTGTTTGTTGGAATCCCAGGTTAGAGGGCTTGTGAAGGAGCACATTGATTCATTCAACTACTTCATTAACAAAGGAATTAAGGACATTGTCTTGGCAAACAATCGAATTGAAGCACGCAATAACCCATCCATTTATCTTAGGCATGCTTATACAGTACTAAGTGGCATTAGTCTATTTTAATTATTCCCTAAAAGATTTTCTTTTGTTGGTGGTGTAGGTACACTGATGTACATGTTAGGACCCCCTCTGTACAAGAGGAATTCCGAACTGAAGTAATCACACCACATGCTTGTGGTAGCAAGTATTCTATTCCCTATCAGTTATCATCGTTTTCCCAAATTTGAAATTTCCCTTATTTCTTCAGTTATTCTGCTCCTATAAAAGTTGATATGGAATATACTGTAAGTAATCAGCCTGATGTGAAGAGAGAGGTAACCCCCTAATCTCTGATTGAATAACCTTTTACTTGGTTGATACAAATAATGAAGTATTTGTACCCCTTTATTTTTCAGAAGGACTTTCTCATTGGATACATGCCTATTATGCTTAGAAGTCACAGGTGTATTCTGAATGGAAAGGATGAAGCTGAACTAGCAAGATATGGTTGGCCTATTTCTGAAATTCTTGTTCATATAAATAAAATTACCTCTGTTAGACTGAATTACTATTTTATCTTACTGGTCATTTTGATTGTCTCACTTAATTTTTTTTTTTTTTTTGCAGGTGAGTGCCCTCTTGATCCTGGTGGCTACGTTATTGTCAAAGGAACTGAGAAGGTAACTAAAAACAGTGATGCAAATTTCTCCATCTTGTCAATTGAGTGGTTGGTGTCCCACGTCGCCAGCCAATTGGAACCCACAAGTATTAGTAACTGATAGGTGCTTAGATTTGTCACAGAAATTTCTGCTTGTTTGGTGTATATATAAATAACGATCTTTTGATCTGTGTTGATTTTTAGGTGATTCTAATACAAGAACAGCTATTGAAGAATCGTATTATTATCGACACTGACAATAAAAGAAGGTCCTGCACGTGTCCGAGTAACTCATTTAGTTAATGTATCTACTATTATTCTCCAGAAAATGGGCATCTCTATTTAACAAAGGGAACCTATGACATTGATTTTGTCCCTGAACCTGCTGTCATGCATTTGAGTTTTAGGATGACAGCATCTGTAACCAGCAGCACACATGAAATTAAAAGTAAGACAGTGATTTGCTTGGATAAGGGGAAGATCTATGTACAGCTCAATCAATTCACCAAGCCGGTATGAATATGTGCTCTTTTGGCCTTGTTAAGAACTCCTTCCAATCCATATATGGTGACTTGCTACTTTAGCTTGCTTTTAACAACATAGGGGTCCGCTTTAAACTAATTGTATATTTAATTTGTTCCTCCCACTTCTATATCATTTCGGTTTGAATGTTATGTAATAAACCATTTCATGGTACTGGATGTGATTGTTGGGATGGTTCATAGATTTCAATGTTTCCCTTGTTTCAGAAGGTCTAGCCAAACAAGTATAGAGACAGGGTGGTATTGTTTCTGGAAGGGGGATGACAATATTTTTTATAGAGAGCCTATTGATGAGTTAAAGAGCACTTGGATCTCCTGTCTTTGCTTAATTGCATTGCATTGGCAAACCCTCTTTTATCAAGCCATCTACTTAACACCGGCTGAGAAAGCTACTTAAATTCTAACAGTAGACTGTATTGTAATTAGTCCCTGTCTTCGTTATCTGATGATATTATCCCTCCTATCAGTGCAGAAATTTAAGGGGTCAAAGATGAAAGATCTCAATAGTAACAAAAGTACTACATGAGTTAGTTGTATGAGCATGTTTGTCAGCTTGACCACATGAGTCGCTTGTTGTGTTGTGCTTGTTTTTGTTTTTCCTATTGAGTTAAATGCATCAGAGGTCCATTAACTTAAGTGGAGGTTACAGTTAGATCCATCAACTCTAAAAATTGTTTTTCAGGTTAAACTTTTTAAGCGGTTCACTGAGTTCCATACCCCCTTCGTTTAGCCGTTAGATCTGACGTGGCATGTGGAGTCGGCAACCATCATGGCATGAAATTTGCCAAGCCTATGCTTATCCCCCGCCCACGTTGCCCTCCTTTCCACTCCCTCAACTCTGGCATCTATGCCTCTACTCTATCTCTACTCCAGTGCTCGCCATCACCATTACCGGTCACTGAGCTCCCACTACCGCTGTTGTTCATCGCCTTGTGCTTTACCTCATTCCTAGAAATAAGCTCTACTAAGTCCGTCTCTGCCTCCTCTAACCTTAGTGCTCATTGCAACACGGAAACCATGTCGGAGCTCCTAGCTCGCCATACTGCAGCTGCCATGGTTGAGCTTTGAGCTCGCGTGCGCCGCCACTCCCATCGGTGTAGGTAATCACTGCTTGAATGAGTGCGCGGTTGAGTCCGCCACGGTCCCTTCGTCCCCGCACGCAGGCATTCGAAGCAAGTCTATGTCGGAACCATCATTTCCATCACCATCTTCTACCTTCAGCCAACGTCGACCGGTCGGACGGTTCGCTATAATCTCCCTACGATCAATTATAGCTATGTATGCTCCCGTGGGAGTTGAACCCACCGCATAGGTGCCTTCTTCTACTGAGACCCGAGAGATGAACTAAGGAGCGGCAACCCCTACATCAGTTCTTTGTACCAGTTGCTTTGGTCCACACTGAACTTGGAAGTATTATTTATCATTCGTTGCCTTTTCCATCCTAATACCCGAGATTGTAATTGGTAATGGTTGGATAGGGCCGTCGTCCCCTGGGATGCCCCTGCTGGTGAGCAAGTATTAGGGAAACAACAACGCTCAATCAATAAAGCCAGGAGGTAGCACCTTCCAAGCTCCTGGGTTAGACCATAAGGAAGCTATTATATCTTACTTAAGTTGGGCTTGCCTCTTCCTAGGATTCCATACCTTGGGCCTTTATGTTCATAACGACATTATGCTTGCTTTTGGTACTAAGCTAGGGCTAAGTACCAAAAGCAGGCAGCTATTGAGTATTCACTAAATGAACAAGACAAAGGCCGTCCTGTTTGACCAGCAGGAATGTATTCTTGGAGCTATGCGAGGACAGAAAGTAGTAAGTTCTCTCTCATTCAGTTGTTTTTTCCAGCAGTGAGATTGATCCTTGTGGACGGCTCGCTGCTAGCCTCCATTAGACAAACGAACGCGGTGAGTGATGAAGCTCGCATTCCCATCCATTGCCGACGACGAGTGCTCCCTTGGCCGAATCGGTCCCTCCCCACCATACATGCCTATGTTGATTTGGGGAAGAAAGAAGAAAAAAGAGATGAATCGTGGGACTCTAGTTCCCCTAAAGATGAGTGCTCCCTTGGCTGAATCCGACGACGAGTTGTATCCTGACTATATATGAAAGTCACCCCTCCCTTAACGGGTGTGAGGTGTTCCCCTAATTCTCTACAGGGAGTAAGTTTACTCAGGACTCTAGTTCTGACCTTTAAAGTTTACAGATTCCTATAATTGTGGTCATGAAAGCGATGGGAACGGAAAGTGACCAAGAGGTTGTACTAATGGTTGGAAGAGATCCAAGATATGGAGACCTTCTATTTCCATCTATTCAGGTAACTTGCTTGTTGTTTGCTACAATAAAATGAATATTCTGTCAATTTGTATTCTGATCTTTTAAACTTGTATTTACGATATATTTAAATATTTTGTTCTTTCATAGGAGTGTGCTTCGGCAGGAATTTATACACAACAACAAGCCCTGCGATACATGGATGACAAGGTGGGACATCAAACTGAAAATCATCATATCATCATTCAATTAAACCATTCATTGTGTTTTGAATTATGCTAGACGAGTTGCAGAACATAGATAGTGCTTGAAGTGTATTCAATGCTTTGCACGAGTAGACCCTTTGTTACTGCGTTAGCTTGTCTGGTGAAGTTCTCCCTCCATTTGTTTTTAGTAGGCATATTAAGAATTAAGATTTCAAAAGTCTCTAGAGGTATACTTGGACCATCAATTTCTCATACAATATATCACCAGCTGCTACAAAATCAATGTCAAAAGATCTTTAGAATACGAATCTGTTCATATAACTTATATACACTAAGCATGCATATAATTTCACTAATTGTTGGTCAAGATATATGAAAATTTGATTTTTTATAATCTTATAATATGCCTACTAAAAACGAACAGTAAGAGTAGCATTTAGGCATTTCGCTGGAGATCTTTTACTACGCCTACAATGGCAGTCCCTTACCCAATGTTCCACATTTTTCAAGGGGCTTTATACCTTTCTATGGATGACACCTCTGTTTTCTTGTGATGGTGTTTTACTTCAGTGTTGAGTGTCTTAAGAAGGTGTTTTGGGTTCAAGTTTAAAACCAGAAAGGTGTTTGGGTCTAAGAAGCAAGTAAAAAAAATAGAAATTGTAGCATTGGGTAAGCAACTGAAAGAATATTCTCTCTGTATGTCTGTTCTTTTAAATGATGGTGTATCACTATACCTGTTTCCTTTTAGCCCTCCTTTGCCTCCTGAACCAATAAGCTGGAGCTTGCCATCTAGATGCATTCTGCTTGCAGCCAGGACCATGTTATAAATGCTAAATGTGTTGAGCCAATGTATGTGGATACAAATTGTACAAATCTCTTCTATTTTGCCATACCTTTAATTTTTTCCTCATAGTCCAAAGTCTTCACCGATATAAAGAGGACATAACATTGTGGGTTGGCTGCTTCCCATTCCCATCACACTGAAATTGTGTAATCGAACTGTAAATTTACTGTCTTAGTTGCATTTGTTGTATTGATTTTCTGTGACTTCGCCGGAGCACGTTTTTATTAAGAGGGAAGCAAATAAACACAAGCTATTTGTGTATTTGTACATGTGTACGTAACACAGGCCACTCAGGCCACATATATGCAAGTCACCCAACCCTAAAGGGTGTGAGGTGTTTTTCCCACTTTCTATCACAAACATTTCCTGTAAGTGTAGGCTTACCGAAAGTTGTTCGGTACTGCACTTATAGTGCAGACATGTGATGTTTTGCGGGTGGCATCCTTTCTTGACCTGATGCTCGATTCAAATTTTGCAGGTGATGTATCCTGGTGCAGGTGATCAGAAGGTAAATATCAACAACAGTTCCTGTTTCTTTCTTTCTTTTCTTCCGCCAACATGTGGTTATTAAAAATTTGCTTCAAGTGCAAATCTGTATTTATTCTGAAACTGATCACTTGGTATTAGGAACTAAAGACAAGCTGCAAACTTACCTTCTCATTGAACATTCAAGTTACTCCCAATGTTTACAAATCGTACAGTTGAACCTAGTCGCCATGGGACCGACTAGGTGACTAATTGCGATTAGTCATCGATGGACCAATTAGTTGAGCCTAGTTGTCCAGGACATATGCATACTATATATATATACCTATGCATACTATATAGTATATAGTAAAGCAAGCATCAAGACTACATTAGTGGTTAACTAGTGACCCTTAGTTGTGAGAGTTGATTTCTGCACCGTCCAGAACTCCGTATCCCTGTCCCAAACAGCATCTCAGGGTGGAGAACCAGCAAGTGAGTAGCAGAGGGGCAGCACAACAAGCAAGCAGACTAGCAGAGAGGCTGCAGAGTGAGGGATGGAGGAGGGAAACAGCACACATTGTCGGAGGAGGAGCTCATCACGAAGAGTAGCAGCGACTTGAACTGGTAGAGGGCGGTGGCGGCATGACAGCTTCACCGAAGAGGAGGTAGACGCACAGGAGATAAGGAATAGCAGGTAGGGAGGAGTGTCAGGGAGGATTCCAGCTCTCCTCCTGCTGTATGTTTTTGGTGGCGGCTGGCACTCCTATGCTAACCCTAACAGGTCAAATTGCCAGCCCAATAACCCACATGTAAGCACGGTTAAGCAAGCACATGAAAAACAGAGCAACCAGCCTGATTGTCCCCCTCCTAGTCGGGTGACTAATCGCAATTAAGCGACGACTAGGTTTCTAGTCGAGCTAGTCGCCTCAGTGCCCCTAGTCGACCTCCAGGGACCGACTAGGCCGATTGATATAATCGGACGACTCGTAAACACTGGTTACCACAGTGCTACATGTCTCAAAATATAGTTTCGAAATGACAGATCACATTCTTCATTATTGAATTATGTTTTGTCTTATTTTTCTCTAATTTGTTACTTTCAGGAAGGCCAGTCAAAGTCAATCCTCTGTGATGTGTTTATTGCCCATGTGCCGGTGAGATAAATGATTTTACATGTGATGCAGCCAAACTATTGTCCTCGTAATCATGCCAATCTCTTGTAGGTTAACAATGGGAACTTCCGACCAAAGTGTGTATATACTGCTGTAATGCTAAGGCGCATGATGGGTGCAATCTTAAATTCTGACACCTTGAATGATAAGGCAAGCCTGCTGGCCCATGTTTTTTTTTTTTGACCCGAAAATACAGCAGGGGAGACCCCCACTGTAAGAGATTTTTATTAATTTTCAAAAAGAGGAAAAAACTGTACAAAGAAAGGAGGGGCTAAAAGAACTAAGCCACACAACAGGGCAGGAGAAACTGCACTCCAGAGAAGCAGAAAGAACTAGGAGAGGGGTCTAAACAGAGGAGAAAAACATGTCGTTTTTCTTCACTAAGTCTAAAGGCTTGAAGTTTGGCTTCCTTGTAAAAGGAGGTTTTCCAAGAGAGAAAGGAGCAGTGGCGGGCCCAATGGGTAGTCCAGGTAGGCCTAGGACTACCCTGGAATTTGGCCCAAAAAATTTTTAGTACTTCGCGTAGCCCATGAAATTTTGGCCCATTGCTCATCTTTCCCGGTCAAGACCGCGAGCGGCCGAGCGAAGCCGTCTCCGTGTCCGCGACTCCGCTGTCCGCTCCCTTCCCTCCCGAGTCCCGACGGCCGACGCTCGAGAGTCAGGCGCGCCGCGCGCCCGCGCGCGCCACCGAGGAGCCAGCTACGGAGCCGCCACGGCGCAGCCACGGCGCCCCCACCCCGCGGCCGTCCAGGTGTCCAGCGCGGCAGCGCCAGCCACTCCGCTCCGCCTCCACAACCGCCAGATCCGTGGTGGCCTCGTCGGACGCTGGCCAGCAGTGACGCGACCGAGCCACCGAGGAGCCAGCCGCGGAGCCGCCACGGCGCCGCCACGGCGCCCCCACCCAGCCGGCCCGCCCTGCCAGTGCCAGCGCCCAGCGGCCGTCTAGGGCTCCAGGCGTCCAGCGCGGCAGCGCCAGATCCTCGGTGGTGGTAGCCTCGCCCGCCGTTAGAGTCAAAGACGGCAGCGGCGCCAAAGCCGCCGATAACGCCGGCCAAAGAGCCCAAAGATCAAGACAAAGAAGTAAGTGGTTACGCGCCAATAGCAGTGGCGGCGGCCGTCCGCCCTTCCCCGGTCCCCTCAGGCGCCTGCGCCGATCAGGTTCATGTCATCACGGTCTCCTGACGCCTTTGCCTGTGAGTTCTTATGAATTTGGTTAGGGATTTGATCTTGTGAATGAAATCAGAGCATAGAATTCATTGGATTAAATTTCTTGTCATTTTTCAGAAGACTTAGCCGATTAGGGATTGTAGATCTATCGTCAGTGAGCCTAGAATTGAATGGAAATTATTGTAATTTTTCAAGAAGTTGAGGCATGAAGAAATCAAATATAGCATTTCTTTTTCAGAAGCATGAGGCAAAAAAAGTTGCAACTTGTGCTCCACCAATTCCAGCTGTTGATGAAGAGTTGTCTATTCCTGTTGTAGAAGATCCTCTAATTGTGAGTGATGAAAGTGCTATCGTAGTTGTGGATGAAGGGACAGAAACACCTAGAGTAACAGATACAGACACAGATCCTACTGAAAATAATGGGTCAAATCAAGTTGAAGAAGAAGAGGAAGAAGAACCGCCTACGGCTGCTGATGTTGATTCCCTTGAGCATGACACAGGCCTAAGGAGTCCTATTTCAATCTTTGATGTGAATGAACAAGATTCTATCAGAAGAAGGTACATTTTAAAAGGACCCTATCATCTTTATGTGTAGCACTCGGTTTTAAGAACAAAACCAGATACACACCATATGTGAGCCCAGGAAGTCAAATCTCACATATAGCTACAAATAAGGGTAATATCAAATGACAATGCTTAAATACATAGCGTATTAGTATAAAGAATATAACCTCAGAGTATAGACAGCGTAAAGACAACTCCGATCTTCAGGCAAAGACTCCAAATCCACAGGGACAACTGACTGGTTGATCACAAGCCTAATTCCTCCAAACTCTAACAATCTGGTATCCATCCGGGATTTTTATCCAAATAATTGAAAATAAAGCAAGCGTAAGTACATGTCGTACTCAACAAATATAACATGGGGTTCATAAGGCTCAAAAGGCTGACACTAATTTAACTGCGATTAGCTTTTAATGAGTCATGATTTTAGCAATTGAGTAGCAACAAGTTCACCTCAAACCCATAAACACATGATCAGGTAAACATGAATAATGAATAACATAAACAATTAGCCATTAGTGAGCATCTTCATCATCAGTATCATCTATGTTCATCATCTATTCCGTAAATGTTCTAAGGTCGCTCGTGACCGTGAGCACGGCTGATATACCAGTTTTACACTATGCAGAGGTTGTACACTTTCACTGTGAGTCGTGATTTACCCTTTCGCCCGAGGTGATCAGCCTCTTGGCCCACTACCAAGGAAGGTCGGCAGGATTCACTATGAAGCCTTTAAAAGGTTCGTCTAACAAGTTAGGGCCATTAGATTCACTCGACAAACAGATGTAGGAACCCCCCTGTCGAATGGCACAATTCCATCACGGCTATACACATAAGAGTAGAGGCTGTCCTATACCCGATTCGTCAAGCCATTCTTACGCCAATAAAGGTAACCACTGACAAGCTAGAAAAGGTCCTCATACTGAGCTAAAGCCAGAGCCATATATCCCTCACAGCTGTACTGTAAGTCCCGGATGATCACTTACAGATAAGTCCTTAGGGAGAGGAATCTAGAGCATCATAAAATAGCCCAATGCTCTAGCCCCTTGTTCCATGTTGCTAAAAAGCATCTTTTAGTGTTTATTGCATATACCATTAGTCAAGTTACAAAATCATGATTGTAGTTGAGCACTAGCATAGCTATCCAATGCAATACCCCATAGGAATCAAGACACAAGGTACAAAGTACTAGGAAATCCTTAGTGGTAGTCAAGGTAGACACATGCAGTATGAATTAAATGATTAAAGGTGTATAGGACAACAAGGAAGATCCCATGCTATACTTGCCTTAAACACCGATCCTTCGGTAAGCTTTAATATTCAATGTTCTTTTTCTTCTTGATCACCACGTATATCTCACCGACTGGACGAAATCATAAAGCACCACACAAGCATCCATACAATCATACATGAAGCAAATAATAGATCTATATTAGAACAGTACACCAAACATAAATCAAGATGAAAAGTTTGTACAACGAATCTACGTCTCACTACGAACACACAGACACGAAAAACACGCTAATCGGAGCTACAGTTGAAAAGATACAACTACCGAAAGATTTACTGTATACGCGGAAAAGAAAACTATAGGATTCATTTATTTAACTATATAAAGTCTTATATAAATTGGATTAAATCAAATTTAGATTTGAATTATAAAACTAAAGTAAAACAAATCACATTTTATTTACAAAACCCAGTTGCATAATTGTTATTTAAGATATGATCTAAACCATGAAATTCCAGAAATAGTGGCATGGTAACCACTGTTATTAACGCGTAGTTCTCGTTGCTATGAATCTAACGCAACTTGAATGGGTCAAAACGGATCTAAAACGCAAAAGATATGAAATAAACCAGATTTTCTTTATTAAAATAATAGATTAAATCTAATCACGAATTTTAAAAGTTGAAAACACATCTGACAGTAGTATGAACATGTAGGTTATGAAATTACGAACCTAGCGCAAGTTGAACGGATCAAATCGGAGTTAGAACGAAGAAACGGTGGGGATCCATCATTGATTGTAAGTGGTGTATTTCTATAGTATTGTTGGATTTGTTTTTCTATAAGAAAACGGCCATAAAACATATACGTGATGTCATCAAGCTAATTGGAACAGCTAACTAGAGCAGGGCACGGAGCACGCACGGTGCACGGCATCAAGAGCTTAACCAAAAAGGATATACATGCTTACATGGAGAACCTTCGCTTCCGGATAGAAGATTACGTTGCTAAGCTTACATACTCGTCAACCTTGGCGCTTGCTAGCTTGCATTATTGACATGCATGCACGGTGCTATTTGCTTGAACGTTTGCATATGTTGCAGTAGGAAGTCAAGGGACGGAACGCAAAGCAAAGCAGGTTTGCAAGGCAGGGAAGCAGTAGGTCGGCTGCAGCCATGGCCGGCTGTTTCTGCCATAGTGCATGGATGGATTGCTCGTGTGTGTATATAGAAGTAGGAAATTTTTTCCATATATATATATATGCATGCATGGCGCTTGAGTTGGGAGCATGCAGGTGTACGTGCTTGCAAGGCAACGGGATAAGCAGCAGCGTATGGATGGATGAACAGCTTGCTTGGTACAGATCGACACTCGATCGAGCAAGACAAGATGAAACTTGTGGCGCTGATTCTGGCTTTCTTGGGACGGTGGATGTACGCCGGCAGATTTTTTTGCCAGGGGAGCTCGGCAAAAACAGGGAACAGGGAGCTGGAGGCGCACCCATAAATGCGATGATGTTACAGGGCACGAGATACATATAGATGCGATCCAAAAACGGAACACCTGAAGGATAGGGATAGGGAAGGTGGTAATATTCTCACCTCGAGTGATGGATGAACCATGGTGGTGCGGCGGCTTGCACGGGGTTGCAGAAGCCTCTTGCCGGTTTCACGGAGGCGACGAGGCATGGAACTATGAAGGCAAAGAGCAATTCCGTAGATCTGTTCACCATCAGTCCATCAGCCAGCGAAGAACAGCATGCTGACGTGATTGATTTGGACAAGATGATGGTGCTTCACGTAGAAGGATTCCTCCGCCCTCCTGGCCATGGATCGGTAGCTGGTGTCCCCTCCTGTGCACCTGCTTGCGGAAGCAGCTGCTAGAATCTCGACGGCAGACAAGGAAGACATCACGGCGGCAGGCAGGACGACAAGTGATGAAGAACTCGGCGGCGTAGGAGGAGCAAGACGGCAACGGCGATGGCGACAGCAACGGCGAGAGAAAGAGGAGAAAAATATAATTTATTACATGAGGGATTTCCTAAACTAGGGGCTCTCCATATGGTAGTTTTGGTGTGCTTTGCCCAAGGGATTGGTTGATATATATAGGAAGAAAAACTCTCCACATCAACGTCAACCAGCGATATGATACTAATTGACGTTACACCATCCACCTGCACTAATGGGCCTAAATAATCATTAAAGCCCATTAGTAAATAAATGCACGTGCCTTTGAGATTTATTAGGATTATTGCACATGGGCTTTGAGCGTTGAGAAAAAATGAGAGATTTATTATTTTCGGAATTAATTAATTTCATGAATAAAATAATTCTGGAAAGGTCTAGAATTGATATTTAAACCATAAAAATAATCCAAGACCTCCGAAAATTTGGGAAAAATTCTCAAAGACATTATGGAACATGAGGAACCCAAATATAGTATTTGAAGCTCATAAAAATATTGTTGGAAACTTGGAACATAAAGATTAAGATGAAGGAGGTAGGAATTAAATTCCAGAAAGAAGCTGGAAAATTCCTAGAGATAGATATCCGTCTCCTAAACGTATAAAACACACACATTTTGCACATAGAAACACGAGGTGTGACCGGCATGAATGCAACAAACACGTTTCTACCTTATGATAAATTTTAAATTAATAAAAAAATTTATTTTCCTATGTTTTCATGTGCACAAAAAATTCACAAATAAATCATTTTAACTCTATTTTTAAAAGTGGTAAATTTTGGGGTGTTACATTATGCCTATAATTATCCATCTAGAAAAATCTATGACAAAGATCGCCGCTTTAGTTTTGTTTGGTTTCATAAGTACCATTGGATTGAATATAGCGTAGAGAAGGATGCAGCATACTGCTTCTATTGTTATTTGTTTGCTAAGGAAAGTGGAAAATTTATTACGGGTGGTTGGCATAATTGGAATATAGGAACTATATCACTTGACAAACATGAGTCTTCAACTTTACACAAGTTTGCTCAAGAGAAATACAGCTTATTTGTGAAAAAGGGTACAAAAATTGATACTGTCATTGAGAAGGTGTCAGAAAAGGATCGAGTTGATTACAAGGCTAGGTTGACTTATTCACTTAGATGTTTGAGATTCCTTCTGCATCAAGGATTGGCTTGTAGTGGGCATGATGAAACTGAAGAATCTAACAATAGAGGAAACTTCCTTGAACTCATGAAACTGAAGAATCTAACAACAGAGGAAACTTCCTTGAACTCTTGAATTGGCTTGCAGGAAATAATGAAGAGGTGCACAAAGTGGTTCTGAAAAATGCCCCAGGTAATTGCATTTTGACCTCCCCTCGCATACAAAAGCAAATTATTAGATGTTGCTCTGAAGAAACCACTAGATACATACTTGAAGAACTTGGGGATGACTACTATGCAATTCTAGCTGATGAATGTAGTGATATATCACATAAAGAACAACTGGCTGTTTGTTTGCGTTATGTTGATAAACGTGGAAGTGTTTGTGAAAGGTTCCTTGGAGTAGTTCATGTTCCTGGCACCACTTCTTTGGAACTTAAAACAGCTATTCAATCTTTACTCACTAGTCATCACTTGAGTCTTAGTTCTTGTCGTGGGCAAGGATATGATGGGGCTAGTAACATGAAAGGAGAGGTTAAGGGGCTGAAAACACTGATAATGAAAGAGTCTCCTTCTGCTTATTATGTGCATTGTTTTGCACATCAACTCCAATTAGTGCTTGTTGCTGTTGCCAAGGGAGATGTTGGGGCTAGTACTTTTTTTTCTCAAGTTTCACGCTTGCTGAATATTGTTGGAGTTTCTTGCAAACGCCATGATATGCTTCGAGATGTTAGAGCACGAAAATTGAAGAAAGCACTTGAATTGGGTGAAATAGAAAGTGGAAGTGGGTTAAATCAAGAGATGGGATTGGCTAGGCCTGGTGATACTAGGTGGGGTTCTCATTATAGAACTGTTTTGCATATCATTGACATGTATTCTACCATTCGGAAAGTACTCATAACTCTTGGAAAGGATCCCACACAAAGAGATGATTGGCCAAACATACATGCTATGGTTCTGACTTTAGAGTCATTTGAGTTTGTTTTCAATGCTCACTTGATGCTTGTGATTCTTGGGTACACAAATGAGTTGTCTCAATCTTTGCAAAAGAGAGACCAAGATATTGTTAATGTAATGGCACTTGTTGGTGTGGCAAAGAGAAGGTTCCAACAACTGAGGTCCAATGGGTGGGAAGATTTCTTAGAAAAGGTTAAATCATTTTGCATCGAACATTCTATTGATGTTCCTGCAATGGATAGCAAATATGAGCCTCATGGAAGATCCCATCACTTTTATCCTGTACAAACAATTGATGATCACTATAGAAGAGAAGTGTATATTGGTATTATTGATAGAATTCATCAAGAGCTTGAGAATCGGTTTGATGAGGTTAGTAGGGAGTTGCTTATTTGTATGTCAGCATTGAATCCCTCCAATTCATTTGTCTCATTTGATGCTCAGAAAATCCTTAAGCTTGCAACTTTTTATCCCAAAGATTTTTCAAGTTCTGCTTTGAGGACACTTGAAATTCAACTTGGCACATATATTGAAGATGTGAGAATGGATGATAGATTTGAAGGACTGAACAACCTCGGTGAGCTCTCTAACAAGCTTGTTGACACTAAGAAACATGAATTATATGGTTTGGTGTACTTAGTCCTTAAATTAGCATTGATCTTACCGGTGGCGACAGCAAGTGTTGAAAGAGTATTCTCTGCATTGTGTTTAGTGAAGAATAAGGTGAGAAATAGTATAAGTGATAGGTTATTGAATGATTGTTTGGTTACCTTTATTGAGCGTGATATATTCTCCACTGTAAGCGAGGATGGCATAGTTCATGCTTTCATGGCAATGAGAAAGCGCAAAGCAAAAGCCTTGAACTAGAACTTGTATTGTAATCTCTTATTTATGTAAGACCTTATCTTATGTATAATCTATAAGTTTTGAACCTTTCAATTGTATTATCTCAATTTGGTTAATTTATAGCCATTTTACCGAACTTTTTCTTTGAATTTTGTCGTGTTGTACATGAAATTTTTTGACCAAGACTACCCTGGTTTCAAATCCTGGGTCCACCACTGGAAAGGAGGGGCATCCTCTGTTGAAGATGAAGTTATTTTTCTGCTTCCAAATATGCCAGGAGGCAATGATGAAGATCTCCATGAAGAAGGGGTTTCGAAGCTGTTGCTTTGCTTGCATCATCATTTCGAAAAAAATCACTTGTAAGGTTCCAATGAATACCTAGGAATCTCCAGCAAGCCTGACTGAAAGAACAACTAAAGAACAGGTGGAAAGCTGTCTCTTCAACATTGTTATTGCATAGGACACAACATTGTTATCAACATTGTAGTTGTTGCTGGCCCATGTATCATTGTGATGGATGACTCAAAACACTTTCCATCTATCAAAACTCATCTCTATTTTTTCCACCTTTCCAATTATACTGAGAAATGAAAATCCAAGAAATTTGTACTGTCAGCACAACAGAATTACCCTATTTTCTGTAAAGAACTTGAGTTGCTAAGACTCTTTCATGTGAAGTTAATAATACAAAGTTCATCCTTGTTTGTTCCAGATCTTTAGGTGCTTGTGCTTGAGGGTGTTGTGTGCAGATGACTTGCTTCAATATTGTGTATAGTTAACTTGTTTTGGTGCTTACCTTGTTGGTGTTTTCGTGAAGGATAGTGTTGTACTTTACTCTAATTTTGAATAGGCACTCCTGCCGTCAGTTTCAAAATTGACAAATTTATGGAGCTCTCAATTTGACTTGTGTTTACCTTATGGCCACAACTGTGTCTTGCTGAAACTTGATTATGCACCCAGTCACCCTTCATGCACACATTCTTTTGCCGTAATTGTGGCCTATGATTTGTTGCCATGCCACATATGACACTTTGTATTATCAAGTGTGTTTATCGGTCAAATAGACATGAAATTTTGATGTTGATTTGTTACCATAAGTTGGTAATGTTCGCAACCATACCTATCTATTAGTTGCCCTAGATACGGCTAGCCAATAGTTAGCATCAAGCAGTGTTAAGTTAAATATGATGCTTGAGTTGAATTAAATAAACAACAGAACAGGCAATCTAAATTATTATTTTTTGGACGTAATCTAAATTATTATTTTTTCTATGACCATATAAGCTTTTTTCTCTCTTGAACACACAGGATAGCTTGCTGCGTATCTTTGTATTATAGGGAAAAGAAATGGTCCATTCAATGACCCCTCTTACTAGGGCCAAGGAGAGGGGGGTTATAACAATGAAAACGTTTTTTGACGACCATAAGCTGCAACAAGATTAACAGGGATTTGGGGATTGTTGCCTCACAGTGTTTGTACATTGAGGATATCAACCTGACTGTGCAGAGTCTCTATAATTTTCCCCCTTCGAAAACACAGGAGAACTGCGCTTCATTATATTAAGAAGAAAGGGGGGGTGTTCCCGTACAACACACACAACACCACACCACTTTGCAAAACTTACACACGCGCCTGTGGAAACCAGAGTTTCTATACTTATATACTGTAAGGCTGTATAATCAGATCATGATGATAATCCTGCATTGAGACAACACTTGAATATCTACTCTGTTTTTAGCCTGTGACTGCATCACATACCAATTTACCCAATCCATTTGTTTTGCAGTATCTTATTATCATATATAGGAGTTGCTATCAATTTTATGTTGGATAGATTGCTGTCAGTAATATCTTAATTTCTTGTGATTAGAATAAAACAACAACAACAACAACAAAGCCTTTAAGTCCCAAATAAGTTGGGGTAGGCTAGCATTGAAACCCAGCAGAAGCAATCAAGGTTCAGGTACGTGAATAGTTGTCTTCCAAGCACTCCTATCTAAGGTTAAGTCTTTGGGTATATTCCATCCTTTCAAGTCTCCTTTTATTGCCTCTACCCAAGTCAACTTCGGTCTTCCTCTGCCTCTCTTCACGTTACTATCATGGCTTAGGATTCCACTACGCACCGGTGCCTCAGGAGGTCTCCGTTGGACATGCCCAAACCATCTCAACCGGTGTTGGACAAACTTTTCTTCAATTGGTGCTACCCCCTAATCTATCACGTATATCATCGTTCCGAACTCGATCCCTTCTTCTATGATCGTAAATCCAACGCAACATACGCATTTCCGCGACACTTATCTGTTGAACATGTCGTCTTTTCGTAGGCCAACATTCTACACCATACAACATAGCAGGTCTAATCGCCGTCCTATAAAACTTGCCTTTTAGCTTCTATGGTACCCTTTTGTCACATAGAACACCAGATGCTTGCCGCCACTTCATCCACTCTGCTTTGATTCTACGGCTAACATCTTCATCAATATCCCAGTCTCTCTGTAGCATTGATCCTAAATATCGAAAGGTATCCTGCCTAGGCACTACTTGACCTCCCAAACTAATATCTTCCTCCTCCCGAATAGTAGTGCCGAAGTCACATCTCATATACCCAGTTTTAGTTCTACTGAGTCTAAAACCTTTGGACTCCAAAGTCTCCCGCCATAACTCCAGTTTCTAATTCACTCATGTCCGGCTTTCATCAACTAGCACTACATCATCCGCGAAAAGCATACACCAAGGAATGCCCCCTTGTATGTCCCTTGTGACCTCATCCATTACTAAGGCAAACAAATAAGGGCTCAAAGCTGACCCTTGATGTAGTCCTATCCTAATCGAAAAGTCATTCATGTCTCCATCACTTATTCGAACTCTAGTCACAACATTGTTGTACATGTCCTTAATAAGCCCGATGTACTTCGTTGGGACTTTATGTTTGTCCAAAGCCCACCACATAACATTCCTTGGTATTTTATCATAAGCCTTCTCCAAGTCAATAAAAATCATGTGTATGTCCTTCTTTTTCACCCTATACCGCTCCATAACTTGTCTTATTAAGAAAATGGCTTCCATGGTTGACCTTCCGCGTTATTGCTCACAAGCGATGCTCGATAACTCTCTCCCATAGCTTCATAGTATGGCTCATCAACTTAATTCCCCGATAATTAGTACAACTTTGAATATCTCCTTTATTCTTGTAGATCGGTACCAATATACTTCTCCTTCACTCATCAGGCATCTTGTTCGATCGAAAAATATTGTTGAACAGCTTGGTTAGCCATACTATAGCTATATCCCCGAGGCATCTCCACACCTCGATTAGGATACCATCCGGTCCCATCGCCTTACCTCCTCTTGTCCTTTTCAACGCCTCTCTGACCTTAGATTCTTGGATTCTCCGCATAAAGCGCCTATTGGTGTCATCAAAAGAGTCATCCAATTGAAAGGTTTATTCCATATTCTCACCATTGAATAATTTGTCAAAATACTCTTGCCATCGATGTCGGATCTCATCCTCCTTCACCAAGAGATGCTCCCTTTCATCCTTTATGCACTTAACTTGGTTGAAGTCCCTTGTCTTTCTCTCACGAACCCTAGCCATCCTATACATGTCCTTCTCTCCTTTCTTCGTACTCAAACGTTGGTAAAGATCCTCGTACGCTCTACCCTTTGCCACACTTACAGCTCGCTTTGCAATCTTCTTTGCCACCTTGTACTTCTCTATGTTGTCCACACTCCTATCATGGTACAAGCATCTATAGCACTCTTTCTTCTCCTTAATAGCCCTTTGGACTTCCTCGTTCCACCACCAAGTATCTTTAGCCTCGTCTCCACTTTCTTTGGTTACTCCACACACCTCTGAGGCCACCTTCTGAATGTTGGTTGCCATCTTCTTCCACATGTTGTTTATGTCCTCTTGTCTCTTCCAAGAGCCCTCTTTGATAACCCTTTCCCTGAATACCTCTGACGTCTCCCCTTTCAGTTTCCACCACTTTATTCTTTCAATTTTAGCTTGTTTATCCCTACGGGCACGCACCTGAAAACGAAAGTCTGCCACCAAAATCTTATGTTGAGAAACAACACACTCTCCTGGTATCACCTTGCAACCCAAGCATGCTCGTTTGTCCTTTCTTCTTGTGAGGACAAAGTCAATCTGGCTAGAGTGTTGTCCACTACTGAAGATCACTAGATGAGATTCTCTCTTTCTAAAGAAAGTGTTGGCTATCATCAGGTCAAAAGCTACCGCGAAGTCCAGAACTTCCTCCCCCTCCTGATTCCTACTACCATACCCAAAACCTCCATGAACTGCCTCGAAACCTACGCTTGTAGCACCTACATGCCCATTAAGATCTCCTCCTATAAAAAGCTTCTCACTACTGGGTACAGCTCTAATCAGGCCATCTAAGTCTTTCCAAAACTGTCTCTTAGCACTCTCGTCGAGGCCTACTTGGGGGGCATACGCACTAATTACGTTCAAAACCATATCACCAAAGACAAGCTTGACTAAGATAATCCTATCACCTTGCCTTCTCACTCCCACCACACTATTCTTGAGGCTCTTATCAATCAAAACTCCTACTCCATTTCTATTCGCAACTGTTCCTGTGTACCAAAGCTTGAAACCTGTATTGTCCACCTCCTTCGCCTTCTAACCCTTCCATTTAGTCTCTTGAACGCATAATATATTTACACGCCTCCTAGTCGCGGTATCAACTAATTCTCTTAACTTACCTGTAAGTGACCCTACATTCTAACTGCCTAAACAGATCCTAGTTGGTTCGACTAGCTTCCTTACCCTTCGCACCCGTCGAATCAGATGTGAAGACCCTTGCTCATTTTTCACTACACCCGGGCGCCGATGTAGCACGCCACTAAGGATGCGACGATCCGATCCTTGATCACTTGACACCGTGCCTAGATCGCGACACGGCACGTCACGGGGGTGATGACCCGGCCCTTGCTCATTTAACACCATACCCGGGTTCCGATATGGCGCGTCGCTAAGAGGGTTACGCCCCAACGATTTTCTTTCGGGTTTCATCTCCATTAGAATGGCTAGATTTAACGTTGGCTCGCCACGCCTATCACAACCCTCCTCCTTTACCAGGGCTTGGGACCTGCTATGTTGAGACAACATAGGCGGAGTTGTGATTAGAATAAAACAAGCAGAAAAAAAAATTCAATGCTCCAACCTGGCTTTCCCACTAACTGTTTAGGTGCTTAATCAGTGGTTGGCCTTGTGCAGCATATGTTTGAGTGTTATGTCTTTTATCTCTCTATGATTATGGGGGTATGTGGTTTAGGGTTGTCTATATTACAATGCATACTGATAACTGATAAGTGCAATATAATCGAAGTGTTTAAATAACTGAAACAAAATATACCTTAAACATTATCATTATTTATATGAGAATGTTTCTTATCGAACATGGCTTCATAATGATGAAGTTTGTCCTGGAATATCTTGTGCAAAAAGAGTACTGATTTCTTTATGTTTACCGCCCAGTTTACATCTTTTCTTTAACATCTCCCAGGATTACGTTGGGAATAAGCGATTGGAGCTACCTGGTCAACTAATTTCCCTTCTTTTTGAGGTGTCATATTTTGTCTTGTAATTTCGTCAGATTTGTTGTGTTTTATGTTTCTTATTGTGTTTTTTGTAGGACTTATTCAAAACAATGAATTCTCACGTTGTGGAGCGTATGTACAAAACTAGTGGAAAGACCCATTCCAGTGCTTTGGATTTTAGCCAGGTATGAAAAACAAGTGCATATTTGTGGTTGTTCATTCTATACAAATACAAATTTTTGATGCTTGTTACTGCAATGTTGTAATCATGTGACAGGTTCGCCTGGAAGTTGTGAATAGTAGATATTGATGTAATACCTCCTTTTTATGCTATTTTGTTTTCAATGTTTTGCCAGTTTAATACATTGGTTGTTGCTGGCATGTCACCTTGGTGAACAAACTAAGTGAAAAAAGGAAATAATTTGGTAACGCTCTACTCCGCAGCAGAGATAACCATGGCAAACTGCAATTAGAAGCTTGCCAAGCATAGATGTAAAAAGTTTATATCATTTAAATGGAAAGACTTTGTTAAGGCCACTTGACATTGAAGGTTTAAGGACTTCTTTGGTGCCTTCATGTATTTCAAAAACTGTGTGTCTGTTGGATACATATGCTGGTTGCTCTTTTCCCAAAGCCACACATTCATGCTTGACAATGAAATATCGAAGAATGGCTTCTTGATCTTTTATATAATTTAATAATTTAAGGTCACAACTTGACTATTGATTGTAATGTCCATGTTTACTTGTATGTCATAAGAAAATATTTCTTTAGTGCGTGGCTGTGCCAATGCCTAGTGACCACACCACAAGGGCTGGGATAAAAGAAGGTGTAGGAATTCTTGATCTATTTCTTGATTATTAACCCAAAGGAGATACAGTTCCATCCTTATATAAATGAGAAGACTTGACTCTAAAGAGACTAATAATCTCTAGAATTAAGAAAATACCCAACAGCTCAATCTGATCTAATCTAGTCTCTAACTTAACAAACCCTCGCTGTGCCCGGCATGAATAGTAATACACGGTGCCATATGAACAGTGTGTCGGCCCGAGGTCTGGCACCCACCTTTCCTCCATCGCTTGGGCCCTAATGGGCTGGACACATCATATTTGGCTCTGCACATCATATTGGAAGCATGTTTTATCATTGACTTCTGAAGAAAAATCTTTTAACAATGCACAGACATCGTCTCTTTGCTATTTAACTTCTTTCTCTTTTTTGCAGTTGATAAGGGAGGAAAACATAATAACCACTGGTCTGGAGAGGTCTATTTCCACTGGAAATTGGGATATTAAACGTTTTAGAATGCATAGGAAAGGCGTATCACAGGTATCATCTCATTCATACCTTTGTTCTCCCCTCTATGTGATATAGATTGACAAGGTAGATGGGTTGCAGGAAGAAACTGCTAGTCACCCTCTCTCTGGAGGCTCAGATTTCTATTAGGTTTCTTCTTTCTTGCCTAAAAGAATGATCCGGCTAGCATTATATAACTGACTGCCTAACACAAGGTGCTAACAATCGAGCTAATTAACAAGCGAAATCTAAAACAACCTTATATCCCTAGCTTATCTTAGCTCTGCCTTAACTTGGTCTCTAAGCAAAACTGATTGAAACAAAACATTGTCCCTAAGATAAGTCGCCTTATCTCTGTGCCGAGGTGGATGCTGTGTGATGTTACTGGGCTGCTGGTGTCCCACAGGGCCCACACCTACATCACTATGCCATTGCCAATTTTGAGATTTTTTATTCTTTTGTTTCTGTGTAGGTTCTATCAAGGTTATCCTACATGGCATCTTTAGGCTACATGACACGGATAACATCGCAGTTTGAGAAGAACAGGAAAACAAGTGGGCCACGTGCCTTGCAGCCTAGTCAGGTGACTGAAGAAATGATATTATGTGTTTCACAAATTTAGGTGTAATCCAAGAACATAATAAGATTATTGTGGTTTTCAACTGTGTTCTAATGCATTAATTTTATCTATAACAGTGGGGGATGCTTTGCCCATGTGATACTCCTGAAGGAGAATCTTGTGGATTGACAAAAAAATTAGCTTTGCTGACTCACGTTAAAACAGATCAAGAGGATGGCACATTGATGAAACTGATTTGCTTTTTCCCTAGTTCATAGAGTTTTATTTTTAGCTTTATCACTTTGTGCCTGTGCATTTGAGATCATGCTCATATGTGTATTGGTGAGCTGATAGATTTTTAGTGTAGAATTGGGGAAATCACCTCACACCCTTTGAGGAGGAGAGAGGGGGAGGGAGGGAGTATAAGTCAAGTTAGACTACAACTCTATCTCTAATATTTAGAGTACTGTCCTTTCCTCTCTCTTTTTCATGTCCGGCCTTGCAGGTACATGTGATGCAAGATAGTTACTGGAGCTTCAATGCTTATATTTTGTAACTCAAATAAACCCAAATTACTATCTGGTGTCGCCTGTGTCTTACCATCCTGGGCATTGTTGTGGTGTACCAACTAATATTTCAACTGTGGACTCTGTTTGGAATTACACTAGATTTTGAAGGGCACTTCTTTTCTTTCTAAATGTTTGGAATTACGCAAAATTCTTACATTGAAATGTAGGATATGCATGAATGTTGAAATTTTTTGGAGCATAAAATGCCAAGAGTCATAGCCACTCTCTTTTAAATATTTTCTTTCGAGAATACCACTGTAGGTGTGTGGCTGACTTGAGCTTCTCAATTCTCATTAATGGTGTGTTACAACAGAAATGGTAAGCACAACGGAGCACATATAACAAAAACATAGAGGACACAGATAAAGAGGGAAACACGTCAAGAAACACAACTCCCATACAGATCAAAAGACAAAGACTTGCACATCCTAATAACATTCCACAAATCATCAAACATTGCTTTCTAATTACTTAATAATACTTGTTCAGTTCACTTTATTATCCTTAATCAGTGTCGGTGTTTCACCACTGATAGCCTGCCTCGGGGGTACTCGGGGCAGTGTTGTTCGGGCTTCGGCGTATGCTGAACTCGATGGTAAACGCAAGAGACAATCGATTTATCCTGGTTCAGGCCCTCGATCGTAGATCGAGTAACGACCCTACGTCCAGTCGGTGTTTGCCTTTGCGTTGGATTGATTATGAAGTGTTATGTTGTACCATTGTTCTCCCTTTTAGGAGCCCTGCCCTCCTTTATATTGTCAGGAGGCCAGAGTCCTAGTCGGTTTACAATGAGATTTTCTAGTAGGATTACTTAATAGTTCTACTATTAAGATTACATGGGAAGAATCCTAGTTGAACTAGATCTTTTATCTCTCTTGCGGGGTATCCTGTGGGTCCCGCATCGACAAGCCCCCGAGCACTTCATGGTTGAGCTCTGAAAGTCTCGCTTTGCTCCTTCAGGTCTTGTTAGGTAGGAACAAAATGTTATCCGAGTGCTTTCTGGAGTGAAACCTTGTAGCGCTTCTTGGGACCTTCGAGTGGTGAGTGTTTTGTGAAGAAAAAGTACATCCATCTGGTTGTAGCCCCCGAGCCTCTTGCTATTTGGAACAAGGAGCTGGAGGATCTTTTCTTGAAGTTGTTCTGATTGTTCGCTGAAGTTTTGTAAAAAAGAACTCGAATATGGCTCGTTCCGGGTTCTTTTTGTCGCAATGTCTTGAAGTGGTCTGCGTTGAGGAAGTCTTTTGGTGACGTGCGCTTTTTTGAAGAAAAAGTGCATTCACTGAGTGTAGCCCCCGAGCCTCTTGCTATTTGGAACAAAAAGTTGAAGGGTCTTGATCCTTTATGTTGTTTGAAAATCTGTGTTCTGAAGTAGTCCCCGAGACTTGAATTTTGTCATCATCCGAGTAATTTTTGTGTTATCTTTCCGAAGCGGCCCTTTAGTCTTGGATTAGACCATCATCCGAGTAGTTTCTGTGGTATCTTTCCGAAGCGGCCCTTTAGTCTTGGATTTAAACCATCATCCGAGTAGTTTCGCGGCGTGCAGCCTCCGAGCCTATGTCCGGGTTCTTTTTTGGTGGGTGCAATTTTTCATAAAAATTGCACTCACTGAGTGTAGCCCCCGAGCCTCTTGCTTTTGCTTGCAAAAGTTGGAGGGTCCAGATTCCTGTCTTCAAAAAATTATGGGGCTATGTATCCCGCAGCCTCGTGCTTTCTCCGAGTTCTTTTCTTTTGGAAAAGAAGTCGGATGAAGAGTCTTGATGCGTCGTCGTCGTTGTAGTCTTGAGTTTCTTGTACTTTTTGTCTTTTGTCTTTGGTTCTGAGCCCCCGAGCGTATATCCGTGTTGTTTTGTTCAGGAAGAACTCGGATGGGAGGTCTTGGCGTACTCTTTGATAATCTGCTGCTGTCAGATGTAGTTGTATGGTGGTGGTTGAGTGTAAATGTCTTTTGTTCACGGGTTGTACTGTGCTGGTATATTCTTCCGAATATGCCCGTCTTCGAGTATTGTTTTCTCTCTCCTGAGTCATCCATCATTGAGTCATGTCCTTTCACTGTGCCCTTTCTTAGGCTTATTTCATTGGTACTCCTGGTCCATGTGCGCCGCTCCTTTGGTCTATAAATACTGTCTCAGAGCGCTTGCTTTCACCTATTGGATATTCCATTGAAACCTTCGTGGTCATGAACATGGTAGTTTGTGAAGTAGAGCAGCCCCCGGGCATATTTTGTAGTTCCTATGTGTCTTGTCGTAGCTGGAGGAAGTCTTGTGATAGGGATTAGAGGTAGGCTAATCCCGCGACAGCATTGTTCTAGGATGTATGTGGTGGTAGTTGGAGGAAGTCTTGTGATGTGGGCTTCGTTTCTTCATCTGGCAGTTCTGGGTTGATCCTCGTCGCCTGTCTTGAGACTGTCCGGTGCAGATCAACACCATATGCAGTATCACATCGGTCTTGGGTAGACAGATGCCCGCCGGCCTTCTCTGCTCCATGTTGTCCTGCCGTGCTGCCGATTTTCGCCTTGAGTGCACTGCGTCCTTCCTTTGAAGAAAACAGTGTAGCTGATGGCGATTTGTCCTTCCGAGTAGCAATTTGGGACACGTAGTCGTTCCAGAGCCTAGCCGTGTTCGCGTTCTTCTTTGCTACCTTGCTTTTCGTGGTGCCGAGTTCATTGGGTCTTGTAAGATTTGTAATCTTCTATTTTTGAAGTCGCTTGTAATGTAACGAATCTTGTCTTTAAGATTTGTAACCTTCTGTTTTTGAAGTCGCTTGTAATGTAACGAATCTTGTCTTCTGAGTTGTCTTTTACTTTTATGTTGCGATCCCTGTTGTCCATGAGATTACCGGGTTCTTTCTCAAATAACCGGGTTCTTTTGTTCCTTGTGAGGTAGCCTTTTCTTTCTTCTTGTTTTGACGAGTTGTTCTTGTAGCGATCTGATACCCCTGCCGTGGTGCCGGACGGATAAGTCTGAAGTCTGCCCATTGGTTTGTACTGTTGTGTGGATCTGTGCCCTCCATCATTTTAGCTGCGTCGGTAAATGGACCGTCGTGTTCCCACACTGTGTTTTATCGGGCCTTGTGGGCCGTTTGTATCGCTGAGAAATCTATTTAAAGACCCTTGCTGCCCAACTCTTGCCTTTAAACCCTAGCTTTCAGAAATCCGCCGCCGTCACCGTCGCCGTAACCCGAGCACCATCATCCTACATTTTCCTTAGCGCCTCTTTTGCTTCCGCCAGTTCATGGGAAAGAAGAAAACCACAAGCAAGTCTCAGGCGACCTTCGTTGACGAGGAGTCATCCCTTTCTTTGATCGAAAACCAGGAGTTCGTGGCTATGAGGGCTGCTCAGAAGGTTTGGCCGGCTCCAACAACAAGCGAAGACCAGCTGCACGAGCTCGTTAGCGATGGCTTGATTCAAAGCAAAGTCATCGCTGAATGGAGAGTTCCGGGCGAGCATCGGGTTCTAGCTCCGGGTCCTGGTGAGATTGTCCTCTTCGTTTCCTTTGTCCGCGCTGGATTTTGCCTTCCTGCTTCCGCTTTCCTTCATCAGTTTCTTGGTTATTTCGGGATTAGTCTGAACCACCTAACCCCCAATGCCATTCTCCATCTTTCTGTTTTTGTTCATCTTTGCGAAGCTTTCCTTAGAATCCCTCCTTCTCTGTCTCTTTTTCGCTTTTTCTTTCGTCTGAAACCTCAACCCCGCCGTGAAGAAACCAGCGTTCTTGGCGGTTATGGATTCGGTTTCGTGAGGTCTCAAAATTAAGTTTTTGACTATGACCTGGTCGATTCTGTAAAAGATTGGCGCGTGCGAGTGGTTTCTGCCGCCAATTTGATCCTTCCTTGCCATTCATCCCGGATCTGGTCTGTGGTGAATGACCGATGGGACAAGCTTGAATCGCTTCTTTGAGATTCAAGTGATTCAACCACTCCTTGATAGGATTAGCATCTTTGAAACAATGAGGTTTGACCGGCTTTGGTATTGTTTGAGCTTTCTTCGTCGCGGGTTCACCTTTGAAAGAGTGGGAGCATCTTGGCTTTGAGTATTCTCGGGGCCGAGGATCCTTCACGCATGGTCCCAGCTCTTGAGCTAACGGTGAGGAGGTACTCGAGCGTCTCGAAGATCTTTGAAAGGAGTGGCGTCATTCCTCCCTGTGTCACCGAGTTCTTAGCCAACAACCCGCCCCCAGCTGTGAGTTGTCTCTCTTTTTGTTTGAGTACTTTATGCACTTTAGCTGCATCCGTTCTTGCTTAGCTTTTCTTTGTCTCGGTGTTTTATCCTTTTTCGCAGGAGCTTGGGCGGAACTTTGTCGACCCGGTCTCTCCTGATGTTTTCCTCGCCGTGGCGGAGACTAGGGATAGACTTGCTGGAACTTCTGCAATTAGTAAGTCCCAAACCTCTACCGCCCTTCCTGGGGTTTCTTCCGGATTTGTTGATGTATATGAAGAATATGTTCCTCGTCTAGTCCCTCGCGGTCCTCGCAGTGTCCCGAAGAGGGGGCGAACGGATGGGTCTTCATCTGGCCTGCCTGTCTCCAAGAAGCCTCGCAAACCAAGTACTCTCTCAGGTACTCCAGTTGTTGCTAGCATGCTCTTAGGTGAGCACATTTGATACTCTTTGTTCTTTTATTTCCTGTTTCTCTCATGATCCGAGTACTTTTTATCCTCTTTCAAAGTGAGGTGCTCTGGTTTCCCTGGCTGAGGAGGAAGAAGATGATGAAGTACCCCTCATCATGCGGCGGTGAGTTGCTTTTCATATTCCTGTTGCATTGAATTTCTCTTCTTTGTCTTGACTTTTAGTCTTGAACTTTTTGAAGTAATCGGAGGCCGGGTGTGAGTTCTCCCGAGGTTCCCGTGCCGACTTCTTCTGAAGCTCCGGTGTCGAGTTCTTTGGTAGCCCCGGTACCGAGCTCTACCGCTCCTCCAGTACGGAGTTCTTCCGCGTCTCCAGCCCCGACTCCTTCCGCGGCTCCGTTGTCGGCTATTCCGCTCTTGTCGCCGAGTGGCGGGGACGTTTTCACCGTCGTGGTTCCTCCTGCGAGGCCTTCTCTTGGCTTCGCGAAGAAGAAAGTGGTTGGGTGAGTAGATTCTAGCTTTATCTTTTTGGCTTCTATTTTCCTTCCTCTGGTTCTTATCGGTGCTTCCTTTTATCACTTTTCAGTGTTTCGTCTTCTCTCATTCCTTCATCGACTTCTTCTCGCCTCCTCCTTGCGTGCTAACGAGTCCCAAGTCTCGGGACTCACAAAGATTATGTTGATGAAGTTTCTTTGTGGGGGCTTGAGAGCTACTCGCGCGGTTCTTGGTCTTGGCCGCTCCGGAGGTGACTGTGGCCGTCGCTCCGGGTCCTTCTGAGGGTTTGACTCCGGCTTCCCTGGAGGTTTCTTTGGTCGTTCCTTCTTCGCCCCATCCGGCCTCTCCTTCCCCTTCTCTTGCATCCGGCGGTCCTTCTTTTTTCGATGACGTGGTGCAACAGTTCGATGCCACCCATCGATTGTCGGAGTTGACCGCAGCCTGGGGGAGCTTGTCGACCCTCGTGACTTCTTTTGGTGAAAAGCTCTAGGTAGGTTTCTTGCCGTTCCTCTTTTGCATGCTCTATTTTCTTACGTCCTTACGCCTTGTTTTTCTTTGCCTCTTTTGGCTCGGTCTTTCTCTCGTGATCATTCTCGGCTTTCTTTTTTTTCTCATCTCGAAAATGAGAGAAAGTTGTCTTCTGAGGTGGACGCCTGAAAGCCGATCTCGACCTTCTCCGGGCTGAGTTGGAGCAGGCGTCAAATGCACCAAAGGAGGAGAAGACCCTTCGTGCCCGGGTAGTGGAGGCGGAGACCGCGGTGGAGTCTGCGAAGAATGAATGCAAAGGTGTCATGGAGTTCACTGCTTTTTCTTGTATTTTGACTTCTTTTTTTGACTTGCTCTTGGGTGTCTTGTCTAGTTCTCCGAAATGAGAAGCGAAGCTCTCGGAGAGTATCGATGAAATGAAGGCTCTTGTCCGCTCTAGTCATAATAAATTTGAGGAGGTAATTACTCATCTTGAGGAAGAACTCGCCCTTGCTAAGGTGATTAGGCGCTGAGTCGAGCAGAGATCTTGTGCAGGCCCAAAAACTATTGAAGGCTTGTCCGGGAAGTGGCGATAGCTCTTTGAAAATTGGAACATTTTGTGGAAATCTTTTTTTCGTTCGAGAGCCGATGTTCTCCTCGACTCAAAGAGATGACTGGGCAATCTTGGGCGCAGATTCATTCCTCGGATTCGACTCGTTTCCAAGAGTTCGCGAAGAAGTGTGCCCAAGTATGTACCAAGAATGTGCTAGCCTAGGTCCGGGTCCTTGCTCGAGGCGCCTCTGTCCAAGATAGCAGAGGAAAGTGAAAGCCAAGAATACCTTGATGTCGTTGAGAGGATGGAGCACGAGGTCGAAGGTGCTTGATGGGGTTGTAGATAGTCTAAATATTGACATTTCCTTCCCGATGACAATGCTCGATCCGATTGACCAGCTTCTTGTAATATTACTCCTCTTTGAATGAAGATTCTTTGTTTTCGTTGATGTATTCTTTGCCTGGGTGTAGTCGAAGTTACTTGACTTGCTGAGTATTTTGTCCCGTTTTCTTTTCTGCTCCATAAAACAACTCGTGTGTTATCCTGACGAGACCCCTCGACTTGTCGAGTACTTTTCTTTTCTTCCTCTTTTGTGATCCGTTGAGTGCTTTGTCCACTCTGTGACTTGCTAGATGTAAATCTTTGTGTTGACACCGCGCTATGAAAAAATGACTCGGCATAGAATGTTGCCTTTTGAGTGGCGCTTATACTTTTCTGAGGAAAAAGTATTCCTATCTGGATGTAGCCCCGAGCCTCTTGCTTTTTGAACGAAGAGTGGAGGGTCTTTTGAAGTTCAATTTGGTTGACTAGTTTTGGGTGTTAGCTTTTAGCTACCCTCATCGGCGGGCTCAAGCGCTTTTTTTCAGCTATTTTGCTCTCGGCCGGGATGCTCGGGCATGTTTTGACCATTTTGCTTTTTCGTTTGGTGTTAGCTTTTAGCTACCCTCATCGGGCGAGCTCAAGCGTGTTTTCAGCTATTTTGCTCTCGGCGGAATGCTCGGGCATGTTTTGACCATTTTGCTTTTCGTTTGGTGTTAACTTTTAGCTACCCTCATCATCGGCGGGCTCAAGCGTGTTTTCAGCTATTTTGCTCTCGGTAGAATGCTCGAGCATGTTTTGACCATTTTGCTTTTTGTTTGGTGTTAGCTTTTAGCTACCCTCATCGGGCGAGCTCAAGCGTGTTTTCAGCTATTTTGCTCTCACCGGGATGCTCGGGCATG
Source organism: Miscanthus lutarioriparius (assembly GCA_904845875.1). Lineage (NCBI taxonomy): Eukaryota > Viridiplantae > Streptophyta > Magnoliopsida > Poales > Poaceae > Miscanthus > Miscanthus lutarioriparius. The sequence goes on from CAJGYO010000008.1 coordinate 23,672,885, forward strand.
TTTTCACCATTTTGCTTTTTGTTTTTGGAAAACAACTTCGTTGGAAGTCATGACAAGACATTTGTGGATGAATATCATCTTTATTGATCATGAATATGAACTAATACATATGTTGTCGAAGAATATCGTCTTTAAATCGATTGTGAATGTTGGTCCCTTGTGTCTTGCATATCTGTTTTATCTTGAGTTGTTTTCACGCGTAGAATCTTCTTAGCTGGCTGATGTGCCATGTATTGCCGACTTCTTTTCCATCTTCGGTTATTAACTTGTATGTGCCTAGTCCGGTGACTTTTGTGACAATGAACGGACCTTCTCATGGGCTGAGAAGCTTATGTCGTCCGTCAGTCTTTTGTATTCTTCTTAGCACTAAGTCTCCAACTTGTAGTGATCGAGGATGGGTACTCTTGTTGTAGTGCCGTCTTAAACCTTGTAGGTATCTGGCTGATTGGAGGGTAGCGTTTACTCTGACTTCTTACGAAGTTGTCGAGTTCTAATCTTCTTGTGTGTTCGCTTCTCCTTCGTCAGTATTGTTCTATCTTTGGTGATGTCCAGATCAAGTCGGCAGAAGCGAAGACCTCGACCCGTAAACTAGGAAGAAGGGTGAGTGGCCTGTTGCTCGCTTATTTGAGTTCATAGCCCCATACTACTTTTGGTAATTCTTCAATCCATTTGGACCCATAGTCCACTAGTTCTTCGATATAACCTTGGTTTTAATCCGGCTAGTATGAGTCCATTGGCCCTTTCTACTTGTCCATTGGCTTACGGGTGTGCAGTGAGACGCATAGTCTATCTTTGAAACCACGGTCTTGTGCCCGACTCCAATTCAGCAGGCTGTGAAGGGGAGCCTAGATCTGTGATGATTCGATTGGGCATGCCAAAGCGGTGCGTAATTTCTTGGATGAATTCATTTGCTTTGGTTGCTTGTTGCTCTCATGAGTGGTTTGTATTCAATCCACTTGGTGAACTTGTCGATTGCTACAAAGATGTACTCGAAGCCGCCTTTGCTTTCTTGAGGGTCCCACTTGATCCAGCCCTGAGAGGAAAAAGGCCAAGCGGGTGGGATGAGATAAGATTGTGAGTGGCACATGGGCTTGTCTTGCAAACATTTGGCAACATTTGCATTTTTCGACAAGTTCTTCTACGTCTTTCAAAGCGGTTGGCAAGAGAATCCGGTCTGAAATGCTTTTCCAACCGGTGTCCTTGAAGCGGCATGATTTCATGACAACTTTGAGTGTATCTCGTCTAGGATCTCTTTGCCTTCTTCAAATGAAACACATTTAGGAGTACTCTGATGATCTTTGCTCTTCTGTAAAGTCTATCTCCTACTAAAACGTAGTTTTTGCTTCTGCGAACAACTTGGGTGGCTTCGCTTTTATCTGCTTTGGTAATTTATTTTCTTTGATATAGTCGATGAAAACTTGGCTCCATGAGGTGTTGATTACCAAGATCTGAACGCCTTTAGCTTTGAATTTCGTGAGTTGTCTCACCGGGTTGTTTGATAGAGGCGATAGCTCTTCTATAAATACTTGGTGGAACCTTTGCTCTGTCGATCCGAGCTTGGCAAGGACATCTCTTTAATGTTGGAATCGCGCAGACGTGTAAAATTTCTAATCCTTGGAAATGTTTTTCAAGTTTCCGAATTTCAACCTGATAAGCACCCATGTTTTCTTTTGTGCAATCCCAATCTTTTGTTTACTTGGTTGATGACTACTCTTTGAATCACCATATCTGAGTAATCTCTTTATTCCGAGGGTAATTGCCACTCGTAGCCCGTGGATGAGGGCTTCATATTCGCTTCGTTATTTGTAGCTTGCCATAATATCGAAGGACGTACTTGAGTTGTTTTCTTACGGAGAAATGAGGAGAGCGCTTTGCACCGGCTCCGCCTAGTTTGAGCGACCCATCAAAGTACATCTTCCGATTGGTCAAGGATTGTATGTCGATAAAGGTCGCTGAATCTCTGTCCACTCGGCCACAAAATCGGCAAGGGCTTGAGATTTGATTGCTTTCCGTGGGGTGAAATCGATGTTAAGAGCTCCAAGTTCAAGCGCCCACTTTGATATCGTCCGTCGCATCTCTGTTGTGTAAGATGTCTCTCGCGGGAAGTCTGTCACCACGGTAATCTTGTGGCTTTCGAAATAGTGGCGGCGCTTGCGTGAGGTGATAAGTAGGGCGTAGAGTAGTTTTTGTACATGCAGGTACCGGATTTTTGATTCAGATAATACTTCGTTGATGTAGTACATGGGTCGTTGTACTTTATACATGCGTCCTTCTTCTTCTCTTTCTACGACTATTGTCGTGTCGACTTCTGATAGTAGTCGCCGCAATATATAGCATCATGTCTTCGTCTTTCCTTGGGGGTGTGAGAATTGGTGAGGATGTGAGATATGCCTTAAGTTTCTTGAAAGCTTCATCGGCCTCCTTTGTCCATTCAAACTTGTCATCTTCTTTAGTAGTTTAAAGAAGGGTAACCCCTTTTCGCATGAGTCTTGATATGAAAGCGGTTGAGGGCCGCCATGCATCCTGTTAGTTTCTATACATCTTTGATACTTCTAGGTTGCCCCATTTCTGTTATAGCTCGAATTTGCTTGGTGCTGGCTTCAATCCTGTGCTGACTGACCAAAAATCCGAGTAGTTGCCCTGAAGGAACTCCGAATACATATTTATTTGGGTTTAATTTCCATCTCCATCTCTTCAAGTTTTCAAATGTTTGCTCTAAATCTTCAATCATAGTGTCGGGTTCTTTGTTTTCACCACTACATCATCCACGTATGCCTCCACATTCTTACCGATTTGATCCCCAAGGCAAGTTTGGATAGCTCTTTGGTATGTGGTTTTCGGCGTTCTTTAGTCCAAGCGAAATGGTCTTGTAACGAATAAGCACCGAACGGAGTAATAAAAGATGTCTTGCTCGGTCTTGTTCTTTTAATGCGATCTGGTGATACCACGAATAGCAATCGAGAAAGGATAATAGTGCGAGACCCATTGTTGAGTCGACTATCCGGTCAATGCGTGGTAGCCCGAACGGATCTTTTGGGCAATGTTTGTTGAGATCCGTGTAGTCGGCATTTTTATACGCCACTCGTCGTGTTCTTCTTACGCACAAGGACCGGGTTTGCTAGCGGTCCGGATGAAGGATTTCTCTCGATGAATCCGGCTGCCATCGGTTTTGTGATTTCTTTTTAATCACGCCTTTTTGTCGGGTGAGAATCGTCGTAGCCGTTGCTTTATAGGCTTGGAGTTTTCATTAACATCAATTTCGTGCTCGACCAACTCTCTTGGGACACACGGCATATCGGCGGCTTCCAAGCGAAGATATCTTTGTTGTCCCGAAGAAAGTTGGTGAGCGTGAGTTCTATTTTGCCGAGAGGTGAGCACCGATGGTTCTTTGTCTTGGAGGCATCGCCGGTGCCCAAATCGATTTGCTTGACGTTGGCTTCTTTTGGTGGTGTGATGATCTTTGGGCTTTTTAGCCGGTATTTCTAATTCTTCTTGGCTCATCTCCGCAGCAATTGTGGCTATTTCTTTTCTTCCATTGTCGACTTGTGCTTTGGCGCAATTTGGATTGCACGAAGCGTCATGATCAAAAGCACGCTTCAAATCGCTTCGAAGAGAAAGGATACCGTTGGGTCTGGTATCTTAAGCAATAAGTACAGATAATGTGGTATTGCCATGAATTTTGCCAGTGTTGGGCGTCCGAGGATCGCATGATATGACGAATCGAAGTCTGCGACCTCAAATTTGATAAACTCTGTTCGATAGTTCGAAGGAGTTCCAAAAGTGACGGGTAAAGTAACTTGTCCGAGTGGCATGGCTGCTTTGTCGGGTACTATTCTGTAAAAAGGAGTGCTTGTTGGTGTAATCATCCCGGTGAGTTGTAGTCCCATCTTCCTTAGTGTTTCTGAAAAGATGATGTTGAGTCCACCTCCCCCGTCGATTAGTACTTTGGTGACAGTCATACCGGCAATAGTTGGGTCTAAAACTAGTGGGTAATTGCCTGCATTCCCTACGCTAGTCCATTGGTCTTCTCTTGAAAATTGGATTGGATATTGTGACCAATTGAGATATCTTGGTGTAGCCGGTTCTGCCGTCATGATAGTCCGTAGTGCTAGTTTTTCTTGACGCTTGCTTGTGCAATCTGGAGCCCCTGAGAAGATCACTGCTACCGTTCCCCTGGGTTTTTGAAATCCTTTGTCCTCGTGGTTGTCTTCATCTTTCTTGAGATTGTCCTCTTTGGTGTTCTCCTTACTATCTTTTCTTGTGTATCGATCATTGAAAGTGTAGCAGTTTCCGATGGTGTGTCTCCCATTAGGGTGTAATGGGCAACGTATGTTTTCAATGTCATCATATCTTCTAGGTTTAGAAAACTTCTTTGATTTGTCGGCCATTGCCACGGTATTGTCTGGTCTACGCTTTCTTTCTTGATGTCTGCTATTTCGATGATTTTGCCTATCCGGGTTGTCTTGGTTGCTTCTATCAGGAACCTTTCTCGTTTTTTTCTTCTGCGGTAATCATTTTTTCTCTTGTTAAATCGAATTCTTCATTGTTTCTCGGATTTTCTTTGCGAAGTCTTGAAATTGCCACCTAGCCATGATTCCGTGAGAGAAGGCTTCAATTACTTCTCGTTCGGTGATGTCATGCACTTGAGCCCTTGATTCGGCCGAATCGTCGATAGTAATTTACGAGACTTTCGCCCCCTTTTGCTTGAGTCCTTTCGTTCGCATGAGTGATCGGGTGTGTGATGATACCCATGAAATTTTCACTGAAAGCTCTTTGCAAGTCTTCCCAAGTTACGATCGATCACGGGTTCAATTTATCGAACCATTGGAGGGGCATCGCTTCCAGTGCCATGGGAGAGAACAAGGTTTTGATATCATCGTCTCCTCCGGCTAGTTCAATTGATTGTGAATATATTACGAGCCATTGTCTTGGTTCGGTTTTGCCATCATACTTGGAGTGGTTAGAGCGGTTTGAATTTGTGAGGTAATCGTCGATGATGCCAACCTGTTTGCAAAAGCAGGGGAATCATCATCGTTCCGGCTTCCTTGAATTCGGATTCGGCTCCTTCTTACGGCCAAGTGTTGTTTTGATGGGAATAAGTCTGCGAGTTTGTCTGGGTAGGCACTCTACTCTGGTCTTCCTTGGTTGTTCAAATTGGTGGCCCGACTATGTTCCTCCTACTTTCTCCGCTTATGGCTTCCGCCCTAGCCCAAGTCTTTCAAAAGCGGACTTCCTTTGATTTTGATCTTCTTACTGCTGGGTTGTTGATCTGGCGGGTAGTCTTGATCGGGCTCTCTCTTCATGCGTTCTTGGGATCGTCGACGGAGCAAGTCACGGAGCTATTCGTACTTCTCTCCGTGATGTGAAGTTGCCCCTGAGTTCTTCTAATGCTTCTCGAATCTTATCATAAGGCGTATTCACTTTATGCGTCTTTCTTGACTTCTTGTTGTGATTTTCTTTTGTCGTATTCACCAACTCGATTAAATATCTGGTCCAGCTTCTCTCTGTTTGTCGAAGCGGTGTTGGCGCCCTTGCTTCAACTTGTTTTTCTTTTCTCTAGCTTTGTCTCGACTCTCGGTTTCTCCATCGTAGCCACAGGCAAAGGGTGATATGTTGGACTCGATTCATCGATGACGACATCGGGTGCTTCTGGGGGATTTAATGGTGACCGAGGACGTCGAACCATGAGCACCTCCCGTGCGTGAGCCGTTCTGTTATTGGTATTAGTTTTCATACTGTCGGAGTTGCTGATGACTTCAGTATGCACCTCGACATCATAGATCGAGTCTCCTTCTTGGTAAGGTAGAATAGCTGTTGTTGTTGTGCCGACTAGTTGGGTTCCGCTATCCTCGAGGAGCGGATCTCGCCGATGGATGATCTGATCTTGCGATGTTATCGTTAGTACGAGACCCTCCTGAGCTCCTGTCAGTGGTATCCCAAGTGTTGGATTGAAAGACCTTTCGAACTGTCCCTGATAGGATTTTGTCGTGTTGTCGAGCCCAAATGGAAAAGAACTCGGCCTTTTGAAAGAACTCTGAGGATAATCCGAGTTGTTTTGGGTTGTGCTCTGGAATCTTGCCAAAAAAGAACTCGATTTCTTGAAAGCACTCGAATAAGACTTCATCTCGGATACGGAGCTTGAATTCGAGTCGGATGCGTGTAGCCATGGAATCTTATTCGAATCGGGTATTATGGACTGCGCGAATCTTCTGGTGAGCTGATCCGTCGTAGTTGTCGAAATAGGAAATTCTTCATGATGATCCGGATCTTTGAGGAGATGGCTTTGAAGCTTGCCGTAGTTGTCCGCCTCACAGATCCATGAGCCAAAAATGAAAATCGATCCCGTCGGGAAGATCATGTTATCGAGGTCCATCGAGCTCTCGGAGGCAAAGTCGCCGAAAAGCCCCTACCTGGCGCGCTAGCTGTCGGTGTTTCACCACCGATAGCCTGCCTCGGGGGTACCCGGGGCAGTGTTGTTCGGGCTTCGGCGTATGCTGAACTCGATGGTAAACGCAAGAGACAGTCGATTATCCTGGTTCAGGCCCTCGATCGTAGATCGAGTAACGACCCTATGTCCAGTCGGCGTTTGCCTTTGTGTTGGATTGATTATGAAGTGTTATGTTGTACCATTGTTCTCCCTTTCAGGAGCCCTGCCCTCCTTTATATTGTCAGGAGGCCAGAGTCCTAGTCGGTTTACAATGAGATTTTTTAGTAGGATTACTTAATAGTTCTACTATTAAGATTACATGGGAAGAATCCTAGTTGAACTAGATCTTTTATCTCTCTTGCGGGGTATCCTGTGGGTCCCGCATCGACAATCAGGAACAAGCTACATCAGTATTTTCTTTCCATGTTTTCACCTGCTTTCTTTACTCCTGTTGATACATAATTAAAAACAATAATTTGTGTTCAGTACTATATCTTTATTTATTTATTTATTTATTATTATTATTATTTACTGTAGTGTCATGATCTAGGCGTGGAAGATTTATCTCTTGGAGTAGAAATTCACTCACCAGGTTCATTTTTGGTCATGTTCAATGGATTACTACTCGGCAAACACAGAGACCCTGAGGTCTTATTCTTTATGAAACTTACATAAATGTTTTACTTATTTAGTGGTTCTTTATTTTCATCAAGTTGTTCATTTTGCTTTCAGGGATTTGCTAAAAAGATGAAACTTTTGCGTCGACGCCGCTTGATTAGAGCCTTCGTTAGCATTTTTGTTAATAAGAAACAGGTATAAATTCTTCTCTAATATTTACTACAAAACCTGTAATGAATCTTAATACCATGCTATGAAAGATGTGTACCTAATATTCCCTCTGTTCCAAGGTGTAGGTTGTTTTGGTTTTTTACTAAGTCAAAATTCTCTAAGTTTGACCAAGTTTATGGAAAAATGTATTAAAATCTACAATACCAAGTAAATGCACAATCAATGTATATTTCATGGTGAATTTAATGGAACTAATTGGCATTGTAGATATTGGTGGATTTTTCTATAATTCTGGTCAAAATTAAAGAAGTTTCACTTAGGGCAAAACTAAAACAACCTACAATTTAGAACGAAGGGAATAGTTTTCGTAAAAATTAATTGTTGAATAGTGAAGAAAAGTGTGTTTTGAAAACCTTGAAGTCAATGTGCGTTGGTATTATCAGTTCTTATATAAGGTTTTTACTGCTGACTACACCACTATGGGTTCGATTGCTATTAAAAGCTTAATTTAAAATGACAAGAAATTGAAGTGAAGCAATAGCTTGGACCCTTAAGAGAGTCGCTAGGAGTTTTATTATAATAATGCCACTTGCAGTGAAATTTGGAGAAAAATATCTCAGTGTGGAAAGCTCCCCATTTGGATGATGGCAAGGATTTGCAACTGTATCTTGTAAAGTTTCTTTCATAATAGATGTGGAGTTGCAGAAGGAACTCAACTCCCTTGTCATCCCTGGTGCTTGAACTTTATGGTATCATCGTAATAGATGTGTCTTTGATTGGGTCCCTCCCTGCTTGGGTACAGCTTTATTGCTCGCTAGCGATGAGTTTTAGTTTGGGGTTTGGCCGGGGCTAGAAGTATTTCTTACCTCATGGCCCTTGTGCCGGTTTGGTCAGGGCCATTTTATGTTTACCTTCCGATGCAAATATTCTAGTTTTTCCCTGCTTAATGTGTGTGTGTGTTTCCATGCCACTATTGTGGAGGCCGAGGCCACCTATCCAATTGCCAGTTTTGCTAACATGGCACGCCAAAAACAGTAGATGCACTACATTCTTGCCATTTTTGTCACCGAAAACAGTAGATGCACTACATTCTTGCCATTTTTGCTGACATGGCACGCCAAATCACCATGCCAGCGTGGACAGGCGGACGTCCCGAACGCAGCGGCACGTGAAAAGACCATTGTGCCCCCAACCCTTTCCAACAACAAAACAACCATGAGCATCTCCATTAGTGGCACTATTCATCTTCCCCGGCGGCTCCCTCTCCGGCCGATCCTTGGCCGCACGCCGGCTGCCGCACCCCTGCAGTGCCTCCCAACCCCGGCCACTGCCTCAGCCTCGTACCTGCCCACATGCCGCATCTACCCAAGCCAAGTAACGCCGCTGCGGTGATGCTGCACATCGCAAGTGCCCATGCTCGCGCCGACGAGCTAGCTGTTGTCGCTCGCCCGTGCTCTCCCTGGCCAGGAAGCAACTGTCAAATTTGACGGACACGTCGTCCCTATCGAGGAAGCGGAGCGCGTCTACGCCATTTTCGTAGGCCGCGGGTCACCGGTGCTTGGGAGCCAGGCGGTTTGCAGAAATGCGGCTTGTTTGGCTACTACAATCATAAATTGAAGACTCCATGTTGCTCAATGTGCAAAACTGGGGAAAATATGGCAAAGATGAGGCTGACATATGCTTGCAAGCTTCTGTTCCAGGTACTGCAGAGAGAGGGGGTTGTGCGACAGGCTTATTATTTGTACAGTATAGTGCCCGTGCTAACGCCACGGCTTTATTTCAGGAATATACATAAAAACAACTAACGATAATATTTTTCCCTGTGCTAACACTATGGTGACCTTCGGTAGTACAAATCAAACATTTAAAAGATAATATATGCATCAGTAACAAAGCGTAGATGTGGTATGTTTAAGATTCACTAAAAAACAATGATACATTGAGTTAGATACATTAGCACTGATCTCATTTGAAATACATTGATAACTTCATGGGACACTCAAAGGGTTAGAACTACAATAAGTATATTTTCTGCCAATCGTCTTATGTACCCTAGATACAGCGGCGTAAATAAGTATGTCATGGTTGCATTGATCGCCGTGGCAAATGTTCAGCAAGGTGTGTGTGAAGGACATTTCTACCAAAATCTTCTCTGCTTCTAGCAAGCATGAGATGGTCCAAACAATTGCAGATGGTTGCAGCTATGTTGCATTGAAGATTGAAATTAGCTTGTTCTAAATATCATACATTAAAAAAATAGAGGAATTATTAATTAAATGGACTATATGAGAATTATTTACTGGGAACTTTCAATTCAACTTTCTTGAAGGATCTCACGAGAAACTGGGAAACTGCAGAGAAAGATACATTTAGTAACTTAATCATACCAACTGTAAAACACCACAATCATACCAACTTTTAGTAGACACCACAATCTATATCATGACAAAGAATGTTCAGTTACTAACAAGATAGTATATTGCCCGTGCTAATGCTACATTCACATTAAATCCCAAGACAATTGTAGGCTAAATATAAAACATGCATCGGGCCTCATAGGTTACACATGTCCGTGCTAACGCTACGAACCACGCTAAGTCCAAAGTTAATTTGGTATCCATGCACAACATTCCATAAAGGCTGCTTTATTCCTAAACAAATTAATGAGAACTGTGAGATTACAAGATTTAGTAATACATAATCAATCATGCAGTGTCAGGACATTTATAATTTGTGCCAATGCAAGATATGAATCTCTCTCCTTTATAAACCATGATATAGCAGCTCCAAGTGATACAAATTATTTTTTCTGGTAATGAACATAAGCTCAAAAGAGGAATTTCTACAAACATTTTAGCATGATAACTACACCTGAATGTGCTTTCCTGTATGGGCATTTTTCTCAGTTGGTTGTCACCTACCAAAGAGCCAGGCTCACTTCGTGAAATGTTGATCAAGCAGTCACCTGACCTTGATGGATGAGTCAAATGCCAAGCAGCTCCTTCTAACTTTACAACATAGTATAATGCCCGTGCTAACGCTACGGCAGCACACAACCAGACAAATCAAATAAGTAAAAGGCATACTCCTTCAAGTCTTCAAATAAATGACGTTTCGAGGTTGTCCTAAATCAAATGTTTTATACGTGGAGTCTAACTTAATTTGTATTATGTGTTAAATTTTTACAATTTTGCCATAAAAAGAGACTAATTTTTTTGTGACTCAAAGAGAGTACTAATTTAATTCGCACAAGAACACAAGCAGTTGTAGAAAAGGAAAAAGCCTGAATACAGATAACATAAGTAATCAAGCAGAGAGTCATACCATTTTCTTTGATGCACAGAAAGTTAGAAAGTTGATATAAGGCACCTGAAAGAAAAACATGAGCTACATTAGTAGGGTCATAAGATGCTCAGGAAATGCAAATGACAAAACTTGTGCACATCAGATGGCAAATAGAGCAGTGAAACCCTTTATCAAACAACTCTTTCTACCTATCCATCGGTACACCTACAACATTAATTTAAACCAAGCAACAAAGGCTTACTAATATAACAGAGCAAAGTGTCAGTTTTAAAAGCAGATGGGTGTACGAGGTATCTCATGTAACAATACCTCGGAGGCTTCAAGTGGAGTCTAAAACTGTGTTTTCCAAAAAAAGAAGAAGAAGATGAAATATAAGCAAAGTGAAGCGTCACCTCACCTTTCCCTGAATCAACAAAAATTCATTCTTGCTCTTAGTGTTTGACATCTCTTAGAATAAACAGAAGTTCAACCTTGTACTGACTTCAAATGATCTAAAATTTGGCAAAGTAGACCGAGAAGATCAAAACAGAGGACAGAGGAGTATCTGTTAGGGGCTGACTGAAAAAAGTGTGAAATCCAAAATGCCTTGAAAACTTTTATTCAGAAGCCACATGAGACAGCATTCTTCTAAGCCGGACCAACATGTCACGGTGAAATCTCAAAGGTAGATATTATGCAAGACAGTAAAAATATGATGAAATAGTCATGGTGCCCAAAGTTATTACACGAGAGATGTAGTATGTTTGCATCATAAAAATTTCAAAAGACAAAAGCCAACATGTCAACTATATACAACAGATAACAACCAATGAGATATTGGTTCATTTCCTGGACACCATTCGTCAACTGAAATTTATGTAAATTCTCTCCAGGGATATATGAGAAACTTGGACATAGAAAGTTCTAGTCAGTAATACATCCGTCCTCTCTTACAAGGTTACCTATGATAATACTAATATAGTGAATTTATATTACACGAAGGCAAACGTTGAAATCATGCAGGATTATACGATGGGAACATAACAGTAAGACCAAGCTTGCAATGGGATTTAGTAATGCTAATGACTTTCTAAACACATGTGCAGGGACAACGTGAACCTGAAAACGCATATCCATCTGAATATATCCATCTTCTCTGCCGAAATATCCATCTGAATATTCACCTGCACCACACAATTGACACGGATTAGATTCACACGAACATCTGCAGCTCATTATATTTCCAAGACCAAAATTGCAACAGGAGAGCGAACAAAGGGAGTTAAATCTCTCAAATCGCTATCTCACCTCACCGCCGAGATAGCAGAGAGGTCGCTGGAGGAGGTGAGCACCGTGTCGTGGAAGGTGGACCTTCCAAGGACCCGCACCATGCTCGGATCCACCATGTGCTTCCCGCCTAGTATCTTCAGTATCGTCGTCTTGCCTACCACATGGAAAAACGAAGCCACCGCCGAGCTCGATCAAATCCGAGAGAAACAAAGGACAAGGTGGAAAGGCGTGTAGTGGGGGCGGGCTACGCCCGCCGGGATGCTGCGACGCCGCGATCGGGCCTCTGCGCGCCGTCGCGAGGCTATGCCGCCATGCTGGGCCTCCTCGCCGGGACGTCGCGTGCCGCCGCCGCCGGATTCGGAGGTCTGCTCCCGGTTCCCCGAAACCCTAACCCTAGCCGCCGCCACCACTGGTGGAGCCGGTGCAAGTGCCGCAGACGTGTTCGTAGCCGGCGGTGAGGGCTTCTTCTCGGCTCTGGCCGCGCGTGGGCGGCCTTGGTTGCCGCAGTGCTGGAGAAGAGTCGTGCGTGGGGGAGAGATCGAGAAGAGTCGTGCGCGGGGCAGACAGGCGTCCATTGGCGGCGGCGGTGTGGAGCGTGGGGAGTCGTGCGTGGGGCGCGTTTGAAGCCCGCATGCGTGGGATGTAGGGCACGGGTGAAAAGTCTGGCATCACACATCGGCGGATGGATTTTGGTGTTTTATTAGTCTTTATTTTAATGGAGACGGATTTTTATGTGCATTTTTCTGAGTGCACAATGGTTGAAGACTCTCAGCGGGGGACGTTTTTTTAGGGGACCTAATATAATTTTAATTGGTCCATTATAGTAGAGATATCGTAACTCTATATACCGTGGGAAATTTCTTCAGATGCTGAGCTCACCTAGTTTAATGGCCTGAGGCTTAACTAGTCTAAAAGAAAACTGAATTTGAATTTTGTTTATTTTTTGGCAGTGATTATTTTTCAGGTAGTTACTTTGGGAAATTAAAGTGAAGTACTTCTCAAAACCTGGTGCATGCAACCACTTACTTTGTTATCCTGTCTAAGTAAATCTCATTTCTAGGTCAAAAAAAAGTAAAGCATGCTTATTGTAAGGACTTTGATCTGTGTGATTGTTCTTGTGTAACTTGTAATACTTGGGCTCGATGATTGTTTGCAGATAATTTTATGATGCAGCTAACTCCATTTTGTCCTGTTTGTTTTTTCTTCTCCAGGAGTTGCAAGCAATGAATGTTGTCCCACGCTTGAAGTTAATGAAGGGATAACTGATGTGATGGAGAGACGATGAATTGTAAAGTGGCGTGTAAGGCCTTGTTTAGATTGAAAAAAATTTCAAACCGATGAATAGTAGCACTTTCGTCTTATTTGATAAATATTGTCTAATCGTGGACCAACTAAGCTTAAAAGATTCATCTCGTGATTTCCAACTAAACTGTGCAATTAGTTATTTTTTTTACCTACATTTAATGCTTCATGCAAACGGCTAAAAATTGATGTGATGGAGAGAGAGTGAAAAAACTTGAAATTTTGAGGGTATCTAAACTAGGCCTAAATTATCCACTGCTTGTAAAGAGGGACTGAGGGAGAGACACGAGATGATTGAAGGAAACAAAGGAGCGTGGCAATGAGTAGCAGTTAGCCTCACTAGTACAGTGGACATCTAGCAGCAACAACAACCACACCAAAGCCTTTAAGTCCTAAACAAATTAGGATATGTTAGAGTTGAAACCTAGCAGAAGCAATCAAGGTTCAGGCACATGAATAGCTGTCTTCCAAGCACTCCTATCTAAGGCTAAGTCTTTAGATATATATTACATCCTTTCAAGTCTTATTTTATTGTCTCTACCCAAGTCAACTTCGATCTTCCTCTGCCTCTCTTCACGTTACTATCCTGGCTTAGGATTTCACTACGCACTTGTGTCTCTGGAGGTCTCCGTTGCACATGTCCAAACCATCTCAATCGGTGTTGGACAAGCTTTTCTTCAATTGGTGCTACCCCTAATCTATCACGTATATCATCGTTCCGAACTCGATCCCTTGTTGTATTACCGCAAATCCAACGCAACATACGCATTTCCGCGACACTTATCTGTTGAACATGTCGTCTTTTCGTAGGCCAACATTCTGTACCATACAACATAGCAGGTCTAATCACCGTCCTATAAAACTTGTCTTTTAGCTTCTGTGGTACCCTTTTGTCACATTGGACACTAGATGCTTGCCGTCACTTCATCCACCCTGCTTTGATTCTATGGCTAACATCTTCATCAATATCCTCGTCTTTCCGTAGCATTGATCCTAAATATCGAAAGGTATCCTTCCTAGGCACTACTTGACCTTCTAAACTAATATCTTCCTCCTCCCGAGTAGTAGTGCCGAAGTCACATCTCATATACTCAGTTTTAGTTCTACTGAGTCTAAAACCTTTGGACTCCAAAGTCTTCCGCCATAACTCCAGTTTCTGATTCACTCATATCCGGCTTTCATCAACTAGCACTACATCGTCTGCGAAAAGCATACACCAAGGGATGTCTCCTTGTATGTTCCTTGTGACCTCATCCATTACTAAGGCAAACAAATAAGGGCTCAAAGCTAACCCTTGATGTTGTCCTATCCTAATCGAAAAGTCATCCGTGTCTCCATCACTTATTCGAACTCTAGTCACAACATTGTTGTACATGTCCTTAATGAGCCCGACGTACTTCGTTGGGACTTTATGTTTGTACAAATCCCACCACATAACATTCCTTGGTATTTTATCATAAGCCTTCTCCAAGTCAATAAAAACCATGTGTATGTCCTTCTTCTTCTCCCTGTACCGCTCCATAACTTGTCTTATTAACAAAATGGCTTCCATGGTTGATCTTCCGGGTATGAAACCAAATTGGTTCATAGAGACCCGCGTTATTGCTCTCAAGCGATGCTCGATAACTCTCTCCCATAGCTTCATAGTATGGCTCATCAACTTAATTCCCCGATAATTAGTACAACTTTGAATATCCCCTTTATTCTTGTAGATCGGTACCAATATACTTCTCCTTCACTCATCAGGCATCTTGTTCGATCGAAAAATATTGTTGAACAGCTTGGTTAGCTATACTATAGCTATATCCCCGAGGCATCTCCACACCTCGATTGGGATACCATCCGGTCCTATCGCCTTAACTCCTCTCGTCATTTTCAACGCCTCTCTGACCTTAGATTCTTGGATTCTCCGCACAAAGCGCATATTGGTGTCATCAAAAGAGTCATCCAATTGAAAGGTTGTTTCCATATTCTCACCATTGAACAATTTGTCAAAATACTCTTGCTATCGATGTCGGATCTCATCCTTCTTCACCAAGAGATGCTCCATTTCATCCATAATGCACTTAACTTGGTTGAAGTCCCTTGTCTTTCTTTCACGAACCCTAGCAATTCTATAAATGTCCTTCTCTCATTCCTTTGTACTCAAATGTTGGTAAAGATCCTCGTACGCTCTACCATTTGCCACACTTACAACTCGCTTTGCAGTCTTCTTTGCCACCTTGTACTTCTCTATGTTGTCCACACTCCTGTCATGGTACAAGCGTCTATAGCATTCTTTCTTCTCCTTAATAGCCCTTTGGACTTCCTTGTTCCACCACCAAGTATCTTTAGCCTCGCCTCCACTTCCTTTGGTTACTCCACACACCTCTAAGGCCACCTTCCGAATGTTGGTTGTCATCTTCTTCTACATGTTGTTTATGTCCTCTTCTTCCTTTCAAGAGCCCTCTTTGATAATCCTTTTCCTGAATACCTCTGACGTCTCCCCTTTCAGTTTTCACTACTTTGTTCTTTCAATCTTAGCTTGTTTATCCCTACGGGCACACACCTGAAAATAAAAGCCTGCCACCAAAAGCTTATGTTGAGAAAGAACACACTCCCCTAGTATCGCCTTGCAACCCAAGCATGCTCGTTTGTCCTTTCTTCTTGCGAGGACAAAGTCAATCTGGCTAAAGTGTTGTCCGCTACTGAAGGTCACTAGATGAGATTCTCTCTTTCTAAAGAAAGTGTTGACTATCATCAGGTCAAAAGCTACCGCGAAGTCTAGAACTTTCTCCCCCTCCTGATTCCTACTACCATACCCAAAACCTAGCAGAAAGGAAGAACACCTTTGTAGTGTCCAAAACCTAGCAGAAAGGAAGAACACCTTTGTAGTGTTTCACTTTCACAGGAAAATAGGTTTATCTCTGTAATTTGCAATGGGACAACAGTCATATATGCATATGTTATATTTTAGATGATGCTAAGAGTCTACTCAGCCAAAAACACTTAATTCAAATTTTTAGGAGTCATTTTGGGTGCAATGCATATATCCATTCAGATACACTCATCCTCAAGTATTTTTATCATTTGACACCAAACAAATCAATTTGTTCATGGACTTCAAGCTGTTTTTTCAGTAGTTTGGCTGTCTTCTTAGGATTGATCTATGCATGCCGCTCCTCATCTCATTGGCTCTTGCGTAGGTGTTGGTTGTAGAGTGGGTGTTGCATTCGGCATTCCTAACAATAAGCAAAGGCGGATTGACAAAAGAGTTGTTTGGTTGCATTCGGTAAACGTAAACGTGAACAGTAATGGAAGACGTCGCAAATGGAAACAAATTAAGCAAATATTGGCTTTGTTTGGAGAAACAAATTAAGCAAATATTGGCTTTGTTTGGTTCGGTCCGTAAAGGAATCGGATAAACAGCGAGACGGAGATCTTCATGCTCGGCGCCGCTGTGTGCCTGCTTCGAGTGGGAACTCGAGATGTAGGGTTGTTGATGGCGTTGAGGATGCACGCCGCGGCCAGTTGCATCCACCTCGTGCTCGTCCATGGCGGGAGGCTGGTCTGTGAGTCGCTCATCATCTCACAGTAAGTCGACGAGGCGTTCGCTGGTGCCGGAGCAGGTGGCGGCGGCGCTCGCCTAGCTCGATGAGGCCATCACGGTGTGCAGCAAGCGACAGTGTTTCTTCGCCGGCGACGACATCGTCCATGGACGTCCGGAATTTCTGGGTAGCTGACGGCCTCGACGAGACGAGAACACCTGGGGTTGCGGCGTGGGCGGCGCGGTTCTGCAGGCCAAGATTGGAGAAGGCAGAGAGGACGGGAAGGGGTGGAGTCACGCTAGGACACGAAGAGGCAGTGGGGAACTGGGGATGGGCGGCGCCGGCGCTGGGAAAGAACTAGACGAATATGTCGAGGGGAAGATGAGGCGGACAGATTACGGCCAGGTTTGAGCAGTATCAGATTTCTCTTGGCCCGTATCGCTTTACGGCGTGATACGTTTACAGTGGAAGCAAAACAAACAGAATCTAACGTTATCAGTTGCCACCGCAATCAGATGCCGTTACAAATCATCCAACCAAACAGTACGAAAGATAAGATCTCAAGTATGAAAAGAAATCATTCGCAAAAAAAAAAAGGTATGAAAAGAATCATAACAGATTCAAGTATGAAAATAAATCATAACAGATTACTTATACTGTAATCTGTCTATTACTAGTAGACCATGTACCAAATACAATACACTTGCACTCGCGCACACGAAAGGAACGTCATGGTGCCTCCGACGAACTTGTAGATGAGTAGTTATTTTCATGCGCCTCCAACACCATTAGGCCATGTACAGCACAGAGATGTTTGAATAGGCGCTTAAAAAAAGAAACTAATTTATTTTTTACAGGCGTCCTAACCTACAATAGAATAAGTAAACTTTCAGTGCTAATCTAGGTTGTAACTATTGATTTTCGGACTTAATCGAGCAGAAGCGCCGGCCGCTTAACTTGGTAGCGGATGCAAACTCAAGCGCCCTGCGAGCCTCCACCGTGACACCAAAAAGCCAAAACCGCATGCAAGCGCCAGTGCAAGCGCCCGCGCATTACGTGTCCTTAAAAAATTTAAAGGTATTTTATTTTTGTTCAAGACATTTTTTACTTTGACCATAAATATCTGACACTTTTTATACGTATCTTACGACGATAATGTTCACGCTTGGCATCCGTCTATCCAGATAAAAAAAAATCAAATCTCCCTACTCCGCGCTCGTCTGTCGTACGGCCGTCCACCTGCCCCTCTCCGCCGCGTCGCCGCCGCCACCATCCTTTGCGGTGCCTCCATCTCATGCCTGGCCCACTCCGTTGAGCGTCGCTATCCCCTATGGCGCCTCCGTTCCCCTCCGCGCCTAGGCCAGGCGGCCACGAGAGGGGGCCGTCGCTAGCCAGGCTTAGGCTAGGCGCAAGCGCAGCTGGCCGCGCCACCATCCTCGACTGCCCACTGGCCAAAACCGAACGCTCCCCCACTCTGCGCTGCATCGTACGGAAGAAGGGTGAAAACGTATGTTACAAGTTTCAAGTGTTTCAGATGTTTCATAGGTATATTGCAAGTGTTTCATACGGATGTTACAAAAGTAGATCGGGATGTTGCAATTGTTGCATACGTATGTTGCAAGTTTTTGTTCCAAATGTTTCATCTGTTTTTCCAGACGTATGTTGCAAGGGTGTTTATTTGGACGTTGCATATGTTTTGCACATATGTTGCAAGTGTTTTATTTGGACGTTGCATATGTTTTACAATGGCTGTTCATGTGTTTTCGGGTGTTTTTGCAAGCGTTTCAAATGTTTATCTGTCTTTAGACGTATGTTGCACATGTTGTATCTGGATGTTTTAAAAGTAGATCGGATGTTGCATATGTTGCAATAGTGCCGGTAGTTGGCGGACAACGGCCTGCCACATGGCTTTAGCTCCTACCTCGGTTAGCACCTCGTTCCCTCCTCTCCTCTTCCTTCCCTTTCCTCCGTCTCGCCTCGGCATTGGTGTTGGCGTTGGAGTAGGAGTCGTCAGGGTGCTACGTTCGGACGTAGACGCCAGCGTGGGATGGGATGCGGGGCACGGGGGCGTGGGATAGGATTCGGGGCGTGAGAGGTATGGGATGTGATGTGGACGCAGGTGCAGGAGCGAGTTGTGCGGCAGGATGTCCTAGCGCTAGCCCTGGGGAGAAAAAAGTGGAAAGGTCAAAGTACGGCACAGCTGCGCGCGGTGGAACGGCCGCCCGCCTGGCCGCCTCCCAGCATTTTCGCTCAAAATAGGACGAGGCAAAAGGCTCCCCTAACCCAACCGTTCTCCCGCCTTCGTTCCTTTGCTCCTCCCTTCCTTCCTCTGGAAGCCTAGGGTTTAGGGCTTTAACCGCCGCGATGTACGGTGGCGGCGGCGGGCACTACGACGGCGGCGGCGGCGGCGGCGGCGGTGGCGCCGGGAACGCCAACTCGCTCTTCGGCGGTGGGGGCTTCATGCCCTCACAGTCCACGGTGGTCCCGGAGAGCAGCGGCTTCTCCAAGGTCCTTCTGAATCCCCCCTTTGTTTTGTTCCCTTTCGTCCATTTGTTCTCCATCCCCTGCTGACCCGTCATGGGCGCTCCCGATCGACCGGTGTGGTGGGCAGGGTCGGAGCGCGCAGACGCTGCTCCCGCTCACCGTGAAACAGATCATGGACGCGGCGCAAGCCAGCGATGACAAGTCTAATTTCGCCATCGACGGCGTTGAGGTGTCCACGGTACGGATTTTGCCTTTTTTTCCCTGCGGTGCTTAGGCTTGTAAGATTCGTTCATCGACCAGATATTGGAGTATAAAGCAGCATTTTTTGCGGTTGGGTTTGGATGGTCACAGTGCTTCGATGGAAGATTTGTTCATTAGTAGATCCATTATCCATTAAGAAACAAAAATGACCTCTTTTGTCTGATGTCGTTCTATTGAAAATTAGCCTCTGGGACATAGGTATGGTGGGTTTCAATGAAATGCTTCCCTTTTATGCGATTTTTCCAATACTTGCTATAGTGTCTTTTTTTTTTGTGAAATCTAGTTTATCTGGTTTCAGACGGTTTTGCATTGAGCATTTAGTTGGTATATCGAAGTCATTTAAAATGTTGTATTTACTCTGGATTGCAGGTTAGGCTTGTTGGACGCATGTTGAATAAGGTTGAGCGCGTCACAGATGTTCAATTCACTCTTGATGATGGTACCGGCAAGATAGATGTGAATCGTTGGTAGGATGCTTCAGATTGTATTTGATGTTTAGCACTTTTGGATTGTTCCATTAATTTAATGCCATTCTTTTTTCAAGGGAAAATGAGTCTTCCGATGCCAAGGAAATGGCTGATGTCAAGTAAGAATTACAGATTAACTGTCACATGTCAATGATTCAGTTTGTATTGCGTCAAAATTGATAGTGTTGCTTTGTTTTGGTTTTACAAGTAACCGGAACTATGTCATAGTCAATGGCGGTTTGAAAGGTTTTCAAGGAAAGCGCAATGTAGTTGCCTACTCTGTGCGGTGAGCTCTATATACTAGTCTTTCTACTCTTGCATGGTGATTTGTGATGCTTACTTCCAATGTCCGCTTCTTGTGGATTACTGGTGTGTTGTTTGATCTCTTCCATGGAATTGCACCACCGTACTAAAATTTCATTTTTCCTGTGCTAAAGTAGAAGACTAAATAAAAGGCTTATGCTGTCTCAAATTCAAATAATAACTTAGTGGTTGCTAGGTTTGCGTCCACCTGTCTAGGTTATTTATACTCCAGTATGTCGATGTTAATGAAATGTGCAATGTTTCATTGTTGCTTATCCAACATTATATCATATTGAAAGCTGTTTGTCATCTGATGTCTCAAATTGGTAGCACGATCTTCTTGGGATGATTCAATGTCGCTTATGAACTAGTATTGAGGAGAAAGTCTCACCTTGCCTGGACAAATATATTGTGAATTTGATACAGCTATTTTAGACATACATTTTTCTTGAAATCTTACTGTTTATGATTTCTTGTCAGGCGTGTGACAGACTTCAATGAAATACCCCATCACTTTCTGCACTGCATTCAGGTGCATCTGGATCACACCAGGCCAAAGGTACTAAAATCCCACATATTTAATTCCGGGAGTTGAGTGACTTACTAAGTTTTTTGCGGGTGATTTTATGTTTTCCAGTGATCAAATTTTTTTTATGGTGACATTGGTTGCAGGCCCAAATAAATGC
Organism: Miscanthus lutarioriparius; assembly: GCA_904845875.1. Lineage (NCBI taxonomy): Eukaryota > Viridiplantae > Streptophyta > Magnoliopsida > Poales > Poaceae > Miscanthus > Miscanthus lutarioriparius. The sequence continues at coordinate 23,693,706 of CAJGYO010000008.1, forward strand.
TAGTGTGGCAACCCCTGGTCATACTAACCAAGTTTGGCTCTCTAATAATCAGGTAGTTTCTCTAACTGTATAATATTACAAATATCTATCAGTGTCTTTCTAATGTTTCATATTTATTTCCTCAGGCTGCAACGTTTTCTGCATCAGGAAACGCTGCTGGAAACGATGTATCCAAATTGGTCATGAGTGTTTTTCATGACCCAGCAGCCATGTAAGTTAATTATAGCTGATTCTACTATCAAATGTTATTGCTGTGTTTTTCATGACCCAGTAAAAGAAAACTAATCTTACACGCATGATTCATGTTCATGAATAGCGTAGTCCAAAGAACCCAAGCCCCATAGTGTTTTAAAGCTGGTACAGATACCAAACTCACGGAGCTTGAAAAGCTCCATGGTAAAGAATGGCCACACTTAGTAATGGTTTGACCTAGAAACACTAGGGCACTAGGCTAGCTCAGGGTTATGAACCTAGAAATAATGGAAGAACTGTAAGGAGAACAAATTCAGGAAAGTTTATTCTCCTTTTGGTGAACGCTGAATTGGATGAACACCATCTGAGGCTAATTTTGTATTCCATAGATTCAAGGGTCTTGTATAAACCTCATTTTGTAGTAGGTTTGTTTCTTCTACCTTGCTAGTATTCCAGTGCCAATTTTAAAAGCAAATTTATTACTGTATTACAAATGTGAGGAGCATATCTTGTTGAGAAATAGACTGATGACTGCAACTGCAGAGACCGGGAGCATGGACTGCACATCAAAGATGTCGCAGCTCGTCTTAAACTACCAGAAGATGTAGTCAGGTATATTCTGCCTTCTCCCTCCCTCTAAAATATACAGTATTCAACTTGCTATCTTCTTTCTTAAATAAACAAAACCAGACTGGCAGCTTGCTTTCCTGCATATTGTTTCTTCAAGTTCTTAGTTATTAGTACTCTGCTCAGTACCTTTTCTTTTCCTGATTACAGCCTCCCAATCCCAGGGACTTATCTTTTTTCTTGGTATATAAACAGAAACTGATATGATACAGACAAATATTACCATTAAATTGTTTGACCCCTTTTATCGAAATGAGTCTTATTCTTTATCATGAACTACAATTCTGAATCTTGTCTTTATTCTTTATCACAAACCACGCCACTTGTTACTTTCACAGGGCGGTCATCCAAAAACATATTGACCAGGGCAACATTTACAACACGATTGATGACAACCATTTCAAGTCTGCCCTGAATGGATGATCATGTCGCAAGTCCAGCCTTCAGGCTCTGTGTAGGTATGGAGCCGTTTCAAGCAAGAAATGTAAACCCTCTGCAGGATCGCCTCTATCGTGCATATAGTCATCAGGGTGTCAACAGCTTAACTTCTAGGTTTAGGTGTGTATCTAAGTACTGCTCTCTTATGCAGTTATATGTAACGGACATATGATGTGAGTGGACTAGGTCTACCTGCAGGACATCAGTTGTGTTTGCTACTCAAGTAACGTATAAGTAACACCGTGTGTTGGATCTAGCAAAATAAGTTAGGAATGGATTCTTGCTTTATATTCCATCTCTAGTATCCTTCCAAACTTCCCTGGTGCTAGATCTGCCTTGCGTGATTTTTCCTGCCCATGGAGTATCAAAGTTTCACCTATCCATTCGTACAAATTCGAACGTTTCACATTCCAAAAGACCTATAACCGTGAAATACGCTAGTCATGAATTGAACCAAAGAAGGCAGAGGGATATTGAGTAAAGCTTTTCCTCTTGACACAGACTACGCGGACAAAGCTTTGATCACTCCACAGCAAAACCTCTTCTCTTCTACAAATCAGTAGCCTGGGGATTACATTTTACACCAATAATTACAGGATGACGGCGTGCCTACTTGCCATTCTATGTAAAATCATGACAACCCGAGGAAGCTGTCGACCTTGGCATTGGTCGATCTGGACAAAACTTCATGCAAATGGGGGCTGCACCTTGGCGAGGGGCCAGAATGGACTGCGGCAGGGTCCAGATACCATCTCCGCAGATCAGCCCCGACGCGACTGCAGGTCCGAACGCGTCCGCTTTCGCCTTGTTCAGCTGCTCCCACACGAAGAGGATCACGCAGCCCAGAAACATGTCGATGGCGAAGTAGGATCCGATGTAGAACGGGATCGCCATCGCCATTGGCAGCGGGATGAACCTCGACACCCTGTGCGGGGTCAGGTCCCTCACAAGGTTGATGACGATCGCTGCCGCAAAGAAAATGTAGCAGAGGGTGAGGCAGTTTTTCGGGAGCGAGTGGAAGCCATCCACGCCGAGGATGGCCATGTTGCGGTACACGATGGCATAGGGCGCCGGGTACTCTGTGCCACTCTCGCCAATGTCACCGAACGCCTTGTAGAAGAGCCAGAAGACGCAGGGCCCGATGACACACCCCATCCCGGTGCCGATCACCTGGCTGATGAACATAGACCTCGGTGACGCCAGCGTCAGGTACCCAGTCTTGAAGTCTTGCATCAGGTCTGAGGCTGTCGACACGATGCTCATCATGACACCACACGCAGCGAGCCCAACGAGCACGCCACCTTGTGAGAGCCCGGCCCATGCACCGAACACGAAGATGGCGAGCTTGCCGTAGGTGGAGGCGAGAGACCAATCAGTGAGGCCACTTCCATACGCGTTGCAGAAGGCCAGGACAGGTGCCACGACATAGGCAACCAAAATGTAGTACCACTTGAGCTGCGGGAAGATCTGAGGAAGAGTGCCGATAGATATTGCGGCAACTGCAACATAGCCCCCGTATGCAACTGACTTGGGAATTTGATCTTTCAGAAAAATCTCAGTGCGACGTTCATCGTCAAAGGATACAGCTTCAGTACTGGACATGGAACTGCCATTGTCCGAAACAGGAAGCATGCTTTTTGAATTTTGCTGCACCATTGCTATGAAGCCTGCAATTGTGCGGATCAGCACCTTAATGAAGTTGTATAAACCATCCCCAAGGATCAAAGCGATGGAAATGAAAACCTGCAATTGCAAGGAACTAGCAGTTGAATTCTTCGTCACAAAACCAATGTTCTCATGCGATGAAGCTCAATGGTATAGCTTTGGGAAAAGATAACAGAACAGCCATAAGTAGGATCGATGTTTACCCTGTAAGCCTGCAGCCCATGTAGACTTGAGTCTTCGAGGTCAGCCGGGGTACCAACTCCCCTTCTTCTTGGCAATGAGAGGCCACATTACACCCCATGAGAGGATACCGCCCAGCAGAACAGACACATTAACGATGTATGGGCAGATCATGCCAACTCCAACGTATGTAGGAGAGAAGTCAAAGAAGAATCTGAAAGACGATAAGCCAAGTTTAGCATCAGAGACCAATACCTCTGAATTAGCGCCTAGCCAATTGGAAATACTAAGCAAAACTTCAGATGCTTGGCATAAATAACTGCTGTTTTACTTGTGCAGCATAACAAGAGATGGCACAGATGAATTTGCAAGCTCTTATTGTTTTACCAGATGGAAGACGTATAAACTATTCCAGATACTGGACATTATACTCAGCAGGTGTCATATCTAGGATAGTGTCACAGTTCTGACCTATTGTTATAAGCTTCAAGGCCCAATGTTGGGAAATTTTTGAATCCACACTCATCCCCTGCAGTGTAGAACCACTGAAAAAAAGCCCCAGAAAAAGCTAAACACGAAGTACTTGCCCAACGTCTTTACTTGCTTCCTGAAATATATCATTATCATTGTAAGAGGAGTTGCACAACATGGACCAGGTGGTGAAAATAATGGATATAGTTTTCACAAGGTCAAAGTAGCCAAAAGCAGAACTGTATGGACATACTTTGCAAGCTTGGCTCCCTCAGGTGTGTGAAACCCGTTGATGAGATATGCAGTGGCTGTGCCACTTGGATAGGTCAGCTTGTAGTCAACAATCATAATCTGAAACAAAATTAAGCTGATAAGAACAAGTTTGCTTCCATACAGTAAATCAGTAAGAACATAATGGAGAAAAGAATTGGAGACATACCTTTCTTAGGGGCACAAGCATAAAAGAGACCAATAAAACTGACAAGGAATAGGAACCCTATCATCCATCCAAGGTGAGGATCCTTTATGTTATTAGCATCTTTAGCCTCTGTTGCTTGTTTAGCTATTTTGTCACTCATTCCAAATAGATAACTGCCGAAGCCACCTGATTAATTTGAATAAAAGAGTATAAGCCATTTTGCATATTTTTTGTTGGCTTTAACGCAACATTCTTATCTGATGCAGAGATGTGAGTCACACTCTCGAACAGGAAAAACAATGATTTGATTACTTATTTGATTTGGACAGATAAGGCACCAAAACATGCTACTTGTCTCATGCCTTAAATGATCTGATCACACTATGACCACTTCAAAACACAGATAATCACTCATTTCCTGAAAGCGTTGTTGCAGATTTGCAGTTCTGCAATGGAGGACATATGCAAATTTAAACTTGCTGATAAGAGTAGCTTCTTAATTCCAGCTGACCAACCTATGCGTATGGGCCATTTTGTTATGCAATTTCAAATTCTTTCAGCCTGCAAGTCCAGTGGTTGAAGGGCGGGCCTGGTGCAAGCGGTAGAGTCTTACCGCCTGTGACCGGAAGGTCCCGGGTTCGAGTCGCGGTCTCCTCGCATTGTACAGGCGAGGGTAAGGCTTGCCACTAACACCCTTCTCAGACCCCGCACAGAGCGAGAACTCTCTGCACTGGGTATGCCCTTTTATGCAAGTCCAGTGGTTGCACATGATAGATTGGGCATCAACGCACTAAATAACATGGTTCACAAATGAGCTTGCAGATCATAAATAGTTATTTAGGGACTGTTTGGTTTCCATAAGCCAGGTGACTTATTAAGTCAGGTGATTAAAAACCAGTGATTTATAAGTCATGTCTGTTTGGTTGTAGATGACTTATAAGCTCATTAAAGGTGTGGGCCCCACGCGAAAAGGGTGACTTATAAGTTTTAAGCAGGGGTGAACCAACTTAAAACTTATAAGCAGGGGTGACTTATAAGTTGGTGGTGTTTGGCAAAATAAGTCACTTTTTTCACTTTTTAACTTATAAGTAGACGACTTATTTGGAACCAAACATGCCCTTATGTTCGACCAATGCTTCAGATGCATGTGCCATACTGCCATGTCTGCCAAAGGAAAAAAAAAAGCAACGCATGTACTATGCATCTATTTTAAGGGGAGGAGTCAACCCAAGCAGGCTCATCCCGTTTCAACCTGTCCTGAGTACAAATGGCATTTCTTGCCCAAAGTTGATCACCTAATTATGAGCGCCAAATATTTGAAAAATATTTTTGTTGACTTTTTACACGTTTATTCAGCAAAGGAAGCCAGAAGGGTGGGCCTGGTGCAAGCGGTAGTCTTACCGCCTGTGACCGGAAGGTCCCGGGTTCGAGTCGCGGTCTCCTCGCATTGCACAAACGAGGGTAAGGCTTGCCAATGACACCCTTCCCCACACGCCGCACAGAGCAGGAGCTCTGTGCTCTGAGAACGCTATTTTTGAGTCGTTACTGAAAGCGATCGGTTGGTGTTTTCCTTTGGGGCAAAAGAACAATCGATTCCCTGACGTTTCAGGCTTACCAACTACAGCGAACGCTATGTGCCCCCCTGTGACTCTCTGTATCTGCGTCATACACTCAGACTACTCCCACACCCAAAAGCCACTATAGATAAACCAAACAAAGAGATTGATCCACTGTTCGTTCTACCAATTCGAACGGCACATCGGCGGCTCAAACAATTCGAACGGCACATCGGCGATTCATAGGAAGGCGAGCAGGAAATGGACGCAACAACCGCTCCCAAAAGCACGATCACCACAAGTTCCTCTCAACTCAAGCAGACAACGACGGTGATAGGAAATCACGAATTAGTACACTAGTAGTACTAGCGAAACATACATAGTTCGGGACGGGAAGGGGGTCTGGTGGTTGGTTACTGACCGCTGAAGGCGATGCCGTAGGCGGAGACGACGCAGGTCTGGATGACGGTGTTCTCCTGCCTGGTGAAGGGCTGGCGGAGGAATCCCATCCTCTCGACGGCGGCGGTCCACATGCGGACGAAGAAGAAGCCAAGCAGCCCCGCGGAGACGTTGAGGGAGGGGATGATCCCCGTGGTGAGGTTGAGCTTCATGACGATGACGCTGAACAAGACGGCGAGCAGCGCGCTGACGACGAACGCCCGCAGCGTGAGCTGCTCCCGCCACGACGGCACCGCCTTGTCCGCGAACACCCGCTCCACGGACGCCGCCTGGCCGCCGTCGGCCCCAGCCCCAGCGCCATTGCCGCCCAGCCACTCGCCCTCGCCCTTGCCCGCGTGGCGGTGCCGCAACGCGGGGGATGCGGCCGCGGCCGCCTCCGACACCTCGTCCTCGCCGCCGCCCCCGCCGCCGCCTCCCGCCGCGGTGGTGTGCGGCGCCATTTGGTTGGGCGCTCGTGCTCCGTGCTCGGGTTGGTGTTTGGTGCCCGCCTTTTGGAGTGGTGGTGGTGGGAGGGGACTGCCGGGGCTGGGACTTCCGGGAGAAAAAGAAGAGAAAAAAAGGTTTGGGTGATGATGCGCTGTGGCACTGGCTGCAGGAGCACTCGTGTTCGAAATTTATTGGAGCAGAGCCTCCAGGCTCCAGCGGTGCGGGTGTGGGGTCCCTCTACCGAGGTTAGATGGTGACCGTCCGATCCCATCGGACGGCGGCGGAACAGTCCTGTGCGGGGGGCTGTGGGGAAGTACTATATGGACGTGGTTTGACTCTGACCGTTCCGTGATGGCGACCTTGATAGAATTATTTCGAATAATAAAGTAGTACTCCCTCCATTCTAAATCGTAAAACGTTTGATTTTTTTTTAAGTTTAATCACTCGTCTTATTTAAAAAATTTATGCAAATATAGTCAAATTTAAGTCATTCTTAAAGAATTTTTATTAATAAACCAAACCACGACAAAAAAAATAATATTTTACATAAATTTTTGAATAAGACGGATGGTCAAATTTGATATAAAAAAATCAAACGTCTTACAATTTAGGATGGATCGAGTACGTACCAGTATAAAGGGAACTGGGAAATGCTTAGGTTCTCGAAGCGGACAAGCACTTGAGACCATGGCAGCGTGTTAGCACCTGCGTTATCCCTTATCCGTGTATCTCGTTTGCATTATCAGTCCAAAAAATGCAATCCCTTTTTTTAATGGAGCGCCAAAGCACTTGTACTATGTGAAGTAGGAGCACTAGCCAATACAGTAATCTATTTTCTTTTGTCCTGTTTTCCTGGTGGCAATCATTGTGAGCTTGTCACTGTTCCGTCCCGTCCCGTCCCGTCCCGGCGATACAGAAACGCACTGGCGATGGCGAAGGCATGGCACGGCAAAAATTTTTTTTTGGGGGTCTCCTGATGATGAGGATGCCGAAGCCGAACGAAACCTATCGTCTCCGAGCATGGTGTTCGGTTGGTCACATTTTGATCTTATTTCGACTGATTTTGGCTGATTCAATACTATTCGAGAGAACGAAACAAGACCAGCCTGGATCAGCCGGGCAGGAAGCCTGTCAGGGCATGGGGCCCTGGGAACCTAACCACCGTTTTTTGGAGCGCGCAGCGCCGCAGCCGCGCACCATGCGCAACGCATGATCACGAGAGTCGCTGACCACATGCTATGCTTCTTACCGCAGTGTTTTCGTTTTCCAGCCGTATCTGCGTTGCCAGAGTGAGCACGTACAACGTACACAAATGCACAGCACCGCAAAGACATGTGAAGGGCGATTTGGTAGGCGGCGGCGGTGCGGTCTTCCCACGGGCCACGGGAGCTACGGCGCAAACGCGACGGCATGCTACGCTGTTCCTGATCGCGGATCTCACGTGAAAAGGAACGCTAGCCCAGTAGCCCTGCTGGTTCGATCTGTAGAGAGTGAGACGGCGGATTGGGCCATTTTGCTTGCCGAACAGGCCCTGGATTCGCGTCGCGCGGTGCGTGCATTATTGATGGATGATGGCCGCCGTCCCCGTCCCCGTCCCCGTCCCGCTCTCCTGACTGGATTAGAAAAGCCAGCTATTCATCTACGGAGTACTCCAGCATCAGGGTCTCTTTTCGGCCTGCTCGTAAAGACTGCTGTGGTGATTTATATGGCTGATTTGTTGGAAGAGAAAAATATTATATCATAGCTATAATGGCAGTCGAACACTCCCTCAATTGTTCTCCGATCCTGCGTGGATTTCGCAGCAGTGCACGGTAGCTTGCAGGAGAACAGAAAGGCGTGCCATGCGAACAGTCGTTCTAGATATAGATGGGCAACGGGCCTGCCCGGCCCAGCACGACACGGGCCCGTGCCAGGCACGGCATGCCATCAGCCCAAGCACGGCCTGCTGGGCTGATTTTCGAGCCAGGCTAGCCCGATAAGCACGGTCTGCCAGGCAGGCCGGGCCAGCCCGAGGCCCACTGAGAGAGGGAGTGGGAGGCAGGGACAGGCGTGCTCGTGTCCGGTGTCCGCGCGGAGGTGGTTGTGCGTCTGCGCCAGTGCCAGAGGTCTAAGAGAAAAACATTGTACCATAGTTGATAAGGCGGGTTGATAAGTTTAGACGAAAGCGGCTGTTTAGGATTGCTGGATATCGAGGGAGAATCGTAAGTTGCTTCATAACGCCTTTCTATTTCAACTTGCTTACCGCAGCTATGCTATGCACGAGAATGTGAGATCCTCCATGCGTCGCCTTCGCCTTGAAAGGGATCGAGCCATCGAGGCCTTGTGGTTGCGGCTGTAGCCCACTGGCCACTAGCTTCTTGTTTCGCACAAGTGGCGAGACTGGCTATCCAGCTAGCGGCGTCCGGGAGGACGACGCCCGCGCGCCGAGGGTATATGAATTCAGTTGCGCCCATAAGAACAGTTCAAGAGGTTACTACTAGTATACGAAGGACATGTTTGGTTTCATAGGACTAAAGCTTAGCCTCCTATTTTAGTCCATTTTAGTTTTTAAATTATTAAACAAGGTGTCGGTGCAGAAAGTGATCAACACGTAAATATTTGTAGTTTTGCCGTACGTTGTGATTGGATGTGGCCTGTCACTCAATGACATAGGGTTTATACTAGTTCAGGCAACGTGCCCTACGTCCAGTTTGAGTCGGTCGGTGACTTTATTCCTGAGCCCATGTGCTCGACGTTTGCTGTGGGGTTACAAACGGAAGGGAGTAAGATGGAGGGCGCAAGCGGTCCGGTCGGACTCTGGACCAAAGGGCTGAGAGTGACGGGAGCTCCTGCGTGCGCTAAGTATTTGAGCGTATGCTCTGTTGGAATCCTTGGTCGTTTGGATCGTCTTGATCGTGTCGATCGTGTATGTTTGAATCGTCTAAGAGTCGTCCTCAGTGGGAGAGAGCGCATCCCCTTTTATAGATGAAGGGGACGGCCTTACAAGTGAGAGAGGGAGAGTTTATGTATGCTACTAAGTCTTATTGCCCATGCCATCGGGTACAATGATGATTGTAGGCGTCCACAACACTGTTTATGTCAGACGCATATGGTAGGTTTTACCGTATTCACCATATATGGCAAATGACGGCGCCCACAACATTGTTGATGTCCAGAGACATGTGGGGGGTTTTACTGTGTTCGCCTGGTATTGGAGTTGAGGGCGCCCACAACACTGTAGGGCAAACGTCGGCGCCCACAACACTGCTGGGGCTCTGACATGCCTGGAAGGTGGCAGGGCAGCCTTCTGACATGCCCTGTCGGTACCGTGCTATAGGTGTACAGGGTATGGTCCTTGGTACTGCGGTTGACATGAGCGCCCTGCCTTACTTGCTTCGCTCGTTTCCTAGGTCCTCACCGAGTAGGCGTCCCAGGTCGGTTGGTCCCGGTTGGCTCCGACTACGCCAGTGGGAGAAGAGCTGTAAGCAGAGGTTCGATGCATCCCCGGTCGGAGACGTGGGTCAGAGTCGGAAGCGGTGCTGGCCAGGCCTTCCTGTCAGAGAGGCGGCTCAGAGTCGGAAGCGGTGCTGGCCAGGCCTCCCGGTTGGAGAGGCGGGCCGGAGTCGAAAGATAGCGCCGTTCTTCCTTGGCCAGGCCTTCCGGTCGGAGAGGCAGGCCGGAGTCGGAAGCGAGCGCCGTTCTTCCTTGGCCAGGCCTTTCGGTCGGAGAGGCGGGCCGGAATCTGAAGCGAGCGTCGTTCCTCCTTGGCCAGGCCATCCGGTCGGAGAAGCGAGCCGGAGTCGGAAGCGAGCGTTGTCCTTTCCTTGGCCAGGCCTTCTAGTCGGAGATTGGATCACCCTTCTGGGCCAGCCTAGGAGTTGCGCGTCGTTCGCAACGTCGTCTGCTAGGTCGAGCTCTTGCTGAGAAGCAGGTCCATGAGGGACCCCGGGTTTATGAACCCGACAGAAGGCCCCGAGCCCCTAGGCGATACGGGTAGAATCATCTGGGGGATTTTCTTGGTTTTGACGGGGTGTAGCCCCCGAGCCCCCGGGTGATTCGGGTAGAATCGTCTAGGGGGGTTTCGTGTTGCAAGCGGGGGAATTTTTCGTTTCGACAGCGGATGTAGCCCCCGAGCCCCGGGCGATTCGGGCAGAATCGCCTGGGGGTTTTGTCAGCGGGCGTGTGTGTGCGCGCCTTGGTGGGCGTAGCCTCCACTTTCTAGTTTCTGACCCATCGTTTCCAGGGGCGCAGTCCCAGGAGTTTGGTCATGGCCGAGGGACTGGGCGAGACGGAGCCGTCAACCAGGGCGCCGGGCGCACTGAGGGTTCGGGTGAGTCAGAGTCACGGATCCAGGGATCAGACAAGTCGGAGTCACCAAACAAGGCGTCGGGCACGCTAGGGGATCGGACGAGATGGACTTGTGGATCTAGGCGTCGGGCGCAGCTGAGGGGTCGGGCGTCCTGAGCCCCTGAGCTCCGTTGGGCTTGGTAGGGGTTGGTTGAGTTTCGTGCGTTACCCTGTTCGTGGTTTCCGTAACCAGAGAGGCTGAGCTAACGTCGTTTGCCTTGATGGCTCGAGTGACGCGTTTAGCAAGCTCGCTAACGGGTACATTCGAGTGGAATCCGGGTCCATCATTCATGATGGGGTCGGCATAGCCCTCATATGGTATTCCACTGCTCCTTAACCCGCGTCCTGGTAGATGCCTGGGTCGTTTTGGAGACCGACCCAGGTGGCCCGCTGGCCTCCCCTCGATGGAGATTCTATGGGCATGGCTTAAGGTTAGGATCAAACGAGAAGGTTGAGATGACCCGTCTACTTTGGGGCAGACAGGGCGAGGGCCGCTGGGGCTCATTTGCGTTTTCTCCCCTGGCTCTGTTTGATGCGAGGCAGCCTCGAGCCCTTCGTGGGCCGGCCTTCGAACCCCGGTCGGTCGTTGCTCATGTTGAATGAGGGAACTGCTGCTTTGTGATGCAACACGGAGCATTGTGATGCATCAATTGCATATGCGATGTTTCGGATGTATGGGATGAATGAATGACTGCAAGAATGAATGTGTGAATGTGTGTATGTGAATGGATGAAAGAATGATCATGCATTAGAGAAAATAAAGCTAGAGGGGTCGGTAGAGTTACCTTGTTGACCTGAGTGATAGGTTTGAGGAGTTTTTATTGGATATGTCCGAATGGGATCCGAGCTCGTCGTTCGTGATAGAGTCGGCATGACCCGCATAGGGCGTCCCTCTGCTCCTTACCTGTCCCTCGGCGTTCACCTAAGCCGTTCGATTGACTCAGGAAGCCCGTTGGTCTCTCCTTGGCGGAGATCCCGTTGTTGGGCCCTTCTAGGTCTTGCCTGGGTGAAAGGTCCTAATGGCTAGAGGGGGGTGAATAGCCTATAAAAAATTTCTACAACAACACTTAACAGACCGGTTAGACAATAACGAGGCGAAGCAAATGTTGCACTAGCCTACCACAATAGCAAGCCACCTACCACAATTCTAGTTTATATAGTTTCTATCCACACAATAGCTATGACACTACACTAAGTTAGTGTGCTCTCAAAAGCTAACTAAAGAGCCACACTAACCAAACTAACAAGCTCTCACAACTAGCTACACTAAAGAGCTTGACAACTAGTTTGTGGTAATGTAAAGAGAGTGAGCAAGAAGGTTATACCGCCGTGTCGAGGAAGGAGCCAATCAATCACAAGAATGAATACCAATGAAAACCAATCATCTCGGAATCAAATGATGAACACAATGATTTTTTTATCGAGGTTCACTTGCTTGCCGGCAAGCTACTCCTCGTTGTGGCGATTCACTCACTTGGAGGTTCACGCGCTAATTGGCATCACACGCCAAACCCTCAATAGGGTGTCGCACAACCAACACAAGATGAGGATCACACAAGCCACGAGCAATCCACTAGAGTACCTTTTGGCTCTCCACCGAGGAAAGGTCAAGAACCCCTCACAATCACCGTGATCGGAGCCAGAGACAATCACCAACCTCCGCTCGATGATCCTCGCTGCTCTAAGCCATCTAGGTGGCGGCAACCACCAAGAGTAACAAGCGAATCCCATAGCGAAACACGAACACCAAGTGCCTCTAGATGCAAACACTCAAGCAATGCACTTGGATTCTCTCCTAATCTCACAAAGATGATGAATCAATGATGGAGATGAGTGGGAGGGCTTTGGCTAAGCTCACAAGGTTGCTATGTCAATAAAAAATAGCCAAGAGGGTGAGCTTGAGCCAGCCATGGAGCTTAAATAGAAGCCCCCACGAAATAGAGCCGTTGTACCCCTTCACTGGGCACAACATAGGGTGACCGGACGCTCCGGTCATATTGACTGGACGCTGCACCTCAGCGTCCGGTCACGCGATGCGTGCCACGTGTCCCCTATCTTCAAATATAGAGCACTCGATCTCAACGGTCAAGTGATGACAGGACGCAGCTACTCAAAGTGACCGAACGCTGAGCCCCAGCGTCCGGTCATTTCCAGTAAGCATCCAGAGACGACTTTTCATGACCAGACCGGTCATGCTTGACCAGACTCACCCAGCGTCCAGTCACACGGTGACTCTTCTGTGCATGGCCACATCAGCAGGACTAGACGCAACCCTCCAGCATCCAGTCACTAAGTGACCCAGCGTTCGGTCAGAGACTGACGCCAGCGTCTTTGCAGCTTCTTCTGACCAGACGCGCCGGTCCAACCGAGGCCAGCATCCGGTCACTGCGTGACCAACTCCTTTTCAACTCCATCTTCTTCACCCTTGCTCAAATGTGCCAACCACCAAGCGTATCACCTTATGCACATGTGTTAGCATATTTTCATAAACATTTTCACGGGTGTTAGCACTCCACTAGATCCTAAATGCATATGCAATGAGTCAGAGCATCTAGTGGCACTTTGATAACCGCATTTCGATATGAGTTTCATCTCTCCTAATAGTACGGCTATCGATTCTAAATGTAATCACACTCACTAAGTGTCTCGATCACCAAAACAAAATGGCTCCTACCATTTATACCTTTGCCTTGAACCTTTTGTTTTTCTCTTTCTTCTTTTTAAGTCAAAAACTTGATCATCACTATGGCATCACCATCATCATGTCATGATCTTCATTTGCTTCACCACTTGGAGTGTGCTACCTATATCACGATCACTTGATAAACTAGGTTAGCACTTAGGGTTTCATCAATTCACTAAAACCAAACTAGAGCTTTCAATCTCCCCTTTTTTGGTAATTGATGACAACCCTTTTCATAGAGATATGAATTGAAATTCAATTAAATCCATGTTGCTTGTCCAAGCATATTTACTATGTGTAAAAGGATATGTACAAGTTTCATAAATCCTAAATGGTAGCAATTGCTCCCCCTACATATGTGCTAAGAGTTTGGATTGTAACTTGCACATATGCTTAGATAGAAAATATAGGATACAATGTCTACCAAATGATGCTAAGGTATAAAAGATGGACCTTTGAAGCGTGATACCAATCGGAGTACACCAATATACCATCCTTAGTACCATGGTTAGCTCGACACCACATGGAAACACTTTGGAAATGAAATCACTAGATAACCTATGCATCACACAAATAAATCTTTTCCAATCTTCTTGATGAAAAGAATGGTGTCAACCTTGCCCATCATGAACCCTTTAGAGAGTAGGAAGTCCCTCAATCTCTCATACCATGCTCTAGGTGCTTGCTTCAAGCCATACAATGCCTTCTTCAACTTGTACACAAGGTCGGGCTTCTTGTCATCTTCAAAACCGGAAGGTTGCTCAACATATACTTCTTCATTGATGTAACCATTGAGAAATGCACTCTTGACATCCATTTGATAGAGTTTGATGTTGTGGGCACATGCATAGGCTAGCAAGATTCTAATTGCTTCCAATCTAGCAACCGGGACATATGTTTCTCCAAAGTCAAGACCTTCAACTTGTGTATAGCCTTGTGCTACCAATCTTGCTTTGTTCCTTACTACTATCCCATCTTGATCTTGCTTGTTTCTAAAGACCCATTTGGTTCCAATCACATTGTGTCCCTTTGGTCTCTCTACTAATTCTCATACTTGATTTCTTGTGAAGTTATTCAATTCTTCATGCATAGCATTCACCCAATCAACATCCTTCAATGCTTTATCTATCTTTTTTGGCTCAATGGATGACACAAATGAGAAGTGCTCACAAAATGAAGCCAATCTTGATCTTGTTTGTACACCTCTAGAAATATCACCAATTATATTGTCCAGTGGATGATCCCTTGCAATATTGGTTGGTTGGAGCATTGGAACTTGATTGCTTGCACTTGCTTGATCATTGGGTTGAGATGATATACTAGTCACTTGATTTTGTTCATTATCATGAGAGCCACTTGTGCTAGCTTGATTTGTATTATCTTGCACATTTGAGTTGGAGAGCACTTGCACATGATCATCTTCATCATCATTCACTTGCCTAGGCCTCAATTCACCAACATCCATGTTCTTTATGGCATTTAAAAGTTGAATGCCTCTAACATCTTCCAAGTTCTCATTCTCTTCTTGTGAACCCTTGGTTTCATCAAATTCAACATCATGAACTTCCTCAAGAGTGCCACTATTCAAATTTCAAACTCTATATGCTTTGCTAGTAGTTGAGTATCCAAGTAGGAATCCTTCATCACATTTCTTGTCAAACTTGCCCAATCTAGTGCCTTTCTTCAAGATATAGCATTTGCAACCAAAGACCCAAAAATATGCAATGTTGGGCTTTCTACCATTCAAGAGCTCATATGGTGTCTTCTCTTTCAATGGGTGACAATAGAGGTGGTTGCTACAATAGCAAGCCGTGTTGATAGCTTCGGCCCAAAAAGATTGACTCACATTGTACTCACTAAGCATAGACCTTGCCATATCAATAAGTGTTCTATTCTTACTCTCAATAAGGCCATATCAATAAGTGTTCTATTCTTACTCTCAAAAATAGCCAATAGGGTGAGCTTGAGCCGGCCATGGGGCTTAAATAGAAGCCCCCACGAAATAGAGCCGTTTTACCCCTTCACTGGGCACAACATGGGGTGACCGGATGCTCCGATCATATTGACCGGACGCTGCACCTCAGCGTTCGGTCACGTGATGCGTGCCACGTGTCCCCTCTCTTCAAATACAGAGCACTCGATCTCAACGGTCAAGTGATGACTAGACGCTACTGCTCAAAGTGATCGGACGCTGAGCCCCAGCGTTCGGTCATTTCCAGTAAGCATCTAGAGATGACTTTTCACGACCGGACGCGTCCGGTCATGCTTGACCGGACTCACCCAGCATCCGGTCACACGGTGACTCTTCTGTGCGCGGCCACATCAGCAGGACCGGACGCAACCCTCCAGCGTCCGGTCAGAGACTGATGCCAGCGTCTTTGTAGTTTCTTCTGATTGGACGCGCCGGTCCAACCGAGGCCAGCGTCCGGTCACTGTGTGACCAACTCCTTTTCAACTCCATCTTCTTCACCCTTACTCAAATGTGCCAACCACCAAGTATATCACCTTGTGCACATGTGTTAGCATATTTTTATAAACATTTTCACGGGTGTTAGCACTCTACTAGATCCTAAATGCATGTGCAATGAGTTAGAGCATCTAGTGGCACTTTGATAACCGCATTTCGATACGAGTTTTACCCCTCTTAATAGTACGACTATCGATCCTAAATGTGATCACACTCACTAAGTATCTTGATCACCAAAATGAAATGGCTCCTACCATTTATACCTTTGCCTTGAACCTTTTGTTTTTCTCTTTCTTCTTTTCAAGTCCAAGCACTTGATCATCACCATGGCATCACCATCATCATGTCATGATCTTCATTTGCTTCACCACTTGGAGTGTGCTACCTATATCATGATCACTTAATAAACTAGGTTAGCACTTAGGGTTTCATCAATTCACCAAAATCAAACTAGAGCTTTCACTAGGAAGGTGGAGGGTCGCCTGCGCGCAGTTGCGCCTTGTTTCCCACGGCCGACGTGAGGTAGTGGTGGGCCATACCTAGGCCACGTCCTGTCTGACTAGGAGCTGTCTCATCGGGCAGGGTGTGTCCCATCGGTCAGGGCGTGTCCCTTCGTATCCCATCCGCATTAAATGGGGGAAGGGAGAGGGTTTCTCGCCCCAATCCTTCGCCTTCCCTCAACTATTGTGCCTCTTCTTAAATAGGGGAAGGGAGAGGGCTTTTGTCCCATTCCTTTGCCTATTCCCCAACTATCGCCTCTCCTCCTTCTTCCTTCTCGCCAAGAGCATTCATCTACCACGATGATTCCTAGGAGAAAAAGGGAAGAGTGAGGGAGAGGAGGAACTCACAGATCTGATCGTGAATCTGGAGCGCAATGTCGAGCTGGAGGTCATCTGGCATGAGCGAGTCGGTGCTGCCTGCCTTTGCTGAGAAGAGGGTGATGCCGCCAACGGAGGTGGCGCACTAGAGGGCTCCTGCAGGGGAGGATTTCTCGTGACCTCGGGCCGGCAAGGTTGTCTCCTTCCTCGCCTTCCATGAGTGCGGGTTAGGATACCCTGCGCACTGGTTCCTACACGGGCTCCTTAACAAGTGGGGCCAAGAGCTGTAGCACTGTTGATGTTTTACCACCGATAGCCTGCCATAGGGTTACTCGGGACAGTATGTTCGGGCTTCAGCGTATGCGGAACTCGACGGTGAACGCAAGAGACAGTCGATTTATCCTGGTTCGGGCCCTCGATCATTGATCGAGTAATATCCCTACGTCCAGTCGGCATTAGCCTTTGCGTTGTATTGATTGTGTGTTGTTGAAATCGTGTTCCCCTCTCTAGGAACCCTGCCCTCCTTTATATAGTCAGGAGGTCAGAATCCTAGTCGGTTTACAATGAGAGTTCTTAGTAGGATTACAGGATAATACTACTACTAAGATTACATGGGGAGAATCCTAGTTAGACTAGATCTTCTCTCCTCCTTGCGGGGTATCCTGTGGGTCCCGCACCGACAAGCCCCCGAGCACTTCATGGTTGAGCTCTGAAAGCCTCGTCTTGTTCTTTCAGGCTTTGTCGAGCAGGAATAAGCGTCGTCCGAGTGCTTTCTTGAGCAAAACCGTGTAGCGCTCTGTGAGATCTTCACGTGGAGTGTACCTTTTTGAAGAAAAAAGTATTCCCCTTTGGGTGTAGCCCCTGAGCCTCTTGCTATTTGGAACAAGGAGCTAGAGGGTCTTGTCTTGAAATCGCTCTGATCCTTCATTGAAATGTTCCTGAGCATGTGCCTGGGTTCTTTGTCAAAAAGAACTCGGATATAGCTCGGTCCGGCTTCTTTTTGTCATGATTCCTTTAAATAGTTTTGTCTTGAAGAAGTCTTCTTGGTGACGTGCACTTTTTCGAAGAAAAAAGTGCACTCACTGAGTGTAGCCCCCGAGCCTCTTGCTATTTGGAACAAGGAGCTGGAGGGTCTTGAATCTTATGTTGTTTTAAAATTGCTGACTTGAAGAAGTCTTTTGAGTGATGTGCGCTTTTTTGAAGAAAAAGTGCACTCACTGAGTGTAGCCGCCGAGCCTCTTGCTGTTTGGAACAAAGAGTTAGAGGGTCTTGAGTCTGATTTGTTCGAGGAACTGAAATCTTCTCATGTTGTAGCCTCTGAGCATTTATCTGGGTTCTTTGATTCTAAAAGAACTCAGATGCATTGTTCTTGGCGTATTCTCTGGTAGTCTGCTGTTTGTCAGGTGTAGTTGTATGGTGGTGGTTGAGTGTAAATGTTGCCTGTTCATGGGTTGTACAGTGTTGGCATATTCTTTCGAATATGCTCGTCTTCGAGTACTGTTCCTTCTGAGTCTTCCATTATTGAGTCCTGTCTTTTCACTGTGTCTTTTGAAAGGCTTGTTTCGTTGGTACTCCTAGTCCATGTGTGCCGCTCCTTTGATCTATAAATACCCTCCCAGGGTGCTTGCTTTCATCCATTGAACATTTTGTTGAAAACTTCGTAGTCATGAATATGGTAGTTTGTGAGGTAGAGCAGCCCCCGGGTGTATCTTGTAGTTCCTGTGTGTCTTGTCGTAGCTGGAGGAAGTCTTGTGATAGGGATTAGAGGTAGACTAATCCCGCAGTGGCATTGTACTTGGAAGTACGTGGTGGTAGTTGGAGGAAGTCTTGTGATGTGGGCTTCATTCCTTCATCCGGCAGTTCTGGGTTGATCCTCTCCGTCTGTCTTGAGATTGTCCGGTGCAGATCAACACCTGATCCTGCATCACGTCGGGCTTGGGAAGACAGATGCCTGCCAACTTCCCCTAGTCTATATTGTCCCGCCGTGCTACTGATTTCCGCCTTGGATGCACTACGTCCGTCCTTTGAAGAAAATAGTGTAGCCGAGTGCGGTTTGTTCTACCGAGTAGCAATTTGGAGCACGTAGTCGTTCCAGAGCCTAGTTGTGTCTGGGCTCCTTTTTGCTACCTTGCTTGTCGTAGTGCCGAGTTCATTGGGTCTTGTAAGATGTGTAATCTTCTATTTTTAAAGCCATTTGTAATGGAAAGAATCTTGTCTTCAGAGTTGTCATTCATATTTCTACTGTAATCCTGGTTATTCATGAGACTCCCGAGTTCTTTCTTTAATAACCAGGTTCTTTTGTTCCTTGCGAGGTAGCCCTTTGTTTCTTCATGGTTGATGGGTTGTTCTTGTAGTGATCTGATAACCCTGCCGTGGTGCTGGATGGATAAGTCTGAAATCTGCCCGTTAAACTGTACCGTTGTGTGGATTTGTGCCGTCCGTCATTTTAGCTGTGTAAATGAACTGTTGCGTTCCCACACCGTGTTTTAATGGGCCTGGTAGGCCGTTTTTATCACTAAAAATCTATTTAAAGACCTTTTATCTTCCTTTTCTTTACTGCCCAGCTCTTGCCTTGAAACCCTAGCTTTCAGAAATCTGCCGCCGCCATTGTCGCCGTCACCCGAGCGCCGCCATCCTAGCTTCATCTTCCCCAGTGCCTTTTTGCTTCCGCTAGTTCATGAGTAAGAAGAAAACCACGAGCAAGTCCCAGGCAGCCTTCGTGGACAAGGAGTCCTCCCTTTCTTTGATCGAGAACCAAGAGTTCGTGGCCATGAGGACTGCTTAGAAGGTTTGTCCGGCTCCAACAACAACCAAAGACCAGCTCCACGAGCTCGTTAGCGATGGCTTGATCCAAAGCAAAGACATTGCTGAATGGAGAGTTCTGGGCGAGCACCGGGTTCCTGCTCCAGGTCCTGGTGAGATTGTCCTTTTCGTTTCCTTTATCCACGCCGGTCTTTGCCTTCCTGCTTCCGCCTTCCTTCATCAATTTCTTGGTTATTTTGGGGTTAATCTGAACCATCTAACCCCTAATGCCGTCCTCAATCTTTCTGTTTTCGTTCATCTCTGTGAAGCTTTCCTTGGAATTCCTCCTTCTCTTTCTCTTTTCCGCTACTTCTTTCGTTTGAAGCCTCAACCCCACCGTGAAGAAACCAATGTTCTTGACGGCCGTGGGATCCAGTTTCGCTAGGGTCTTAAAAGCAAGTTCTTTGACTATGACCTGGTTGATTCTGTGAGGGATTGGCGTGCTGATTGGTTTTATGCCACCAATTTGATTCCTTCTCTTTTCATACATTCTGGGTCTGGTCCCTCGGTTAATGATCGGTGGGAAAAGAACTCCCTAACACCAATCGAGCTCCAGGTGATCCAGCCGTCCCTTGAGCAGATACGCACTCTAAAGCAGCAGAGCTTGACCGGCTTTGGTATTGTCTTGAGCTTTCTTCATCGCCGTGTTTAGCCTCTGAAGGAGCGAGAGAACCTTGGCTTCGAGTATTCTAGGGCTGAGGACCCTTCCCGCATGGTCCCGGCCCTTGAGCTGACCGACGAGGAGGTACTTGAGCATCTCTAGAAGATGCTGAAAGGAGCAAGCGTTGTCCTGCTTACTATCTCTGAGTACTCCACCAACAACCTGCCTCCAGCTGTGAGTCATTTTTTTCTTCGTGCTGGTATTTTCTGTATTTCTTTTGCTGTATCCATTTTTGCTTAATTTTCCTTGTCTTGTTGTTTTATTCTTTTTCGTAGGAATTGGGGCGCAATTTTGTTGACCCGATCCCCCTAGATGTCCTCCCTGCCGTGGTGAGTCTGGGAGAAACTTCTTGGGGGTCTTCAGAACCGATGAAGTTCCAAATCACCACAGTGTTTTCTAGAGTTTCCTCTGGATTTGTTGATGTATATGAAGAATATTTTCCTCGTCCAGTCCCTCGAGGTCCTTGTAGTGTCCCGAAGAGGGGGTGGGCGGATGGTTCTTCATCTGGTTTACCTGCTTCCAAGAAGTCTCGCCAGTCGAGCACTCATCCAGGTACTCCAGTTATAGGTAGCGTGCTCCTAGGTGAGCATATTAATATGTTTGGTCTTTCTATTATTTATTTGTGCCGCTGACCGAGTTCTTTTTTCTCTATTTTCAGATGGCGCTGTAGCTGTCTTGCTGGAGACTAAGGAGGATGAGGTCGATGATGTGCCCCTCATTACGCGCCGGTGAGTTGTTTACTTGTCTTTGTTTTGTTGAGCGCCTTTTCTTGTTCTGACTTCGTCTTGGCTTTTTGTAGCAAGCGGTCATTGGGCTCGAGTTCCTCTGTGGCTCCGGCACCAAGTTCCTCTGGGGTTCTGGTTCTGGGTTCCTCTGGGGCTCCAGTACCAGTCGTGCCGCCTCATCACTGTGGTGGCGGTGATGTTTTTCTTTGCCGTCGTTCCCCTGCGAGGTCTTCTTTGTGTTTTATGAAGAAGAAGATAGTCGGGTGAGTGACTTCTGGTTTCGATCTCTTTGCTTCATTTCCCTTTCTTTTGTTCTTATTCTTTGAGTTTCTTTGTCAACTTTTAGGCCTTCGTCTTCTCTTGACCCTCCGTCGACTTCTTGCCATTCTTCTGGTGTGCCTTCGAGTACCGAGCCTCAGGACTTGGAGCGCACGGTCGGTGAAGTGGTTGTGGGGGAGACAAGGTTTCCTGGTGATGATCTTTCTTTGCTAGCTTGGTTGCCTTGGAGGTGACCATGGCCATGGTGGTGGATTCATCTAGGGAGGTAGCTGGGACTTCCCATGGTGTGCCCTGCTCTCACCCTCTCCACATCGGCCGTCTTCCCCTCCGCTCCTTTTCTCTTGAAGATGTGGTGCATCAATTTGACGCCACTCATCGGCCACGTCGAGTTGACCGCTTCTTGGGAGATTTTGCAACCTTTGCAACTTCTTTTGGGAAAAACTCCAAGTAAGTTTTGAAGTTCTTTCTTTGGATGTCCATTTTTCTCCTGTTCTTATGCCTTTTTTCTTTCTTTCTTCTTGTTGGTCCTTCTCTCGGGACCATCTGGCTTCTTTTTTGTTGGAAACCGAGAAGAAGTTGTCCTCTGAGTTAAGCGCCTTGAAGGCAGATCTTGGTCTCTCGCCAGTCGAATTTGGATCTTTGAGCGTCAAACGATCGAAGGAGGAAAAATCACTTGCACACAGGTAGTTGAGGCCGAGAGACAAAGGGATGCTGCTATTCAGGAGGCTTTAATGAGCTCGGAGGCCATGAAGAACTTGGAAACAGCGAAGAAAGAGTGCAATGGTATGGTGAGTTCTTTTCGTTTCCTTCTGTATTTAAACCTTCCTTTCTTCTGACTTGTTGTTTGGTGCCTTGTCCAGCTCTCTGAGTTGAAAAGCAGAAGCTCTCGGAGAGTATCGATGAAATGAAGACTCTTGTCTGTTCTAGTCACAACAAGGCCGAGGAGGTAATTACTCGTGCTGAGGAAGAACTCGCGTTTGCTAAGTTGATTAGGCGTGAAGCTGATAGAGATCTTGTGCAGGCTCAGAAAACTATTGAAGACTTGTCTGGCAAGTTGGCGACGACTATCGAAAACTGGAAAGCTTTATGGAAATCCTTTCGTTCAGTAGCCGACGCTCTCCGAACTCCAGCAGATGATGGGCAATCTTGGGCTCAGTTGATTCCCCGAATTTCAACTCGTTTTCAAGAGTTTGTGAAGAGGTGCGCCCAACTGTGTACCAAAAATGTCCTGGCCCAGGTCTAGGTTCTTGCTCCAGAGGCGCCTTTGTCCAAGATAGCAGAGGAAGCCGATAGTCAAGAGTACATTGATGTCGTTGAGAGGATGGAGCCTGAGGTCGAAGACTTAGCTAGTAGAGTTGTAGATAATCTTAATATTGTTATCTCTTCCCCTGATGATGACGTTTGACGTAATTGACCTCTATGCTCGTGCCTTGTAATATGACATTATACTTCCTTTTGAATGAAGATTTTTTGCTGATGTCCTCTCTACCCGGATGCCTTGTTTATTCTTTGGATGAGTTGTCCAAGCGATCAGTGTTATTTGACTTGCCGAATACTTTGTCTTGCTTTCGACTTTGCCATGTGAACAACTTTGCATGTTATCCTTGTGTTGACAACCTCTCTTGATATGTTGCATGCTTGCCTGGCTCCTGTCTGCGCCGCATAAACATCTCGGTGCGCTTGCCTAGCTCCTATCTGCGCCGCATAAACAAGTCGGTGCGGACTCTCGAGTGTCTTCAGTGTAGCCCCTGAGCCTCTTGCTTTTTGGAACAAGGAGTTGGAGGGTCTTGACTTGATTTTTTCCTAACCCATGTCCAGGCTTAGTCGTTTTATTTTTTGTTTCGGGTGTTAGCTTATTAGCTACCCTCATCGGCTAGCTCAAGCGTCTTTTCAGCTATTTTGCTCTCGGCCGGTAGGCTCAGGCATGTTTTAGCCATTTTGCTCTTTAGAAACAACTCGGGGTTAGCCATCATAAGACGTATGTTGCCGAAAAACCATCTTTATTGATCATGATCGTTTGATAAGCCATAATACATATTTTGTCGAGGGACAACATCTTTATTGGCCATGGACGTTGATCTCTTGTGGTTTGTACCTGTATTCTCCCTTGAGTTGTTTTCATGCGTAGAATCTTCTTAGCTGGCTGATGTGCCATGTATTGCTGACTTCTTTCTCATCTTCAGTTATTAACTTGTACGTGCCTGGTCCAGTGACTTTTGAGACAATAAAAGGACCTTCCCATGGACTAAGTAGTTTATGGCGTCCGTTAGTTTTTTGTATTCTACTTAGCACTAGGTCTCCGACTTGTAGTGATCGAGGCTGGGTATTCTTGTTGTAGTGGCGTCTTAATCCCTGGAGGTATCTTGCTGATTGAAGGGTAGCGTTTACCTCGACTTCTTCTCAGAGTGTCAAGTTCTAATCTTACGGTGTGTTACGCTTCTCCTTCATCATCTTGTTCTATCCTTGGTGACGTCCAAATCAAGTCGACGGGTAGTATGACTTTCGATCGTAAACTAGGAAGAAAGGTGAGTATCCGGTGAGCTCGCTTATTTGAGTCCGTAGCCCCATACTACTTTGGGTAATTCTTCAATCCACTTTGATCCATAGTCCGCTAGCTCTTCATACGGTCTTGGTTTCAACCCGGCTAGTATGAGTCCATTGGCTCTTTTCTACTGTCCGTTGGCTTACGGATGTGCGATGATGCATAATCTATCTTTGAAGCCACAATCCTGCGTAACTTTTGAACTCTATGGCTGTAAAGGGAGAGCCTAAATCTGTGATGATTCAATTGGGCATGCCGAAGCGGTGCATAATGTCTTGGATGAACTCGACTGCTTTGGCTGCGCTGTATTTTGTGAGTGGTTTGTATTCGATCCACTTGGTGAACTTGTCAATTGCCACGAAGATGTACTCGAAACCACCCTTTGCTTTGTTGAGGGGTCCTACTTGATCCAGCCCTAGCAGGAGAAAGGCCAAGCGGGTGGGATGCAGATGAGGTTGTGAGCTGGCATATGAGCTTGTCTTGTGAACATTTGACAACCTTTGCATTTCTTGATGAGTTCTTCTGCATCTTTCAGAGCTGTTGGCCAGCAGAATCTGGCGCAGAAAGCTTTGCCGACTAGTGTTCTTGAAGCGGCGTGATTTCCGCAGCAACCTGAGTGTATTTCGTCTAGGATTTCTCTGCCTTCTTGAAACAAGACACATTTTAGGAGTACTCCTGACGATGCAGCTCTTCTATAGAGCTTGTCCCCCACTAGGACATAGTTTTTGCTTCTGCGAACAACTCGGGTAGCTTCCTCTTTATCAGCTGGCAATTTATTCTCCTTGATATAATCAATAAAAGCTTGTGTCCTTGAAGTGTTGATTACCATAATCTGGTTGCCTTTGGCTGTGAGTTCTGGGGTTTTTCTCACCGGGTTGTTTGATAGAAGGAGCTGATAACTCCTCTATGAATACGTCGGGTGGGACCTTTGCCCTGTCTGATCCGAGCTTGGCGAGGACATCTGCCGCAATGTTGGAATCGCGCAGGACATGTAGAATTTCTAATCCTTGGAAATGTTTTTCGAGTTTTCTGATTTCGGCGCAGTAAGCACCCATGTTTTCTTTGGTGCAGTCCCAGTCTTTGTTGACTTGGTTGATGACTACTGCCGAATTGCCGTATACGAGTAATCGCTTGATTCCGAGAGTAATTGCCACTCGTAGCCCGTGAATGAGAGCTTCGTACTCTGCTTCGTTGTTTGTAGCTTGCCATAATATCTGAAGGACATACTTGAGTTGTTTTCCATCTGGAGAGATTAGGAGAACACCCGCATCGGCTCCGCCTAGCTTGAGTGATCCATCAAAGTACATCTTCCAGTGGTCAAGGATTGTATTTGACATAGGTTGTTGAATCTCTGTCCACTCGGCAACAAAATCGGCAAGGGCTTGAGATTTGATTGCTTTTCGCGGGGTGAAATCGATGTTGAGAGCACCAAGTTCAACTGCCCACTTTGATATGCGCCCTGTTGCATCTCTGTTGTGCAAGATGTCTCCGAGCGGGAAGTCTGTCACCACGGTGATCTTGTGGCTTTCAAAATAGTGGCGGAGCTTGCGTGAAGTGATCAATAGGGCGTATAGTAGTTTTTGCACATGCGGGTACCGGATTTTAGATTCTGACAGTACTTCGCTGATGTAGTATACGGGTCGTTGTACTTTATATACGCGTGCTTCTTCTTCTCTTTCCACAACTATCGCCGTGCTGACCACAGTAGAAGTTGCCGAAATGTATAGCATCATGTCTTCGTCTTTCTTTGGAGGTGTGAGAACTGGTGAGGATGTGAGGTATGCCTTAAGTTTCTTGAAAGCTTCATTGGCTTCTTCCATCCACTCGAACTTGCCTGTCTTCTTTAGTAGTTTAAAGAAAGGTAACCCTTTTCGCCGAGCCTTGAAATAAAACGATTGAGTGCCGCCATGCAGCCTGTTAGCTTTTGCACATCTTTGATGTTTTGAGGTGGGCCCATCTCTGTTATGGCTCGAATTTGCTTGGTGCTTGCTTCAATTCCACGATGACTGACTAGGAAACCGAGTAGTTGTCCTGAAGGGACTCCGAATACACACTTGTTTGGGTTCAATTTCCACCTCCATCTTTTCAAGTTCTCGAAAGTTTGTTTTAAGTCCTCAATCAGTGTATCTGGGTTCTTTGTTCTTACCACCACATCGTCCATGTATACTTCTACGTTTTCGCCGATCTGATCTTCGAGGCACGTTTGGATAGCTCTTTGGTAAGTGGCTCCAGCATTCTTGAGTCCAAACGACATGGTCTTGTAGCAGTAAGCACCGAACAGAGTAATGAAAGATGTCTTGCTCTGGTCTTGCTCTTTTAATGCGATCTGGTGATACCCTAAATAGCAATCAAGAAAGGATAATAGGGCAGATTCTCCTGTTGAATCTACTATCTGATCAATGCGCGGTAGCCCGAATGGGTCTTTCGGGCAGTGCTTGTTGAGATCTGTATAGTCAACACACATGCGCCATTCGTCCGTGTTCTTTTTCTGTACTAGAACTAGGTTTGCTAGCCAATCTGGATGAAGGATTTCTCTAATGAATTCAGCCGTCATTAGTTTTGTGATTTCTTTTTTAATCGTTGCCTTCTTGTCAGGTGAGAATCGTCGTAGCCGTTGCTTTATAGGCTTGGAGCTTTCATTAACATCAATTCTGTGCTTAGCCAACTCTCTTGGGACACCTGGCATGTCGGCCGGCTTCCAAGCGAAGATATCTTTGTTGTCTCGAAGAAAGTTGGCGAGCGCTAGTTCCTATTTTGCCGAGAGGTGGGCGCTAATGGTTGCTGTCTTAGAGGGATCGCCAGTGCCCAGGTCGATTTGCTTGACGTCGGCTTCTTTTGGTGGTGCGAGGATGCTAGGCTTTTTAGCCAGTATCTCTAGTTCTTCTTGGCTTATTTCTACGGCAATAGTGGCTATTTCTTTTCTTCCACTGTCGGCTTATGCTTTGGCCACGATTTGGATTGCCTGAACGTCGCAGTCAAAAGCACGCTTCAAATCACTTCGTAGCGAAAGGACACCATTAGGTCCTGGCATCTTAAGCAGTAGGTACGGATAATGTGGTATTGCCATAAATTTTGCTAGCGCTGGGCGTCCGAGGATTGCATGGTATGATGAATCAAAGTCTGCAACCTCAAACTTGATGAACTCTGTACGGTAATTCGAAGGGGTTCCAAAAGTAATGGGTAGAGTAATTTGTCCAAGTGGCATGGCTGCCTTGCCGGGTACTATGCCATAAAAAGGTGTACTTGTTGGTGTAATCATCCCGGTGAGTTACAGTCCCATCTTCCTTAGCGTTTCTGAGAAGATGATGTTGAGTCCGGCTCCCCCGTCGATTAGTACTTTGGTGACAGTCATACCGGCAAAAGTTGGATCTAGAACCAATGGGTAATGGCCTGCATTTCCCACGCTAGTCCATTGGTCTTCTCTGGAAAATTGGATTGGATACTGTGACCAATTGAGATATCTTGGAGTAGCCGGTTCTGCTGTCATGATAGTTCGTAGTGCTAATTTTTCTTGATGTTTGCTTCTGCATTCTAGGGCCCCGGAGAAGATCACTGCTACCGCCCCCCTGGATTTTTGGAATCCTTTGTCTTCGTGGTTGTCTTCATCATTTTTCTGATTGTCTTCTTTGGTGTTTTCCTTACTATCTTTTCTTGTGTATCGATCATTGAAGGTGTAGCAATTTCTGATGGTGTACTTCCCATTAGGGTGCAATGGGCAACATATGTTTTCGATGTCGTCATATCTTCTGGGTTTGGAAAACTTCTTTGATTTGTCAGCCATTGCCACGGTGTTGTCTGGTCTACATTTTCTTTCCTGATGTCTGCTATTTCGATGATTTTGGTTGTCTGGGTTGTCTCGGTTGCTTCTATCTGGGAACCTCTCTCGTGTCTTCTCTTCTGTAGTAATCATCTTTTCTACTGTTCGTCTGAATTCTTTATTGTTTCTCGGATTTTCTTTGCAGAAGTCTTGAAATTACCACCTAGCCATGATTCCGTGAGAGAAAGCTTCAATTACTTCTCGTTCGGTGATGTCAATGCACTTGAGCCTGTAGTTCGCCGAATCGTGGATAGTAATCTCTGAGACTCTCACTTCCCTTCTGCTTGAGTCCTTTTAATTCTGCGTGAGTGATCGGGTGTGTAATGATCCCTGTGAAATTTTCACAAAAAGCTCTTTGCAACTCCTCCCAATTCCTGATTGATCCTGGATTTAATTTGTCGAACCATTGGAGAGGCATGGTTTCCAGGGCCATGGGAAAGAACAGGGTCTTGATATCGTCGTCTCCTCCCGCTAGTTCAATTGATTGTGAATATATCCTGAGCCACTGCCTTGGTTCAGTTTTGCCATCATACTTAGAGTGGTTGGACAGTTTGAACTTGTGAGGTAGTCGTATTGATGCAAGTCTGTTTGCAAAATAGGAGAATCTATCATGCGTTCCGGCTTCTTTGAATTCTGATTCGGCACCTCCTTCTGGCCAACTGTCGTTTTGATGAGAGTAATTCTGCGAGGCCGTCTGGGCTGGCGCCCTACTCCTGGTCTTTCTTGGTTGTTCAACTTGGTGGCCTTGACTATGATCCCTCCTACTTTCTCTGTTATGACTTCCACTTGGTCCAAGTCTCTCGAAAGCGGACTTCCTTTGATTTTGATCTTCTTGCCTATGGGTCATTGATTTGGTGGGTAGTCTTGATTGGGTTCTTTCTTCATGCGTCCTCGAGGCCGTTGACCGGAGCAAGTCCCGGAGCTGTTCATATTTTTCACCGGGATGTGAGATTGCTCTGAGTTCTTCTAATGCTTCTAGGATCTTATCGTAGGGCGTACTTGCCATGCGTCTTTCTTTGACTTCTCGTTGTGATTTTCTTCTGTCGTATTTGGCCAACTCTGACTCATATCTGATCCAGGCTTTCCTGCGCTGCCTAGCACGGTGTTGGCATCCTTGCTTCAACTTGTTTTTTCTTTCTCTAGCTTGTTTCTGATTCTCTGTTTCACCATCATAGCCCCAGGCAAAGGGTGATATGTTGGATTCTGATTCATCCAATCACCTGACATCGGGCGCTTCTGGGGGGACCAATGGTGACCGAGGATGGCGAACCATGAGTACTTCCCGTGCGTGAACTGTTCTATTATTGGCGTTAGTTTCCATACTGTCGGAGTTGCTGATAACTTTAGTAGAGGCCTCGAGGTCGTAGATCGAGTCTCCTTCTTGGTAATGTAGAATAGCTGTCGTCGTCGTGTCGTCCAGTCGGGTAATGCTATCCTCAGGAACAGAGCCCGGCCAGTGGATGATGCAGTCTTGAGATGTTATAGTCAGTACAAGACCTTCCTGAGCTCCCTTTAGTGGCATTCTAAGCACCGGGTCAAGGAATCCTCCGTACCGTGCCTGATCAGATGTTGCCATGTTGTGGAATCCGAGTGGAAAAGGATCTGACTTCTTGAAAAGATTCTATATGTACTCCGAGTTGTATTCTTGATAGGTCAGGGCCATGTTCTTAAGCCCCATCGGAAAGGAACTCGGTTTCTCGAAAGAACTCGGATAAGACTCTGTCTCAGAAGCGGGGCCTAAATTCGAGTCGGATACGCAAAGCCACAAAACCTAAGTTGAATCGGACACCATGAGTTGTGTGAATCTTCCAGAGATTTGGTCTATCGTAGTCGCTGAAATAGAATAGTCTTCATGGTGTTTCGAATCTTCGAGAAGACGGCTTTGGAGCTTGCCATTATCGTCCGCCTCACAGATCCATGAGCCGAAGATGAAAGTTGATCCCGTCGAGAAGATCATGCTGTTGAGGTCCATCGAGCTCTCGGATGCAAATTCGCCGAAGGCCCCTACCTGGAGCGCTAGCTGTAGATGTTTTACCACCAATAGCCTACCATGGGGTTACCCGGGACAGTATGTTCGGGCTTCAGCGTATGCGGAACTCGACGGTGAACGCAAGAGATAGTCGATTTATCCTGGTTTGGGCCCTCGATCATTGATCGAGTAATAGCCTTACGTCCAGTCGGCGTTAGCCTTTGCGTTGTATTGATTGTGTGTTGTTGAAATCGTGTTCCCCTCTCTAGGAACCCTGCCCTCCTTTATATAGTCAGGAGGTCAGAATCCTAGTCAGTTTACAATGAGAGTTCTTAGTAAGATTACAGGATAATACTACTACTAAGATTATATGGGGAGAATCCTAGTTAGACTAGATCTTCTCTCCTCCTTGCAGGGTATCCTATGGGTCCCGCACTGACAAGCACCTCAACCCGACTGGGGTGCTGCACATCGCCGGCTTCGTTACCGTGTGCAAGGTCTTCCTTAGGATGAAGCCGCACATGGACTTCTTTTAGCAGATCTTCTCTGGGTGAGCTTTGTCGGAGGGAAAGCCGCTCAGGATCATGCCGGTGGGGGGCTTCGCGCTGTAGAAGAAACTGAGCGTGTCGGGCGCCTACCCCGCGTACTCCCCCTATGACTCCAACCGGGGATGGCATGGGGAGTGGTTCCACATTAGGAATGCAGCGGA
Source organism: Miscanthus lutarioriparius (assembly GCA_904845875.1). NCBI lineage: Eukaryota > Viridiplantae > Streptophyta > Magnoliopsida > Poales > Poaceae > Miscanthus > Miscanthus lutarioriparius. Next base: position 23,723,936 of record CAJGYO010000008.1, read on the forward strand.
GGCGCCATTCCTGCCATTCATTGGTAGAAGGCCGGAAAGGCGGGACAGCTAGTCGTGGGGCCCTTCCAGCCGGCAGAACAAGCAAGAGGTCATTAGAGCGAAGCTCTAGAAGCTGGTGTAGCTGGGCCTCGATGGGCTATGGGTGTTCCACACCTTCTTCCACCATCGGGTCGCCCCGCTGGCGGAGTGGATGTGGCCGATGTGGATGTACACCGTCCCGACGGACCCCGACCGCACGTCACCGGAGGAGTTGGCGAAGGATGAAGTCTGGAGCCGATTAGACCGGGTGCTGCAGCTGAGGACCACAGAGACCCTTGAAGGAAAGCCAGGAGCTCTTTACGCCTTGAAGCTATCCAACCTGGTACATTCTTCTCTCCTTACTTCGTCCCTTTCGATCCTGCTCTCCAGTAATCTTGACTTTGAGTCATCCGTTTCGTAGGGACTCCAATGTTACCAGTCCCGGCCGCATCTCTCGAAGGGGCCAGAGGGGGTGGTCTGGCAGGTGGCCCTAAAGGATGCGGTGGATGGCCGAAAGAAGAAGAGAGCTGAGAAGGCTCGGAAGAGGCACCAGAAGGAGTAGGATATCGCCCGGCGTGGGTGGGCCGAGGAGAATAGGAGCGACGTTGAGGCGGAGCTCGAATCGGAGGACCCCACGGAGATGGGTGATTGAAAGGTCCTAATGGCTAGAGGGGGGGTGAATAGCCTAATAAAAATTTCTACAACAACACTTAACAAAATGGTTAGACAATTATGAGGCGAAGCAAGAGTTGCACTAGCCTACTCAAAATGCAAGCCACCTACCACAATTCTAGTTTAGATAGTATCTATTCACACAATATCTATGACAATAACCTATGTTAGTGTGCTCTCAAAGGCTAACTAAAGAGCCACACCAACCAAGCATGCAAGCTCTCACAACTAGCTACACTAAAGAGCTTGATAACTAGTTTGCGGTAAAGTAAAGAGAGTGATCAAGAAAGTTATACCGACGTATAGATGAAGGAGTCAATCAATCACAAGAGTGAATAACAATGTAGACCAATCACCTCAGAATCAAATGATGAACACAATGATTTTTACCGAGGTTCACTTGTTTGCCGGCAAGCTACTCCTCGTTGTGGCGATTCACTCACTTGGAGGTTCAAGCGCTAATTGGCATCACACGCCAAACCCTCAATAGGGTGCCGCACAACCAACACAAGATGAGGATCACAGAAGCCATGAGCAATCCACTTGCTTGACCTCTGTCTTTTCTGTCTAGGGCACCGGTGGCACCGTCGGACTGTACGCACTCTACGGGCGGACACTCCGTCGGTGGAGTTTCTTACCCTTGCACCTAAACTTCACCACCCTTGATCAAATATGCCAACCACCAAGTGTATCACCTTGTGCACATGTGTTAGCATATTTTCACAAACATTTTCAAGGGTGTTAGCACTCCACTAGATCCTAAATGCATATACAATGAGTTAGAGCATATAGTGGCACTTTGATAACCGCATTCCGATACGAGTTTCACCCCTCTTAATAGTACGGCTATCAATCCTAAATGTGATCACACTCACTAAGTGTCTTGATCACCAAAACAAAATGGCTCCTACAATTTATACCTTTGCCTTGAGCCTTTTGTTTTTCTCTTTCTTCTTTCCAAGTCCAAGCACTTGATCATCACCATGGCATCACCATCATCATGTTATGATCTTTATATGCTTCACCACTTGGAGTGTGCTACCTATATTATGATCACTTGATAAACTAGGTTAGCACTTAGGGTTTCATCAATTCACTAAAATCAAACTAGAGCTTTCAGTGACGACGTGATTTCCTTCGAGGAGGAGGGGGGCCGGGAAGTCGTTGTGACCTCGGTGGAGCACCGCGAGCTTGCGGCCACATCTGCCAGCAGCGGGCGGGATGTGGAGAGGTGCAGTGATGTTCCTATGCCAAGGAAGCGTGTCACCAGCTCAGATGCTGTCGGCAAGCATGAGGTGAAGCGAACGTGGTCGCAGCGCCCTTCGGAGGCGTCCCCGGCCTTGTCCCCACCTACTCTAGGCACGGCGGGGCAGGCCAGGCAGTCGAAGGAGCGGGCTCAAACCCGCACGTCATCAGGGCTGGCGCTGGCATGCGACCCACAACGGGGGGATGCCCCGCTAGTTGCTCCGGCCGGCGCGCCTCGAGCCGGGGGTCACGGGCCGAGCGGGAGCCAGCCAGGTCGACTCCCCCCTCGGTCGAAGTGAGGGGGCGTGGGTCACGACCTGCGAGCGGCCCTCGTCCGATGGGCCCGTTGCTAGTGGGTTGGGGTTTCAGAGCCCTGCCACTTGCGTCCCGGTAGGCTTTCTTTGTTTCTTTTTGATCTCATAGTAGTTTGAGTTTTTGGAGTGCGACTGACCTGTACTTTTTCGATAGTGGCCAGGTACTGCCGGGGTTGAGCATCGCCCCACCTCCCATGCGGGAGGAGTGGAGGCCCACCTTGCAGTGCGTCGCGACTAGCGGTAGCGAGAGCAAGGTGGCAGCGGTGCGTCCTTCCCCTCTGGTGGTGGTGCCTTCCCCACCAGTCGCAAGTATGGCGTCGCCAGCAGTAGAGGTGATGGTGGCGTTCTCGATGCCAACGGCGGAGGTTGGGTCGAAGGTGACCCTTGTGGCCCCTCCCCCAATAGTCATGGTGGAAGAGAGGAGGGAGACTAGGCTCCCTGCCTCGCCCATCAGAGGGGCACATGGCTCGTCCTCCTGGTCGGAGTTGTTGGCATCGGGAGGCGACACGGCCAGACCGGAGGTAGAACAACCGCCGGCCGGCCGTGAGGTTGAGGTGGTGGAGATCCCTTGCCCTAGCGAGGTGGGCACCAGGGTGGAGCCGCCGGCCATCCTACCATCGCCGGAGCTGGTGGTGGTTCGGTCATCGGTCAGGCCTTCAAGTGGGTCAGAGGCAGCCACCGACCTAGTGTGGCCCTACCCCGGCAACCCGCGGAAGGTTCAGTTCACCCTTCGGGATGAGCAGGAGTTGCAGCTCTAGGATGTGCTTGGGGAGAGAGGGCTCGCGATGGAGTCTGATCTCGCCCAAACCAAGGTGAAGCTGGAGAAGGCCCTAGAGCAGGCCAAGTCCATCCAGGAGCCGGTTACCGTCGACCTGCCCCTCGTCGCAGAGGTAGGTTTTCTATGTTCATGCTTGATTCCCTGGTCTTCCACTAGTTATCTCAGCGTGTTTGCCTCTTGTTTTGTAGGGCTTGGAGGAGATGTTGAGTTGCAAGTCTCACTTCCTCCAGGAGGAGCATGCCTGGGAGGCCGCGATGTCGCAGTGGGTCACCGAGCTCGAGCATGAGCTAGAGTCTGCCCGCCGTGAGTCTCAAGGCCGGGTGGCCGAGGCAATAGAGGCGTGGGCGGCGGAGCTACTCGCGGCAGAGCGGGCGACCGCCACTGAGCGGGGGCTTGAGGTGGCGAAGGTCCACCAGGTGGAGACTGAGGCGGCACTCTAGAAGTCCTTGGTGGAGACCAAGGCGGTGCTCTAGAGTTCCCTGGAGGCCCTGGAGTCGAGCGGAAGGCCCGGTTGGAGGTCGACCAGGAAGTGCTCGCGCTCTGAGGCCGGGTGCTCGGGACGGACGAGGCGAACACTCGGCTACGCGAGCAGGTGACTCGGTAGGAGGAAGGGCTCTCCATCCTCGAGAACACCCGCCTTAGTACGTACCTTTTCTGCTTTTGGTTGAAGTCTTGGTTTTTCCTTTAACTTGCTTCTGAGCTCATCATCCATCTTCTAGAACTGGGCGGAAAGGTTGGGTTGTTGGAGCAGGACCTGGAGATGGCCAAGGCTATGGTTGGCTAGAATGCGAAGGCACTAGCCAAGTCCCTTGAAGAGCGACGTGCTCTCGAGAGGGAACTTGACCAGATGCGCAATGTCGCCCAGGTCATCGTCTCGGAGGTCTTTGGGTCAGCGCCGAGCACCAGCACGCCTGCCATCCGACTGGCGAAGGTCCCAGATGAGGTTCGGGCCCTTATCTCCGATGGGATGATCTATGGGGCATTGTGCATGCTGACTTCGGTGGCGACGCACCACCTGGACCTGGACTTCGCCGCCATCTGCAGCGGGTATGCCGACGGCTAGAGCCCAGAGGCCATCCATGCGCTCAGGGAAAGCTTGTTTCCACAAGCATAGTTGGTGGCCGAGCAAGTCTCCACGTAGTGGGTGATGGATGCCTGCTATGCGAACGCGGCCGAAGGCATGCGCCAGGAGGACGTCGCCCAGCCTGTGGATGGAGCGGAGCTCGGATCGGAAGCAAACGTCGCCCTGCCTCCAACTGAGCCTAGTGCCGCCGTGCCAGAGAACGAGCAGCCCTTACCTTCGCCGGTCACGCCGACTGCCGATGCCACCGGGCAGCCACAATAGTATGTAAAGTAGAAGTACTTAGCATATGCAAAGGATGGGTTCATGGGGAAGCCCCCATGTAAACATTTTTTGTGCATTAATGAATACAATCAGTTTCATTTTTGTGATGGAATCACTTCGTTCGGGGAAGCTTGTCCCATCCGTTCCTTATTTTTGCCCTAGCATAGCTTTGTTTTTTATTCTTTCTTTTTTGCACCTGCCCATTGATCCCATAGGCTGCAACCTTAAGAGCCTGAGCATGGCCCGCGAGGCTCAGCTGCTCGTAACCGTAGGTAGTGGCGGGGTGCAATTGGTCAGAATGTTTAAAGCAAAGTCATGTAAGGTAATTAAAGGAACGGACTACCCTTTTGTTCGGGTATAAAAGTATTTACCATAAGATAGTAAAAAAGAGGTGGTATCGCACCCTCATGGAGCCCCCCAGCGACCCAGGCCCCTCGTTCGGGCCGGGGTGCTTTGCAGGAGCGAACGTTGAATGAAAGAAAACGGTAAAGACCAAATTTTTAGGGGAAGAAACGACGTAAATGTTCGGTGTTCCAAGTGTTGGTGAGAACATCACCGTTGTCGTCCTTCAGTCAGTAGGCACCCGGTCGGATCACTTCGGCCACCGTGTAGGGTCCTTCCCATGGTGGAGAGAGTTTGTGCTTCTCCTTGGTCGATTGGGTCCTTCGAAGCACGAGGTCTCCGACCTAGAGGATTCTTGCTCTGATTTTCCTCTCGTGGTACCTACGGAGAGTCTACTAGTAGCGAGCGGAGCGGATGATGGTCGTCTTGCGGGCCTCTTCAAGTAGGTCGACTGCGTCTTGCTGAGCCTCCACGGCTCGATCACGGTCAAAAGCCTTCACTCTTGGGGCGCCGTGGTTGAGGTCAGAGGGTAACATTGCTTCAGCTTCATAGGCCAGGAAGAAGGGTGTGGAGCCTATAGATTGGTTCAGGGTCGTTGTTAGGCTCCAGAGGATCGCTGGGACCTCTGCGACCCATCGCCCGACATACTTGTTGAGTCGGTAAAAAATGTGCGGCTTAAGTCCTTGGAGGACCATGCCAATGGCACGCTCGACCTGACCGTTAGTACGTGGATGTCTGACTAAGGCCCAGTCGATCCTAATGCCGTATCCATCACTAAAGTCCAGGAACTTCTTCCCGGTGAAGTTAGTCCCATGGTCAGTGATGATACAGTTAGGAACGCTGAACCGGTAGATGATGTCGAGGAAGAACTTGACTACCTCTTCCGAGCGGATGTTGGTGATGGGCTTCGCCTCTATCCACTTGGTGAATTTGTCGACCGCTACGAGCGGGTGAGTGAAAGCCGCCCGGGCCCTTTTTGAGGGGTCCTACCATGTTGAGGCCCCAGACTACGAATGGCCACGTGATGGGGATGGTTTGAAGCTCCTATGCCGGCAAATGGGTCTACCGAGCATAGAACTGGCATCCTTCACACTTGCGGACGACCTCCTCCGCATCTCGTAGCGCGGTGGGCCAGTAAAAACCTTGCCGAAAGGCTTTTCCGACCAGCGACCTCAGGGCCACGTGATGTCCACAAATTCTAGCATGGACCTCGAGGACGAGCTGCTTCCCTTGGTTGGTAGGGATGCACCTCATGAGTACCCCGATGGACTTTGTTTGTAAAGTTCATCACCGAGCATGATGAAGGTCTTGGCGCATTGAGCGATCCATTGTGCTTCAGTCCTCTCGGGCGGGAGAACCTCCTTGAGGAGGTAGGCGAGTAGCGGTGCTCGCCAGTCGGTTTGATCGAGTGTCACCCTAGCGACGTCGACAGGTGACGTCGTTACGGAGGTATCGGGGTCGGAGCCCCCGAGCACTGGGTTGGCATCAAGGGGTGTCTGGATTGGTCCTTATGGGATGCGGGTGGATGGCTCGTGGAGGTCGTTGATGAAGACCCTGTTCGGAGACGGATCCTGTCTGGCAGCCAATTTTGCAAGAAAATCGGCGGCATCATCCTTTCGGGGGACATGATGCAGCTCGATCCCCTAGAATTTGTCCTCAAGTTTGCGCACCTCCTGGCAGTATGCTGCCATGAGGGGGCTTTTGTAAGAGGACTCCTTCATGACCTGGTCGATGACCAGCTCCGAGTCGCCATGAACGTAGAGTCGCGTGGCGCCGAGCTCGATGGCGATGCGTAGTCCGTTGATGAGGGCCTCATACTCCATGGCATTCTTTGATGCCAAAAAGTGGAGGTGGATCATGTAGCGGAGCCTACTCCCATCTGGGGAAATCAGAACCACTCCAGCCCCCGAGCCGAGCGCCATTACGGACCCATCAAAGTACATCGTCCAGTACTCGTGGGTGACGTCCAGGGGTAGAAGCTGGACCTCCGTCCATTCGATGACAAAGTCTACGAGAGCCTGAGATTTAATAGCAGTACAGGGAATGTACCTGATGTCGTGGCCCATGAGTTTGAGTGCCCACTTGGAGATCCGTCCTGCGGCGTCGCGGTTGCGGACGATGTCTCCGAGCGGGTATGAAGTGACAACCATGACTTCGTGGTCGGTGAAGTAGTGTAGGAGCTTCCTGGCCGCCATCAGCGCGGCGTACAGGAGTTTTTGCACCAGGGGTACCGTACCTTGGGGTCGGTGAGTACCTCCCCGACTAAGTATACGGGTCGCTGGACCTTAAGGTGGTATCCCGGCTCCTCCCTTTCGTCGACTAGGGTGGCGCTCACCACATGGTTACTTGCCATGACATAGAGGAGGAGGGGTTCTCCCCATTTGGGAGCGACGAGGATTGGGGCCGACGTCAATGACATTTTGAGGCTCTCTAAAGCCTGTTGTGCTTCCTTAGTCCAGACGAATGTGTCTATCCTTTTAAGTAGCTTGTAGAGAGGCATCCCTCGCTGATCGAGCCAGGAGATGAACTGGCTCAGGGCGACCAGACAACCGGTGAGCCTTTGTACGTCCTTGACATTGCGTATAGGGCCCATGTCGGAGATGGCCACGATTTTTTTGGGTTTGGCCTCGATACCGTGTTCAGACATGATGTATCCAAGCAGCTTCCCCTTTGGAACCCCAAAAACATATTTTTTGGGATTCAATTTGATGTTGAACCTTCGAAGGTTCACGAATGTCATGGCCAAGTTCACGATCAGGTCGCAAGCTTGAGCCGTTTTGACCACTATGTCATCAACCATCAACATAGACGGCGATTGTTGGTTTCGGCCGCTCGGCTTGATCAGGGTGATTGAGCGAGTCGATTTGATCAGCGAAGCATTGCTGCATGCACCTTTGGTAGGTGGCGCCAGCGTTCTTCAGACCGAAGGGCATGGTTATGTAATAGTATGAACCATACGAGGTGATGAACGAGGTTGCGAGCAGATCAGACTCTTTCATCGCGATTTGGTGATATCCTGAGTAGGCGCCCAGAAAGGAGAGGATCTCGCATCCTGAGGTGGAGTCAACTATCTGGTCTATGCACGACAAAGGAAAGTGATCCTTTGGACATGCTTTATTGAGGCCAGTATAATCAACGCACATTCTCCATTTCTCGGTCTTCTTTTTAACAAGAACATGATTGGCAAGCTAGTCGGAGTGGAATACCTCTCTGATGAAGCCGACTGCCAGGAGTTTGGTGACCTCCTCACCTATGGCCCTATGCCTCTCGTCATCAAAGCGATGCAGGCGTTGCTTGGTGGGCTTCAAGCCTAGGATGAGGCATAGTGTGTGCTCAGTGACCTCCCACGGTATGCCTAGCATGTCGGAAGGTTTCCATGCAAGACATAATGATTAGCGCACAGAAAGTCAGTGAGCTCATATTCCTATTTGGCCGAGAGCTGGGTCCCAATCCGCACCGTCTTGGTAGGGTCAGCGGGGTCGATCCGCACCTCCTTAGTTTCCTCGAGTGGGCGGAAGGCAGTCGAAGAGGTTGGTTTGTTGCAGTCTGAGATTGCTAGGGTCGACAACTCCCCAAGCCGCGGGAGCTCGAAAGACTTGATGATGGCAGTGGCGAGCTCGTAATGCTCGCAGTTGCACGTGAAGGCATGCGAGAAGGTGCTACCTACAGTGATGACATCGTTCGGTCCCGGCATATTCAGCTTCAGGTAGGTGTAGTTGGGGACCGCCATGAACTTGGCGTAGCATGGGCGCCCCAAGATGGCGTGGTAAGACCCCGGGAAGTCCACCACCTCGAAGGTAAGCACCTCCGAGTGGAAGTTGGCTCGGTCGCCAAACATGACAGGTAGGTCGATCTACCCGAGTGGGTACGCCTGCGCTCTCGGGATCACGCCGTGGAAGGGAGAGCTCGCCGGACGGAGCTCTGACCGAGGGATATGCAAGGCATCAAGGGTGTCGACGTAGAGGATGTTGAGGCCGCTGCCTCCGTACATCAGCACCTTAGTGAGGCACTTCTTGAGGATGATGGGGGCGATGTGGGAGGGATGGTCCCTCTGGTCAAATGTGATTGGAGATTTCGACCAGCGAAGGAAGGAGGGGATGGCCGTCTCGGTGACACGTGCCTCTCTATAGCACACTTTGTTCTGACCAGCCCGAGCGAACTATGGGGGATCATTTCCCCGTCGATGATGTTGCACTGAACCTAGCGGGCGCGACCCCAGGCGCCGCTCGTCGGGTTACGCGCACGGGGCGCATCGTGGTGTGCCGAGCATGCCGGTGCAGGTGGTAATTTGGTTCTACCGCCTTTGTCATAGCTCCACGCCGTGCTCCTAGGCACATGCGAGGGCATCCATGGGAGGGTCCAGTGGGGTGTGGGTCTAAAGAGACTCCACCACCATCGGTGGCTGTCCTAGAGCGTCCGCCATGGCGCACTCGCGGGACAGAGGGTGGCTAGGTGCCACGATGTTGCCGATGCTGGAGCCATCGCTCTCAACATCTTCATCCATGAGGTCATGAAAAGAGCTGGAAGCGTAGTCCGCCATCCCCACGAATTTAGATGTGAGAGGGGGCGGCGCTAGCATCTTTCGGAGCCCCCATGCGTACACGTCCATGGGGGATGCAAGGCCATAGAGGAACCGGTCACACGACTGTCGCTATAGGGACAACAGGGTCCCTCCAGAGAATCAGCGAAAAATAGTAAATAGCGAGTAAATAACAGTACGTACATTACTCATAGTGGGGTTTGAGCCTAGCATAGGCTCGAAGCGAAGCGCAGGCACCTTGTTGTTGAGGTCGCCGGGAGTTCTGGAGCCAACGGAGGGCGCCCCTCCGATGGGCGCCGGAACATGTGCCTTCTTGCGAAGGTGAAGCATGCCGAGCCAGTCGGCGATGAAGTCCAGGCTACCAAAGAGGAAGGCCTAGGAAGGCTCGAAGATGGGAGGAACCCACATCCCAACAGGTGGAAGCGCGGGAAACTCCAGTGAGCCAAAGCGAGTCGTATCGCTTTAGCTCGCCATGGCGAAGATGGCGGAAAGGTGGGTGTGGGGGATATACCCCCGGGTACCACAAGATGGTACATGGGCCGCACCATCCGAGGTGGCCCCGCCCATAAGATCAAGGCGTGCACATCAAGATTACAAGTTGTACTAGATATTGTGATAGTACCAAATTGGATACTTTACTTGTAACCTTGTCTCTTCAGAGTATATAAGGAGAGACAAGGGTCCCCTAGAGGACAGGTTAATCTGTATACATCTCAATACAATACACCAAAGACACAGGACGTAGGGTATTACGTTGACCAGATGGCCCGAACCTGTCTAAATCGTTGTCTCTGCGCCTTGTGTCACCATCTGGTTCCTGATTACATGCACCGTCTACCGACAATCTACCACCACGGGCACCCCCCTCGATGGACTGCCGACCATATTTCGTCGATAGTGGCGCGCCAGGTAGGGGTCCCCTTTTAGGGGTCGTGCACGCTGATCCCTGCCGAATCAGATGGCATAACTCAAGATCAACATCCTTCGTGACAACTCGGCTGATCGCATCAACATCCTTCAACGATCATGGCGCATCTCCGAGCAGCACGCGTCGCCAAGTCGAAGCACTGCTATCTCGGCAGCGACTTATCAACGACCGACGGCCCGCTAGATGGCAAGATCGCCTCGGCATCACGCGATGATTTGCGGCGACATGCTATCGCGCGTGATGATCCTGGACCACGAACAGTCGTACAAGCAATGAGCAGCGTCAATCGCGGCGGCTTCTTGACTCCCGCTTAGATCAGACTCCTCGTGCTTGTACGGATCTACTACTCAGAGTATAAACGGATCTACATGCATGCAAATATGCAACCACGGATCTACAGGGGCACATGCATGTGCACGTGTATACGTACGTGTGCATCATGCGGCCGCAATCAAGCCGAGCACTGTCTATTCATCCCGTCTTGTGACAAGCTCTCCAACGCCGACATGACCACCGAGATGATCTTCCGAGGCATCGAACAAGCTATCCGACTGCATCAAGCCACCGCGTGCTATGTTACAGAACCATGCAACCAAGGAAGCATATATGTGGTATACAGGGCCATGCATCAATGGAGTGCGTATACATGTATATGTCACCGTTTCTTGCATAGCAACTGATACTTCGTACAAGTCCAAGTTAGATCACCACACAAGCCAACGATGACTATGAAGACAACGCGTGCATCGAGTCGTCTAGCGAGCCACGTCGAGCCGACCACGCCGATCCATCAAGCAAACCATCTGAGCTATCTGGCAAGTCTCGATAAGTCTTCAAGTGAGCTGACCGAGCCATCTAGCGAGCCACGTCGACCACGTCCTGAGCGGCTCCACCGAGCTCCGACCACTAGACCATGTCGACCACGTCCCGAGCGGCTCCACCGAGCTCCGACCACCAGACCACCAGACCACGTCCCGAGCGGCTCCGCTGAGCTCCGACCACCAGACCACGTCCCGAGCGGCTCCGCCGAGCTCCGACCACCTCGACCACCAGACCACGTCGCAATGATGATCGCCACGAAGAACGGCGCTATGACAACCGCGACCACCGTCACAACAGGCCGAAAAGTACAAGGATCGGACAACTTTATCGCCATCGACCAGATTTCTATCCAAAGATAAGTACACTTCTAATATTTATATTTAATATAATTTTCATCACGATGTTTCTCCACAACGTCCTCATCATGGTTATTCTTCAAATAACGTTTGTCCATGTATACAATCTTAAATATAACATATAGCTATACTTAATGCAAATCCTCGACCAGTCATGTTGACGCTCGATGTCTCTAGAAAAGGCCCTGTCTCCGGCTCCTCCCTACACGTGCACGAGCGTCTGCCCTCTGCGTTATGGGTGGTCGGCAGCGGCTCCTTAGTGACACTTTGTTCTTCCTACACGTGCACGGGCTCTGCGCCCCGCGTTATGGTTAACGGGCTAGCTAGGGCTGGAGACTCAGCTACATACTAGCTGGTCGAACAGTTTATATTAAGTATAAACACAAACTTCACATTAACACTGATGTTTACAAAGCACCAACTGCTTTATCACATCATGCTCATTTGCAAATGACTGCTGAGCGTTATTTCTTCACCGCTGATTTTTTCTCCATAATTTATTATTTTGTACATCATGTACTACCATTCTACATATTTATATTGCAGTAATTTTGAGCTATGCTCGGGGACTTCGTCGCTCGCTCCTCGACCTACGCTCAGGGGACTGCCTTGATCACTCTCCGACCATAGCTCGGGGACTTCGTCGCTCGCTTCTCGACCTACGCTCGGAGATTGCTTCGATCACTCTCCGACCACAGCTCGGGGACTTCATCGCTCGCTTCTCGACCTACGCTCGGGGACTGCCTCGATCACTCTCCGACCACAGCTTGGGGACTTTGTTGCTCGCTCCTCGACCTGTGCTCGGGGACTGCCTCGACCACTCTCCGACCATGGCTCGGGGACTTTGCGTCTCAACTACATGCGACTGGCGACTCGCATACAGTCAGGATATTCTTTCTCGTTTAGACCTTGCTACAAGGCTCATACCTCGCCTTCCAGCAAGCTCGGGGACTACATCGGTACGATGCACCTGCCGGTGCATCTCGTATCGCATGTACGACGATTGGATTTTCAACTTAACTGGAAATTCTTTTTAGACCCTGGCACCATGTGCTTACGTCACCTACTACCAGGCTCGGGGACTAAGTGGGCACACTTCACCTTGCGGTGAATGTGTTTGTTTTTCGACCCCTACGCCTTTGATGATCAAAGACGCTACGCTTCAAGACGCACTTACATTTCTTTTCAGAAATACAAGTGGGCACACTTCACAGGACGGAAATCTTTTTCTTTCTTCTTAAGAGCACCATACATTCTTCGGACAACCTACTTCTTCGGCGACAACGGTGGTCGGAGATGTCAAGAACTCAAGCCTCACTGTTCGGAGAAGGTTAAAATGGCGTGTCGCATCAGAATACATGGCGCTCGGGGACTAGCTATGGGGGATATACCCCCGGGTACCACAAGATGGTACATGGGCCGCACCATCCAAGGTGGCCCGGCCCGTAAGATCAAGGCGTGCACATCAAGATTACAAGTTGTACTAGATATTGTGATAGTACCAAATTGGATACTTTACTTGTAACCTTGTCTCTTCAGAGTATATAAGGAGAGACAAGGGTCCCCTAGAGGACAGGTTAATCTGTATACATCTCAATACAATACATCAAAGACACAGGACGTAGGGTATTACGTTGACTAGACGGCCCGAACCTGTCTAAATCGCTGTCTCTGCGCCTTGTGTCACCATCTAGTTTCTGATTACACGCACCGTCTACCGACAATCTACCACCACGGGCACCCCCCTTGGTGGACTGCCGACCATATTTCGTCGACAGTGGGCCATCCGATGATCAAAAGCATGAACGTACGATGTCTTCCCCACGGACGGCGCCAACTGTCGGTGCAGAAAGTGGCCAACACGTAAATATTTGTAGTTTTGCTGTACGTTGTGATCGGATGTGGTCTAGCACTCAATGACACAGGGTTTATACTGGTTCAGGCAACGTGCCCCACGTCCAGTTTGAGTCGGTCGGTGACTTTATTCCTGAGCCCAGGTGCTCGACGTTTGCTGTGGGGTCACAAACGGAAGGGAGTAAGATGGGGGGCGCAAGCGGTCTGGTCGGACTCTGGACCAAAGGGCCGAGAGTGACAGGAGCTTCTGCGTGCGTTAAGTATTTGAGCGTATGCTCTGTTGGAATCCTTGGTCGTTCGGATCATCTTGATCGTGTCGATCGTGTATGTTCGAATCGTCTGAGAGTCGTCATCAGTGGAAGAGAGCGCATCCCCTTTTATAGATGAAGGGGACGGCCTTACAAGTGAGAGATGGAGAGTTTATGTATGCTACTAAGTCATGTTGCCCATGCCGTCGGGTACAATGATGATTGTAGGCGCCCACAACACTGTTTATGTCAGACGCATGTGGGAGGTTTTACTGTATTCACCATGTATGGCAAATGACGACGCCCACAACACTGTTGATGTCTAGAGGCATGTGGAGGGTTTTACCGTGTTCGCCTGGTATGGGAGTTGAGGGCGCCCACAACACTGTAGGGCAAATGTCGGCGCCCACAACATTGCTGGGGCTCTGACATGCCTAGAAGGTGGCAGGGCACCCTTCTGACATGACCTGTTGGTACTGTGCTTCAGGTGTACAGGGTACAGTCTTGGTATTGCGGTTGACATGAGCGCCCTACCTTACTTGCTCTGCTCATTTCTTGGGTCCTCACCGAGCGAGCGTCCTCGGTCGGTTGGTCCCAATCGGCTCTGACTGTGCCAGTCAGAGAAGAGCTGTAAGCAGAGGTTCAGAGACGCAGGTCGGAGTCGGAAGCGATGCTGGCCAGGCCTTCTGGTTAGAGAGGCGGCTCTGAGTCGAAAGCGGTGCTGGCTAGGCCTCTCGGTCGGAGAGGCGGGCCAGAGTCAGAAGCAAGCGCCATTCTTCCTTGACCAGGCCTTCCGGTCGGAGAGGCAGGCCGGAGTCGGAAGCGAGCGTCGTTCAACCTTGGCCAGGCCTTCCGGTCGGAGAGGCGGGCCGGAGTCGAAAGCGAGCGCCGTTCATCCTTGGCTAGGCCTTCCGGTCGGAGAGATGGGCCAAAATCGGAAGCGAGCGCCGTTCCTCCTCGGCCAGGCCTTCCGGTCGGAGAAGCGGGCTGGAGTCGGAAGCGAGCATTGTCCTTTCCTTGGCCAGGCCTTCCAGTCGGAGATTGGATCGTCCTTCTGGATCGGCCCAGGAGTTGCGCGTCTTTCGCAACGTCGTCTGCTGGGCCGAGCTCTTGCTGGGAAGCAGGTCCATGAGGGACCCCAGATTTATGAATCTGACACAAGATGACTAAAACAGAGACTAAATGGTTTAGTCCTTTAGTATCTTGGGGTGACTAAAGGGGACTAAACTGCTAAAAAGGCATCCCTTCCTCCCTCTTTAATACACTTGTGACCTTTACCCAACCCCGACCTCGCCGCCCCCTCCCAGCGTTGCATGGGCCACCAGCCCTGGCCACGCCAAGCCCCCGCACTCGCCCCGCCGCCTGCTGCATGCGCCCGACCTCGCTAGCCCCGCGTGGGCCCGTGCTGGCCCACTCACCGCTCGCCCTGTTGCTGGCTATGCGCGGCCCGCTCGCCGCTCGAAGCTTGCGCCGTGCCCGGCCACGCCAGCCAGCGCGGATGGCTTCTCCGGCGACGGCGGTGCTCCCTTCCTCACTGGGCACCTCGGCAGCGTGGGGAAGGAGATTGGGCAAAAATTATGGGTGTTTTGGTCATTGTCCATCAACTTTAATAGCTTTAGGCCTTGTTTAGTTCCCCTAAAGTTTACTTCCTATCCCATCGAATGTTTGACACATGCACGGAGTATTAAATATAGACTAAAAAATAACTAATCGTACAGTTTGCGACTAATTTGCGAGACGAATCTTTTAAGCCTAATTAGTACACGATTTGACAATGTGGTGCTACATTAATATACGTGCTAATGGCGGATTAATTAGGCTTAATAAATTTGTCTCACGGATTACTGACGGATTTTATTAGTATCCGAATACCCCATATGACACATCTATGTGACACCCCAAAACTTTACACCCTAAATTTAAATAAGGTCTTAGTACTTGATCAAATAGGGTAGGGACTAATGGAACCAAACAGGACCGAAGATCATTATTATTTTTTGAATCTGTTTTCTAGTACGTTTAATTTCTATTTCAATCAACACTTAAGGTCCCATATTGAGGGGCTCCGTTATGCACTGGCTCTGGCTCCACTTGAAAATGATTTGGAAGCAAGAGACGCCGCCAGAGCTACACAAGAGAGGCTCGTTCCGGCTTCACTACAGTACTGCTATAGTGATAAAGCCGGAACTGAAAAATCCCTTCAGAGTTCAGACAGGCCCTAAATCTACTCTGGCATCAGGCTATTTTTGTAGTACACTGGCAAAGTCATAAGTGATGGCAACACTCAAAGACAGTGGAAGTGGGAGATGAGAGGTTATGATCAGCTCTACTTTTCAGTCATAGAATAGTATTTTTTCTCTGACAACAAATTAGCCCTACAAATCACCCGCAGCCATAATAAGTCCTGCCGAACAGCCCGCTAGTTTGATGTAAACTCTCCCTAATAAAAGTTCATATAGTGTACGATTCAGATAATACTGGATAGTTGCTCTGACATTTGTGAGGTTAAGTACATAACACATCAACTTAGCAGTATTTATGGAAGTTTAAGTTCACTGCTTAGCTCTTATTATGACTCAAATCTACCGTTTAGTGAACAAATATCCTACCTCTGCCCTCGAGTGATGCGATTCTAGGTTTGAATTAAGTCATACTTTCTAGAAAATATTTATAGAAAATATTATTAATATGCTTTAATTCAAATATTTATAGAAAATGTTATTAATATTCTATGATTAATCCAATGATATTTATCCGATTAGTAATTTTTTATAGTTCGATCAAACTAAAAAACGTCTGGTTTCTCAAAAAGCAGAGTTAAGATGGTTTGGTATCAAAAAGACAGGATAAAAGGTGGATAAATATGCCGAGTAAAAACAAAACCTATAGCTTTTGGATGCGACGTGATTTGGAAATGAAAATCAAAACAGAGGTGGACATCCCATCCCCTTTGTTTGGTATGCTGAAATAGAGAGTAGATCAACATTCAACGGTAACATAACCAAGTTCAATATGGTAATTTTGCACGTTACTGATATTATTTTACCCCTCATCATCGGTTTAAAATTTTGAGAAAGAAGCTTTCATATCTCAAACAGTTCTCTTATGTCTTATACTCTTATCCCAAAGCCTAGCTACAAGAGGACACTATGGTCATATAGAACTATAAATCCCCAACCCAAATTCATTCCATATTAACAAAGGAGATAGAGGCTCTGTTCGCTTCGCTGGAAAAACAAGCCAAACATTGTTCTGACTGATTTGTTGTGAGAGAAAAACACTGTTCCGGCTGAAAAAACAAGCTGAAAAAGACGGATTATAAGAGAAGCGAATATAGCCAGAAAGAATGCTTTAACCCTGCCACAACAACCTACTTCATTCCCTATCCCATTCCCTTCTGCTATGCAAATTGGACCTATAGAAACCAAACAAAGGTCAAAGGAGATGGTTTTAACTCACATCTCATTTTATTACTTTCCTATCCTCCATTCCACCGTTGAATTCATGTTGCAATTAAAAAATAAAAGAATGTAGGTTGCAGGGGTGGACTTGGGCCTTAGGCCCTGTTGGTTTGAACTTATCAGCCATACCGTTTCAGCAAAATAACAGCGTTTTTCTCTCACAATAAATCAACATATCAGTATTAACATCAGCCGTTTTTTCAGCGAACCGAACGGGGCCTAGTCCTACAGGCCTAGCCCGAGGCTGAAATCACGTAGCCATATACCATGGCCTTGTTTAGATTGCAAGTTTTTTCACTCTCTCTCCATCACATCAAATCTTTGGATACATGCATGTAGTATTAAATGTAGATAAAAAAATAACTAATTACACAGTTTAATTGTAAATTATGAGACGAATCTTTTGAGCCTAGTTAGACCATGATTGGACAATAATTATCAAATACAAACGAAAATGCTACAGTGCCGAATGCTGATTTCTAACCCTAATCTAAACCAGGCCCGGATACAAAAAGCGAAAGCCCACAGCAGAGCATCGCATTCTCACATATTCATCGGGCTCGTAAGCCCACTCAGCCCAAGAAAACCCAAGACCTAACTACCTAAGAAACCCGCCCACGCCGCCACGCACACGCCAATTCCTCCCTCTCGCCGAAACCCTCCTCCCCCAACACTCGCTGCGATGGGCAGGAAACCCTCCGCCGCCGCCGCCGCCGTGGCGATCGACCACGAATCCCTCGCGGCTACCATGCCCGCCGACCTCCTGGCCGCGTCCGACTGCGGTGGCATCCACGGGCATGCCCTCTTCTTCGACGCCCTCGTGCAGCTCATCCCGCCGCGCTTTTATCTCCCGTCCGGCGACGAGGACCGCCCGTGGTACCAGGGCCTGTCCAAGGCCGCCAAGGCGGCCATGAAGGCCCAGTCCCGCGCCAACGTCAAGGCCGCCCGCCGCGCACGCCTCGACCCCTCCGCGCCGCCCGCCTCCACCCTCGACCTCCTCAAGAAGTCCGTCGCCGGCCAGGCAGCGGAGGAAGAGGAGGAGGATCAGGAGAAGTCAGAAGAAGAGAGCGAGGAATCTGGGGAGGAGGCAAGCTCCGAGGATGATGGTGATGAGGAAGACGGGGATGAAGAGGATGAGAGGCCGATTGCGCCAGCGGCAGTGGTGTCTGAGGACCGTTCGGTGACCTATGAGGAGCTGCGAGAACGCCTTCAACTCCGCATTGCTGAGCTTCGAGGCAACCGGTGCACCAGGCCTGAGTTCTTGAATAAGCCCAAGAAGGAGAAGGGGAAGAAGTCAAAGGCGAATAATGAAAAGAAGGGGAAAGGTGAGGGCAAGAAGCGTAAGCGTGACGATGGCACCGAAGATGTGGATGGCAAGGATGGGAAGATGGTCAAGAAGGGAGCTGAGGAGAAGCCAGATATCATGTATGCGAATGTGTTTGTCGACCCAAAGGAAGCAAGGCGCAGGAAGAAGAGGAGGGTTAAGAACAAGAAGAAGGCGCTGGAGCAGGCTAAACGGTTGCAGGAGGCAAAGAAGGATCCTGAGAAGGCATGCAAGATTGCTTGGGATACAGCCAGAAGACGTGCTGCTGGGGAGAAGGTGCATGATGACCCCAAGCTGATTAAGGAGAGCTTGAAGAAGGAGGAAAAGCGGCAGCAGAAGCATGCTGCACTGTGGAAGGAGAGGCAGAAGACTGTGGACAATCAGAGGAAGGAGAAGCAGAAGAAAAGGACTGAGAACATCCGGGATCGGGCACACCAGAAGAAGATGCGCAAGATTGAGAAGCGCGAGAAAAAACTTATGCGCCCTGGGTTTGAGGGGCGGAAGGATGGTTATGTTAACGAGTAACATCTGTGTCCAAGGTTGTCTGGGTGATGAGTTACTGTATCCTCTTTCAGAGTTCCATTTGCTGATATGCGTAGTTGGTACTTGTAATAGGTTACCAGTTCATGGCTTCTAAAGTGCCTTAATTATTGAATGAACCAAACTTTCAATCTTTAGCAGTTCTACAGATGATTTTGGAGTAGTTATGTAATTGTGTTCTGTTTTACAAACTCATGCCTTGCTAGTTCTTTTTTTTACATAAGATTCATGAATTGTCAATGCTGATTTTGCTTAGGTGGATGCCTTTTTTTTTATAATAATTCTTTGTAGCATTGACATGATGGATAATAGTGTTTCTGAGATAGTGTTTGGGTATAGAGGTGTATGGTGTCTTTCGGGGACCAGAGTGAATCAGAACTTCAATTGGGCATTTGTCATCTTAATAATATGCACATGCTGGAATCTGGATAGCAATGGCCCCTCTGATCTTGTAAACTTTTGTTGGATGCCTTGTTTGTCAACTAGTATGACTCAGTATATACTGATTCACTGCAGTGTGAACAACACAAGTGTACCTTTGTCAATTGTGTAATTTATTTGCCTGAAAATTCTATATGGTCTGTTGTAATACTCAGCTGATCTTGCAAGCTTCTGGTGCAATGAAATGTGGCCTGAAATTTTCTTTCATCTGCTTATGATCCATTGCTGCTATTATGCAAACATAATTACGGTTTTACATCATACTAATGAGTTATTTGGAATATCTGGAAGAGGTTTTCACCACAGCCTTTTTCTTTCTTTCTTTTTTTGCTGGGTTGCTGACTTTAGAATTGGTGAAATTACAATGAGATACAAGAACTTACTCAATTGTGTTCTCTGTCCCACTTCTCTCAATTTTACCTATTAATTGTTATTCATTGGTAAAATAATAATAATCATGTGAGACCCGATCTAGCTCTAGCTGGTTTTTGGATCGTGGTAAGTAACAGTCAGCTTCTTGCCGGTAGCCAACAGGAGCAGCACAAGGAAGCAACTGATCTCCGAAAGAACAAGGTATTTCTGGTATTAGCTCATAAAACACGTGGTGTTACCGTGTTAGCATTCTAAAATATATGTTTACTTTCTGGACTCAAATCACAATAAGGTGAATTGCCAATTCGGCTGCACTGAAGGCTACAAGGAACGTCAGTCTGAACTCTGAACCCAGCCTAACTCCTGGGTCGCTCTCCACCTGCTCAGGTTCACCTCACATCATCCTAGCTTTGCTTGGTAAATCAAATTTCTTCTACGATCAAAACTAATAGATGGTCATTATGTATTGGAAAAAACTCATGCTTTAAACAAAAATCAGAGAACTTATGCGCTAACCTTAGGGCGTCTAGGGGGTGGGTGGGTAGGCACATATTGATGCCTCATCAGATAGTGAAAACTTTCTTTTATTAATGTAATTATAGTTTCTCTGTCATCAAATTTAGTATTATGTAAACCAATTCTTTTACATTGTTCATAGAAAAACGACTACATTTTACATTTTGTGAATTATCCCGATGAAGTCATTTTGCCTTGTAGTCAATTGCTTCCACAAAAAAATAAATAAGTTGGAAGACCGGCTCGGGAAAGGTCCTTAGAGCAAGTATAATAGCAAGCTGTAAGCTAGCTAAATGCTGAGGTAGAGAAGATAGAAGATAAGCGGTCTGTAAGCTTACAATCGGTTTGGGCACAAGAACCAAGAAAATCTATGAGAGAGACAAGTGGGCCATGTATTAATGATGAAGAGCTAACTACTATATGAGCGGGCTGAAAAAAGGCTGCAAAGAACCTTACAGCCAGCAAACTGACTGTATTATTAGCCTTGCTCTTAGCCTCCAATCCAAGTCTTTGGTTGTCTTCCATTTGGAATTGGCGGTCACATTCCTCTTTGCATTATGACATAACTTTTAAATTGTTCCTTCAAAATTCGCTTGAGCTTATTCAGCACTACTCTTCAACCCTAGAACAGTGTTTTTCTTTCACAATATTTCGGCATAAGCATTAGCATAAGTCAAATTTTAGCATAAGCGAACAGGGTGAATGTTAGCCACAATTGCACGGTTGTCATTAACCAATAACCACCGAAACTTACTGCTTCGCTTGGGGTCCTAGATGCTTATATATGTTTGTGGCCGCCACAAGCAATGGACGACGGTGCATGATATAGCACGATGAGCCCACTATCCGAGCTCTAGAGACTAGAGCGTGGATCCACAGCGGAAAGCATCCCAGACTAGTGGTAGAAGAACCAACACCCATGACCACACCACTCGGGCGAGCAAAGTCAATAGCAAGTCATTAAAGGAAAAGTACAAAACCACAACAATAGCCAACATGACCAGAAGAGATGAAAGAGCACAAGCAACATATGAGACGCCAACAGTGATGAGGACCCTAGACCACCTATCGAAACGAATGTTTTTTTTCTTCCTTCTCACAAAGATGAAGGCCACGGGGAAATACAGATACTCCTTGTTTAGCCTCCTCTAGGGTTTCCGAGCTCCGCAGGATGATTGCGGCTTCAGATTCTCCCCAATCTATGTTGGCGTTAACATGATCATTCTTAATTTCTTATCGAGATCTATGAATGCTGAAGCAGAGGTCCTCGTTCGGTCATTCAAAGTGTATACATAGTAACATACTACAATGTTTGTTCACATTTCTTCTACCGTGCTTGAACCTACCACATTGTTTGTGTTAATGGGCAACCGAGCAAGCGATACCTCTGTGTCATTGCAGCTGTCCTGTTGAAGGAAGACCACAGTAAAGAGCAAGAGGAGGGGGTCTCGGCCCATCAAGACGAGGTGCCACCCAAAAGAACTATCAAGACGAACTCATGGTATGTGGCAAAATATGTAGTGAACCTATATGTAGGTGCAAACATACAAACTTATTCAAAAAAAAAAAATCACACTTTCATAAATTTTTTGAAGTGATACACACTCATAGTGCATCCATATAGAAAAGTTGAGATTCAAACTCAGTCAAGAAAAAATCATGCAAAAATAACAAAATTAGAGTGCATGTGCGCTAACTCTTTTCAAAATTAAGATGGTTCGACTTAAGACATGATCAAAATGACTTCTCTATTGAAGTGGGTGAGGTAATGTTTGCCTCAAAGGGAAACCTGACCTGTCCCTGTGGTAATGTTTGCCGATGTTATATCGTGCAATCTAAGTTAAACCATGTCATACACAGAAGAAGACTATCAGAAGTAAAATCCCACAGAAGATGCATGCCTAAATTTCTTGGATATAACTTGAATATGAGAAAATTTTAGCCGCATGAGTTTCGATCTGGGGGGCAGATCTAATGCAACCTTCATCCACCCAGCAATCCAGTTTCGATATATACCAAGTGTTAAAGCAGTTTTATTTCTCACCATGAGAGCAGACAAATGAGATTTTTTTTTTTAATAGGAAAGCTCTGGTGCCAAATCTTACGCAATGATGCAGGTTTGTCAAATCTTGTGGTCAAATGATTCAGCCATTCATAACATCAAACTGCTATTTGACTATGTCTTTAGCAATGCTAATCAAACAGTAATACAAACCAGAGAGGTAAGAGGACTGCAAAACACAGTGCGTTTATCATATAAAATGACAACATAAGCATCACCAAAACAATAGCCTCTTAGCATCGTACAGCAGGCATACCAGGTATGCTTTCATCCCAAGAGTTCGCTATGTTAGCAGCTCAGGAGCCTGTAATTAAAATCTAATGTTTACCACTACAGGGCAGCATTAACAGTTCTTCAATGTAGAGAATGTGATCAATGCAAACATCCTAGACACATGAAACTTGAAGAACATGGTAATACCGCTTAGGCACGACCTTGTGGCACTTCCTCACTAGATGATGCTTCAGGCACAGAAGCTTCATCATCACTGGATTCTTCTGATACAGCACTTTCCTCAGCGGCAGATCCTTCCAGCTCAAGTGCCTCTACCTCTGCAGCACCGGGCCTAACCTCAGCAACAGTTTCTCCAGATGTAACTTTCGACTGAGGAGTTTCTCCACTATCTGAGTCCAATCCAAGCTCCTTCTCAACCTTCTTCCAACCAGACAGCAAATTCTCTGGGAAAATCTTTTTTACCTCTGCAATAACCTCTTTGGCATCAACCACCCTGCCTCCCTTTGCCAATCCCTCAACCAACCCTTTCATTGTCCTAAAATCTGGCACTTTGCGCCTCTTTAAGCTATCCTTGAAGATGCCCAATCCAGCATCAAAGTCTCCATGGGCACAGACATCTGCTAACATGTGCTTGTATGTGGAAGCATCTGCCGAGCACCCCTTCTCAGCTAGGGAGTGGTAAAGGACCTTGGCATCCTCCAATTTGCCACTCTTGAAATAGCTACGCATGAGGAAGTTGTAGGTGATGGTGTTCGGCTTCACTCCAGCCGCTTCCATCTCTGTCATCACCTCCATAACCTCTTCTGGCTTCCCATGGAGGGCGTAATAGAAGGCCTTCACATTATAAGTTGCCACATCGGGTTCACATCCACTCTCTACCATCTCCTTCCACAAGCACTCAGCCTCATTGGTCATCTTATTCTTATACATGTTATCAATCAACGTGGTGTAGATACTGGTGGTCGGCGAGATACCTTGCTCGCGCATTAGATCCAAGGCTTGCTTCGCCTTAGCATCATCGCGGGTCATGCAGTAGGCCTTGACAAGGATGCCATATGATGTGGCATCGGGGGTGATGGAGAACTCCTTGGAGAGCTCAGCGAAGAGGACAGGGACGCGGCTGTAGCGGCGGCATCGTATGAAGGTGGAGAGGAGGGCGTTGAAGGGGAGCGGGGAGATGGGGGCCGGGAGGGACGGCACTGCGGAGCGGAAGGCGTCGATGGCCTTCTCGGGGAGGTTGGCGGAGGCGTAGCAGCACAGGACGGCGGCGAGGTGGGCCTCGGTGTTGGAAGCGGTGAGATGGGAGGAGAGGAGGGCCTCCGCGTCGGCGAAGCGGCGGGAGCGGGAAAGGCGGCGAGCGGCGAGCGAGAGCGCGTGGCGGGTGGAGGCAGCGGAGATGGACGCCGTGTCGATGGCCTCGAGGATGGAGACCACGCGGTCCGGATCGCGCTCGCGGCGGAGTTGTCGCTTGGCGTCCGACAACGTGATAGCGCCGCCGGTGGTGGTCGGGGTGGTGGTGGAGAGCGCACGGGAGAGGCGGAGGCCGTGGGCGTGGGTGCGGCGGCCGTGACGGAGGAGTGTCGCGAGCGCAGCCATTTTCGTGGGCGGAGGGCTTTGCCAGGGTTTTCTTCGCTAGGTTTTGTGACTAACTAGTGCTAGCGCATGCGGGAATGGCCAGTGTTGAGTGTTGGGCCCAATTGAGTCAGCCGAGCCGTGTATCGCGGAATGACTGGTGTTGGGCCTTTTTTTTTTTTGAAAAGGGCCATTTGGCCCGGGCTTCTTTGGAGGCTATTGTACTAGCCAGCTCCCACCCTTGGGGCTTAACCGCCTGCTCTATGAGCAGTTCCTGTGTTGGGCCAAATTACACAGAAGCAAGCATCCATCACTCACTCCCGACCCTCCTCTAAAAAAAAAAAAACTCACTCTCGACCCTACCTTCGTCGTAAAAAAAGAGAGAGAATTATGTATTTGGCACTAAAATAAATCGGTCTTTCATATTTGGCACTAGAAAATTTGAACTTCTTTATCTAGCATCGCGTTGAAATTTTCTTTCGTAAATAGCACTGCCGTCCATTTAAACCAGTAACGGTGTCAAGTGGCTAGCAAAATGAAATAAATGCCTTTGATTGTAGCAAAAGTCCATGGTGCTAAATAGAGAAAAAATAAATAGACAAGGTGTCAAATAAGAAAATCATAAATATCATAAATATACTTTGAACTAAAATGTGGATTTTTGATAATTGAAGACTGTAAATAAATAATTAATAAATTTTAAATTTGTAATAGCAGGTACAGATTATGCCCCTCACTCTTCCTTTCATCTCGGCCACATATCAAGGATGCATGGCTCAGGATGGCTGCGAGTTAAAATACATAACTTATATTTTCAAGATATTTATCTTTTAGTTTTCTAAAAGAAAAAGAGAGTATATGTCGTTATCATAACATCATGGCTCAAGAGCTGAGCACACCGTGCATGCCTAAGGCTGGATAACGAGCTGGCTCGGCTCGGCTCGTTCTGGCTCGTTAAGATAACGAGCTAGCTTGGTTCGGCTCGTTATCGTAACGAGCCAGAAACCAGCTCGGCTTGGCTCGGTAAAAGCTCGAGCTGGCTCGTTAAGCTCGCGAGCCAAGTATAAAAAATACACAAAATATAATATTTGCATTTATCTAAAGTTTGAGAATAATAATAATATAAAAGAAATGCAACTAGACCAGTTATCAGTCAATTTATAGGGTTTAGACCAGTTACCAGTCAATTGTAAAGTGCAAGACATGAAGTAATACAAAAACTAATATAAAATTTGATACTTTTTTTTCCTAGAAGCTTGACTCGTTTAGCTTGCGAGCTGGCTCGTTATAGCTTACGAGCTAAAATCTTGGCTTGGCTCGGCTCGTTATCATAACGAGCCAGCCACGAGCCGAGCGAGCTAACGAGCTTCGAGTTTTTCGTCTAGCCTTATGCATGCCTTGGCCGGCATTTGACACCAAGCGCACGTGGCCGGCGGAGCACGCGGCCCGGACAACGCGCGGAGCTCGCAGCCTTGGCGGCGCGGAGCACGCAGCCGGGGAGCTCCTGGCCTGGGCGCGCGGTGGCTGGCCGTGCCCGTCCCCGGGCGGGCATAAACAAATACGGGTCCAAGGCTCGTCAATTCATTCATGTACGCAGTTAGGCACAGAACCATTGCCATTCGCCACCCCGGGAGGGTGTGAATGAAACTGATTACCATGGCACCTGAGTAGCTAGCAGGGATTGCAGGAGCAGCATTGCCCGTGTCGCGGCGGGGCAAACGAAGGGGCTGTTTGGTTCCTTCCTCTTCTCCTAAAATTTATGTCACATCGAATGTTTGGACACATGTATGGAGTATTAAATATAGATTAATTACGAAACTAATTGCACAACTTGCGACTAATTTATGAGACGAATCTTTTAAGCCTAATTAGTCCATGATTTGACAACGTGGTGCTACAGTAAATATGTGCTAATGATAGATTAATTAGGCTTAAAAAATTCGTCTCGGAAATTAGCCTCCATCTATGTAATTAGTTTTGTAATTAATTTATATTTAATGCTCCTTATTAGCCTCTAAATATTTGATGTGACATAAATTTTAGGAGCGCCTATAGAACCAAACACCCCTGAAGAAGCACGGAGAACACTAGGCGTCTCGTCGCGATCCCCCGTGCGTTTGGCATATTTAACCCGCGGCCGCACACGAATGCTCCCACCCTCGCTCTCACGCCCACCCACGGCGCGCGGCTGATCCCCGCTCAGCGCTGACCCCTCGCCTCGCCTCCGCCAGTCCAGAGCCCGGAGCGAGCGAGCACCTGCTCCCGCGTCAAGACAAGCTTCCACTCGCGCATTTGTTTATGCTCGCCCGCACGAGCACGACCAGCCTTGGCGGTGCGCACGGGCACGGCCAGCCACAGGCGCGCGGTGCGCGGTGCGCCGGGGAACTCGCGGTCTGGGCGTGCTGCTGCTGCGCGCAGGAGAGGCCGTGTTTTGCGCAGCACAGCTGCCGCCGCTCGTCCCACCCCCGGAGCCACATGATCGGCGTCACGTCGAGCTCCAGCGCCATCGCGTCATCTCTGGACAGAGAAGCTGCTCGACGACGTCGTGCTCCTCGCCGAGACGCACGCTGCGCATGAATGGCCGTCGCGTCCCCCGCGTTGCGGCCTGGCACTAGTGTTGCCGGGCGACGTGCCCCCCGCACTGCGAGCTGGGGCCAGCGCTGGCGAGCGAGGAACTCCCAGCGCGTCCCCCGCGCCTCAATCTGCCAAGTCCGGCGCGAGAGGCCTCCGCGCCTCCGCGAGCTCCTGGGCAGGAGACGAGCCACCGGCCACGAGCGAGTATAGAGGGGCATTTTGGTACTTCCGAAAGAAACATGACAGGGTGAACGCAGTCTAACTGACGAATGGATGTACTGAATGGATGGTAGTGATATTTACAGAAAAAATTTTTAACTCGATGTCAAATAAGAAAGTTTAAAATTTTTAGTGCTAAATAAAGAAGACTGATTTGTTGAGTGCCAAATACATAATTGAAAAAAAAAAACCACCGCATCCGCCGCGGCCACCGGTGACATCGCCGGTCGCCGCGTCGCTTCCCTCGACTGGGCTCGAACTCATGCTCCCCGTGGGGCTCCGTGCCTGATGCCGCCATAGCCGAAACCCTGAAGCCCAAAACCTCCCGAAACAGTCATGGATGAGCTCGTGTCGGCGGCGCTGGAGGAGGTGTGCGCGCGCCTCGCGCCGGGGATCCCCGTCGTGGACCTATGGCCGGCGCTCCGCGGCGCGCTCGATGCCACGGGCCTCCCGCTAGGTCCATCAGTCAAGCGCGCCCTGTGGGCTCGCATCCTTGCGCTCCGCGTCGTCAGCCTCGTGGAGGGGGGCGGGGACGGGGTGCCCGTCTCTGCCGGCGACCCCGCGGAGAAGGACTTCGAGGAGGCCGAGCGGCGGGGCATGCGGCTCGTGGCGAGCGCGGGGATCAGGGACAACTTCCTGGGGTTATACGAGCGCAGATTCGCGAAATCAGAGTTCAGTGCCGTCCACAAGGCGACATTGGAATGTGTTGCGGCAAGCAGGTGCATATCGCAATGGGTTTTGAGCAAATATATGATTGTTACGCCTTCCATTTCAAGTTCATTAATCAGTCTGGGGGTTGGGTATTTGTGACTTGCTAGGAATTGGAAGACTTTCAATATGTAAATCACTTAATTTATATATGATGTTACCTTGCAAGAGAGAATTTATGTTATGTGTACGGATTTTAAAGCCATAGAGCTGCAATTTTAAAGCCACAAATTAGTAGTATTATTGATATTGTCCAACAGAATGGTTATTAGCCTTTCTTGCACTTTTGTATCGTTTCCAATTTATAACCTGTTCACATAATGCGGTATGTTCATATTCAAATTCTTTATCTTGCTTTTAACTATGTTTGTGGTTTCTTACATCATGTTTTCGTTTATAGGACTTCTGGGGTAGCGCAGAGTGAACTTTTCAAAAAATTTAAAATGAAAGGAAATAATTTCTATTTTATTGCAAAGAGTCTTGAATCACAGCGGCTAATAGTTAGACAATCAACTATAATAAAGGTGAAAGACCACGGAGCTGAGAGGGAAGATGCCTCACAGAATAAACATGTTATCAATACCAATTCACTATATCTCTCCCGATATGCCAAGGACTTGAACATGACTTCACAGCAAAGAATTGAGATTACAAAGCCTGAACTACTTGGGAGCAATGAAGAGACCAATGTAGATGCTTTCCAAGAAGATGGAACTTTTGATGTTAACTCCAAGAATGATATATCTATTCATGATTATCTTCCAGCAATGAAAGCCATATGTGATAAACTTGAAGAAGCAAGCGGAAAGGTCAATTTCTCCCACATTTTTCCCCATTGAAGCTATGCTAATTTGCTTTAGATTTTTTCTAGTTTGCTAATTTGCTTGATTATTTCCCCTAGGCTCTTGTTGTGTCAGATATAAAAGTCGATCTCGACTACAGGATGGCATATGGGCACAGAGCATGGAGAAACGTAAGCCTCCTTGAAATAAGCTATGGTGTGTTTGGTTTGAGGAACCAACTTTTCCTACCATTACTCATACTGAGCAAGTAGATTAGGTTTGGATAGTTCATTCAACATTCTGCTCCTCAAACCAAGCACCCCAAGTTTACACTATCTCTGTTGGTCCTTTATTTTCATGGGTTGTTACTTAGATGACCTATTCCTCAGGTATTGCATAGGCTAAGAGATGCACAACTTGTTGAGACATTTGATGCCGAAGTTGATGATAAGGTGATGCTAATCTCTTGCTATTTCATATTTTCACTTGCTATTTAATGCCACTTTCTAATACTTTTTTGGGGTTCATTCTCTCAGTTCCTGACGCTTCCTGTCGGGATTAAAATGTTAGTTTAAATCTGTAATTCAAAAACTGTTAGGCTTTTAGAAGTGTAGTTTGTCATAGGATTTACAGTAATTTGAGTTACTGTTTATTAGCATGATTCCATAACCCAGTTTACATGCTACTTCAAACATGCATATGTTTTTGGACTGAAGAGGCAATGGTTTGCAATTCCATTTTTGATTAAATATGACTGAGAGTAAACATGGTGCTGGAGCTGAGACTTTGTACATTTCAACCCAAAGACATGGAATGCTTGACTAGAAACCTAAATGAGAAAAAGCATCATCTCACTCATCTTGTCCACCCTTTGAGCTTCCTTCTTTGGCAACAGCTACTTTCGGAGCTGCAACAAATCAGACGCAATATAATGTACATAATCTGGCTGTATCATATACATTCTTAAGCAACAAGCTATAATGTTATTCCATGTTTCAGGTTGTCCGCTGTTTGCGTCTGCTGAAAAAATTTGATCCAAATGAGTTTCAGCCAAAAAGTATAGCCTCAAATTTTAAATTTGTCAAAAAAGGTCAGGCAACTGATCAAATTTTGGAACTTCCATTAGAGAACTGTATATATGATATGATCAGTGCCCAAGGGACAAAAGGTATTACACTTGTTGAGGTACTTCTCTGAACCTTAAATTCATGCAACTTTATGGTATTATGTGTTTTCGATGATATGCTAGACTGGTGCTTACATTATCCTATTATTGCACTGCTGTTGTGCTTCCTTTCTAGTTATGCATGTTATCGTTACCTAATTTCTTCTTCAATACTTGATTATGGTTGCCTAAAACCAGTTCGAAGATATTTGTTTGTTTGGTTGTGGACTAGTTTCAGCAATAGGTTATTTTATTTAGGGACCTGGAAACATGAATAATTTCTCATGCAAACATACAGCAACTTCCTGGGACAGTAATAACATTGTTACTTGACTCAATAAGACAATATGCTTCCTAGTGGAAAAAATAGATCCATGAGCAAAAGCTCCTGTCATGAACCCCACAGTGCATTGATGATCAGTATATGGAGAAGCTTGAATACACATCATTATGTGATAGAGATTTTGTTTGCTTATGTCATCTGATGTGGGATGATAGTTTGTTTTTGTTTATCTTAAAATTAGTAACTAATGTCTAATGCAACTTCTGATTAGATTGGCAAACGTCTTGGACTCAACAATTCGAAAAAACTTCATAAACGAGTATCATCCATGCTAAAAAAAATCGACCTAACATGGGAAGCAGAAGTTCCAGACAAGACATCACAGTACCGAATTTGGACTTCAAAAAACTTCTCACTCTACAAAGCTGGTACTGCTCTGCAAACTTTTGAGGCACTATCAGAAGACTCTGATGATTGTTCGGATTTGTGGTCCCTAGTTCCATCTAAAGGTTTGGATACTTTGGAATCATCTAGTTCACATGGAAAACTACTCTTGCTTGAAGAAGAGAACCATGACGAACCAGTTGGACATCATATCCAGAACAACCTTGATGCTTCTGCTGTAGTTTCTCAGTTAGTTGAAGAAGGTACAATGACCTATATTTGCATAATTTATCTCTTCATTTTGTTAAGGTTCTGTGATTAATATCTCTGGGGATTGCCATGCTGCAGTAAGAGCTCGCAGTTTCTGTACTGTCTATATACTGTGCCATGCTTTGACTTTAAGATCACTAGTAGATCCATAGAGCTTTATGCTTTTTCGAAGCATATATCTGATTAATACATCTATAGCTGGGCAATATAATCTGTTTCAAATCCTGCATATGCTTTTCCTCAAAGAGTCCTATTTAAATCACGAAGGGCACTCTTTGGTTGGTTTCTAGATTCACAAGTTTAGAAGTTTTTCAGCTAAGGGTGGTTATTAGTTCTAATTTTTTTCAAGTAATACCGTGCCTTGATTTTGCGGGCTACTACTTCTTAGTTCTTGTGTATCGTTAAGTTTCTTCGTATGGGATTAGTTAATCTTTTCCTTGGCAAACTAGCAAGCTATATGTTTAGGTTGCAATCAAATTGCTACTCAACTCAATGTAAATGATCACGTGCTTTTCTTTAGATAAAGTTGCTTTGGGTCAGAGGAGGAGGTGTCGGTGCCGTCCATTAACTTCTGATGATCAACGCCATAGAAGGATTCTACACATGTTAAAGGTTGCTTCCCAAGTATTTGTCAATTGAGATTCTTTGCATAGATCTATCAAATGCAGATGTGTATGTAATTTAATATTTGTGACAGTTCAATACTGGATGTCATGGCATGGAATTTACTCTATATTTGATGCAGTACCTGTTCCATATTTCATTTGCGTGTATGCAACCTGTCATGTGCTGGTCTTATTATCTTATTATTATCTATTGTTTTTGCTGTTACTTGTTTACTTCCAGTGTTCGTAATTTGGAATTGCAGAAACGGGTCAGTTTTTTTCCCGGGTGTGTTGGCTTTAGGCCAGTATGCTTTTTAATGGGGGTGGGGGTGACCCTCTATGATTCAAGATAAGCATCCCTGGTTTTTGCATATGGCATAGTGATATGGTACCGATAGTTACTGTAGCATTTCATATTTTTCTTCCAGATAAAACTCTTTTGAATGTAGTCTACTATTTTGTATTTTTTTCCATATTAAACTATTTTGATTGTTTATATTTCTTCAAAGGGTTAGGCAGTGTATATTTGTAGTCAGCATGACCTGTGAGACAAGCCTATTTATTGTGGGCTTTGATAAATTTTCACATGCATTCTTGTCCTTGTCACCCTAGGTAATACTATCCCTGTTTTCAAATATATGTTATTCAAAATCTGTGCAGTCAAAGCCTCTGATTGTAACAAAACTAACTAAATAAACTGTATGAGTTGGTAGTTTGGAAAACTACCAGTGTATTCATTAAATATTTTTTAGCAATATAACAGTTTATACAATTCTACTATCATTGTAGACCACCTGATATATTTTTTAATGGAGCGAGTGATAGTTACTACTTAGATAATTCTTTTTTAATCCTAGTCAGAGTTAGTAACAGCAACTTTCAGCTTCCAACATTTTCCTTTTTTTGTGTGTTCATGTTCATGCTAGCCCTTTGGGTGCCTTTAGCATGTCTAGTTGTATTTGATCATTCTGTTTGCCTTTTATCTTTTGGGCCCTTGCAGAAGAAGAAATTTGTACTGAAGGTGGAGTTACATAAATGGTTAGAACGTCTTGAAAAAAAGGACGGAAAAATAATGGATAGGAAGACATTGACTCGCACGTTGAATAAGCTTCAGCAAGAGGGAAGCTGTAAATGTATCAAAGTCAGTGTTCCCTTGGTCACAAACTATACTCGCAGTCATCTCATTGATGTAATACTGCATTCTTCTGTTGGAGACTTGTCACCAGAACTTGTGGATCAATTTAGGATCAGACAAAGGAACTTTGACACTCAATCTCGGGCAGGTGCAGCAGCTAAAGTGAAGCAAAATCAACATATGACTGCCATACCTGGTCTGAGGATTTCACGCAGAGTTAAAGTTTACAAACCATTAATATTAGAAGCTATGTATGCAAATGGATTCATAGGTGCAAAGATGATTCGAGCAAAGTTATTGCATAAATTTCTGTAGGCTTATGTCAATTCTTTGCCAAATTGGTGCAATGCGTTTGGTTGCGCCAAAGAAGGGCATTATGATAAGAGCCTTAATCAATCATGCCTGTTATTTTCTATGGAAGAAGCTATGAAAGAAATGCCCCTTGAACTCTTTCTACAAGTTGTTGGGTCAGCAAAGAAGATTGATGATAGGGCTTGATGCCCTACCGGCATGGCTGCGTGGGTTATAGGGGTGGAAGAGAGGAGGACGTGGTCTGTACTCTCGACGTCGGCGAGGGGCCGTGGTGGCGAGAGTGCGGCGGCTGCTGCTGCAGCCCTAGAACCCTCTTGGTGCTACAGTAGCGGCGGCACTGTTCACGCGCGAGAACAGCAGGAGGCGGCTAGGGTTAGGAAATCCCGGCTCCCTTCAGGAAGCCGGAAACAACTCTGTTTCTGCTTAATCCAATCTCCAAGTCTTTACAAGTATTTATACTTCTCTCTAATAATAATAGGAATAAATAACTATGGGCTTTTAGGCCCCTAGGCCGGCAGCCTCTAGCCACTAATGGGCCTACGCCTTGTATAATGGGTGCCGATCATAACATCTCTCCCCGCCTGCGCAAACAGCTCGTCCTCGAGCTAGAAGGCGAGAGGTAGAGGTGCTTGAACTCGTCGACGAGGGATCTGCTGCCCGTGCGGAGGGACCCTGTGGGCTCGGGCGTCAGCGGAGAAGTGCGAGAGTGTCTTTGTGGAGCCGCCAGCGTCGAGGTCATGCGACGCTCGCCAAAGGACGCGTTGCCCTCACGCACGAAGAAGATGACATCATGGCCTCGAAATCCCACAAGATGGGACCCAAGGTCCGTAGGTAGTCGACGCCGAGGATGAAGTGGAAATGACCCAAGTCCAATCCGGACGACGTGATGGAAAAGGACTCGAGCCGATCGCGGATGGGCACGTGGCGAGCAATGCCCTCGCAGGGAGCCGGTCGCCGCCGGCCACGGCGGTGACGGAGCCGCCACCGCACTGTCGAGGCGAAGCCGTGGCGCGCGATCGTCGCGCGCCATGGAGGAAGTTGTCGCGTGAGCCGGTGTCGAGTAGCGCCAACAAATGTACCGCCCCTTTAACCATCACCGGAGTAGCATCGTATTGTCCGCGCGCGCATCCCGCAAGTGCGTGTAGAGAGACCACGAAAGCATTAGCGGCCGCAGGCTCCTGGGCGTCCGGAGCCTCGGGGTTGGCGACGTTATCCATCGCCGTGGCATTCCCCAGGTCGTCGTCGATGTAGTCGTCCGACTCGAGGTAGAAGAGTCGTGGGCACACGTGGCCGCGGACGTAGGGCTCATCACAGTTGAAGCAAAGCCCTTGTCGACGCCGCTCCAGTTGCTCGGCCGGCGTGAGGCGGCGGAACTGGCGCACCGGGGGCGCCCCGTTCGCCGCTGATGGTCCGCCCACTGGGGGCACAGGGGCTCCAGCCGAAGGAGCACCCGCTCCTGGTACGCGCGGGGGAAAATCAGGCCGCTGAGGAGGTCGGTCGCCCCGCTGGAGAGGCGCTGGAGGCATGGCTGCCGCGCGACGCTCGAATGCCTGGGCCAAATACATGGTGGTCTGAAGGTCGGGTGGATCCCGCATCTCCACATCCACCCGAATGTGCTTCGGGAGGCCGCCAACGTAGAGTTCGGCCTTCTGCTTTGTGGAGATGTCGCACGCATGGCACAACACCGCCTGAAAGCGATCAGAGAACTCCTGGACGGTGGAGTGGAAAGGTAGCTGCCCCAGCTCGGCCAATCTGGTACCGCGGACAGGCGGCCCGAAGCGGAGACGGCACAACTCCACGAAGCGATCCCAAGAAGGCATGCCCTTGTCTTGCTCGAGGGCGTAGTACCATGTCTGGGCCGTCCCCTTGAGATGGTAGGAAGCCAGCCAGGTGCGGTCGGAGGCCGGTGTGCGCTGGCCCCTGAAAAACTGCTCACAGTGATTGAGCCAGTTAAGGGGGTCCTCGGAGCCATCGTATGTCGAGAACTCCAGCTTGTAGAACTTCGGGGGGTGGCTCCCATGATCACCACCCTGGTCGCCGCCCTGATTGCCACCCGCAGGGATCGATGGTTGGAGAGGCGATGGAGTGCGGCAGGAGGCTGCTGGCATGGAGGAGCGTGCCATCGACACCTCCATAGAGGGTGCCTACTGCGAACGGCCCACCGTGAGCGACGACAGCGCCCGTCGTCAGCGCCTGCAGTATGGACGCCCGCGGTGTCGTCGTGGAGTAGATTGGCTCTGTCGTGGAACTGAGCGCCCATGCCGGGATCTGCGACGGCGACGGTGGAAAACGAATCTGTTGAATCGGAACATATGTCGACGGCAGCGATACGGAGGTCGGCGGCGAGGGCAGTGCCGCGGTGGGCATCCCGTAGGGGTACGAGATGGCCAGGTAGGATGCGGCTGATGACGGCGGCAGAGGGGGTGGTGGTGGCTGTGTGGGCAGCGGCGGCATGATGGTCAGCTGTCCCTGGAGGAGCGCCCGCAACGTTTCCTGGACCTCCCGCATGCAGTGGCTGAGGTCCACGATTGCCGCCGTCGTCTGTTCCGGCGAGAATACCGGGGCCGGCGCAGCCACCGATCCCAGCGGCAGCGACGGGGTCACCAGCACGCCTGAAGTTGCGGAAGGCGCTGTGGTGGAGAACGGCGCGGCGGAGATCGCCGGCGAAGGCGAGGACGTGGAGGCAGCGGGGGAGGCCATGATCGGCAAGGGCTCTGGTACCAAGTTGATAGGGCTTGATGCCCTACCGGCGTGGCTGCGTAGGTTATAGGGGTGGAAGAGAGGAGGACGTGGTCTGTACTCTCGACGTCGGTGAGGGGCCGTGGCGGTGAGAGTGCGGCGGCGGCTGCTGCAGCCCTAGAACCCTCTCGGTGCTACAGTAGCGGCGGCACTGTTCACGCGCGAGAACAGCAGGAGGCGGCTAGGGTTAGGAAATCCCGGCTCCCTTCAGGAAGCCGGAGACAACTCTGTTTCTGCTTAATCCAATCTCCAAGTCTTTATAAGTATTTATACTTCTCTCTAATAATAATAGGAATAAATAACTATGGGCTTTTAGGCCCCTAGGCCGGCAGCCCCTAGCCACTAATGGGCCTACGCCTTGTATAATGGGTGCCGGTCATAACAATTGATAACATGAAAACTTGTTGTAGGCTTGGAAAAACACTTTCAGAAATACCTACCAAGGAATACAATCAGCTCATGGATACTCATGCCTATGGTCGACTCTCACGTTTAGTAAATATTTTGGACAAGCTCAAGGTAATGTACTTGATATTCTTTTCTAATATTTGTAGTTAACCTTGTGAGAACCTACAACTTAGGTGTGCTCCTAAAAACTATTACTGAACATTAATCTTAAAGGCTATTTAGTAATTGCTAATTTGCTACACTTGGTACATATGTTCGATACTTGCTACATTGTTCAATAATCAATACTTAATCGCATAGGCGACTATCGTTGCAACAAACTGATCACTTTAGCTATGTTTCGCAGCTGGTTCAGTTTGCAAAAGAATTCTTAGAAGATGCTGGTGTACCGTCAAATGCCATGTCTACACATTCGATGGAGCTCAGGCCTTACATTGAAGAACCTATACCTAAAATTCTTCCATCTTCCCAACTGAACAATCATCGGAAAATTCGGCATGATTTTGTACTTTCAAAGCACGAGATTGTTGATTCATATTGGGAAACACTAGAGTGCTGTTATTTAACAGCTGGCTTGGCTGACCCGTTGAGTGCCTTCCCTGGCAGTTCTGTCCCTGAGGTTTGTCACATCTGCTGTACATCATTGACGCATAGGATTATCACCTACCACCCTCCCTCCATGTTGAATAAATGTACTTAGCGCCTGTTTGTTTTCCCCCCAACTTACATAAGCTAGCTTCTAGGTCATTGGCAGTATGGTAAGAAACACCACCCTAGATGCCGAAATAAGTTTCCCACGTTTGTGTTTACCATGCTGCCCTTGGGTCATAAGCTATCTTATATAAGTCCAGATGGAAACAAACAGACTCTTAGAATTTGAATTGTCAAATTCCTCAATTTTGAATGCTAATATAGCCGTGATAACTATTTATATTGACAACTATGAAAAATAGTGACTTGAATTTGGCATGAGAATATTTCATAATATACATATTTTATTCGTTTAACTTGCATATCATTATAAACCACTTGATGGAAAAATACTTATTGGAGATTCTTATCCAAAACATTATATTCGTGAACCTGGAAGTAACCTTTGTACTTGTCATTTTTATTTAATCCCTTTTTGTACTAAAGATTTTTTTTTATGTATTTCTATGGTGTTATCAAAATTTGTTGTCTGGACAAATTGCATAGTGTTGTTTGTTTCCACTTAAAATATGCTTCACTAATCATTATCTTCATATTTCTGCACTTGATATTAATTCTTCGTTTCCTCCTATTGTTTTAACTGAGCTGTGCATTTTTGTTGTGGGGTTGGATAGGTGTGTTTTATGGGATAACATAGCCTCATTTCCCTGGAGATGTGATGGAGAACTAAGTAAAAATGGCACCAAGAAGGATGAATAGAGAGGTGGTATCAAATTAATTTCTTAATTGTTTTATATGTGGGCCACTATCGCTCCTTATATATAGAGATGGATGGCTGTAACGAATAAATCTTAAGTTCTTAACCATTAAAGCAACTCTTATCTCAAGAAATAAATCCTATGTTACTGAACTTGACTTAGGCGAATAACAAGCATCCTAATCTGACTAGCTTACTCAGCTCGGGCCACGCTGCCCCGCCTGTGGAGCCCAGCATAAGTGTGGTCTTACATAATGTTGCGTTTAAATGGGTGACTCTGGCCTGTATCTTTGGTAGTCCACAGCCTCCCGCTTCTGCCAGCTGGGTTTGTTTCAGTACCACACGCCTGCTTCTGCAGTTGCTTTTAATTGATAGTTATTTTTGATGAGCAACTGCTGCAGTGCTGTTTTTTTTTTCTTGAAAACGCAGGAGAGCTGCGTATCATTATATTAAGAAGAAAGGAAAAAAAGGATAAGAACCCTTAGGAAAGTCACATACCCACACCACTCAGGCACTCAGATTACAAAGAAAAATGCGCTCGTGCCCTTTTACAAGAGAAAAAAAATCTACCACGACCTGAACTTAACTCTCTCTTGGGACAAGGGCAAGGATGTAATTTGTGCCTTGCACCCCAGCCAGCCCCCAATAGTGCAGCTCCTCGCTAGCTGCTGCAGTGCTGTTGCCAGAAGTCTCACTACTGTTAGAGCTATTTGAGTCACTAATGGTGTGTTTGGTTTGAGGAATGGAGTGATCCATCATCTTCTCACTCACTTTGCTGTTTGGTTTGTGGGATGGATGGGTTGATCCATCACCAGTTCATCCCCCAGAAGCCAATAATTAGTATAAGCATGAGGAATTGAGCCATCCAAGTCTGATTCCACCAAAATCATCGGATGAACTCATAATGCACTACCTCATCTAGAATAGGGTGGTTCCTCAAACCAAGGTTCCAAAAGACGCTAGGCGCTAGGCAGACGCTAGGCCGCTTCCTAGCGCCTGGATGGATTAAACGTAGATTAAACGTGATTAAGCGTTTGTGCTTTTTTTATTTGTTTTAATTTTTTTTTCTGGCAACACGTATGACTCAGATTAGATTCCCAACTTCCATCTCAAAAGACATTGTAATACATTCAGGCAATTCTGATTCCAATTCTTGCAAAATTGTAAAGAAGTGGTGAAGGGACTTGTAATTTTGATCCCCACACGTCATGTTTCCCTTTTCCCTGGCTCTTCCGCATGCTTTTTTTTGCTGCCCGCCAGCCCATGCGGTCACAGATAGCCCACCAAGCCAGCCATGCCATCCCTTTTTTCGCGTTTCTGCACTACTTAAGCACTGCCTTATGCCTACATGCACCACCTAGACGTGTCCAGAGTTTTATTGGACGCCCAGGCACTAAACAAGACGCTAGGGGTCTGTTTCAGGTTTAATCGAGAGTAAACGTAAGTTTACTTATGTTTTTTAGAAACATGCCTCAAACCAAACAACCCGTAATTTCCTGAATCTTAATACTTGTATCTGCTCTATTTCTTGTTTGTACCTTTTGACTTATATTGGCAGATCTGCAGCTGCAAGCACTTTATTGTTTGTTACTTGTCAGAATCATTACACTATCTATTACTGAAGCCTTAAAACTCTTGCAGAGACCAGAATAAACTTCCTTTTTCTAAAAAAATTACTGAAGCCTTGTTACTTGTCGGAGTTTTTCTACTATTACTGAAGCCCATTATACCCACTGGAAACTGTATTAGCTGGAAGTGGCTATCTGTCTAGCTCTCTTAGATCAGAGCTTTTATTTACATTGTTTTGGATACTATATGACATTCTGTCCCATATAGGTTTCGCATCCTCGTTCATGGAGTACACTAGTCATGACTACTGAGCAACGACTGGAATTGCAACAGCGTATTATGAATGTCAGTGAGAAGGGGAAAATTCCGTTTAAAGACTGTGTTAGAATAGCAAGAGAATTGAATCTCTCTGTAGAGCAGGTATGTGTTTAGATTTTCCTCTGTTATCATTTATTGATCTGAAGTACTATATTTATTTGATCTCATTTTGCATTTCTGTATTTCTTTAGCTTGCATTTTTAACTCTATGCTATCACAGGTTCAGGGTTTGAACATAAGTAGCATGCAGTGCATTGTTTTAACATGCAAAATGGTTCATTTGTCACCATCTTGGAGTGCTTGTTTTAAGCATGTGAGGCATAATGTGCTACTTTGCATTATTGGCTTGATTGTGTCATTATCCTGTGATCTCCCCCTTCTAGATGCTTCCCTACTCTCTGTCATGGGGTTGTGATGGATAAGGGAGCACCTTATCTGACATATTTACACAACACATGCTGCAAAAGGTTGATT
Source organism: Miscanthus lutarioriparius (assembly GCA_904845875.1). NCBI lineage: Eukaryota > Viridiplantae > Streptophyta > Magnoliopsida > Poales > Poaceae > Miscanthus > Miscanthus lutarioriparius. The sequence goes on from CAJGYO010000008.1 coordinate 23,763,273, forward strand.
TAGCGAAACAGTTCTTGCTACACCCTACAGCGTAGGGGTACATGGGGCAAATAAGGAATATAAGGGCAAGGGGATACATGGTGAATCCTCTGGTTTAGCCTGATTGAGTGAACAATATGCAACATGAATGATATGTGCTTGGTTTAGTTAGTGGATACAAACTCTGATGATATACATTAGAGTGTTACTTGGAGCAAGATGTTAAAGTGTAGCTTGGAGATCTCTCTCTGATCTTCCAGCTCCACCAGATACATGTCGCAGAAGGATGGCAGTACTATTGAAAACAAACGAAAAGATAAGAGGAGCTGTCATGTGTATATGTAACCTTCTTGTGAAACGGTATGCTAGATATCTTGAAAAGGAAAGGAGATTGAAAAGGAGAAGTTTGGTTCCCCAGATTTCAGAAAGTAGTCACGAAAACAGTTTGGATTCAGATTGTGAGCAATTCAATTGGGATGACTTTGAAGTTCCGGAGATAAAGAGTGCACTTAATGAAGTCCTTGAATTAATTCAAACAGAAAAAGTAGATCAGACCAAGAGAATTGGGCCTGTGAATCAAAAGAATATTAATAATGATAATGATGTCACAAAGGACACAATATGTTCACAGGAACTGCTGGTAAGTAATTTCTACATTTAACATAAATTATACACTCTAAATCTGGAGATATACACATGGGAGTAACTACACCCTAGGAGTAGGAAATATTTTCCATATATATATATATATTTGTCAATAATGTTTTTTCCATTTTAGAATAATCAGGCTATACGAGGTGAAACCAAAATGAGTTTCAGAAAGCGGATTCTGCGATCCTGAAAAATCATGCGGACATTCAAATGGAGAAAGTGAAAACATGGATGTCTGCTGCAAACCTCAAGAAAAGATCATTAAGGATCACAGAAATAGGATTATTGAAAGAGGTATATGGAAATCATTGGCTGTTGCAAATGCATTGGAGCTTCTGAAGTTGGTTTTCCTCAGCAAATCATTAGGATCAAACGTACAAGCTTCACTTGCGGCAACACTGCAGCTTTATTCAGAGAGCGAGATTTTTACTGCTGTTTCCTTTCTTAAAGAAAGAAGATTCTTGGTTAGTATTTCTGAACTTATGTGCCCAACTTAGGTATGCTGTGCCCAACTTAGGTATTTTTATTAGCATTTGGGGCATGTTTGGTGTATGACCCGGGTGAGCCTTACCAAATTTTGGCTCTTCCAAACCCCTTGTGATGCCAAGATGTTGGCAAATTCTAGATTTTGGTTTGTAGCCATACCAACTTGTTGGCAATCACAAACTGGTAGAGAGAGCCATGTCGAAGTTTGTCAAAAACTGTGAATATAACATGGATCCACAAGCTTATCAATTTTTCCCCGGCAAAATATAGCAAAATGGGATCTTGTCATCTAAATAATTGTTACAATATGATGCAAACACATTGCAAGTCCTTTACGCCCTTCATAAATTAGCTTCAAGTGTAGTTAGTGTTATCCTAAACGCTAAACGGTAAAGAGTCGGTCACCCTTTGTTGGATTGGTGCTGCCAAATTTTGAGTATTGGATTGGTGCTGCCAAATTTTCCTTGGTAACGCAAGAGTGCAAGACTTTGGTGCCAATCCAAAGTTCCAAACAGCAGGCAATATTTGTTGCTAATACCAAACTGTAGTAGGTTTTTTTGTTGGCTGTGAACCAGACAGCCAATAGTTTATGCAGCACAACAAATAGATGGATATGTGCTAAACTATGACTTTTGTTAGTCAAAGTTAAGGTCAATAGGCATTCTTCGTTTCTTATCTTGCAGTGAGCTGTGGTTTAAATTATATTTTCTTAGTGCTCACACTTGCATACCAACATGCACTTGTGCTCTTGTTGTAGTTTCATATGACTTCCCTTCTGGTATAAGCAACCAGTTGATATGCTTTGAAATAATGTTGTAAGAATTTCTTAGTTTGTTCTCAAAGAATCATTTTTTCTTTCCAATTTACTTTCGATCACAAGTATAAGTCCATCTTGGTTTGCCCTAATTCAAACTTTTCTAACTTAGCCCATTGGTATTCAGAACTTTATATAAATTGATAGCGCTGTTACGAATAAGCGAGACTGGATTGGATAATTGTATTGAGGCCAATGGCGACTATATGTTGAGTACATGAGAGACACAAGAGGGAAACCTAGACTAGGAGATTAAACTAATACCCTTGACTATAATACCTTAACAAGCATAACATTGGCATTACTAAATTCATAATGAAAACTACTTATATGACGTGTAACTCTTTTCATATGAGATAATATTGTTTTATAGATATTGCTGGTCAGTCAGAAAGTTGGACTTAGGCCAAACCTAGTTGTATATATTTGTGATCTGAGGAAGCAGCACCCATGATATTTGAAATAATGTTATGAAGGATATGGAACAATTAACTCTGTAACTAGTCAAACAATTGATTTTTTTACTTATGTGTGACTTGTGACTTAAAAGGCCCTGTTATTCATCATCCATCATTCAAGTTTCTTCCCCATTTTGTAGGTTACTGGGAGTGGTGGGAAGCCGTACACCCTTTCTTCACAATTCTTAACCAATGCTTGTTGTTCACCTTTTCCATTTGGTTCAGGAAAAAAGGCTTCTGCATTTTCTAATTGGCTTATAGCTCAGCAAAAGAATACTACAGACAGTGGAGTTTATTTGTATCCAGACATACAGTGTGGAGAACTTGTTCATCTATTCTCTCTGGTTTTGTCAGGAAACCTTCTCATTTCACCTTTCTTGCCTAGTGAAGGAGTTGGTGAGGCTGATGAGCCTAACAGCTCTGGTCCTTTGGTCGTAGATACTAGTGGTTTAGGTGACAACAGTCAGAAGCGCAAGGCTGATACGGTGAAACTGAAAAGTGGCAAGGCTAAGAAACAGAAGCCTTTGCCAAAGATAGAAAGTGACTTTTGCTACCGCCGGGAGAAAGGATTCCCTGCTATCCAAATAGGTCTAAATCTTCATAGAATTCAAACAAGCAATTTCCCGCAAGAGTTACATTGGTAAAGAATCCTCTATTTTTACTTCAAGCTGGGCAATGAGCAGAAAAAATGTTGATTTGCATGCAGAAAGACACATCATGCCATCGTTTTCAAATTGCTTAAGTTCATATAGGCATTTGTTGTCTGAATCTCAGTTGGAGAACTCTTATAGTGGATGGCCTTGGGATGCTATGAAAAAATTTGCAGAAGAGTATTCAGTATTTGAGCACCAAAGTGAATTGTTCACATTGTCTCCTGAACTGTTCAGGAATGCATTTTGTATTATTCATAAAGCTGGTGGGCAAGGAGTTACTTTGAGAGAACTGTCGCAGGCACTGCATCCATTAGGTACTTAATATGCTAATGGCCAATGTTTTGCATAGTTTTTTTTACTTAATAACATCCCTTGTTACAGTTTTTTGTTCTTAAAAAACTGTGCAGCCATGCAGATGGTCTTAATAATTGTTGACACTCTCAAGAGATTTCAGCTGGCTGTTAAGGTAATTCTGTAACTTGCAGAGTATACTAGTACTGTAGGTGTGGGTTAAATGCTACTATTGTTTCTTTCTTGTCGAATTTTTCTTAGGTTTGCTTGCCCTTCTCCATTAGCTAATGGGTGGGATTCATTCAATTGCTTCATAGGTCAATGCATATGATGGCGTTCAGATTGTGGACTCGTTACATTCGGCAAAGTATCATGTAACTACACTTGCAGAATGTGATAATTGCTGCTGTACAGATCCTCCAACTTCTCAAGTTGTTGATAATGAAAACACAAAAAATCTACTGAGAGAGAAGCATACCAGGCCTATTAATTTTGATGGTCCTATAAAAATGCTTGGTGATGGGCACACAGTGACAGTAATTAATGTTCAAAGCAAGTTGAGCTCACCTCATATTTACAGCAAAGATCCTGGGGATGAGGAAAGGTTATCTACTCCAGGAGAGAACAATAAGGAGAGTAGTTGCTATCATAATTGTGAAAGGCATTGTTATCAGCCTATATTACCATGGATAAATGGCGATGGTAGCACTAATAGCACTCTCTATGAAGGTTTAAGTCGCCGAGTTATTGGTTATGTCATGCACTATCCTGGACTAATGGAGGTGTGTTTGCTTTTATTATTTGTGCCTGCTCTTTCTAAATAGGAAACTAATATTTTGCTTGTTCGTTGAGTGCAATACCACAATAACTTCTCTATTTCATTTTACGGCACCACTGCACTATCCTTTACTTAGGAAAAATAAATTCATTTTTGAGAAAGAATTCAGGTATGTAGAGTCTAGCAAAGACAGCAGGAAAGTTTTATACAATTCTAGGAGTATATATGAATTCTTAACATCTGATTGCATTCCTCAAATTCAGTTGTTAGAAATTTAGGATCTCAAAATCAAGTTTCTGACATGTTACTAGCTCATTTTGGATTATTCAAAATTTACTTTTTGTGATGTTAGAATGTCTGGAATACTGAAAAATCACTTTAGTTATGACAATCTGATTGGAGTACATTACTCATATAGTCATATTTCGGAAACCAGTTAAAAAAGAATTAATATACTAGGCCAGATATGGGGTACCCATGTATAGTTAGTCGGAGCCCTACCTTTTTCTAGTATAGTACTTGTTATTTGGTACTTGTTGGTTTGCAAATGCTACTAATCTTTTACCACTATTTGTTGAGAGTACTTGGCACTTGGCAGCACACATGCCTCCGCCCTTTTACTTTGCCCATGGCTAGTTATTTAGTTCAGTTTGCTTATCTACAAACACAAATATCCCCTTACTTAGAGAAAAGGTGATGTTTTGGACATAGACATGGTTTAAAAACATCACAACTTTGACGATTGATTTCTGTTGAAAACTTAATGTATACATATGACCAACTAAAATTATGATAATAATAGTGTATTTTCACTTTGAATATACATGCTGTCTTCATATGACATCTTAATACATACGAAGATGTCACAAGTTAAACTTGAATCACTTTTGCGATGGGAGTGTTAAATAGAAGACAAGAATTAGTTGTGAAGAGCATTTTTGGCTGCACTGGATAAAAATAATGGCTGCCTAGGTAACGTATTTCTCAAAGTTGACAAATATCTATGAATGGAGATTGTAGACATATTAGCTATACATGCTCATACATGTATGCTTCATATTTTAGTTTTTTTTATATGTTGACTCGAGTAGATACAAACATATTTGCTGTTCAATATTTTTGAAATTATTTAGCTCGTCCTGGAAATGTTGTCTCCAATGCTATTAAAAATTCTAGTGATACATGTAAATGTGTACTATGGCTCATTTACCTTGATCAGGCTATTCTTTCTGTGTTGTGACTAGAAAATGGCTCATTCTCAAGATATTAAGTTACTGTTCCATTAGTTAACTTTTATTCTAAACAAAAGGAAACCATTGTTCTAATCGCATGCTATACTCTTATTGTGTTGTAGGAAGATGTTATCCGTCGGATGGATGTATTGAATCCTCAGGTATCTGGCCCATTTTCTGTTTCGATCCTCAGGTTACTGTTCAATTAGTGACGCATTATCTTTTGACAGACTTGCAGGACCCTGCTAGAAAAGCTAACGCTCGATGAGAACCTTCATGTTCGGGTGTATGAAGAACCTGTGCCAATGGCTCCGACCATACTGCAGGGTCTGTTACTCTAGTAAAGAACCATCAAAATGTGTAAAGCGCTACTTCACAAACCCAATGAGCACATTACAACTGTAACTGTAAGAATATTTTAACTTTGTTCTAGATCCAGAGTCGTGAGTGCATCATAATTTGGAATGTTTAAATGTTACCCTCCCCGGAAGTGCTAAGGGCCTTGCAGAACTGAACCATCATGGCTTGTCCGTTTTCAAGCCGTGCTTGGTCTAAGACACTCTCCCAGGCGCCGTTGTCCCGGCGTTGGTTCATGCATGAAAGTTTGCTTTACCAGAGGTAGCATCCGCAGGCGTTTACCCAAAAGAAAGAGGATGATGAAAGCATCTAGACCCCAAATTCTATTTTAATGATTAATGATGACACAATTATTATGATTAATGTGTGTTTTGTAGGGGCATTACTTAGTAGTGAGATCATAGCGATGATTGATTGATAGACAACTATGATTTTCATGCCCCTATTGATGGATTTTATGTCGGTTCTAAAGGATGAGTGACAAGGTAAAGTCTAATGGATGAGTGTGGTGCATACTTGTGAAGCCTAGAGCTAAGTAGCTCAGATGGTGCCCTAAGATCAATTGGAACTTAAGCCATTTTTAAAGGTGTTTGAATAGATTAAAATGAAGGTATTTTAGGGTCATTGGATTTCTCCAGTGCTAACCCGTGAGGAGCTTAGGCCATGTGGCCATTTTTAAAGGTGTTTGAATAGATGAAAATGGAGGTATATACGGCCATTGGATTTCTCCAGTGCTAACCCATGAGGAGCTTAGGCCATGTGTTAATGGCTTGGCTAGTTACTGTGCTCTGAACCATATACTCCCGTGGTCATTGGCGAAGTGCCACTGTAGCTTAGGCCCCATGCACACAGTACACAGGCTAGGTACACAGTGAGCTCTAGAGAAGCACCGGAGAATATACACTGGAACAATAACAAGCCGTTGCAACATCATCAAGAGACATGCTACAACAAGAGACGCCATAACTTAAACTAAGATCGTGTTTGGTTGAGCTTATAAATAGTGCTTCTGCCCAAAAAAGCAGAAAGGCAACCAAATAGGCCTCACTGTTGCCAGCTCCGATGGGGTACGTGATGCCGGTGGTGGCGAGGGTGTTAAAGCAGCCCACGCCGCTGACCATCGAGGGTGGCCTGAGAGACGACGCTCCTCGCGGGGCCCCTCTAGGCGGCGGCTCTCCTCGGCCCCCTGCTCAGTTGGGCCTCACTGTTGCCACTCCAGCGCCTCCGCCAGGGCGGCCTCCATTCACTCCCTGTCCTCCTCATCGATCTACCGCGGTTCACCACCAGGTAGTAGGTCGTGGCCGCGTGACCAACGCTGTGTTTCAAGTGTTTCAGACGTTTTAGAGCTTTGTTTCAAGTGTTTTATCTGAATGTTACAAAAAGTAGATTTCGAATGTTGCATATGTTGCAATGACAAAATACGCATGTTGTAAGGCTATGTTTCAAGTGTTTCAGGTGTTTCAGACGTATGTTGCAAATGTTTCATTTGGATGTTTTAAAAGTAAATCTTGATGTTGCACATGTTGCAATGTCTATACATGCATGTTTTAAGTGTTTCATCTGTTTCAGACGTATGTTGCAAAAGTAGATATAGTGTTGCACATGTTGCTATGGCTATATACGCATGTTTCAAGTGTTTCATGTGTTTTAGACGTATGTTGCAAGTGTTTCATTTGGATGTTTCAAAAGTAGATCTCGGTAGAGCACATGTTGCAATAGCGGCGGTGGCTGGCGGACAGCGGCTAGCCACAGCTGCCTGCTGCTGCTGCTAGTGCGTCGCCGTAGGTCATCGCGTCGCCTGCTTGTGCTGCTGCTGCGTGCATGCGGGCACGAGAAACGAAGTGGGTTCAGAGTGGTCCCCGCACATGCTTGGGCAGGGGCGAGCGAGTTGCGTGTGTTGGGCCCAGGCGGATAGACGCGATCTACGTGTGTGCACGGAAGCACCGTCCAACGCTCGTGCTCCGAATCGGACGTCCGAACGCTAGCAAGTCCCTTTTAAAATAGGTGAAAATAGTGAGTTGTTTCACAACTGTCTCGAGGGAGATAGAGAGGAATACAGGTTTTATACTTATTTCAATCAAACATCTTACAACTTTTCCACAAGTAGCTCACAATAACTTTTATAAGCTCACAACAGTTTTCCACATCTCACAGCTAAAGTCAAACGGACCCTAAGCCTTCAACTCTATGCATTGAACCGTGGATCGGGATGACAATTAAACTTGAACTTCTAATAAATATGTTTCGTAATATTCAAGCCTGTGTATGAGTAATGGACGATGGACTAAAAACAATTATAGCTTGATGGACCAAACTTTTGGGTTTCAATCCGATGGTTAATAAACATGTGACCTATTTAATTTATGGGTGAACATTTATCAACAGTTAAATAGATGGCCCCAATTATTCCCTTCAGTCAAGCATGCGTGACGACTTTTGCATCCGTGAATAAAGTCGTGAGAAGTCTCCATGGATTACGCCGTGGTGAAATTTCCTTTTCTAATTCTTGCGTGAAAGCACCCTTATAAATACCTTTTGGCGTATGCAATTACAAGAGTGTGGAAATTTTGCACCAGTTAAAATTGCTGACGGCTTAGCATGTAGATTCATAGCCAAGGAACTGATGTGTCCCCAGATTTTCAAGTGGCCGCTGTCATTCATTGATCAACTTCTAGCAACGCGAAGCATCTCTTGTGCAGTGGACAGTGGTAAAGTGTGTGAGAACACAACTGTCTATCAAGACTAAAGCTTAAAATAATTCAGTGTAACCGTCGAAATCAACCTCCGGCGACTCGCGAGTCATTTTGGGCCCCAACGATGATGGGACGAGTGCCCCTGGAATTCCTAACTCCACACAATGCTGATGTACTCCCTTTTGACATGCTGGCCAGGCCAACAGAGAAGCAATTGTTGCTAGAGGCTAGCTAAGGGATAGTTTTTCTATGAAGTGTGTCCACGATGCGTTGAAGCCGTGCTGCCTCTCCAACACAACAAAGATGTCCTCCCCTGCGATGCTAGTAGTTACCACTTGTGTTGCGCTCATGCTCTTGGCTGTGTGCTGGGAGTGCAGACCATAAGCCATGGTGTTTCCGGGGGGATCACCACTGTCCCTACTTCTGCCTTCCTGGCTCACTGTCCCTCCCACTGCGGGGATGTCAAAATCTCCTACCCCTTTGGGATAGGGCCAGGCTGCTTCCGGCATGGCTTCGAGCTCACCTGCATCGAGACCACCACTCTTCAGTCTTCCGTACTGTGGGGGTACGACCCCGGATACCCATGTCAGACTACATGGGCTGCGCCCCAAGGACGGCTCAACCCACGAGATGAAGCCTTGCGGGGCACGACTCTACTCGGCGCCTCCCGCAAGATACTGGGAAAATATCCTGAAGATGCTACGAAATCTTTAAGGATATGTATGATCCCATGATTCCTGTAATATGTTATTACTTTCCGGTTATCTCTCAGATCTAACTGACTTGTAACTCTGCCCCCGGACTATATAAGGCGGGCAGGGACCCCCTCCAAACTCACGCAATATCATACGATAGCCAATACAAACCAACAAACCACAGGAGTAGGGTATTACGTCGTAATGACGGCCTGAATCTGTCTAACTCGTGTGTCTCGGTTGCCTTCTTGTTCTTGATTACACGTCTCTCTGCCGATCAATCTACCTTTCGTGGGATACTCCTCGGAGGACTGCCGACGATATTCTATCGACAGTTGACGCGTCAGGTAGGGGCTGTGCGTGCTGATCCATGGCGAACCAGATGAGATCTCAAGATCAATGTTGTTTGCGACAACGTCCTTCGGCAACAGCGACTACGACCTACAGCGGGACTCGCCGCGCTTCCCGCACGAGCCTTCCTGCCAGATCAGATCGGCAAGCGTCCGCCGAAGAAGCAAAGCCGGTGACCCTGAGCGTCTCCACGCAACAGACTTGTCAAATTCTGCAGGTAACGTGTGACAATCCGTCTCTGGGCTATGCAAACCAAAAAGGATCGGCTTGCGTCAGCTATGGCAAGAGTTCTGGAGCTCCACTCGGATATGACAACCAAGACCATATGAAACTAGCATATACGTATACATCATACACGGGTACGGAACAGATCCATGCTTTTAGCCACCTACGAGATGCTGAGCCCGTTCGGCTGGCTTTAAGCCAGTTGGCTGGCTGGTTCTCACTCTCACGAAATCACTGTTCATATCCTGCCAGAATAGTATTTTTCTCTCACAACAATCAGCCGGAACAGTATTTTTTAGTCCTGCCGAACAGGCCCGATTTTTCCTACGGCTCATTTACTTGCCAAGCTGCGTCAGATCGGCTGCTGCTCATCTACATTTCCAACACGAAGACGAAGGCCACGTCCGAATCTGCATCACCACGCAAGCTAGCAATAGAAAAGGGGGCGTACTCGATCTACATATAGCAGGCTAACTAGATTGAAGCAATGCATGCATATACATGTTTGTCATCCATGGAGCGATTCTCCAGCAGTTGATTGGTCGCCGCCTCCGCTTGACCTCACACAAGCTAAATCATGCTTTAATATTCTTCTAAATATTCTCTAATCTTCGTATATCGCCATAATGTTTTTCCGAGCTGTTTTCTCCATGTTTGCTCTCCAAACGATTTTCTGAACCCCCGAACAGTCATGTTGATGCTCGGATGTCCCCAGAGACGGCCCTGTCCCCGGCTTCTCCCTACACGTGCACGAGCGTCTGCCCTCTGCGTTATGGGCGGTCGGCAGCGGCTCCTTAGCGACGCTTTGTTCTTCCTGCAAGCACACGGGCTCCGCGCTCCGCGTTATGGTTAATGGGCTAGCTAGGGCTGGAGACTCAGCTACACATTAACTAATCGGACGGTTTATATTAAATATAAATACATCTTCACACCAACCGATCGCCGAGCTACATGCGCTATTTTATCGTCATTGCTGATTTTTCTCCGGAGTTTATATATTTTTACATCATGTACTACCCGTTCTACATATTTGTATTGCAGGATCATCGTCCAGGTGATCGGACCACCTGGTGCTCGGACTTCTCCACCGATCAACTGGTCGGACCGCTAGGTTCATGGACTTCGTCGTCGACCAGTTGATCGGACTGTTCGCCGGTCGCTTGTACTCAATGCTCACTTCGCTACCGACCAGTTGGCCAGACTGTTCGTCACTCGTGCTTTATCGCCAGCTACGCTGGTTACTTCTCGGCGCTCGGATTCTTCGTGCTCGGGGACTAAGTGGGCACACTTCACCCCACTTCACCTTGTCGGTGCTCGGACGTCGCCAGCTATGCCGGGGACTCCTCGGTGCTCAGACGTCGCCAGCTATGCTAGGGACTCCTCGGTGCTCGGACGTCGCCAGCTGCGCCGAGGATTACTTCGGTTGCTCGGACATTGCCAGCTACGTCGCGGACTCCTTCGGTGCTCGGACATCGCCAGCTACGCCGGGGACTCCTCGGTGCTCGGACGTCGCCAGCTACGCCGAGGACTCCTCGGTGCTCAGACATCGCCAGCTACACTGGGGACTCCTCAGTGCTCGGACATCACCAGCTACGCTGAGGACTCCCTTGGTGGTCGGATCTTGCTACGTCTCATCGGTGTGCTATCAAGCTGCTCCATGCTATTCGAATTAGGGTGTTGATCTTGGGCAGCACGTCTGGGGTCTTGATACGCGCATGTCAGACGACGTTGGCAAGGTTTCAGACTTCTTTTTCTTTGACCCTGCTACAAGATTCATTCTTCATCTTCCAGCAGGCTCGAGGACTAAGTGGACACACTTCACCTTGCGGTGAATGTGCGCTTTTCAATTCAGGTCTCCACCCGTGGACTGGTTGCCTGCTCGGACGATCTTCTGCCTTTCTTCTACTTTCTGACCCTGACACCATATGACTACGTCACCTATTGTCAGGCTCGGGGACTAGCTGTGAGGGTATGGCCTCCGGTATCCACAAGACAAGACATAGGCCGCACCATCAGAGGTGGCCCAGCTGAAAGGTCCTAATGGCTAGAGGGAGAGGGGTGAATAGCCTAATAAAATTTCTACAACAGCACTTAACAAAATGGTTTGACAATTATGAGGCGAAGCAAGAGTTGCGCTAGCCTACTCAAAATATAAGCCACCTACCACAATTCTAGTTTAGATAGTATCTATTCACATAATAGCTATAACACTAACCTATGTTAGTGTGCTCTCAAAGGCTAACTAAAGAGCCACACCAACCAAGCATGCAAGCTCTCACAACTAGCTACACTAAAGAGCTTGACAACTAGTTTGCGGTAATGTAAAGAGAGTGATTAAGAAAGTTATACCGCCATGTAGATGAAGGAACCAATCAATCACAAGAGTGAATAACAATAAAGACCAATCACCTCGGAATCAAATGATGAACACAATGATTTTTTACCGAGGTTCACTCACCTATAGGTTCACGCGCTAATTGGCTTCACACGCCAAACCCTCAATAGGGTGCCGCACAACCAACACAAGATGAGGATCACACAAGCCACGAGCAATCCACTAGAGTACCTTTTGGCGCTCCGCCGGGGAAAGGTCAAGAATCCCTCACAATCCCCACGATCGGAGCCGGAGACAATCACCACCCTCTGCTCAACGATCCTCACTGCTCCAAGCCGTCTAAGTGGCGGCAACCACCAAGAGTAACAAGCGAATCCCGCAGCGAAACACGAACAACAAGTGCCTCTAGATGCAAACACTCGAGCAATGCACTTGGATTCTCTCCCAATCTCACAAAGATGATGAATCAATGATGGAGATGAGTGGGAGGGCTTTGGCTAAGCTCACAAGGTTACTATGTCAATGCAAATGGCCAAGAGAGTGAGCTTGAACCGGCCATGGGGCTTAAATAGAAGCCCCACTAAATAGAGCCGTTGTACCCCTTCACTGGGTAAAACGCGAGGTGATCGGACGCTCCGGCCGGATCGACCGGACGGTGTCCCTCAGCGTCCGGTCACGTGATACACGCCACATGTCCCCTGCTTCAAATGCTGTTCGTCAGATTTCAACGATTGTCTGTTGACCGGACGCTGTGTACAAACTGATCGGGCGCTGAGCCACCAGTGTCCGGTCGTTTTCAGTAAGGTTCCAGAAATGATATTTCACGACCAGACGCGTCCGGTCATGCTTGACCGGACACAGTCAGCGTCCGATCACTTGTTGACTTCATACTGCGCTGTTGGTCAACACGACCGGACACAACCTTCCAGCGTCCGGTCGCTGAGCGACCCAGCGTTTGGTCGTTTGACCGACGCCAGCGTCTTCGCTGTTACAATTAACCGGACGCGCTAGTTCCTCTGAGACCAGCGTCCGGTCACTTTGTGACCAGCGAGACCAACTCCTCTTCACGTCTTTCTTCTTCACCCTTGCTCAAATGTGCCAATCACCAAGTGTATCACCTTGTGCACATGTGTTAGCATATTTTTACAAACATTTTCAAGGGTGTTAGCACTCCACTAGATCCTAAATGCATATGCAATGAGTTAGAGCATCTAGTGGCACTTTGATAACCGCATTCCGATATGAGTTTCACCCCTCTTAATAGTACGGCTATCAAACCTAAATGTGATCACACTCACTAAGTGTCTCGATCACCAAAACAAAATGGCTCCTACAAATTATACCTTTGCCTTGAGCTTTTTGTTTTTCTCTTTCTTCTTTCCAAGTCGAAGCACTTGATCATCACCATGTCATCATCATCATCATCATGCTATGATCTTAATTTGCTTCACCACTTGGAGTGTGCTACCTATCTCATGATCACTTGATAAACTAGGTTAGCACTTAGGGTTTCGTCAATTCACCAAAACCAAACTAGAGCTTTCAATCTCCCCCTTTTTGGTAATTGATGACAACCCTTATATAAAGATATGAATAGAAATTCAATTGAATTCATGTTGCTTGTCCAAGCATATTTACCATGTGTAAAAGGATATGGACAAGTTTCATGAACTCCATATGGTAGCAATTGCTCCCCCTACATATGTGCTAAGAGTTTGGATTGTAGCTTGCACATATGATTAGATAGGAAATATAGGAGGCAATGTCTATCAAATGATGTTAAGGTATAAAAGATGGACTTTTGAAGCGTGATACCAATCGGAGTGCACCATTATACCATCCTTAGCATCATGGTTAGTTTAGATACCATTTAAAATTTTTGATAGCTAGATACCACTTGTAAAGCTTTGTAAAAGATACCACTTGAAAATCTATTTGGAATAGATATCACTTGGTAATACTTGGAAATGATACCACTTGTGAATAAACCTATGCATGCTAGATTTTCATTTCATCATTCAAGTTTACAACTATCATTCATCACACAAGCATGGATATTTAAATTAAAACTTGTGTTATGCAAGCAAACATATGAAATGCACATTCAAATGCACCATACAAGTTCATGAGCTTGCTCCCCCTACTTGTGTGCTCAAAATTTTAATTGATATCCCTTTCCTTTGTCATATTTCTCCTCCTATGTCAAGATCTCCCCTTGTATTAATATCATTACTATTTTTCTCCCCTATTTCACTTCTATCTTTGTACACTAATTTCTCCCCCTTTGTCATCAATGACCACAAAGGTTTAAAAAGCAGGTAATTCCATTTGTAGGGTTGAGATTATCAATGTCAATCAATGGGGTGATGATCATTGTCCTAAATTTGATCCAATCTAGATCATTTGCCAAAGATATTTAACTCGGTTTGATCTAAGGACAAGCTTTTTCACACCTCTAAATAAGGGTTATCTTGTATCATGTTGAGTTAAACACTTAGAGCTCATTTTCTAGATCAAACACTAGGTTTACAAGCCCACAAACATGTCATATGCTACCACTAGATCAAAATAAGCATAGAAGCAATAGTGATACCATATAAACATCAAATTCATTTGATTTTCATGAATGAGCCTAATAAAATGGAGAGATGACTAGATGCACTAATCATGTCCTTAGCAAGGATGTATGCCATGACAATCAACTTTTATCTTGGATTGGTCGAAGGAGAGGCATGTCATATAAGTGGGAGTGCATCAACACATATTTGAGAAATCCAATATGTTCAACTCATTCCTTAGCTTGCAAAACCTTTTCTCATCCAATGGCTTGGTGAATATATCGGCAAGTTGATCTTCGGTGCCTACACTCTCAATGCAAATGTCCCCTTTTTGTTGGTGATCTCTTATGAAATGGTGGTGGACATCAATGTGCTTTGTTCTTGCATGTTGAACCAGATTGTTGGTTAACTTGATTGCACTCTCATTGTCACATAGCAACAGCACTTTCTTGAACTTGATTCCAAAGTCACTCAAAGTGGCCTTCATCCAAAGTATTTGTGTACAACAACTACCGGCGGATATGTATTCGGCTTCGGCGGTTGATAATGCAACACTATTTTGCTTCTTTGATGACCATGAAACAAGTGATCTTCCCAACAATTGACATGTGCCCGAGATGCTCTTCCTTTCAACCTTGCATCCCGCATAATCCGAGTCGGAGTAACCAACTAGCTAAAACTTTGCTCCTTTAGGATACCACAAACCAACATTTGGTGTATGCTTCAAGTACCTCAATATTCTTTTTGTAGCCTTCAAATGACTTTCTCTTGGTGAGGCTTGAAATCTTGCACACATGCATACACTAAACATAACATCTGGCCTTGATGCGGTCACATAGAGTAGGCTTCCAATCATAGACCGATACAATTTTTGATCCACCATATTTCCACTTGCATCACTATCTAAGTTGCCATCTGTTCCTATTGGTGTACTAATGGCTTTACTATCACTCATGCCAAACTTCTTGATCATGTCCTTGATATACTTACCTTGACTCATAAATGTACCATTCTTCAATTGCTTGATTTAAAGACCAAGGAAGTAACTTAACTCTCCAATCATGGACATCTCAAACTCTTTAGCCACCATCTTTCCAAACTCATCACAAAAGTCTTGATTAATTGATCCAAATATGATGTCATCAACATAGATTTGCAATACAAATAGATCTTTTCCAATCTTCTTAATGAAAAGAGTGGTGTCAACCTTGCCCACCATGAACCCTTTAGAGAGTAGGAAGTCCCTCAATCTCTCATACCATGCTCTAGGTGCTTGCTTCAAGCCATACAATGTTTTCTTTAACTTGTACACATGGTTGGGCTTCTTGTCATCTTCAAAACCAGGAGGTTGCTCAACATATACTTCTTCATTGATATAACCATTGAGAAATGCACTCTTAACATCCATTTGATAGAGCTTGATGTTGTGGGCACAAGCATAGGCTAGCAAGATTCTAATTGCTTCCAATCTAGCAACCGGGGCATATGTTTCTCCAAAGTCATGACCTTCAACTTGTGTATAGCCTTGTGCTACCAATCTTGCTTTATTCCTTACTACTATCCCATCTTGATCTTACTTGTTTCTAAAGACCCATTTGGTTCCGATCACATTGTGTCCCTTTGGTCTCTCTACTAATTCCCATACTTGATTTCTTGTGAAATTATTCAATTCTTTATGCATAGCATTCACCTAATCAACATCCTTCAATGCTTCATCTATCTTCTTTGGTTCAATGGATGACACAAATGAGAAATGTTCACAAAATGAAGCCAATCTTGATCTTGTTTGTACACCTCTAGAAATATCACCAATGATAGTATCCAATGGATGATCTCTTGCAACAATGGTTGGTTGGAGGATTGGAACTTGATTGCTTGCACTTGCATGATCATTTGGTTGTAATGATGTACTAGCCACTTGATCTTGCTTATTGTCATGAGAGCCGCTTGAACTAGCTTGATTTGTATCATCTTGCATATTTGAGTTAGAGAGCATTTGCACATGATCATCTTCATCATCATTCACTTGCCTAGGCCTCAATTCACCAATGTCCATGTTCTTCATGGTATTTGAAAGTTGAATGCCTCTAACATCTTCTAAGTTCTCATTCTCTACTTATGAACCCTTGGTTTCATCAAATTCAACATCATGAACTTCCTCAAGAGTACCACTATCTAGATTCCAAACTCTATATGCTTTGCTTGTAGTGGAGTAACAAAGTAGGAATCCTTCATCATATTTCTTGTTAAACTTGCCCAATTTAGTGCCTTTCTTCAAGATATAGCATTTGCAACCAAAGATCAAAAATATGCAATGTTGGGCTTTGTACCATTCAAGAGCTCATATGGTGTCTTCTCTTTCAATCGGTGACAATAGAGGCGGTTGCTACAATAGCAAGCCGTGTTGATAGCTTCGGCCCAAAAGGATCGACTCACATTGTACTCACTAAGCATAGATCTTGCCATATCAATGAGTGTTCTATTCTTCCTCTCAACAAGGCCATTTGATTGTGGTGTGTACTTGGCCAAGAATTGATGTCTAATTCTAAATTCATCACATAACTCATCAATTCTAGTGTTTTTGAACTCACCACCATTGTCATTTTTAACTCTCTTGATGTTGTTTCAAACTCATTGTGAATGCCTTTGACAAATAATTTGAATGTTGCAAATACATCACTTTTGTCCACTAGAAATAATACCCATGTGTATCTAGTATAATCATCCACTATCACAAAGCCATATTTATTTCCACCAATGCTAGTGTGTTGTGTTGGCCAAACAAGTCCATATGCAATAACTCAAATGCTTTACTAGTGCTCATCATGCTTTTCTTGGGATGGGTATTTCCAACTTGTTTACCGGCTTGACAAGAGCTACAGAGCTTATCCTTCTCAAACACAACATCTTTCAAGCTTCTAACCAAGTCATGCTTAACCAATCCATTCAATTATTTCATTTCAACATGACCAAGCCTTCTATGCCATAATCAACCCATGCTAGACTTAGTGAACAAGCATGTAGATAATCTAGCTTCACTAGCATTGAAATCAAACAAGTATAGATTCTCATATCTAAAGCATTTGAAGATCAAATTAGAGCCATCTACACTTATGATTTCTACATCATCTACCCCAAATATGCATTTAAATCTAAGATCACACAATTGAGCCACGGATAGCAAATTGAAATTCAAGCTCTCTACTAGCAACACATTGGATATGCTCATGTCATTGGATATTGCAATCTTACCAAGTCCTTTGACCTTGCCTTTGCCATTGTCACCAAATGTGATACTATCATAACCATCATTGCCATTGGTGTTGATTGAGTTGAACATTCTTGCATCACCGGTCATGTGTTGAGTGCACCCACTATCAAGAACCCAATGCCTTCCTTCGGCTTTGTAATTAACCTACAAAAGAAGATCAATTCTTTTTAGGTATCCAAACTTGCTTGGGTCCTTGAAGGTTAGTCATTAAACTCTTTGGTACCCAAATGGCTTTCTTCTTTGAGGCCATCCATGGTTTACCAATGAACCTAGCTTTCATACCATTTGTACCCTTTGTAAGCATATAGCATGAATCAAGTTTAAGGGAGGATACATTAGCATTTTTGCTCTTGTTGGTACATTCATGCTCTTTATGACCCACTTGCTTGCAACTAATACAAAACCGACCATTGTTCTTCACAAAACTAGTCTTGTGAGGAGCAAAGGCCGCCTTGCCTTTCTTGGGGATATAGCCCAATCCCTCTTTGTAGAGAGAAGCTCTTTGGCTACCCAAGCACATAAGCAAGCGGTCCTCACCAACATAGGCCTTAGCCAAAGTGTGAGTGAGCTTGTTAACCTCCTTCTTGAGATTCTCATTTTCAACCACTAGTGAGGCATCACAAGTGAGACCATCACCACTAGATGAGGTGGAAGTGGAAGTACTACAAGAAGGGTTAGTAGAAGGAACAATGATAGGCATAGATAGTGATTCATCAATTATATCACAAGTTAAACCTATATTGCAAGTTTCAACATGCTTTCTTTTATTTTGCTCATCAAGCAAAGAGGAATGAGCCTCTTTAAGCTTTTTGTGAGCTTTGCCAAGCTTCTCATTGGCTTCCTCTAGCCTCTCATGAGATACATTTAGCTCATCAAAGGCTTGCTTAAGGGCTTTTAGTTCCTTATGCAAGCTTTTGCATTCCTTTCTCTTGATGTCAAAGTGTTCTCTAGCAACTTCTAGCATGTCAATTAATTCATCCTTAGTAGGTTCATCATCATCACTATCACTATCATTTTCATTTTCATTATCACCATCATGTTCTTTATCACTTTCATCATCACAAGTTTGTACCTTAGTGGCCTTAGCCATGAAGCATGATGAAGAGTCGAAGAGAGAAGGCTTTTCATTGATAGCAATGCTTGCTAGAACCTTCTTCTTGGTGGTCTTGTTATCATCATTATCGTCATCATCATCACTTGAGGAAGCATCACTATCCCAAGTGACCACATATGAACCACCCTTCTTCTTCTTGAAAGCCATCTTGTCCTTCTTCTCTTTCTTTTCCTTCTTGTCCTTCTTGTTCTTCTTGTTGTCATCATCATTGTCGCTATTGTATGGACACTAAGCAACAAGATGATCTTTGCTTCCACACTTGAAGCACCTTCTTGACTCTTCTTTGTTCTTGGATAAAGACTTCTTTCTTCTAGCACGATAGTCCTTCTTCACCATGAATTTGCCAAATATCTTGACAAAGAGAGCCATCTTTTCATCATCATTATCATCCCATGAATCATCTTCTTCACTTGATGTTTCTTGCTTAGCTTTGCCCTTGGATGATGTGGCCTTGAATGCCACGCTCTTCTTCTTGTCATCCTCCTTCTCATCTTTCTTCTCCCTCTTTTCTTCCTTCTCATCATCATCTCTATAAGCATCATCGGTCATAATATCTCTCAAGATTTGGTTTGGTGTCATTGTGTCCAACCCGGTCCTTACTAGCAAGGTGACCAACATGCCAAATCTTACGGGTAAACATATCAAGAACTTATTAGAGAAGTCCTTGTCCTCTATCTTCTCACCAAGTGCCTTGAGATCATTGACAATCACCTCCATCCGATGGAACATGTCCAGCACACTTTCATTCTCCTTCATCTTGAAGTTTGCAAACTTTTCTTTGAGAATATATGTCTTTGCACCCTTCACGGCTTGAGTGCCCTCAAATGATTCTTCTAACTTCTTCCAAGCCTCATGAGCTCTCTCAATGTTCTTGATTTGCTCAAAGGTTCTCTCATCCAAAGCATCATGGATGGCACTAAGAGCAATGTCATTGTTTTGAAGAAGTATTTCTTCGGCGGCGGTGGGAGCATCTTCATCTTCAATCTCAATTTTTGTTTCTACCACCTTCCAAATCTTCCTATTGATTGACTTGATATATATTGTCATTTTAGCCTTCCAATAAGGATAATTTGAGCCATCAAATTGGGGTGGCTTCTTGGTGTTGTTGATTTGAGCCATTTTTACACCGAAGGTTGTTAAGCCTCAAATCACGGTGACCTCGGCTTCGATACCACTTGAAAGGTCCTAATGGCTAGAGGGGGGGGGGTGAATAGCCTAATAAAATTTCTACAACAATACTTAACAAAATGGTTTGACAATTATGAGGCGAAGCAAGAGTTGCGCTAGCCTACTCAAAATGCAAGCCACCTACCACAATTCTAGTTTAGATAGTATCTATTCACATAATAGCTATGACACTAACCTATGTTAGTGTGCTCTCAAAGGCTAACTAAAGAGCCACACCAACCAAGCATGCAAGCTCTCACAACTAGCTACACTAAAGAGCTTGACAACTAGTTTGCGGTAATGTAAAGAGAGTGATTAAGAAAGTTATAACGCCGTGTAGATGAAGGAACCAATCAATCACAAAGAGTGAATAACAATGAAGACCAATCACCTCGGAATCAAATGATGAACACAATGATTTTTTACCGAGGTTCACTTGCTTGCCGGCAAGCTCCTCCTCGTTGTGGCGATTCACTCACTTGGAGGTTCACGCGCTAATTGGCTTCACACGCCAAACCCTCAATAGGGTGCCGCACAACCAACACAAGATGAGGATCACACAAGCGACGAGCAATCCACTAGAGTATCTTTTGGCGCTTCACCGGGGAAAGGTAAAGAACCCCTCACAATCACCGCGATCGGAGCCGAAGACAATCACCACCCTCTGCTCAACGATCCTCGCTGCTCCAAGCCATCTAGGTGGCGGCAACCACCAAGAGTAACAAGCGAATCCCGTAGTGAAACACGAACACCAAGTGCCTCTAGATGCAAACACTCAAGCAATGCACTTGGATTTTCTCCCAATCTCACAAAGATGATGAATCAATGATGGAGATGAGTGGGAGGGCTTTGGCTAAGCTCATAAGGTTGCTATGTCAATGCAAATGGCCAAGAGAGTGAGCTTGAACCGGCCATGGGCTTAAATAGAAGCCCCCCCTAAATAGAGCCGTTGTACCCCTTCACTGGGTAAAACGCGGGGTGACCGGACGCTCCGGTCGGATCGACCGGACGCTATCCCTCAGCGTCCGGTCACGTGATACACGCCACGTGTCCCCTGCTTCAAATGTTGTTCGTCAGATTTCAACGGTCGTCTGTTGACCGGACGCTGCGTACAAACTGATCGGACGCTGAGCCACCAGTGTCCGGTCGTTTCAGTAAGGTTCCAGAAACGATATTTCATGACCGGACGTGTCCGGTCCTGCTTGACCAGACACAGTCAGCGTTCAATCACTTGTTGACTTCATACTGCGCTGTTGGTCAACACGATCGGACACACCCTTCCAGCATCTGGTCGCTGAGCGACCCAGCGTCCGGTCGTTTGACCGACGCCAGCGTCTTCGCTGTTACAATTGACCGAACGCGCTGGTTCCTTTGAGACCACCGTCCGGTCACTTTGTGATCAGCGAGACCAACTCCTCTTCACGTATATCTTTTTCACCCTTGCTCAAATGTGCCAACCACCAAGTGTATCACCTTGTGCACATGTGTTAGCATATTTTTACAAACATTTTCAAGGGTGTTAGCACTCCACTAGATCCTAAATGCATATGCAATGAGTTAGAGCATCTAGTGGCACTTTGATAACCGCATTCTGATACGAGTTTCACCCCTCTTAATAGTACGACTATCAAACCTAAATATGATCACACTCACTAAGTGTCTCGATCACCAAAACAAAAGGGCTGCTACAAATTATACCTTTGCCTTGAGCTTTTTGTTTTTCTCTTTCTTCTTTTCAAGTCGAAGCACTTGATCATCACCATGTCATCATCATCATCATCATGCTATGATCTTAATTTGCTTCACCACTTGGAGTGTCATGATCACCTGATAAATTAGGTTAGCACTTAGGGTTTCGTCAATTCACCAAAACCAAACTAGAGCTTTCACCAGCCCACAAGATCAAGGCGTGCACGACACTGGTTGACGTGCACCGCAAGATATTGTATAGTACCAAATAGGATATTTTCCTTGTAACCATACCCCTCCAGAGTATATAAGGAGAGGCAGGGGTCTCCTAGTCGACATCTACGTGGTCATCTAGATCAATACAATATACCAAAGACACAGGACGTAGGGTATTACGTCAATCAGACAACCCGAACCTGTCTAAATCGCTGTCTCTGCGCCTTGTGTCACCATCTGGTTCCTATTAGCACACCTCCACCGACAAATCTACCTTCGGAGGATACCCATCGGAGGACTGCCAAGCATCTTTTGTCGACAACTTTAGTATTTTCCTTTTGTATTCACTTTAGCGAACATTGTAATGCATATTTGAGATCCTAAACGAACTTAAATAAAAAAGTTTGAATTGAAAAGCTTTAAATCACTTCAATTACAACTTTGGTGTAGGTCGTTTCTCCCTCCGAAGTCATTGGGAAATGTAAAATATATATATATATATATGAATAGAAAAATCATTAATCTTAAAACATAAATTTTGGGTCCTAAATGAAATCAAATGACAAAGTCATCAACTATAAAGTTGCATACATCTTCCAGTACTACAACTTTGGTTTATATCGTTTCTCCTTCCAAGGTCATTTGAAAAATTCAAAAAAATATGAATATCAAAATCATTAATCTTAAACACATAAATTTTGGGTCATAAATGATTTTAAATAAAAAAGTTATCAACTAAAAAGTGCATATATCTTCTAGCACTACAACTTTGGTTTAGGTCATTTCTCCATCCGAGATACTTTGATTTTTTTTAAAAAAAAATAAATTTCAAAATCTAAAAACTTCAAACATAATTCCTGGGCACTACAAAATGTAGTCATGTACAAAGTTGTAGATCCCTTCGAGTACTACAACTTTGGTTTTGTTTCTCAATTCGATGACATTTGAAAAATTAATATCGGATTTCAAATTATAAAAACTTAAAACAAAATTTTCTGACCTTAAATGATTTCAAATGGAAATATCGTCAGCTACAACATTGTAGATCTCTTTGAGTACTAAAACTTTGGTACAAAACCTTTTTGAGGCAGGCCAAATTGTCAACTGCCTCTAAAAAATCTATTTCTGAGTCGGCTAGAATTCCCAACCACCTCTAGAAATGCCTCCATTTCTAGGAGCTTATGGAAAGTCTAAGTGCCTCTAAAAATTACATTTTTGGAGACGGTTTGTTTTGCGAACCAACCTCTAAAAATAGGAAGCATTTCTAGAGGTGGCTCAAAAGCCTAGCTACCTCTAAAATTGATTTATAGTGGCAAACCATTTTTAGAGGTAGATTTTGATAGAGCCGTCTCTACACAAAAAAGAAGGCACCTCTAAAAAATGGTTTTATATGTAGTAGTGATACAAGCTATTAGGAATTACTTTACATGTTCCACAATGTTTATCCGGTTCTCATGGCTAAGAAGCAAGATTCTTGATTAATTTTTGATGTATTTTGCATCATATTTGTTTTTTACACAAAAATATATAGATTTTTGGTACTTCATCTATGTCATAAGAATAAGAAATAATTTAATTTCCTAAAAAAACTTTAAGTTTTGTGTCACCTTGGTAAGCATACTGAATAAATATTTTGAAGTAGAGGTACTAGTTTAGACTTAATAAAGTTCTTTAAAATATTGGAGCAATCGATCAAGGAATCTCATGAGCAATTTTATTTTTCCCAATACATCAAGAGATCTTGGATCTTTACATAGGAGCATTTGGTTTATAATTTGCGGAATTGCTATCCGTCACTCGTGTGTTTGTTTCGTTTGCAGCACACAGATATCTGCTCCGTGCGATAAAGGATCGAGGGCTGAAAGCGGTGGGGTATGTTCCCACCGAGGTGCCCCTTCGTTCTTTGGCTGACGTGTGAGGTTCACTTCTGTCGAAACTGTCCAAGTTCTTGGGAACACGCTCCTGGAGGGGAGAAGACATCTCTCTCCCTCATTTTTTTTGGACGCTTCTCC
Organism: Miscanthus lutarioriparius; assembly: GCA_904845875.1. Classification (NCBI taxonomy): domain Eukaryota; kingdom Viridiplantae; phylum Streptophyta; class Magnoliopsida; order Poales; family Poaceae; genus Miscanthus; species Miscanthus lutarioriparius. Next base: position 23,787,298 of record CAJGYO010000008.1, read on the forward strand.
TCATTCATTTCGCTCCCCGCCGTCGGCGACGGTCTTCCACCCGGCACGCGCGAGGCGATTCGGCGGCGGCAGCGGCTTGAGATCCTCTCCCCGTCGTCGGTGACCGTCTCTCTCCTGGCGCGCGCCCGAGGGATTCATCGGCGGCTGTGGGTTGAGTTCCGGGAACTCGTTCTTCTTCGTCTCCGACTCGTGTCCTAGGTTTGTAGTGCATCTCGTCTCTGTGTTGTGTTTCGAGGGATTTTGCATCGTATTTGTGGTTTTTTGGGTTGCGCTAGTTCGCCACCACGAGCAGGCAGTGGGTGGGGCGGAGAGATGGAGGTTGTCGGAGGTTTTCGCCTGCGATTTTCTCGTCGTCGCGGCAATTTGTTGGCTCGTCGTGCATCGCTCTGATTTCTGGAGGTTCGTTTGTTTCATGGATCTGGAGATTCGGGTAGGGATTTGGGGATTTGGAGGACGGGATCCATCCTCGCGCCGACCCTGCCGCCTTCGTCGCCGCTGCAGCTGCAGCTGCACCACGAGCTGATCCGGTCGCTGCTGTAAATTAAGCTCTGATTCTGTAAATTATAGTCATGTTGTTTTCATTTCCTCGATCTGATTCCAAATTGGTCTAGGGGAATGAAATTTTAGTTTGTCCTGTGCAACTGTAATTTGACTGTAATGAAATTTCTCTTTCCTATGAACTGCGATATCTCTGTTTCTGCTGTTGCTTGAATTCTACTTGTATTATTTCGTGAATCAAGCTGATACTGTAAATTTATCCATGTCATTTCCATTTCTTCGATCTAATCCCAAATGAGAATATGGGAATGCCGCTTTAGTTTGTGCTGTGCAACTATGACTGAATTGCCTTTCCTATGAATTTGAGTTGCCATCATCCCTTTTGAATCAAATACTAATTAAATTGATGGTATGCTGAACCCTTGCAACCAGGCTCCTTTGATCCTTTCACGATATGATCTGAATTGCATTTAACACCGTTCTGTTCTATGCAGCCTGATGGCCAAGTGGCATGGGCGGCGGCTGGGGGTTGCTGTCAGTTGTGGTCTTTGTGCTAGGTGCCTTTTATTCTTGGTTTTCCTTTCTCCATGTTTATTGTGTTGTTGAACTAACAGAATGTACGGATTTCTGGAATAACTTCGCTCCGCCAATCCAATATTTACTTATCTGTTTTGGATTAACCTATTTTACTGCTTTATTATGCCTGAGCCTGACTATATCCTGGAGTGTAAGAAATTTCAATGCTGGCTGTTCTTTCCAAGGTGCCAAAAAAAAACAGGAACTGATTGTTTTGCCTTTAAATTTTGTAGCTGGTGGTGTAATGGGATATATGAAGAGTGGAAGCCAGAAATCCTTGGCTGCAGGAGGCATATCAGCCCTGGTCCTGTACTTCGTACACACTCAACTCCCAGTGAGACCTGTCTTTGCATCATCAATTGGTTTAGGTATGCAGAATCTTTTTTTTTTCTGATCCTTTGGCTATTTTCTTTGCTTGGAAGTTTGATCAACCTGGATTCCTCACTTGACATCATTGTTGATTTCGTGTTCCTGGTATATCCGCTGCGCTTCTGTCAGTGATGGGGTCACGCTTCAAGAAGTCCAGGAAGATATTCCCAGCCGGTGTCGTGTCCCTTGTATCCCTGGTCATGGTTGGAGGCTACTTCCACGGGATCTTGCGTAGCTCGCACGCATGATGCAGTCAGTTGCAGTCACACCATCTGCGCTTCACATTACAATCTTTGTTGTCTTTTCTGTTTCATCATGCAATTTCGCTCCCCTTTGGTGTCTTAGAATCTTACGGAACTGTTTCTGTTTCATCATGCACAGGGTTCGAGCAGGCATTTTGCGTGCATGTGGAGGTCGGATTTGTGTTCTATTTTGTTGCTTTGGTTTCTGTCTTTGTTGATGTTTGTTTGATTAGTGATCTACATTATAGGATTGTCAATCCCCTGTCCTAGTATGCACGATAGCAACTTCCTCTCGAAATGTCATGTTCGAACGAACAGAGACCCAAGGCTTTGTCTGTCTCTACGGAATAATTGGGTTGGCTAGCTGCTTTTGGAGCGCATGGCGTTTGCTTGCTCTCTCGGATCTCCCAACAGCAGAGTTCTTCACTAAACATTCATTTCTCTGTTTCCAGTTGGTCTAAATTGCCTAGTGCAGCTGAATGGCTAATTGTAAATATTTTTTTATAAGAACAATTTGTAGTCATGTGGGCTGGCATTGTGATCTTGTATTGAGTTAAATGTCCCTATCACTCTTAATCGAATGTGCTAGTACTCTTGATATGCTTGCATCTAAGGTTAGAGTAAAAATATAGTTCTGAAATGCCACATGTCATGAATGTTCAGTGCCATGCACTTTGTGGTAGGCTAGTAGCATGCTTACAATATCTTTGCAGTGGTCGGCTTGCACGAACATGTAGTGAGTATTTACCGGTAATAATTGGGTGTTGTCTTTGTTTTGATACATTCAGTATGACATAGCAAGGGGGGCAAGTGTCTACCTCTGAAAAAATATGGTAATGATTTTGGCATGTGTCCTGGTTGCAGTAGCACGTATTAGCTTTCTCGAAAAATTCGGTTACAACTCTCTCTTAAATCTTCCTCCAGGGTGTTAGTGTGGGGAGCTTATATAATTCATGTACTATGCTCTGTTAATGTGTGAAGAAAGGGACAGAGGAATGTCAGTTTAGTGCCAGAATCCATAGAAAACATTTGGAAAGTTTGTTTATTTTGTATAATTTGTCATTAGATCGGTTAATGGTGAGCTCTTTCTGTTGATCCTAGTCTCTATGCAATTATGGCTATATATCCTAGTTCCTTGGTGTAGTGTATCATATGCTTGCAATTAGATTAGATTGTTTTTAAATTTATCTCAGAATTGCATTTATCTCTAAAATTTTTTATCCACAGTTTGAGTTTGTGCTGTGGTTGTGTGCTTTGTTCGCCTAGTCAATAGAGGAAATTGGTGACATATTTTTGGTTTTACATTGTCTTTTTACTATTCTTATAATGCCCTCTTACTATACTTACACTAAACTGTTCATTGTAATTTCCTTGACAGGTTGATGTAAGTTGGGGATATGGCAACTTCTATTCAGTTGGTCTTACATGGTCCCCATTTTATGGAGTGTCAATATGTGTAAGTTTCCTTGTCCACCTTTTTTCTTCCATTTTCAAGATAGATGAAAATGAAAACATGATAGATGATAGTTATCAAGATGTTGTCAACATCGATATATCTTCTGTGGTGATTGAGCAAATGAAGAAGAAATACCACGATAAGCCTCAAGTTAAATGTCTGATCTTCGTATAGGAAAAGCAACAGTATAATTGCATTATCAACAAGTACTAGTTGCACTATTTGAAATGTGCAATTTTCGTATTTATGTTTTGAAATTTTCAAGATCATACTCATTGTGCCTTTGTTTGCTCAGAAGATCTTAATATGTGAATCTTGTCGGGTGAGACTATGCAGTGATCCTGGTCTTCCATATTCTGTGGACTTCACATGCACGAGCTGGGACATTTAACTTGTAGTAGGGGGTTTAAGTGGGACAAATTTCTGTGTTTTTGGTTCACTGTGTAAAGCCCAGTTCAATGTGAAGAAATAGGCCCATGTTTATTCATTCGGTACACCTCCAGCAAGCTTAACGGGTTTTTCGGACCCGTTAAGGACGATTCGGTAGGATGCTTATCATCCAGTATCTTTTTTTTATCATTTCTTTTAAAGTGCCTGTTTTATTATATACTTCTTTTTACTGACATTCCATATGGTCCCTTGGTAAGATTGTATACATCAATTTTCAGTTGCCTCTATTCTTCTCAACATTGGTTGTCTCTCATCTTGGCTAAACTCCTGTAATGCCTATTGTCCAGCTGCTGCATCTGAGATGACTGCTTTCAGGCTTGCATTCAAAGGATCTGTGAGTGCATGTACTCTGATTCATTGTAAGTTTTGAACACCGCTCCTTGCTATAACACTGAAATACGTTTTCTTCTATAAACTATAGTACCGCTCCTTGCTATAGCACTGAACTATGTGATCCTATTTTTGTACTTAATAGTTGTTGAAGTGACCAAACGAATAAAAGATTCAGTTACATAATTGCAATCAGCAATGATGTAAATTGCAAGTAACGTTCACTGCAATTATAGTTATGAGTATATGGAATATGCTGGTGTTGAACCATTTGCCTTATAGTTTTGTCTTTTTCTGCTAGCTGATCAAAGTGGCTGCTGCTTTTGCATTTTCTGCAGTCTGTATTCATTAGGTCAGTGAACTTGCTTCTGCTGTTTTAAGTTTGCCTAGGTAGACATCATTTCCCTTCTTTCTATGAATTTATAGAACTAAGTGCATGTTTTTTTCCAGGGGACTATGAGGCCAACTCTCTATCACATCCTGCATGATGACATAGGCTTCAAACCTGAGCTGGTGCATTCGCTCTCATATGTGTAAGTATACCAATTAGAGGCTAAGAAAAAACTTTTGCTAATGTTTGTCTTGTTATGAAATTTTCCTAGCTAGCTAGGTATAACATTTTGAGTTTTTGACTGAGCAGAACCTGAAAATAAGCTGTGCTTGCTAGAACATCCAAAGGAACCAGGTTGGACTTTGAGATGCACCAATCCTATGCCCGTCTTTTTGCGTTGTTGTTTCTGCTGTAGTGCTTAGAGTTGGGCTCTCGTGTGTGATCTATTCTTGTGCTGTGCAGCATGCGTGTGCTCTTGGGTGAGTCCCAGGGGTGTAAAGTTTGGGCTCCATTTTGTTCATGGGCACTTTGGCTTTCTATTGATGAACCAGTGTGCTTGCTGATGATATATAGACTGTAGTTTCATGTACATCATAAGTTTTTTGAGCTGGACAATTTTTTGACCTGCATGTAGCCATGGAGAATGATGAATTTCTACTACAAACTGCATTAGAATTCTACTGAACTATGGTTTTATTCTATTACTTTATTTAGAAGCACCATTTTCTTGATTGCACATTTATTAGTAGTAAATTGCACACTTCAACTACTGCAATTATGGTGCGTAACATGTGCAATATCTGTTCTTTATAAATAACTTTGTCACTATTTTAGTTAACTTGGAGCATGCAATTGTTCTTGCTTTAGGGCATCGATATTCTTCTGGATGGGCTATTTGGGACTGGAAACGGGTCTTTTGTTTTAGTGTAAGCCCTAGACAGTACATTTTTAAGGAGTGCATCTCATTTCTATTTTAATACAAGTCTTCTCTTTAAGGAATAGATCTAATTTGGCTTGATACAACAATTATTTCCTTAACTGTAGTGAAAATGCTGGTTTTGCTTGCTTTGACACTCGCTGGTAGCCGAAAGGTAGTGTACATATCAGCTGGTTTCATGATATTTTTGTCCTTGTCCTTTTTGGGCATGTTCTGTTGGGATCAGTTGTACCTTTTAAATGAACTCCTTTAGAACATTGTATAAACTTGTTTTCATCCGTTTTAAGTGCAAAGTATATGAACGGGTTAGTAATATTAAGTATGTCTGCGTTAACCTTTGTTTTGAGGTCTTCACCCTTGTGCCTTATACTCCCTCCAGTCACTTGAGGTCTACTCTTATGGCTTATATTCCCTCCAGTCGTTTGTACTTGATGCTCAGACAGGGAAACCAAGTTCGTTTGAGCTTTTTTTCGTCTGTAATGTCAACTGTATACGACTGGAGTTAGTATCATTCATTATCACTATATGACACTCTTAGCAAGATCTGACCGCATTAGGAATTTAACAATTTTTTGTGTACATGTGGGACAGTCCTCTTGAGATTCTTAAGAGCATATGTTTTGGCATGATACAGGATCCACTTGATTTTCTTTTGCTTTCCTGAAACCAGGAGTTATGGGGGTTGAAAAATGGCCTTTTACCCTCTGCCTTTTTTATAAAATGTTGCATGTTCTTGATTCATAGCATAGTCTTGATTTATGTTCTTGATTCATAGCATTGTCTCTTGTGATTTGTGGTAACACATCTTAAACTTTGTTTATTGTGATTTGTGCTAGCACACACCTCTTATTTTGTCCTTGTTCTTTCATAGAAAAAAAAATTGTCTCTTGTGATTTGTGGTAACACATTTTGAATTTTGTTAATTGTGATTTATGCTAGCACACACCTTTTATTTTGTCCTTGTCCTTTGATAGAAAAAAATTGCCACTTGTGATTTGTGCTAACACATCTTGAATTCTGTTGATTGTGATTTGTGGTAACTACATGCAGTAACAAAGGCATAGTGGGCTGACAGTTGTGTGTTGATGCAGTTAGAACACCACACTCTCTTTCTCAGCCTCTCTGTCTATATTTGTGCCAATATAGACCACATTTTTGTCCTTGTATTTATGTTCTTTGTGATTTTTGCCATTGCCTGGACCTAGATCACTGTCCGGCTCTCTTCTTCCCCAACCGCCCACCCACTCTCTGATGAGTGATAACCAATATTGACTGCTTGTAGTATGTAAACTAACCAGAGTTCTTTGTAAGAGACGAACAAAGATGTGCCAACACACATCTTATTTTTGTCATTTGTGTTTCTGTCTGTGCAGGATCTAGTTGTTCCTATTAAGTTCAGTAGCAGCAGTAAGCAATTAACTTATAGCATTCCTTGGTTTTCAGATAGCAGCAGCAGGAACTCATGAAGCCTTCGCTGTTTGGGCTGGGCAATTGTGTTTATTTTGTGGAATGCATGCAGCAGCAAGGTAAGCAACCTGGTCATCCTTAAGGTATATCGTCACTGAGAATTGAAGATGGATTGTTAACAGGTTTATCATTGTCTAGGTCACCAAGCTTTGTGATTTGGGGGTGGATGACAATGTTTGTTCTATGGGTTGGGCACAGTGTGGCACTCACCTATCTGTAGGTACAAATCAAAGAAAAGTTCAGGTTATGTCCCATTCTCAAGTATAAACATTATCCTACTGAAGCTTCAATTTTCTTTTCTGGTAACGTATGGTCCCTAATCTCACATATTTTCTAGGTTTGTGGACTCAAGTGGTCTTATAACAATCGTCAGCTTGCATCAGGTGGCAATGATAACAGAGTAAGATGCCTGTCCATTTCTTGTTAGTTTGGAATGCATTGTTCTTAGGACACTGACACGTAGGTAGTTTTCAATGTGTCAATACCTGCAATCCTTGTTTATCTCTCTTGTCACCATTACAAAAATTGCAATCATTTTCTGAAGGCCTGTCAGCCTGTGATAATTGTCATGAAATTTTGAAGGCGTAAACCTTATAACTGTCTTTTTTTAACTTAAAGCTGGGAATGGTGAAGACATTTTTACACAAAATGGCAGATGGAACTTCAACAATAAGGTCAGTATTTGTTAGTCTGCAGTCAGTTAGTTTGCCCTGAAATGAGAAATGTCTTGCATTCATAACCCCACACTAAAAATACTAGTTGCACTATTTGAAATCTACAATTTTATCTTTCAGATTTGGTAATTCATTTAGAAGAGGAATACAGGAAATGCAGAACATATATACATGCTGTGGCTGCAAAAGTACTTATTGAAATTGTCCAATAAAAATGTGTTTTCAGTATGTGTGTGTGTGATTGTTCTAGCTACGTGATCCTCTTATCTCGCATAATATATGCTGGATCTGCTTGTTCACAGTGAGGAACCAGGGAACCATGAAGCATAAGCTGCGTGGGCTTTTTTTCTCTGACAGAATTTGTGTGCTAGCTTCTCCTAAAATACATGATTTTTTCTGTGTTGTAATTCATGTGTTTTTTAGGCAGTCAACAACCATGAGCTAGCTTTGGCTGAAACACATGGTTGTTGGATAGACACTCTTTATAATTTGTACTTCCTCTGTTCTAAATTATAAGTCGTTTTGGTTTTCTAGATTTATACTTTTTACTTATATGTAGACATAGTGTATATCTAGGTGTATAGTAAAAGCTATATATATCTAGAAAAGCCGAAACGACTTACAATTTAGAACGGAAATACCACTAAGTATGAATATTTATATACAACCCACTTTATTTAGTCTGCAAATACATATTACATACCTACTCAAATATGAAGCTGCAGTATGTGCAAACAAACCAAAGTGGGCCTTTTTATTTTGATGGTGCATAACGAACTCCCACCAAGAGTATGCCTTATCATCTTTTTCAAATTATAGTTTATTTTAGTCCTGTCCTACATCTGTAATTTTGATCAACTTTATAGAAAATATCAATATTTACAATATCAAATTAGTTAGTGTATTTATTTGAATATGTAAATATTAATATAGCTAGCTCTCTAAAAACTCAGTCAAAGATAAAAAAAAACAAAGCTTAAGAAACTATGATTTACCTCGGAGAGTACTTATGCAAGAATTGCACTTCGAAAATGTATTCTCATTGACTCGTGACTAGGTGGCAATTCAAAGTCTACCCTGGTAAACTCTCACACAGTCACTGAATGTGATATGGCCACATGATCACCAGACCACTCACGGTCACAGTACAAACGCTAGCGATCGCGCGTAAGTCGTTTATACGGTATCTGCGACGACGACCGTAACATCTGATGGGACAGTAGGATTATGGGCTTATGGCGGATTAGAATCTTTGCTAGTGACGGCTTTATACGGTATCTGCGCAGGCACGAAACCGTATCTCTATAGCTTTTAAATATGAAGTAGTTCCGGTAGCCCAGAATATAATCCCGACACCTTACACCACGCACAGACAAGCTGATTGACTTAATGATGAGCTCGAGCAGAGTAATGGTTTGTAAGTTGTACTCCCTCTATTCTAAATTATAAGTTGTTTTGGTTTTCTAGATTTATACTTTTTACTTATATGTAGACATAGTGTATATCTAGGTGTATAGTAAAAGCTATATATCTAGAAAAGCCGAAACGACTTACAATTTAGAACGGAAAGACCACTAAGTATGAATATTTATATACAACCCACTTTATTTAGTCTACAAATACATATTACATACCTACTCGAATATGAAGCTGCAGTATGTGCAAACAAACCAAAGTGGGCCTTTTATTTTGATGGTATATAACTAACTCCCACCAAGAGTATGCCTTATCATCTTTTTCAAATTGTAGTTTATTTTAGTGTTGTCGTACATCTCTGATTTTGATCAAGTTTATGAAAAAGTTATCAATATTTACAACATCAAATTAGTTGTCAATGAAAATATGTCTTGGTAGTGTATTTATTTGAACATGTAAATATTACTATAGCTCTCTAAAAACTCAGTCAAAGATAGAAAAAAAAGAACAAAGCTAAAAAAAACTATGATTTGCCTCGGAGTCGGAGAGAGTACATATGCAAGAATTGCACTTCAAAAATGTATTTTGATTGACTCGTGACTAGGTGTCAATTCAAAGTCTACCCTGGTAAACTCTCAATCACGCACTGAATGATGAATGTGATATATGGCCACATAACTACCACAGCACTCACAGTCCAGAGTCCAGCCGCTAGCGATCGTACGACCCGGCGCCGGCGGGCGGGCGACGACCGTAACATCTGATGGGACAGTGGAATTATGGCGGGTTAGAATCTTTAGCTTTTAAATATGAGTAGTAGTTCCGGTAACCCAGAATATAATCCCGACACTAAACACCACGCAGACAAGCTGATTGGCTTAATGGTGAGCTCGAGTAGAGTAATGGTTTGTGCCATGGTGTTCGCTCTGGCGTGCTTGGCGTTGCCGGCCTTGCCACCTGCATCCGCGAATGACGGAGGGATACTGTATGTCCCGTCCGCTGCCACCATAGCTAGTCGCTGCCCCTCCAGCTGCGGGGACATCAACATCTCCTACCCCTTCGGCATAGGGTCCGGCTGCTTCCGACAAGGCTTCCAGTTCGAGCTTACTTGCAACCACAACACTCAACCTCCAAAGTTGTTTCTGGGTAACAGCACAACTCAGATTACTGGCATTGACATTAGTTATGGTTCCTCGGTATACATCCCAGCTATGTTCTTCAACAGTAGCTTGGAAGAATCTGGTACGAACACCTACAATATATCTTGGGATGCCCCCGCCAAGGGTATTACTATCCCCGATTATATCACTTTCTTCTTCCTTGGCTGCGATTTTGATGTTGACTTGTTTGACTCTGTGAGAAACCCTATCGGCTCCCTGCATGAGCAGGTGCCACGGCAAGGTATTGCCGAATCAAGGGCCTTGCTTTGGGGTTGGTTGCTGTTCCATCGGTCTACAAAACGACATCTCAGGCTTTCAAGGAACAATTGTTCGGGCTGGTAATATGGCAGGACAGTCAGATCCTCTGCACCCTGGCATCATGGCTTTCATGTCGATTGGAGATTATTACATGGAAAATGCGACTGGTCTTTTCTCAAGTTGGACAAATGCAAGCAAGATTGATGACGCTGCACTTGAGGTTGCCATCATGGACCAACCAAGCTGCAAAATCGCGCAGATGAACAAGGCAAGCTATGCTTGTGGTGGCACCGACAGCATTTGTAGAAATGCATCACATGGAGGTTACAGCTGCCACTGCTACAATGGTTATTCCACAGCCAATGCTTACCTTTCCGAAGGATGCATGCAAGGTGCTCCCTGCTTGCTTTTCTCTAAAAAAAAGAAAATATTTAACATTTTATCTTCTTGTTCTTACTCTTATCAATCTATTGTTATGAAGCAGATTACAACCCCAAGCCTAAAGAACACTGCCAGAGGTCATGTGGGAACATGTCCATTCCCTTACCTTTCGGGCTTGAAGAAGATTGTTTCGGAAACGAAAGGTTCCTACTTAACTGTACAGACACAAATGAGACGCTTTTTCGCACAGCACATACACAGTATCACGTGACTGGTCTGTCAATAGAAGACGGGACTCTGACGGTTAGCAATATGCTAAACAATGCTAGCTCCGGGAAAGAAGTAATAATAGCTCAGGTCACCGAAAGTGGAGCCGTGTACATGGACGGCCCTGTGGAAGACGAATTTGATTTTTCTATGGAATATGACATTGTTATACGATGCGCAGTTATTGAACAAGCTATGCATGGGAATAGAAGTAAGTATGCATGCCGCAGTGGAAACAGTGATTGCAAAAACGTGATCCATGGGAAAACATTTATGGGATATCGTTGCAAGTGTTCTACTGGCTACACAGGAAATCCATACATACAAGACAGCTGCACAGGTACATACCTTTCCTCCTTCACTATGTGCTACAACATAACATAGTTCACACCCTAAAATGGAAAGAAAATTAACAAATTCACATACTCTAAAAAATTTGTAATTTGTAGTTAAATCCGACTAGGCAGATTTAGACAGAAGATTCCTTTTCAACGGCTTGGTATGCAAGTATGCAAGATTATGATGATCAACATATATAAATAACGAGAATTGACTGTCTACAGATATTGATGAATGCTCACTGCCAAACTACTGCAACGGTACATGTCAAAACATTCCTGGAAGCTATATGTGCACACCGTGCTCTCATACCCAAGAATTTGATTTCATCAAGCGGCGTTGTGTTACATCAGCTAAGCAACGAAATCTTCTTTTAGGTAAGCCATAGCACACAAAACTCCCTTGAAATTATAATTTGTAAACGTTAACATGATTTCATAACAACAACAAATGCATATAGGTATTGCAATTGGAACTGTTTGTGGCCTTGGCTCCATATTTATTGGATTGGGTGTAATTCTACTTGCCAATAAGTGGAAGAAAGGCATCCAAAAGAGACTTCGGCGAGCATACTTCAAGAAAAATCAAGGTTTGCTATTGGAGCAACTGATCTCAAATGAAAGCACTGCTAGCAAAACAAAGATATTCTCATTGGAGGAACTAGAGGAGGCGACTAACAACTTTGATGCTACTCGTGTTCTTGGTCGTGGAGGACATGGAACAGTTTATAAAGGGATTCTATCAGACCAACGTGTGGTGGCCATAAAAAAATCCAAAATAGTGGAGCAAACAGAGATAGACCAATTTATCAATGAAGTTGTCATTTTGTCCCAAATCATCCATCGTAATGTGGTGAAACTGTTTGGTTGCTACCTAGAAGATGAAGTTCCCTTGCTTGTCTATGAGTTCATTTCAAATGGCACTCTGTATGAACTTCTTCACACGGATACTACAATAAAATGCTTGCTTTCATGGGATGATCGCCTGAGGATTGCAGTGGAAGCATCTGGGGCTCTGGCTTATCTACACTCAGTAGCTACAATACTAATTTTTCACATAGATGTCAAGTCTTCAAATATACTCTTGGATGACAACTTCACCACAAAGGTTTCAGATTTTAGTGCTTCAAGATCTCTTTCACTTGATGAGACCCATGTGGTGACAATTGTTCAAGGAACATTCGGTTACTTGGATCTAGAGTATTATCATACCGGTCAACTAACGGAGAAGAGTGATGTATACAGTTTTGGAGTAATACTTGTGGAACTCTTGACAAGAAAGAAGCCAATTTTTATTAATGATTTAGGTGCAAAGCAAAGTTTGTCCCATTTATTCATTGAAGGACTTCACCAAGGGTTTCTTATTGAAATAATGGATACTCAAGTTGTGGAAGAAGCAGAACAGGAAGAGATTAGTGAAATTGCCTTACTTGCAGAAGCATGCTTAAGGGTAAAAGGAGGAGAGCGACCGTCTATGAAAGAAGTGGAGATGAGGTTGCAATCCTTAAGAACAATGAGGCCGAGAAAAAGACATCATTTACCCGAAAAAGATGGAGATATTGAGCCCTTGCTATGTGGAAAATCTAAGAACTCACTTAAACATATCGATCTTATTAATGCTGCACATATACCACTTCAAGAGACCTCGAGATGCTACAGTTTGGAACAAGAATTTGTATATTCGTTTAGGCGACGCTAACTACATTATGCTAAGGTTATAGAGGGTTTGCTTATATACTGCTGCATCTGAGATATCATATATTTAGAAGTTACATTTAATTTGCTATCTTTGGATGAGATTGTGTCACACAGATTCTTTTTATGTGTAATATGCACAATGTACTGTAGACCAGATGGCTTGTATCCTTCTATATGATGGCTTGTATCCCTTCTATATTTTCTGTAGATGCATATAGGGTATATCATCAGGTCCCTGTATTAAAGATAAGGTTCTATAAGAACATAGTTGTGGTTGTCAACAAGTCTATTGATAATTTGATATCAATTGCCAATGGCTCAATCAGTGGCTCCGGTAGCCATCAGACTAATACATGATTTCAACTACAACACGTTGCTGCACTTTTTGTCATAATCAGGCTAGCACATGATTCCAGTAGGCATCAGACTAATGTGAATTGACACTCATATATGAGAACAGAAAGATATGGCAAACTCACTCTTCCCTTCAATGTCCTTCCATGACAGTACCAACTTCGTTGTCCTTTCATGACATTATCAATAGCACGGCCATCACGTGTATTCAACACAGAACTTCAAAGTCGCATTTGCAGATATGAAAGTATGTACAAGTCTACCCTACAGATGCAACTGATCTGCATATGGAAAATCTGAATTACTAGCTTGTCACATTTTAGACTTTTAAAACTTCTGCAAGTGTGAGCGCGCGTGGATCATCAGTAGCTATATTTTGAATATTTTGTACCAACTATCGGTATTACATACATGAAGCAATACATTCCACTGAAAATGACCATGGCGCAAGGGAGCCCACCAATTCAAGGAGACAACAGTAGCCAAGGCCACGGGGGACACCTCAACCGGGTACTCGTGCTGGTAGCCATGGAGGGGAGAGGAGGAGATCCCGAGCCCGAGGGGAGCAGTGGAGCAGGCCCCGCTCTGGCACTCAGCCTGTTCCGCTTGCTCTACTGACTGGCGACTACCGACCCTGCGGCGACCTATCAACAGCAAAGTGCGGCACTCAGCAGCGTATGCGGCGAGGAGTCGAGGACGGAGTAAGTAGCATTGACTGACGGCTTGGCGCAGGAATTGTTGGGCCTCAAAGGATTTTCTTCGGTGGGCCAGGGCAGTGCTTGCGTAAATATGGCCAAGAACTGCTGTCAGCAGCTTGGGTCAATGATGACTTTTAACACGGCAAGCATCGAGGTAGCCAGCATGGTCACCGCGCTTGGGCCTCATCCTCACGTTACCAGACAATCCTACTACCAATTCAGTGTTGTTGGTGCTTTGCCTTGATTTGCTAGCAGGGTTTTCCTTAAGTCACTGGATCACCTAACATGATCCGATCCAAGTTATGGCTCTGACCACACTGCAGTGCCTGCAAGCGTGACCCTAGTAATTGGGCCGTGGTATAGTGTAACCAAATGTTTAAAGCACTACTCTGCAAATCCAATGCTAAGCACGGGCACATTTCAGTTGTCAGTGGATATGAAGTTATGAACTTTGTTCTAAATTTAGATTTCAGAGTCATGAGTGCATCATGGTAGGTGCCCGCTCTCTGTTTAGGCATCCTTTTCATAAACTGATCCTCTCAGTCCATATGGATTAGAGTGAAAAATGTACTAATTTTCTACCTTGAATTGAAGGCCATTGATATGTTTTCAGACAAAGTGAAAGCCACTAGAGAGTCATGCCTAACGTAATGACCCACAAAATTCTGAGAAGCAATGGGGCACTTACGCCCTGTTCGTTTGGCATATAAGCCGTGCTTTTTCAGCCAACGAACAATACTTTTCTCTCACAATAAATCAGCCAACAGTACTTTCAGCCATGACTTATCAGCCAAGTGAACAGGACTAGTGGGCTCTAATGGTGGTAGATGTTTTGTCATTTTCCATACCTACAAACGATCACGATGAACTAGTGGGCTCTAATGGTGGTAGATGTTTCAAGCGACAGACTTGACTCGACTAAGAGCATCTCTATTAGCCTCTCATTAATAATCTATCTATACTCCAATATATAAATACTAAGGTAACATAATATACTTTTTATGGATATAGACACTACATATGTGTACATAACAGCTGAAAAGTGATGGTTCAGGTGGGCCATTATTCGGCTGCCTTCCACTCTGTAGATGATGAGATGCCGACCCTGTCGAGTTAGGACGGATGCTCTCTGAGTAGTGGACATTTTGTTGGTTTTTAATTTCGGTATTAGAAAACTTTCAACCACCTTCGAAATTACTGGAATTCAGCCAAAGTTTCGCCGTTTTAGAGAGTTAAACATGAAGTACGGTTTTTTCCTAGAAATTTCTAGATCTAAATAAAATATTAGCACGGTTTAAGACCACATGTATTGAGTAAAAGAATATGCAATATAAGACAGAAAATATGAGTCTACATTTGTATTGCATGTATAATATGAAATGTTAGAATTTTTATTAGCCACCATCGGAATTCATGAAATTTTGCCAAAAGTTGGAACACTGGTTCATGGCCTTTAGGTGTGGAAACACGGAGACGCGTATCTGTATGTGGTCCAACCCAGTTAATGAGCCTGTTCGCTGGTTAGTTTCTGTGCTGATAAGCTCGGCTGGTGCTGGTTTGTTGTGAGAGGAAAACACTGTTGGCTGGCTGATAAGCCCTAGCTGAAACCATCAAGCGAACAGGCTGAATAACTGTGTGATATCCGGACCATGGCCTTTCTCAACCGTGTATCCTTTTCGGCTTTGCCTATGTATACACACCGCTGTAGTGACAGCTGCCTAAAAACTAGCGATGGAACGTATCGAATACACATATGAAATTGATATATGAATGTTACTACTCTCTCCATACTGGTAATTAAGGTCGTTCTGAACAGGATTTAGCATACCAAGGAGCAATTAATTATGGTGCATGTTTCCCTGTTTTTCCATATTAAATAGGGTTGCGGGTATTACAACAAAGTTTACAACCTGAGTGGTTAGCGCATCGAGACCGAAGGCTACCGAAGGGTCGTGGTTAATGGGGGAGGCGTGCGCGTACAGTAAACCAGGAGTTGAGGGGCATTAGCGTCCAAAACATGTTTTGTTAGATGTGGACACGCATACGTGTGACCGTCGGCGTGCCGCGTGAGCCTAAAAAATACGGAGGACTTTCGTCAAAAAAAAAAAAAAAAAAAACTGGTGCACGCGCCTCCGTATCTTTCCCAGATTCGGAAAAGCAGCAACCGCTGGGCCACATCTGGGTACCAGTTCGAAACACACCGACACCGTGCCCGTGGCCTTTCGTCCAATCGTGCGCGGGCGCAGACGGCTTCGCACATGCAATTGTCCAAGTTCTTTTCACGGTTGGTTCTTTTGACGTAGGTACTGGTGGTTGGCTAACGTGTCACCGATCAAGTTTGCCCCTGAACCCTCCCTCAAAATCGTGATTACTCGTGACCATGAATGGTGAAGTGCGCCAGCAGCACACGAACAAGATGTTGTTGATGGACGCCGCGAACTGGACCCACTCGGGCCCTGGCAGGTACCGTTGACAGCGCACGCGTGCGTGCTGAGCCCTGCGATGTTCCGCTGCGCGGTGGCCACGTATTTCGATCTCGCGAGGCTGCGGAGCTTCGTGGTTTGATCTGCGGCAAGATCGGCACGGAGAAGACTGGGAGGTTGTTCTGGGCTGCAGATGAAGAGCCGAAGGGGTTGGGGTCCAGCTCGTACTCAAGGTCTGTGTACCACCACACCTTCATGTAGTAGCTCGCGCCAGGGTACATCGGGCTTGACATAGAACGCGTCGACGTCGGTGACGGTGAGCATGTGGTTGGCAATAGAGAAGAAGAGCTCATCGTTCGGTGTGGCGTTGATCGGCCGTGGCGTTCATGAGCCGAGGCAAGAATTTCTCGTCGGGCTTTATGTACAAACAAAATTTATGACTCCGTGCGACACACGGGCACATACATATAGTTCTCGTATGGATTCGCATCTAAGTACCCATTTAACTTTGTTATATGTAAATATCCATGTAATGAATTTTAGAAATAAATGATGTAATGAGATATCAAAATATAATAAGTATACTAGACTTTTTGGGGCTCATATTCATCTAAAAACTATCAAAGTGGCCGTTTTAGTTAAACTTTATATTTTGAATTCAGTTTCACCTCGTATTAGTCCTTGAACTTTATATTTTGAATTCAATTTTACCTGTGAATAGCAAAGTGCATTTTAATCCTTCAACTATTTCTTTGCTCATTGTCATTACTTGCCCTACATGGAACGTCGTGATGTCGCGCTTGTTAGCTCTAGGACCACTCACGATTTAAGATAAATGGTCACCGTTAGGTCCTAGTGCCCCTGACATTGTCCCTAGCTATCGAATTGGACATCACACATTCGATATTTATATCCATATAATTCAAAATAAATATAAATATAGATCCAAATATCCTTGAATATGAATGATTGGATCGTTCGGATCCGTATCTAGTTTGGATATCATATATTCATAGATCCGTATCTAGTTTGGATATCATATATTCATATTGTTCAACTATAATATTTTTTTTCATTCCAATAATTAATTATAATTTCTAGCTTATAGATAAAAACATATTATTTTTTATCATAATTGGTTATTAGTTGAGCCTCATGCTAGGAATAGCTAAGAAAAAGTTGTAGTTTGTTGTTGTTCTAATTTACCCGCGTTTTCTTAAATTACTCCCTCTATTTTAAACTATAATTCATTCTATCTCTTTTTAGTGTATATCTAGGTATATCGCAATAGTAATATGTCTATAAAAATCAGAATGATTTATAATTTAGAATGGAGGGAGTACTAAATAGTGTTTATAGCAGCTATAATTATTCCACAAAAATAATGTATAGTAAGATATATATATAAATGACACTATTACAAGATAACATTCCAAATAACATTAGAATTATTAAGATAAAATTTTCTATTTGACACTAAAAAAATTTATGCTCTCTTATTTAATAACCAAACTTGAAATCTTTCTTATTTGTCTACCCTTTCAATTTTCCTTACCTATCTGATACTTCCATCGGTTTCAAGGTGTAATGATGAAAGGTCCTAATGGCTAGAGTGGGGTGAATTGCCTATAAAAATTTCTATAACAACACTTAACAAGGTGGTTAGACAATTATGAAGCGGAGCGAGTGTTGCGCTAGCCTACTAAAAAATACAAGCCATCTACCATAATTCTAGTTACTATAGTCTCTAATTCACACAAAGGGCTAAGTCACTACTAATAAGTTAGTGAGCTCTCAAAGAATAACTAAAGAGCCTCACTAACCACTACACAAACAAGAAAGGTAGCTCTCAAAACTAACTACATTAAAGAGCTTAGCTACACTAGAGAATGTAAATACAAGTGAGGGTAGTGAAGAGATACCGACGTGGCAAGCGATGATCAATCAATCACAAGAAAACCAATGAAATTCTCGGGACAAGATGACACAATGATTTATCCCCGAGTTTCACTTGCTTGCCGGTAAACTACGTCCTCGTTGTAGCGATTCACCCACTTGGAGGTTCACGCGCTAATAGGCATCACATGCCTAACCCGCAATCGGGTGCCGCACAACCAACACAAGATAGAGATCCACAGGCTACAAGCAATCCACAAAAGTACCTTTTGGCTCTTCGTCGGGGAAAGGTCAAGAACCCCTCATAATCACTACAATCGAAGCCGGAGACAATCACCTTCCTCCACTCGATGATCCTCGCTGCACCAAGCCGTCTAGGTGACGGCAACCACCAAGAGAAACAAGCGAAATCAGCAGAGAAACACAATCACTAAGTGCCTCTAGATGCAATCACTCAAGCAATGCACTTGGATTCACTCCCAATCTCACAAAGATGATGAATCAATGATGGAGATGAGTGGGAGGGCTTTGGCCAAGCTCACAAGGTTGCTATGTCAATATAAATGTCCAAGAGAGTGAGCTAGAGCTGGCCATGGGGCTTAAATAGAAGCCCCCACGAAATAGAGACATTGGGCTCTCACTACAACCCAACTCAAGGCGACCGGACGCACCGATCAGGTATGATCGGACGCACGCCTCAGTGTCTAGTCAACCATCGCCATCCACGTGTCACCTCCGTTCAACCTCGCGCGTACGATTCCAACGGTCAAATTCAAAACCTCGCGTGTTAATTTAAGACCAGACTCGTGGCAACACGACCTGACGCACCAACGTGGCATCCGATCGCTCCTGCGCCCGAGCCAGCCACGCAGTGACCGGACGCGCTGCTCCTCGTGGCTTCTCAGCGTTAGGTCAGTTCCAGTAAGCATCTAGAGGCGAAATTTCGCGACCGGATGTGTCAGATCACATGTGATCGGACGCGTCGGTGAGTTAGGTCAACTCTACCTCGCTCTGTTGCTTGCGTCATCGTACGTCATACATGACCAGACGCACCTCTGTCGTGTCAGGTCACTACTTGTGCTAGCGTCCGGTCAGGGACTGACGCCACGCTCTTCACTGCACCGATGACCAGACGCGTCGAACCCCGAGTCCGGTCAGTGCGTGACCTGCGTCCGGTCAGAGGAAAACAACCCCTCCACTTCACCAACTTCTCCACCCTTGAACAAATATGCCAACCACCAAGTGTATCACCTTGTACACGTGTGTTAGCATTTTTTTCACAAACAATTTCAAGGGTGTTAGCACTCTACTAGATCTAAATGAATATGCAATGAGTTAGAGCATCTAGTGGCACTTTGATAACCGCAGTTCGATACGAGTTTCACCTTTCTTAATAGTACGGCTATCTATCTTAAATATGATCACACCCACTAGGTGTCTTGATCACCAAAACAAAAGGGCCCTATCAAATTCACCTTTGCCTTGAGCCCATTTTATTTTTCTATTTCTTCCTTTTCAAGTTGAGCACTTGATCACCATGGCCATCACTACCATCAACAAGATCTTCATTTGCTCCACCACTTGGAATAGTGATACCTATCTCATGATCACTTAGAGCAAATAGGTTGGCACATAGGGTTTTATCAATTCACCAAAACCAAACTAGAGCTTTTAAACGGTGTTAAAATCTAATGTAAAAGACCGTTTTGCCCCTGCTGCCTCACGTGCCGCCATAGCCTCCTCACTGGCGGTGTGGTTGGAAGCCGACGCGACGCCTGGGCAGGGTGCGCAGGGGAAGCCGGCAGCCGGTTGCGCGGGGCATGGGTTGGCGGCCGGGGAAAGGGCATGCGGGCGAGACCGGGCATGCGTGGGCGGCGGCCTAGGTGCGAGCAATCTTCGGCGCCGCATGGGGCCGCTGGTGGTGGCAGCTCCGGGACATGAGGAGGCTGTGGCGACGCGTGAGGAGGCAGGGCGTGGGCGGTAGCAGGCCGTGGCAGCGCGTGGGGGCCACAGGGCGCACCGGCAACGGGCCACGATAGCGCGGGTGGCAGCGGCGACAGCTAACCACGGCGAGAGAGACGGCCAGTCACGGCGAGAAGAAAGGGAGAGAGAGAGAGGAAGAAGAAAGAGACAGAGGGCAAAAACGTCATTTCATAGCTGTTCTCTCACCTCCTAAGCCAGAAATAAATATTTTAATACGTCTGGTGTCCTTCAGCAAATTTGGCACAAAACTAGAGTGTTCGCCAGCAAATCAATCTTTTTCGGTGTCCGCTGGCTAAGCGACCTCACTTTCAGTATCCGCTAGCAATTTTTGCCATGTTTTTTTTCTTAATTTAAGTATGCTAGAGATAAGTTCTTCGAGAATAATTATATAATTGAATGCATATTTATACCCATTATTCATCATATATATGCTTAAATTTAATGTGATTACCATATGCCGCTATTGGAACTTAGCATCCGCAATAGTGCCTCCTATCTCGACACCAATTCACTAACAACTCGCACTATACACTTTTTAGTACCTTGTAGTTCACAGACTACAATGACTATTCTGCCTATATACGACCAAAACAACGCTTGACCTAGTATTAAGGTTTCGTATTTCTTAAGTTGCTGATTCCCACTTTCACATGCAAGACTGGTGAACAAGATAAGGAGATCTCACTTCTTTTCTTGTTTGGCTAAAAATAACCATGCACGCAAGATCTAAAGAGACTCGCATACACGTATTAACTTTGCAGGTTAGCTTCTCAAAGAAGATAGACAGCGTGAGGAATTCATTTCAGTTCTCTCTTTTTTTTCAAAAAAGAAAAAAGATACATAGCATGAGATGCAGACCAGACGTGTAATCCTTAATCATCCAGCATGACAGTGTTGCCAAATGAACGCACTTGGCGAGCCGTTAACTCGTTTATTTGGTTTTGCCATGGCCCATTAGCAATGAGCTTTGGGAGCTAGCTAGTGAGCAACGCACTTGGCGAGTCGTTTTTGGTCCCAGCGACGACTGAATTATAGCTTGATAGGTATGCATTTAATAGAATTGAAGAACTCGTAGATTTGTTTTTCAACTCTAGAGTAAACTAAAATTCGAATTTAATCAAAATCTTTGACCGGTATAGTATTGTTTCGGACCTCACCAAAATAGATAAATTTCACAGAAATTCGATCATTTCGGGCCTGAACCCTGGTAAACTCTCAATCACGCACTGTGATATGCCTCATAACTACCAGACCACACACAGTCATATAGACGCTAGCCAAAGCGACCGCGCGTGAAGTACCTGGCAGGCGACGACCATAACATCTGCTGGGACAGGAGTATTATGGCGTTGGCGTGTTAATTTGCTCCTGACAGGAGTATCTACGCGTGCACGAAACTGTATCGATGGCCTTTAAATATGCGTAGTCCCGTAACCCAGAACCCCGACACTAATAACACCACGGAGACAAACTGATTGGCTTAATGATGAGCTCAAGTAGAGTAATGGTTTGGCCGCCTGCTTTCGCTGCCTTGGGCGACAACGGAGGGATACTGTATATCCCGCCCGCTGCCTCCTTAGCTCATCACTGCCCCTCCAGCTGTGGGAACATCGACATCACCTACCCCTTCGGCATAGGAGCCGGCTGCTTCCGACGAGGCTTCGAGCTTACCTGCAACCACACCACTCAACCTCCAAAGTTGTTTCTGGGCAACAGCACAACTCAGGTTACTTACATAAGCATATGCCATATTCGTTTGGCTAATAAACCATGGTTGAAAGTACTGTTGGATGATTTGTTGTGAGAGAAAAATATTATTCTTTGGCTGAAAAAGTATGGCATATAAGCTAAGCGAACAGGACGATAGGAGACAGTAACTTAGTTTACGTCCCTGCTATGTTCTTCAACGGTACTAGCATGGAAGAATATGGTACGAACACCTACAATGTATCTTGGGATGCCCCGCTAAGGGTATTACTATCTCCAGTTATTATAACACTTTCTTCTTCCTTGGCTGCGATTTCGATGTTGACTTGTTTGACTCTATGAGAAACCCAATCAACACTACTGGAGACTGCCTCTTTGCCGAGGGCCTGAGGCCCTCGGCAAAGGCTCAT
This sequence comes from Miscanthus lutarioriparius, assembly GCA_904845875.1. Lineage (NCBI taxonomy): Eukaryota > Viridiplantae > Streptophyta > Magnoliopsida > Poales > Poaceae > Miscanthus > Miscanthus lutarioriparius. The sequence continues at coordinate 23,809,617 of CAJGYO010000008.1, forward strand.
TAACCCTCGACAAAGGCTTTGCCGAGGGCGGCCCTCGGCAAAGAGCTCTCAGAGAATTTTGAGTCGGCGAAGAGGGTCTTTGCCGAGGGCTCTTTATCGGGCACTCGGCAAAACCTTTGCCAAGGGCTGGAGCGGCACTCGGCAAAGAAAAGCAGCCGTCACGGCGCCGGCGCCTGGGACGGAGTCTTTGCCGAGGGCCGTCTCCGAGGGCCCTCGGCAAAGAATTATTCTTTTTTTTTTTGAAAAATCTTTGCCGAGAGCCTCCAACCATGGCCCTCGGCAAAGAAATGTTGCAGAATTTTTCCAAACAATCTTTGCCGAGGGCAATGGGACGGCCCTCGGCAAAGAATTATTCTTTTTTTTTGAAAAATCTTTGCCGAGGGCTTCCCCGCAGGCCCTCGGCAAAGAAATTTTAATTTTTTTTAAAAAAGTTCGGCAAAGAAATGTTCCAAAATTTTTTCAATAAATCTTTGCCGAGGGCAATGGGACGGCCCTTGGCAAAGGACCCTTCTTTGCCGAGGGCCTTGGTCATTGCCCTCGGCAAAGAGGCAGAAATTTAAAAAAAATTGTTTTTTGCATTCCATCGACACAAGCATTTCATATATATACATATATATATCAACCATCACACACACATATATATATATATATATATATATATATATATATATATATCACACAGAACCTATTTTCTCACAATTAAAGCTACCAACCAACCAACCTCAACGATCTGACTTTAAAAGCCTACAACAAATGCAGTGGGTTATGGCAGAAAATAATATCAAAATTAAACTGGAAGGTATTTGTCATGAGGACTTCGTTTTCTATTGCACAGAAGCCCGACAAGGCCATGCGATTTTGCCACTAAGTGCTTCTCTTCTCTGGGCCTGTTCGCTGGTTGGTGCTGGTGCTGGTTTGGGCTGGCTGGTGCTGGTTTTTTGTGAGAGGAAAACACTGTTGGCTGGCTGATTTGGGCTGGCTGAAACCAACAAGCGAACAGGCTGTCTGATTTAAGAGGTACTCATATCACTTGCCAAAACAAATAAAAGATGTGGAACTTTAGTTCATTATAAATTTATAACAGTGACTCAACAAAATATTTATATTGAAGTCTAAAATGGGAGGCACCAAGGCAAGTCAAAATGCATATAAACCAAAATAGTTGTATTCAAATCAACTTCATGTTTCCCAGCTCCTTTTCAGTAACTCAAGCTAAGTAGCTAGCAAGTAGCAACACTTTTTGAGTGGATCTGATCCTCGTCATCACGATATGGAATGCAGTGTTCAGACCTTGAGATTGTTTCCCTATAAAGAATTGCAAAGAGGGATTCCTCGAAGGATATATACCAATAAAAGAGCATGGCGTATTTTTTTCCTACTGCTTTGGCTAATTGTGTTTGATGTTTCAGTCATTCAGACTGCATTGTAATATCACAAGAACTATATTTCTTTTTCTTTTTCCTCACAAAAAAGGAATTGTATTTCTGCTAAAACAAAAACAAAAGACCCTGTAAAGAAGGTACAGATGAAAAAGAAATCATGAACCCAGGAACTTTGCTGCTACAATGCTACTCAAATTGCCAGCTGAAAAAGACATTGGGCATTGTTCTTCCAACATTTTTAGAGTATTATATTTTCCAGCGTATGGGGAACAGTGAAAAAAAAGAAGGGGCCAATTTTACCTTGGTTGATTTGCGCAGGGTAATTGAGGAAGGGAAGTGAGGCCTTGGTGAGGCCATTGGAGCCCATGAGCACGTCCGAGAGCCGGGTTCACCATATGCTTCACGAAAACCCCTGCACAAACGTAAAGTACCAGCTGAGCGCCTGAGCTGCAGGCACACGGCGAAACAATTCAGAAACGCATAGCAGCAAGTGATCACTTGCACTTCTTGCAGGTGGTACAGATGGAGGCATGCATGCATTGTAGTGCAGTCACAAGGTCACCTGAACTGAAGCCTCCTGTACATGTACTCCTGGAGCAAGACAAGAGCATGAATTAGCTAGCCACCAAAGATGATAATGTAACTGGGAGAATAATCGTGAGCTGAAAAAGTTTCACTGTCAAGAAAATTTATGCAGGAAGCGAAATTAAAGCATGGGGAAATTCTTCCAGGCAATTCAGAAAACCACGCTGACCAAGCAAGCATATAAAAGTCCATGACAACGGAAGCAAAAGGAGGGAAGAAAAAAATGGTGTATCTATGAGTTAAATCAACTTGAGAATATCTAGACATGTGGATCACAAGATCAGTAAGCTAAGGTTGCCTTAATCTCAGTTCAATATCCCTTCAAAAAAAGGATAATAAGTTTATTATGTCCCTGGAACTAAATCATTGACCTAAAAAAAGAATGAAAGCATGAATCAGTTCTTTAGCAAAAACACAACCACAAGATGCAAGCAACCACAGGCAACCTCTACTGAAAAAATCACTACAATAGAGAGAAGATTTCAAATTTGAGCTAATTATCATACAGAGTACAGGACCATCCTGCTTGTTGCATATTAGAAAAGGGAATGGACAGGATCTATTTACCTGTATACCATTGCACACACTGGTTGCAGTACCCTAATTATTAGATAACCATGTACCCTTTTAACACCAATTAAAACATTTTCAATAATGATTCTCTTTCTATATAGCAAACCATCTTTAAATGATTCTTAAATTATCCTAAATTATTCCTTATGCACACATAAAATTATTCTCATCTATTAAGCGCTCTTTTTGTTTTGCAACTCCAGCAACTCCAAGGCACTAAACTGGTAGGCGCTAAGCTATATGGATTACAAGAGTCAAAATACATGTAAAAAAATGGATCATCTGAGCCATTTCAACAAACACGTTGTGTGCAAGTGGGTCATACCATTGTCACTAATCAGATCCTCTTTATCAACAGCTCCATCACCAGTCTCAACTCCAAATACAAAATGTGATTTGGAACTGAAAGAAGCTTATTTATATGCAAAAAAAGAATCTCAATTGTAGACTGAGTCAAAATTTGCAAGCAATTTTATTGAATTAAAGAGCTACTTTGCTAGCTGTCTAGGCTACTGAATGATAATTCATTGTTGGTATATCCACTACTACAGATTTGATATATTGTCCCGGTTGGGAACTGGTTTTAGTCCCGGTTTCCCAACCGGGACTAGCGATCCGAGACTAAAGTGTTGTTCTTTAGTCCCGGTTTGCCACAACCGGGACTAAAGATCCTCCCAGCTTTAAAAAAAATAATGCCTCCCACCGCTGCGCCCCCTGAGATTCGAACCCAAGACCTCATGCACTGCCTCACGCGGAGCTTACCACCCCACCTACACAACACATCTAACAATGGATGGGATGCTTTCCTTTTGAACTAACCCATCGGAGGACCTTTAGTCCCGGTTGGTGTTACCAACCGGGACTAAAGGGTCTACCTTTAGTCTGGGTTGGTATTACCAACCGGGACTAAAGGTTGGAGGACTTTTTAGTCCCGGTTGGTGGCTCCAACCGGGAATAAAAGAACATTTAGTCCTGGTTGGTATTACTAACCGGGACTAAAGGTCCTTTAGTTTCGGGGGAAAAAATGTCGAGGCTAATGCTAAATTGAGACATCGTTCTAAAGTCTGTTCTCTAGTAGTGATCTCAACACGGATATCCACATACTCATCGATCATCTTGGCCTCCCCATTGCCCTCTTATCTGAAATGTCAGTCTCCTGAAATAGGCAACAAAAACAGGATCAATGAATCTTCAGATAAGTAGCAATCATTCCTTTTTCCGAACTGAAAGATGATCAATGATACATACCTTAAGCCCTTTTTATGACCATACAATTTTGTATGCACATGTGTGACAAATCTAAGTAGAAGCAGACCCAATGCATCCAGTACCAATGTATTTTTGAAGAAACGAACCAACTGGAAGGAAAACAATGTACTATACTTCACGTTGGCAGTTTGGCAATAGGTGGACAGTTTGGTCAGGAATACCTACAGCTGAAGTGCATACTAACATCTATGGAAGCTAATTTTTTTTAATCTTCAAAAACAAACATGCATACTAACATCTACGAAACTACTCAAAGTCCCGTTTATGAGGAATTGACTAAAAAGCTAAATCCAGTGCAAGGCACGAACTGAATGTATACCTTGTCATCCACGTAGCCACCGCTGCTATTGCTGGCGAGCGTCTCCAGGCGGGAGCTGGGCACCGCCACCGCGGGCGAGGTCGGCGCTGGGCGGACGCGACCTGCAGCACAGGCAGCTAGGGCTTACTGTATCACGTGAGCAGCTGCGGAGCAGAGGGACGGAGAGTGAGGAGGGAGCGCCAGAGGGCAGCCACGACGGCGGCCACCGGCGAGGCGGCCATGGCCATGGCGCCGTGGCCGGGATGAGCACCACCGGGCCCATGGGCGAGGCCGCGCCGCAGCCTGGGGACGCCGTCGTCGCGCCGCCAGCGCCTGGCGCCGTGAGGGCACGCCGCGACACGAGGGGGAGATTGAGGAGGAGGAGGACGGCCAGCAATGGCCGGGCGGCCTGGGCGGCGATTCGGCCGGGCGCGAGGCTGCAGCGGCGGGGGTGGGCGCGGGGGAGCGGGCATGGATGGGGGCGTGAGGGTTGGGCCGCGCGGGGTTGGGCCGGTGGCCTTTTATGGCAAATTTTTATTTTATTTTTGAAAATCGCAAAGGCCACTTTGTCGAGTGCCCTCTATGGCACTCGGCAAAATATTTTTTTTATTTATTTTGGGTCCAAATTTTTTTCTGGGGCCTTGTGACAGTATTTCAAACTCTATTTTAAAATTTGTGGCAATTTTGACTTTTTTTGATATATTTCATTAGTTTATTTCGTTTCGTCGAATTTTTTAGGATATTTCAAATTTGAACTGCAGGTACATGGAATAATAGACTTTGGTCATCCAAAAATTGATACTCATGATATTTAGGGTATGTTTAGGCCGTATCCAGGAACTCACATGAAATCTCGAGCATCTCGTTGACGTAACAAGTCGAGGTACTTGCCGGAAATGTGATTTTAAATTATATAAAATGCAAACAAAGTCCGAAAATCACGAAACTTGTCGAGGCGTCGTGCTATCGCATGTGGAGGCTGTGGTAAAAATTTGAGAAGGTTTCAAGCAAGTTGTGACATCGGATGTCAAAAACTCAGACATCTCCACATGTGATCACATGCGATCACATATGGAGATGTCTGGGTTTTAGGCATCCGACGTCACAACTTGCTCGAAACTTTCTCAAATTTTTTTTAGGCATCCGACGTCACAACTTGCTCGAAACTTTCTCAAATTTTTACCACAGCCTACACATGCGATAACATGACACCTCGACAAGTTTCATGATTTTCGAACTTCGTATGGATTTTATATAATTTAAAAACACTTTTCCGACAAGTTCCTCGTCATGTTACGTGAAGAAGATGCCCAAAATTTGATGCGAATTCGTGGATAGGGACTCAACATACACCAAATACCATGAATAACATTTTTCGAATCACTAAATTGCATTATTCCATCCACCTGCAGTTCAAATTTGAAATATTCGAAAAAAATCAACGAAAAGAAATAAATTAGGGAAATATATCAAAAAAGTCAAAATTGGCCCAAATTTTAAAATTGAGTTTTAAATAATGTATTATAGCACCACAAAAAAATTAGGTTCAAAAAACCAAAAAAAAAATCTTTACCGAGGGCCTAGCCTGGCCCTCGGTAAAGGGGGTCTTTGCCGAGGGCCTCACCAATGGCCCTCGGCAAAGAATATTTAAATAAAAAATAAAAAATCTTTGCCGAGGGCCTAGGCTGGCCCTCGGCAAAGGGGGTCTTTGTCGAGGGCCTGACCAATGGCCCTCGGCAAAGAATATTTAAAAAAAAAATCTTTGCCGAGTGCCTGACGGCGGGCACTTGGCAAAGACTGACGCCAGTGGCCGCCGTGACCCATCCGGCCATATTTGCCGAGGGCCAATTTGCCGAGGGCTAAGCCCTCAGCAAAGATTTATTTTGCCGAGGACCGTTTCTTTGGCGAGGGCCTAGCTTTGCCGAGGGCTCCTCGGGCTGGCCCTCGGCAAAGACCCCCTTTGCCGAGTGCCCGAGATCTAGCCCTCGGCAAATCCAGAAGCCCTCGGCAAAGAGGCCGTCTCCAGTAGTGCAACTCCTGCATGAGCAGGTGCCACGGCAAGGTATTGCCGAATCAAGGGCCTTGCAATGGTTTTGGTTGCTGTTCCATCCGTCTACAAAACGACATCTCAGGCTTTCAAGGAACAATTGTTCGGGCTGATAATATGGCAGCACAGTCACATCCTCTGCACCCTGGCATCATGGCTTTCATGTCGATTGGAGATCATTACATGGAAAATGCGACTGATCTTTTCTCAAGTTGGACAAATGCAAGCAAGATTGATGACGCTGCACTTTGGGTTGCCATCATGGACCAACCAAGCTGCAAAATCGCGCAGATGAACAAGGCAAGCTATGCTTGTGGTGGCACCGACAGCATTTGTAGAAATGCATCACATGGAGGTTACACCTGCGACTGCTCCAATGATTTTTACACGTCCAATGCTTACCTTTCAGATGGATGCATGCTGAAACAAGTTTCTACTTGCTTGCTTTTCTCAAAAAAAATGAAAATATCACAAACATGTCATTTCAATCATCTTGTTCTTACTCCTTGTCAATTTATTATGGTGCAGATTACAACCCGAAGCCTAAAGAGCATTGCCGGAGGTCATGTGGAAACATGACCATTCCCTTCCCTTTCGGCCTCGAAGAAGATTGTTATGGAAACAAAAGGTTCAAGCTTAATTGTACAGCAGGTAACACTACACTTTTCAGCTCAGGAAGTGCACAATATCACGTGATTAATGTGTCGTAGAAGATGGGACTCTGATTGTCAGCAACACACTAAACAACAATGCAAGCTCCATGAAAGAAATGGTAATAGTTAATACCAACGAGCAAGGAGATACTGACTTCGAGGGCCCTGTCGAAGATCAATTTGATTTTTCTATGGAATATTGACATTGTTATAAGATGGGCAATAACCAATTCAACTTGTCAGCAAGCTAAGCAGAATAATAGCAACTATGCATGCCGTAGCACAAACAGTTCTTGTCTACACGTAACCCATGGGGGCATATTTATGGGGTATCGTTGCAATTGTTCTTCCGGCGTCCAAGGAAATCCGTACATACAGGGCGCCTGCAAAAGTACGTCCCTCTCATCGATCAATAGTTCAGTACGTCTACAGAGCATTACATCACTCATACCCAAAATGGAATGCATATTAGTCGGATCACATGCTCTAACAGAGCTGTAATTCAAAGTTCAATCGGATCAAATTATATAAACATTGGATTTGTTTTCAGCATAGTATAATACAAGAATATATGATACTCTCACAATTCGAAATTACAAGACATTTTGGTTTTTCTAGATATATAGTTTTTGCTATGCACTTACTTATACACTAATGTCTAGATACATAGTAAAATCAATATATATAGAAAAGCTAAAACATCTTATAATTTAGAACGGAGAGAGTATATTTGTAAGGGTCAATATAAATATTGAATAACAAATTAGATGTCTACAGATATTGATGAATGCTCGCTGCCAAACTACTGCAATGGCACATGTGAAAATATCCCTGGAAGCTATAAATGCACGCCATGCCATCACAGTAAAGAATTTGATTCTATTAAGGGGCAGTGTGTCATATCGACTAAGCAACGGAACCTTCTTTTGGGTAAGTCATAGCAAACAAATTCCCCTTGCAATTACATTTTGTAACATTAACATGGTCTTATAACCACAGCAAATGCATATAGGTATTGCAATTGGAATTGGTTGCGGCCTTGGCTCCATATTTCTTGCATTGGGTGCAATTCTACTTGTCAATAAGTGGAAGAAAGGCACCCAAAAGAGAATCCGACCAGCATACTTCAAGAAAAATCAAGGTTTGCTATTGGAGCAACTGATCTCAGATGAAAGCGCTACAAGCAAAACAAAGATATTCTCATTGGAGGAACTAGAGGAGGCGACTAACAACTTTGATGCTACGCGTGTTCTTGGTAGTGGAGGACATGGAACAGTTTATAAAGGGAAACTGTTTGGTTGCTGCCTAGAAGATGTGGTGCCCTTGCTTGTATATGAATTCATTTCAAATGGAACTCTTAATGAACTTCTTCACACTGATACTACATTAAAATGCTTGCTTTCATGGGATGATCGCATTAGGATTGCAACAGAACCAGCAGGGGCTTTTGCTTATCTACACTCAGCAGCTACAATACCAATTTTCCACAGAGATGTCAAGTCTTCAAATATACTATTGGATGACAACTTCACCACAAAGGTTTCAGATTTTGCTACTTCAAGATCTCTTTCACTTGATGAGACCCATGTGGTGACAATTGTTCAAGGAACATTCGCTTACTTGGATCTACAGTATTATCATACCGGTCAACTAACTGAGAAGAGCGATGTATACAGTTTTGGAGTAATACTTGTGGAACTTTTGACAAGAAAGAAGCCAATTTTTATTGATGATGTAGGTGCAAAGCAAAGCTTGTCCCATTTCTTCATTGAAGGACTTCACCAAGGGTCTCTTATTGAAATAATGGATACTCAAGTTGTGGAAGAAGCAGACCAGGAAGAGATTAGTGAGATTGCTTTACTTACAAAAGCGTGCTTAAGGGTCAAAGGAGGAGAGCGACCGACTATGAAAGAACTAGAAATGAGGCTACAATTCCTAAGAACAAAGAGGCTATAAAAAAGACAACATTTACTTGAACAAGGAGGAGATATTGAGCCTTTGTTATGTGCAGAAGCTAAGAATTCGCTCGACCATATCAACCTTGTTAATGCTACCCATATACAGCCTGTTCGCTAATTGGTTTCTGGGCTGATAAGTCCGGCTGGTGCTGATTTGTTGTGAGAGAAAAACACTGTATCATAGCTAATAAGTCCTGGCTGAAACCAACAAACGAACAGGCTGATAATACCTCAAGAGACCTCTAGGTGCTACAGTTTGGAGCAAGAATGTGTGTCTTCGTTTAGGCCACGCTAACTACATTTGTGCTAGATAATAAAGGGCTTTGCTTAGATACTGATTTATCTAAGATATAATATATTGTGAGCGCGCGTGGGAATAGTACCTATCTTCAGAATATTTTGTACCAACTATCGGTAATGCATGAAGCGATACATTTCATTGACAAATGACCATGGCGCAAGGGGGCCTACCAATTGAAGGAGACGACAGTAGCCAAGGCCCAAGGCCGCGGGGGACGCATCAACCGGCTGTTCGTGCTGGGAGCGTCGGAGGAAAGAGGCGGAGGGCCTGTTCCGCTTGGCAGAGCCTCTACCGACTACGGCGACCTATGAACACCTAAGTACGGCGCTCGGCAGAGTCGCGGCGAGGAGTCGAGGTGCTCGAGGACGGAGCAGGCATTGGCACAGAAATTGGGCCTGAAAGGATTTTCCTTGATGGGCCAGGGAGATGCTTTCATAACTATGGCCCAAGAACTGCTGTCGGCAGCGTGGGTCAAGGACTTTTAACACGCCAAGCATCCATCCAACCAGCAGCATGCTCGCCGCGCTGGGGCCTCATGTCCGGACAATCCTTACTCCCAATTCAGTGCGGTTAGTTCTTTGCCTTGACCATTTGCCAGCAGCTTCGGCCAAGGACGACGAGGAGCCTAGATGCAAGCCAATGCTAAGTGAGATACTTATTACTTCATGGTACGAGCATGAAGCAGCAAGGACACAGGCTTAGCTGTCTGTGCTCGACTGCTCGTCCAGCCCCCGTTGCGCCTGCAGCTAGCGCATGTACGCCGGATGAGTTTAACACAAATCTTCTAGTAGTGTCGATTTGCTTCCCTGAGCTTTTTGCTGAATTTAAAAAGCACTATCAAATTCGAATACCGGACAACGCACTCCTTTTAACTTTCAAAACCTGAAATTCGGAGATGACCTCGTCCCTCTCGCAGCTGGTCTCCAGGAGTCAAGTGCATGCACTCCAAGCAGAACACGCAATCGGCTGCACAAGGCCTTGCAAGCGGGACGGTGGATTTCAGAGATCATTTGTGGTGTCTCAGTCCAGGCGCTGGTACAGTACCTAAACCTCTGGGATCGACTGACAGAAGTAAACTTGAGGCAAGGGTGACTGATAAGCTCATTTGGCGCCGCTCTCTGAGTTGGGAGTTCAACACTTCAGCTCCAAGTTGTCCTACACAGCTCTTCATTATCTTGGATCCCTACCTTTTGAATTGAAGAGGAAGTTTAAAGTACTTCTTCCGTCCTAAAATAAATATATATCTCGCTTCCCGAGAAGTCAAAATTTTTAAGTTTGATTAAATTTATAAAAATATACTAATATTTATGATGTATACTAACAATCGTTAGATTGAATATGAGTATACTTTTATAATAACTTATTTGAAGATATAAATATTGATACTATTTTCTATATTCTTAGTCAAACTTAAAAAAGTTTGTCTCCTCGAAAAATGATATGCGTATTTATTTTTTAAATATATTTTAGTACTCCCTTTGTCCCAAAAAACATCATCGCAACATTTGAAGTACATCCAGAAAAGAATAATGTTTTAGACATAGGTCCCACTTAACATTCCTTTTCCGTGGCTATCCGCACGCCCCATCCCTCCCTCGTCGTTCTCTGTTTCTCCCTCCCTAGCTCCTATTTTCCTCCGCCCTCTCCTCTTCCTCTTCACCGGTGAACCCCTCTTCTTCTCCTCCGCCGGTCGCCCTCCTCTTCTCTTCCATCGGTGGGAGGCCGGCGCACACCCTCCTCTTCTTCTCCGTCAGCGTGGAGGTGACACTGCCTGGCGAGGCTACATCGGGGCGGCGGAGATCCGTCCCCTCCCTCCTCTGCACCTCCGATGTCTGTCAGTAGCCTCTCCTCTCTCACCGTTCGAGAGAAGGCTCAGACGAAGAGGGCACGGAGTCGCTAGATCTGGAGTGGGCTACGGGCTCCCTTTGCAGTGCTCAACAAGGAATGGACCAGCAGCAAGGCGAGGCGAGGCGGCCACCAGCCACCATGTGGATCTGAAATTTTGAATGTGAACGGGAGAAGAGAACATGGTAGAGACATTGTGGGGCTATTTTGGTCTTTTTTCCTTGCTTATTGGTTCTGCTCATTCCTAGAATGACACTAATTCTGAGACGGTAATTCTGAGATGGAGGGAGTACGTTCTAGAGAGTCAAGTTGACAAAAGCTTCTGCTGCCCAGCATACTGTTCCATACACCATACTATAGTCGGTCCTCGCGATTGCTAGCTGTAGAAAGAGTAAACGCCAATATCACATCAGCCTTGCTGTAAGGATTGAGAAATGTATGGACAGACTAAACGCTGAATTAGTTTTAGTCATTTCAGCCGCTGCTCATAATACAGAGACGGAAACTCGTGAGAAGACTCAAAACTCCATCGACTATGTAAGTGGTTCTAACCCCCCCTGTCCACATAAGAATGTGCGAGTAGGAGTAATTTTAAGTTAATGTGTCTAAAGTTTAATTAAATATATGGATAAAAATATTAATGTTTATGGCATTAGATAAATATAGTATAAAAATATATCTTATGACAAATCAAATGAAACGTATTTAATATTATATTAATATTTTTACTTATAGTTAGTTAAATTTCAAATATTTTAATTTGGTATTATACTAGAATTGCATTCTTTTATGGACAGTCGGAGTATATAGTTAGTCCGCTATATTGGTAAAGTGGGGAAACATTAGCAAAAATAAGACACAGGGATTTCATCTATTGCTTCTAATTTTAGCGTCCGCTTTTTCATTATGCTTGTTTGGATTCCATGAAATTAAAACCAATATCTAGAAAGTGCTTCTTATTTTATTATTAGATTATTTTCAATTTCTCTTAATTCCAAGACACCAAACAGGGCAAAGAAATCTAGTTTAAACTCTAAAAAGTTAGGGATATACTTGAACTCATCTGTCTCTAGAAATCATTTTCCCAGAATTATTAGTTATGTTGCTTCTTACCAATGCGCCTCAGAGTGACTTGAAACTAAGTGGTTGATATTTTCCATTTGTATTCACTTTAGCGAACATTGTAATGCATATTTGAGATCCTAAACGAACTTAAATAAAAAAAGTTTGAATTGAAAAGCTTTAAATCACTTCAATTACAACTTTGGTGTAGGTCGTTTCTCCCTCTGAAATCATTGGGAAATGTAAAAAAAAATATGAATAGCAAAATCATTAATCTTAAAACATAAATTTTGGGTCCTAAATGAATTCAAATGACAAAGTCATCAACTATAAAGTTGCATACATCTTCTGGTACTACAACTTTGGTTTATGTCGTTTCTCCTTCCAAGGTCATTTGAAAAATTCAATAAAATATGAATATCAAAATCATTAATCTTAAAACATAAATTTTGGGTCCTAAATGATTTCAAATAAAAAAGTCATCAACTAAAAAGTCCATATATCTTCCAGCACTACAACTTTGGTTTAGGTCGTTTCTCCATCCGAGATACTTTGAAATTTTTTGAAAAAAAATAAATTTCAGAATCTAAAAACTTCAAACATAATTCCTGGGCACTACAAAATGTAGTCATGTACAAAGTTGTAGGTCCCTTTGAGTACTGCAACTTTGGTTTTGTTTCTCCATTTGAGGACATTTAAAAAATTAATATCGAATTTCAAATTATAAAAACTTAACACAAAATTTTCTGACCTTAAATGATTTCAAATGGAAAAATCGCCAGCTACAACATTGTAGATCTCTTTGAGTACTAAAACCTTGGTACAAGACCTTTTTGAGGCAGGACAAATTGTCAACTACCTCTAAAAAATCCATTTCTGAGTCGGCTAGAATTCCCAACCCCCTCTAGAAATACCACCATTTTCTAGGAGCGTTCGAAAAGTCTAGGTGCCTCTAAAAATTGCATTTTTGGAGGTGGTTTGGTTTGCCAACCAACCTCTAAAAATAGGAAGCATTTCTAGAGGTGGCTCAAAAGCCTAGCTACCTCTAAAATCGATTTATAGTGGCAAACCATTTTTAGAGGCGGATTTTGATAGAGCCGCCTCTACACAAAAAAGAAGGCGCCTCTAAAAAATGGTTTATATGTAGTAGTGATACAAGCTATTAGGAATTATTTTACATGTTCCACAATGTTTATCCGGTTCTCATGGCTAAGAAGCAAGATTCTTGATTAATATTTGTTGTATTTTGCATCATATTTGTTTTTTACACAAAAATATATAGATTTTTGGTACTTCATCTATGTCATAAGAATAAGAAATAATTTAATTTCATAAAAAAACTTTAAGTTTTGTGTCACCTTGGTAAGCATACTGAATAAATATTATGAAGTAGAGGTACTAGTTTAGACTTAATAAAGTTCTTTAAAATATTGGAGCAACCGATCAAGGAATCTCATGAGCAATTTTATTTTTCCCAATACATCGAGAGATCTTGGATCTTTACATCGAGAGCGTTTGGTTTATAATTTGTACTCCCTCTATTCTAAATTGTAAGTCGTTTTGATTTTCTAGATTTATACTTTTTACTTATATGTAGACATAGTGTATATCTAGGTGTATAGTAAAAGATATATATATCTAGAAAAGCCGAAACGACTTACAATTTTGAACGGAAAGACCACTAAGTATGAATATTTATATACAACCCACTTTATGTAGTCTACAAATACATATTAGATACCTACTCGAATATGAAGCTGCAGTATGTGCAAACAAACCAAAGTGGGCCTTTTATTTTGATGCTATATAACTAACTCCCACCAAGAGTATGCCTTATCATCTTTTTCAAATTATAGTTTAATTTAGTGTTGTCGTACATCTCTGATTTTGATCAAGTTTATGAAAAAACTATCAATATTTACAACATCAAATTAGTTGTCAATGAAAATATGTCTTGGTAGTGTATTTATTTGAACATGTAAATATTACTATAGCTCTCTAAAAACTCAGTCAAAGATAGAAAAAAAAGAACAAAGCTAAAGAAACTATGATTTGCCTCGGAGTCGGAGAGAGTACATATGCAAGAATTTCACTTCAAAAATGTATTTTGATTGACTCGTGACTAGGTGGCAATTCAAAGTCTACCCTGGTAAACTCTCAATCACGCACTGAATGATGAATGTGATATATGCCCACATAACTACCACAGCACTCACAGTCCAGAGTCCAGCCGCTAGCGATCGTACGACCCGGCGCCGGCGGAATGGACCAGCAGCAAGGCGAGGTGAGTCGAGGCATGCCGGCCACCGGCCACCGTGTGGATCTGAAATTTTGAATGTGAACGGGAGAAGAGAACATGACAGAGACATTGTGGGGCTATTTTGATCTTTTTCCTTGCTTATTGGTTGTCGTGCTCGTTCCTAGAATGACAATAATTCTGAGACGGAAATTCTGAGATGGAGGGAGTACGTTCTAGAGAGTCAAGTAGACAAAAGCTTCTGCTGCCCAGCATACTGTTCCATACACCATACTATAGTCGGTCATCGCAATTGCTGGCTGTAGAAAGAGTAAACGCCACTATCACATCAGCCTTGCTGTAAGGATTGAGAAATGTATGGACAGACTAAACGCTGAATTAATTTCAGTTATTTCAGCTGCAGCTCATAATACAAAGACGGTAACTCGTGAGAAGACTCAAAACTCCATCGACCATGTAAGTGGTTCTAACCCCCTGTCCACCAAAGAATGTGCGAGTAGGAGTAATTTTAAGTTAATGTGTCTAAAGTTTAATTAAATATATAGATAAAAATATTAATGTTTATGGCATTAGATAAATATAGTATAAAAATATATCTTATGACAAATCAAATGATACGTATTTAATATTATATTAATATTTTTATTTATAGTTAGTTAAATTTAAAATATTTTAACTTGGTATTATACTAGAATTGCATTCTTTTATGGACAGTGGGAGTATATAGTTAGTCTGCTATATTGGTAAAGTGGGGAAACATTAGCAAAAATAAGACACAGGGATTTCATCTATTGCTTCTAATTTTAGCGTCGGCTTTTTCATTATGCTTGTTTGGATTCCATGAAATGAAAACCAATATCTAGAAAGTGCTTCTTATTTTATTATCAGATTATTTTCAATTTCTCTTAATTCCAAGACACCAAGCAGGGCAAAGAAATCTAGTTTAAACTCTAAAAAGTTAGGGATATACTAGAACTCAACTGTCTCTAGAAATCATTTTTCCAGAATTATTAGTTATGTTGCTTCTTACCAATGCGCCTCAGAGTGACTTGTAACTAACTAAGTGGTTGATATTTTCCTTTTGTATTCACTTTAGCAAACATTGTAATGCATATTTGAGATCCTAAACGAACTTAAATAAAAAAAGTTTGAATTGAAAAGCTTTAAATCACTTCAATTACAACTTTGGTGTAGGTCGTTTCTCTCTCTGAAGTCATTGGGAATTGTAAAAAAATATGAATAGCAAAATCATTAATCTTAAAACATAAATTTTGGATCCTAAATGAATTCAAATGACAAAGTCATCAACTATAAAGTTGCATATATCTTCCAGTACTACAACTTTGGTTTATGTCGTTTCTCCTTCCAAGGTCATTTGAAAAATTCAAAAAAATATGAATATCAAAATCATTAATCTTAAAACATAAATTTTGGGTCCTAAATGATTTCAAATAAAAAAGTCATCAACTAAAAAGTGCATATATCTTCCGGCACTACAACTTTGGTTTTGGTCGTTTCGCCATCTGAGATACTTTGAATTTTTTTCTAAAAAAAATAAATTTCAAAATCTAAAAACTTCAAACATAATTCCTGGGCACTACAAAATGTAGCCATGTACAAAGTTGTAGATCCCTTTGAGTACTGCAACTATGGTTTTGTTTCTCCATTTAAGGATATTTAAAAAATTAATATCGAATTTCAAATTATAAAAACTTAAAACAAAATTTTCTAACCTTAAATGATTTCAAAAAGAAAAATCGTTAGCTACAACATTGTAGATCTCTGAGTACTAAAACTTTGTTACAAGACCTTTTTGAGGCACGCCAAATTTTAGTGTTGTCGTACATCTCTGATTTTGATCAAGTTTATGAAAAAGCTATCAATATTTACAACATCAAATTAGTTGTCAATGAAAATATGTCTTGGTAGTGTTTTTATTTGAACATGTAAATATTACTATAGCTCTCTAAAAACTCAGTCAAAGATAGAAAAAAAAAGAGAACAAAGTTAAAGAAACTCTGATTTGCCTCGGAGTCGGAGAGAGTACATATGCAAGAATTGCACTTCAAAAATGTATTTTGATTGACTCGTGACTAGGTGGCAATTCAAAGTCTACCCTGGTAAACTCTCAATCACGCATTGAATGATGAATGTGATGTATGGCCACATAACTACCACAGCACTCACAGTCCAGAGTCCAGCCGCTAGCGATCGTACGACCCGGCGCCGGCGGGCGGGCGACGACAGCTTTATACAGTATCTGCGCATGCACGAAACCGTATCTATAGCTTTTAAATATGAGTAGTAGTTCCGGTAACGGAGAATATAATCCCGACACTAAACACCACGCAGACAAGCTGATTGGCTTAATGATGAGCTCGAGTAGAGTAATGGTTTGTGCCATGGTGTTCGCTCTGGCGTGCTTGGCGTTGCCGGCCATGCCACCTGCATCCGCAAATGACGGAGGGATACTGTATGTCCCGTCCGCTGCCACCATAGCTAGTCACTGCCCCTCCAGCTGCGGGGACATCAACATCTCCTACCCCTTCGGCATAGGGGCCGGCTGCTTCCGACGTGGCTTTCAGTTCGAGCTTACTTGCAACCACACCACTCAACCTCCAAAATTGTTTCTGGGTAACAGCACAATTCAGATTACTTACATTTATGGTTCCTCGGTATACATCCCAGCTATGTTCTTCAACAGTAGCTTGGAAGAATCTGGTACGAACACCCACAATATATCTTGGAATGCCCCCGCCAAGGGTATTACTATCCCCGGTTATATCACTTTCTTCTTCCTTGGCTGCGATTTTGATGTTGACTTGTTTGACTCTGTGAGGAACCCTATCGGCTCCTGCATGAGCAGGTGCCACGGCAAGGTATTGCCGAACCAAGGGCCTTGCGATAGGTTTGGTTGCTGTTCCATCAGTCTACAAAACGACATCTCAGGCTTTCAAGGAACAATTGTTCGGGCTGATAATATGGCAGCACAGTCAGATCCTCTGCACCCTGGCATCATGGCTTTCATGTCGATTAAAGATTATTACATGGAAAATGTGACTGATCTTTTCTCAGGTTGGACAAATGCAAGCAAGATTGAGGACGCTGCACTTTGGGTTACAGATATTGATGAATGCTCACTGCCAAACTACTGCAAAGGTACATGTCAAAACATTTATGGAAGCTATAGGTGCACACCGTGCTCTCATACCCAAGAATTTGATTTCATCAAGCGGCGTTGTGTTACATCAGCTAAGCAACGAAATCTTCTTTTAGGTAAGCCATAGCATACAAAACTCCCTTGAAATTATAATTTGTAAACGTTAACATGATTCCATAACAACAACAAATGCATATAGGTATTGCAATTGGAACTGGTTGTGGCCTTGGCTCCATATTTATTGGATTGGGTCTAATTCTACTTGCCAATAAGTGGAAGAAAGGCATCCAAAAGAGACTTCGGCGAGCATACTTCAAGAAAAATCAAGGTTTGCTATTGGAGCAACTGATCTCAGATGAAAGCGCTGCAAGCAAAACAAAGATATTCTCATTGGAGGAACTAGAGGAGGCGACTAACAAGTTTGATGCTACTCGTGTTTTGGTCGTGGAGGACATGGAACAGTTTATAAAGGGATTCTATCAGACCAACGTGTGGTGGCCGTAAAAAATCCAAAACAGTGGAGTAAACAGAGATAGACCAATTTATCAATGAAGTTGTCATTTTGTCCCAAATCATCCATCGTAATGTGGTGAAACTGTTTGGTTGCTGCCTAGAAGATGAAGTTCCCTTGCTTGTCTATGAGTTCATTTCAAATGGCAATCTGTATGAACTTCTTCACATGGATACTACAGTAAAATGCTTACTTTCATGGGATGATCGCCTGAGGATTGCAGTGGAAGCATCCAGGGCTTTGGCTTATCTACACTCAGCAGCTACAATGCCAATTTTTCACAGAGATGTCAAGTCTTCAAATATACTCTTGGATGACAACTTCACCACAAAGGTTTCAGATTTTGGTGCTTCAAGATCCCTTTCACTTGATGAGACCCATGTGCTGACAATTGTTCAAGGAACATTTGGTTACTTGGATCCAGAGTATTATCATACCGGTCAACTAACGGAGAAGAGTGATGTATACAGTTTTGGAGTAATCCTTGTGGAACTCTTGACAAGAAAGAAGCCAATTTTTATTAATGATTTAGGTGCAAAGTAAAGTTTGTCCCATTTCTTCATTGAAGGACTTCACCAAGGGTCTCTTATTGAAATAATGGATAGTCAAGTTGTGGAAGAAGCAGACCAGGAAGAGATTAGTGAAATTGCCTCACTTGCAAAAGCATGCTTAAGGGTAAAAGGAGGAGAGCGACCGTCTATGAAAGAAGTGGAGATGAGGTTGCAATTCTTAAGAACAATGAGGCTGAGAAAAAGACATCATTTACCCGAAAAAGATGGAGATATTGAGCCTTTGCTATGTGGAAAATCTAAGAACTCACTTAAACATATCGATCTTATTAATGCTGCATATATACCGCCTCAAGAGACCTCGAGATGCTACAGTTTGGAACAAGAATTTGTATCTTCGTTTAGGCGACGCTAACTGCATTAGGGTAAGATTATAGAGGGCTTGCTTATATACTACTGCACCTGAGATATCATATATTTAGAAGTTGCATTTAATTTCATATCTTTGGATGAGATTGTATCACACAGATTCATTTTCTGTGTAATATACACAATGTATTGTAGACCAGATGGCTTGTATCCTTCTATATGATCGGCCTGTATCCCTTCTATATATTTCTGTAAATGCATATAGAGTATAACATCAAGTCCCTGCATTAAAGATAAAGTTCTATAAGAACATATTTGTGGTTGTCGACAATTCTATTGATAATTTGTTATCAATTGCCAATTGCTCAATCAGTGGCTCCGGTAGGCATCAGACTAATACATGATTTCAACTACGACACGTTGCTGCACTTTTTGTCATAATCAGGCTAGCACATGATTCCAGTAGGCATCAGACTAATGTGAATTGACACTCATGTATGAGAACAGAAAGATATGGCAAACTCACTCTTCCCTTCAATGCCCTTGCATGACAGTACCAACTTCGTTGTCCTTTCATGACATTATCAATAGCACGGCCATCACGTGTATTCAACACAGAACTTCAAAGTCGCATTTGCAGATATGAAAGTATGTACAAGTCTACCCTACAGATGCAACTCATCTGCATATGGAAAATCTGAATTACTAGCTTGTCGCATTTTAGACTTTTAAAACTTCTGCAAGTGTGAGCACGCGTGGATCATCAGTACCTATATTTTGAATATTTTGTACCAACTATCGGTATTACATACATGAAGCAATACATTCCACTGAAAATGACCATGGCGCAAGGGAGCCTACCAATTCAAGGAGACAACAGTAGCCAAGGCAACGGGGGATGCCTCAACCGGGTGCTTGTGCTGGGAGCCATGGAGGGGAGAGGAGGAGATCCCAAGCCCAAGGGGAGCAGTGGAGCAGGCCCCGCTCAGGCGCTCAGCCTGTTCCGCTTGCTCTACTGACTAGCGACTACCGACCCTGCGGCGACCTATGAACAACAAAGTGCGGCACTCGGCAGCGTCGGCGGCGAGGAGTCGAGGACGGAGCAAGTAGAATTGGTTGGCTTGGCGCAGGAATTGTTGGGCCTCAAAAGATTTTCTTCAGTGGGTCAGGGTGGTGCTTGCGTAAATGTGGCCCAAGAACTGCTGTGGGCAGCATGGCTCAAGGACGATTTTTAACACGGCAAGCATCCTGGTAGCCAGCATGCTCAATGTGCTTGGGCCTCATCTCACCAGACAATCCTACTTCCAATTCAGTTTTGTTGGTTCTTTGCCTCGATTTGCCAGCAGGTTCTTCCTTAAGAAAGTCACTGGATCACCTAACATGATCCAAGTTATGGCTCTGACCACACTGCAGTGCCTGCAGGCATGACCCTAGTGATTGGGCCATGGTATAGCCGTATAGTGTAAAGAACCATCCAAATGTTTAAAGCCTGCTCTCTGTTTAGGCATCTTTTCATAAACTGATTCTCTCAGTCCATATGGATTAGAGTGAAAAATGTACTAATTTTCCACCTTGAATTCAAGGCCATTGCTAATGTGGTAGCCACAGGAGAGTCACGCCTAACGTAATAACCCATAAACTTCTGAGAAGCAATGGGGCCCTTAGTAGTGATATTTTGGTTTTGTCATTTTCCATACCTACGAACGACGATCATGATGAATTAGTGGGTTGATAGTGGTAGATGTTTCAAGCGGACAGACTTGACTCGACTAAGAGCATTATCTCTATTAGCCTCTCGATAATCTATACTCGACTAAGAGCAGGGTTTTCCTTAAGTCACTAGATCACATAACATGATCCAAGTTATGGCTCTGAACACACTGCAGTGCCTGCAAGCGTGACCCTAGTAATTGGGCCGTGGTATAGTGTAACCAAATGTTTAAAGCACTACTCTGCAAATCCAATGCTAAGCACAGGCACATTTCAGTTGTCAGATGATATGAAGTTATGAACTTTGTTCTAAATTTAGATTTCAGAGTCGTGAGTGCATCATGGTAGGTGCGCGCTCTCTGTTTAGGCATCCTTTTCATAAACTGATCCTCTCAGTCCATATGGATTAGAGTGAAAAATGTACTAATTTTCTACCTTGAATTGAAGGCCATTGATATGTTTTCAGACAAAGTGGAAGCCACTAAAGAGTCATGCCTAACGTAATGACCCACAAAATTCTGAGAAGCATTGGGGCACTTAGTCGTGATACTTTGGTTTTGTCGTTTTCCATACCTACAAACGATCACGATGAACTAGTGGGCTCTAATGGTGGTAGATGTTTCAAGCGACAGACTTGACTCAACTAAGAACATCTCTATTAGCCTCTCATTAATAATCTATCTATACTCCAATATATAAATACTAAGGTAACATAATATACTTTTTATGGATATGGATGTTAAGCCCTATGGATCATCTAGGTGTAGATAGGAGGGTGAATTGCTTACTAGTTGATTCAAAATCGGCCTAGAACACGAGTCAGGAGAGGGAGACAGTGAGAGAGGGAGATGTGTGTAGGTGTATCTGACCGTCGGCTTTGGAGGATGATGAGTCGTCCATGGTGTAGTCGTGACAGAGGGTGTCGGGGTAGTAGAAGCAATAGCATCCGGCGTGGTGTAGACGTCTGGCATGGCGCAGAGGCGGTGGTGGCGGCGGCGAAGGCGATGACGCTTCCCGTCGCTTACAGCTCCCCTTTCTAGATCGGACTGGGGTTAGGACATCACGGTGGGGCTGGCGGCTACGGTGAATCTCATGTCTTGTGCCCCAGCCCCCACCGTCCTTTTATGGTGCTGCGCAACAGGGGCCATCAGCCAGTAGAAAGGCTGAGCGACCCCGATCAGGGCGCGGATCAAGGGCCTAATTGGCCGTTGGGCCAATTGGTGGAGATCAACCTAACATTCTCCCCCTTGATCTCAGCTTATATCTTAAACTTAACTTCATCTTCCTTTTTCCCATTCCATCACAGATCAGTGTATAGAGCGTGCCTCATCATCATGGTCAGTTGCCATTAGATTTAACAGCTATAATGCACCTCTCTATTTTGAAACAATACTCAACTAGGCCCTTAATATCCAGAAATCATAGGCTTTCCCGTAAACCCATGTCGACTGTGTGTTCTCTGAACGCACTGGGTGGTAAGCCTTTGATAAGCGAATCTGCAAGTACTTACTCGGTACTTATGCGCTCAATGCTTTCAAAATGATTCTGGATTTTCTCCTTTACAACATATAACTTAGTGTCAATGTGTTTGACAGCACACTTGACCTGTTGTCTTAGGAGTTAACTTACTTGAAATTGTTATTGTTGTTGTCTACCATTGTTAAATCCGGGTACAAATTCCCTTAACCTCCTTTTGCCTGTTCCTTAAGCCTCATGTCAAGCTATATTATGGTATGCATCACTGATGACACCACAACTGTTTCTTTAGAGCTTTTTCACAAAAATACTCCAACTGCTAGTGTTAGCAACTGCTGTGGATTTCACTACACATCTCACCAAAACTTAACATTTGTACCCTCAACTATTTGAGAGTACTTATTCTTTCTTACTGAGTATGAGGCCTATGATACTTTGCAAAATTGCAAGATATTCTCATCTCCATTCCAGTGATCTTTATCTGGACTAGACTTCTGCCAAAATATCCCGGATACGTAAACTGCGTTAGGGTAAGTTCTTGCTTGTACTTGTACACTCATCAAGCTTCCAACAGCTGAAGCATATGGAACCATGTTCATTTGATCGATCTCATATCGGTTCCTGGAACACTTCAAGTTCCCAAATCTATTACCCTTGACTATAGGAGCAGGCGTAGGTTTACCCGCATGCATACTTTATTTCTTTAGAATCTTTTCTAAGTATGCCTTTGCGATAGTCCTAATACCCCATTTTCTTCTATCTCGCTGAATTTCAATTCCTCGAACCTATGACGCTCCACTAAGATCATTCACATTGAAACTTGAGGACAAAACTTCTTCTCCAATGACAGATTAACATCACTACTAGTGAGTAGAATGTCATCTATTCACAGGATGTGGAAAATGAATTTTTCATTCTTGAAGTTCGCATAAACGCTATTGTCCTTCTCATTTTCTTTAAAATCCAAACTTTCTCATTGTTTCATCAACTTTAAATACTACTGTCTAGAGACTTACTTTTAATCCATAAATAGATTTCTACAGGCGGTATCCCTACATTCTTTTTCTTCCATGACAAAACCTTTGGGTTGTGCCATTTTCACATTTTCATACAAAATCCCCGTTGAGGAATGCCGTCTTTACATACATCTGATGTAACTCTAAATCATAATGTGCCAATAACACCATTTTGATTCTAAAGAATCCTTGCATGAGTTTGGAGAGAAAACTCTCATCGTAATCTATTCATCCTCTTTGTGTAAAGCCTTTTACACCAAGTCATGCTTTATATCTTTCTATATTTCCTTTGGAGTCACATTTTGTCTTGTAAACCCATTAACAGCCTATTGTTTTGGCTCCATTAGAAATTACTTCTAAGTCCCAAACTTCGTTGGTATTCATCGAATTTATTTCAACTTTCATAGCTTCTTGCCATTTAAACGAGTAAACGCTTCCCATGGCTTCTTAAAATGAGGTGGGATCACCCTTCATTTGAATTTCTTTACTAACATAGACTTCATTGTCATCAGAAAACTGGTTTACTAATTCTTTGAGACCTTCTGAGGCCTCAGTTACTGGCACTTTCATATGGGGCTGTTGTTGATCTTCATTGCCAAGGGGCAATTGATTCTACATGCTTCTGTATAATAAGATCCTTGTTTATATTATTCATCTTCTTCGAAGAGATAATAACATGTGTTGTATTAGTCATACAACATTAACAGGTATTGAGAAACTTGTTGCTTCTAAGTCACTGAAGTGGGCACGTAGTGCCTCTTCTCTTTAAGTCTTAGGTCTCTACATACCTCTACATACCATGCCCCTCAGATCTTCCCATCTTTTTTAAAAAATGGTATATCTTTAAATATCTTATTTTAGGTTTAATCTGTTAAAACCACATATGTCACTTTAAGCACCACCTTAACATCTTTATGGTTGACTACGCTATTTTCCTGTCAGAACTTTAAAATGTTTCGGAATTTAACTACTTATCTGCTTAGGGGTATCATTGTTGTGACCGTTGTACTTCAACGGTTTTATCTTAATTAATCTTTATCTCACTCTTAACGAAGAATATCTTTCTTAATTGATCTTAATATTCTCCCCCTCGAAATATGGCATGAACTTTACTGCCATAATTTCATGAACTATTTAGAAAACCTATGAACGAGGAGACACTTATAACTTACTTCATTCACTTGATCATGTCATGTAAACAAAGTTATTTCTTGATCCATTTAGGAGTATACTCTCCTTATTTCACTTCTAAGAACTCAACGAGGTCTTTTATTAACTGTACTTTTACAAGTCACGCTTGCATCTTTTCTAATCCTTTGGTTAGTATTAACCATGACGATGCATTTCTATTGCGCCGCGGTCAATATTAGGACAGCATAAGAGCTACCCAAACTTCTCTGGCTATGCAGGATATAAAACATATAAATCATCACAAAACTTCTCCCGCCATGCAGGATTAACTAGCATAAGTACTATACCAAAATTTCTCCCCATATAGGATAAATTTATACACAATTTACTGTAACGAAAACTTAGTCATGACGACTAAAACATTCACTTATTTCTTTATTTTCCAATTAAATCTTCCCGTTTGTTCCAATTTAATCAGAAAATTAGTAAACTAACAAAAAATAGTCCTGAACTAGCTTGACTCAAGTCTTTTCATTCACACAGCCCAGCATTGCAGTCGAGTGATCTCGGTTAAAATAAACAAGGTACTTCTGCATCAATTTTACATCACCGTTGGGCGAAAAATAGAATTAATGCATAAAACTCATAACTCAATTTGAAATACATATAACTACTCTTCAAAATTAAATTCTTCCGTTGGTTCGAATTTAATTAGAACGTAATCAGCATCATTGCAGCGAAAACTTGATAATGAAATACATTCTTTTAGTTCAGGAGCATTTATTGGTCCTTATCTACTCTTTGAAAAATTGACCACGTTGGTGTAAAATTTATCAGAGATTTAAACTTCAAACTTAAATTTATTATAATATTGTCATCATCAATGTTAGTCAGAAAATGACAATACCATAATCTTACTTAAACAAAACGGATTACTCCTCTAATTTAAATTTTCCTGTTGGTTCTAATTTAATTAGAGGATAAACATAATCATAATTTACTAAATATAACTGCTCTTCAAATTAAATTCTCCCGTTAGTTTAAATTTAATTAGAAGATAATCAATATTAAACTTTACAACGGAAACATAAGAAAATTCTTTATCTACTTTTCAGAAGCATTTTACTTTACTCATCTACTCTCCGAAAAACTTATCCCATTGGTTCAAATTTTGACAGAGATTCAAACTAGACAAAAATCTTCAAAAATTTGCTTTTGAAAATAATAAAACAAAACGAAAAAAAACATCACTGTGCATTTGGGCCGAAAACACTGCACATGCATTTTGCATTGTCGCTCACCAGTGAAAGAAAGCCGGCCCACCATGGCGCCAAGGCGTCGTCCCAGCAACAGGGCGCAACTTTGGGCCTAGGCCAGAAATCACTCGCCAGCGTGAAATTTGAATCAGCCGAAAGCACCGCCGCCGATTGATTTGCATCCGACGGTCGTCCGTGCTTCTAGCCCAAGTAGAAACCCCACAGCGGCCGCTCCTGTCGAAAACCCTAGGACCATTCATCACTTCGCTTTCTCTCTCTTCCTTCCTCTACGTCGTGACAGAGAAACGACTGCAAAGTGCCGCCGCCGCCGGTCCCTTCATCGGTGAGCTCGCTCGCCCAAGGCTGAGCGGGCCACCGTCGAGCGGTCTGGGCGACGGTGCCCTTGGCTCTATGCTGCTCCACTCCTCTAACCCTAACCTCATTCCGTCTCTCCCCTTTCTCTCTCTCAGCGGCAGCCATCAACCGAGCGAGCATAGAGAGCCCCCGGAGCCAACAAAGAGAAGGTGGCGCCGTCGCTGGCCCCCTCGCCGGCGCGCGCGCTCCCCAACGGGTGAGCGCGCCGCCGTCAAGTGGCCTAGCACGGCCAAAGTACACGGGCGCGGAGGCCCTTCCCGAGGTGATCCGATGAGTGGAGGCCGGCAAGGTAAGCTGCCTCCCTAGCCCTTCCCCTTTCCCCTTCATCTTCTCTGTTTGGATCTTCTTTCTTTTCTTCTCGGAGCTGGTCCAATTTAGGGTTAGGGTTAGGGTTAGCTCTACTGTGCATCTTCCCCATCTGTCTTCATGGGTTAGGGTTAGGGTTTGAGTTGTTCTCGAAACCGAGACCCCCTTTGCTGTTCTTTTCTTCACCCCGATTAGGGTTAGGGTTCGCATCGAACCCTTTGCTTATATCCGAATCAGATCTCTCACCTCCTTCTAATTGCTACTACCCCTACCAAAACTACGCCTAGATATCGCTCTGATACCATTGTTAAGACTTAGGGATCATCTAGGTGTAGATAGGAGGGTGAATCGCTTATTGGTTGATTCAAAATTGGCCTAAAACACGAGTCAGGAGAGCAGTTAGAGAGGGAGATGTGTGTAGGTGTATCTGACCATTGGCTTTGGAGGATGACGAGCCGTCCATGGCATAGTCGTGATAGAGGGTGTCAGGGTAGTAGAAGCAATAGCATCCGGTGCAGTGTAGACGTCCGGCGTGGCGCAGAGGCGGTGGTGGCAGCGGCGAAGGCGATGGCGCTTCCCGTTGCTTACAGCTCCCCTTTCTAGATCGGACTGGGGTTAGGACATCACGGTGGGGTTGGCGGCTGCGGTGAATCTCATGTCTTGTGCCCCAGCCCCCACCATCCTTTTATGGCGCTGCGCGACGGAGGCCCATCAGCCAGTAGAAAGGCTAAGCGCCCCCGATCAGGGCACGGATCAAGGGCCCAATTGTTGGGCCAATTGGTGGAGATCTAAATAGTATACGTGCAACCGTCAGGCGTGTACTGCATGTATAATATGAAATGTTAGAATTTTTATTAGCCACCATCGGAATTCATGAAATTTCGCCAAAAGTACGGATATGATAGAGCTTTCGTCCTCCGAGTTCTGAGTACAACCGTATCCTTATCGAATACTACGACGACTACGTGCGTGCCTCCTAGATCCGAGTATATCCATTCCTTATTGACTAGCTACATCCGTATCCTAACCTCATAAAAAAAACTACATCCGTATTTCTTATTGACTACTCCTACTACGACTACGGGTGCCCAAAAACCGTCATAGAAATCCGACATGTATACTCGGTAACCAAAAATAAAAAGTAGACATGCAACCGTCAGGCGTGCCGCGTGAGCGTCTCCGGCTTCCTACCGATAACTGGGACACGCATACGTACACCGGTGCGGAGGCCCTTCCCGGGGTGATCCGGTGAGTGGAGGCCGGCGAGGTAAGCCGCCTCCTTTGCCCTTCACCTTTTCCCTTGATCTTCTCTGTTTGGATCTTCTTTCTTTTCTTCTCGGAGCTAGTCCGATTTAGGGTTAGGGGTAGGGTTAGGGTTAGCTCTATTGTTCATCTTCCCCATCTGTCTTCGTAGGTTAGGGTTAGGGTTCGAGTTGTTCTCGAAACCAAGACCGCCTTTGCTGTTCTTTTCTTCACCCCGATTAGGGTTAGGGTTCGCATCGAACCCTTTGCTTAGATCCGAATCAGATCTCTCACCTCCTTCTAATTGCTGCTACCCCTACCAAAACTACACCTAGATATCGCTCTGATACCATTGTTAAGCGCTAGGGATCATCTAGGTGTAGATAGGAGGGTGAATCGCCTATTGGTTGATTCAAAATCGACCTAGAACACGAGTCAAGAGAGGGAGACAGTGAGAGAGGGAGATGTGTGTAGGTGTATCTGACCGTTAGCTTTGGAGGATGACGACATGTATTGAGTAAAAGAATATGCAATATAAGACATAGAAAATATGAGACTACAGTTGTATTGCATGTATAATATGAAATGTTAGAATTTTTATTAGCCAGCATCGGAATTCATGAAATTTTGCCAAAAGTTGGAACGCCGGTTCATGACCTTTAGGTGTTGAAACACAGAGACGCGTATCTGTATGTGATCCAACCCAGTTAATAACTATGTGATATCCGGACCATGGCATTTCTCAACCTGTGTATCCTTTTCGGCTTTGCCTATGTATACACACTGCTGCTGTAGTGACAGCTACCTAAAAACTAGCGATGGAACGTATCGAATACACATATGAAATTGATATATGAATGTTACTACTCTCTTCATACTAGTAATTAAGGTCGTTTTGGACAGGATTTAGCATACTGAGGAGCAATTAATTAGGGTGCATGTTTTCCTGTTTTTTCTATATTAAATAGGGTTGCTGGTATGGTACATGCAACAAAGGTTTACAGCTAGAGTGGTTAGCGCATCGAGACCGAATGCAAGAGACCAATGTTCTCGAACCCTCTTTGGCACGGTATTTTTGCTGGATGCGTGAATTTTGCCTGCCAGTGTGCGTTGGCGCTCGTAGAGGATTGGTGCGCGCGTTGCATGTTGCATGGAAGGGGGAGCGGAGGGGACCGGCTACCGAAGGGTCGTGGTTAACGGTGCGCGTACAGTAAACCAGGAGTTGAGGGGCGTTAGCGTCCAAAACATGGGTCCTGTTCGGCTTACCCCATATTCGGCTTGTTCGGCTTCTTTTTTCAGCCGGAACAGTATTTTTCTCTCACAACAATTCAGCCAGAACAGTGTTTTTCAGCCAGTTTCAGCCAAGTTTTAGACCAGCGAACGGGGCCATGGTTACAAGTGCTAAAACAACTTCATTTGTGCAAAGACTCCAAACCCCTAAAACGACTTTCATTTACATTACGGAGGGAGTATTATTTATTATAATTTTGTTAGATGTGGATACGGATCTAAATATCCTCGAATCTCTTATCTGTTATATATACTACTTAAAAAACACGTAGAACTTTCGTCCAGTTCCGAATTTGGTGCGCGTGCCTCCGAGTTCCGAGTACGGATATGATAGAGCTTTCGTCCTCCGAGTTCTGAGTACAACCGTATCCTTATCGAATCCTACTACGACCACGGGTGCCCAAAAACCGTCATAGAAATCCGACATGTCTACTCGGTAACCCAAAAAAAAAAAGTATACGTGCCGCGTGAGCGTCTCCGGCTTCCTGCCGATAACTGGGACACGCATACGTGCAACCGTCGGCGTGCTGCGTGAGCCTAAAAAATACGGAGGACTTTCGTAAAAAAAAATGTGGTGCGCGCTTCTCCGGCGACGAAGAAGAATCGCCAGTCGATGTTCCGCGGCGCGGTGGCCACGTATTTCGATCTCGCGAGGCTGCGGAGCTTCGTGGTTTGATCTGCGGCAAGATCGGCACGAAGAAGACTAGGAGGTTGTTCTGGGCTGCAGATGAAGAGCCGAAGGGGTTGGGGTCCTCGTACTCAAGGACGCCGACGACGGTGGTGTTGTCGAACGTGCCTAGCGTGTGGTGTACCACCACACCTTCATCTAGTAGCTCGCGCCGGGGTACATCGGGCTTGACATAGAACGCGTCGACGTCGACGACGGTGAGCACCTTATCGTTCAGTGTGGCGTTGATGAGCCGTGGCGTTCATGAGCCGAGGCAAGAATTTCTTGTCGGGCTTTATGTACAAACAAAATTCATGACTCCGTGCGACGCACGGGCACATATCCAGTACTAATACTAAACATATAGTTCTCGTATGGATTCACATCTAAGTACTCATTTAACTTTGTTATATGTAAATATCCATGTAATGAATTTTAGAAATAAATCATATAATGAGATATCAAAATATAATAAGTATACTAGACTTTTTGGGGCTCATGTTCATCTAAAAACTATCAAAGTGACCCTTTTAGTCTTAAACTTTATATTTTGAATTCAGTTTCACCTCGTATTAGTCCTTGAACTTTATATTTTGAATTCAATTTTACCTGTGAATAGCAAAGTGCATTTTAATCCTTCAACTATTTCTTTGCTCATTGTCATTACTTGCCCTACATGGAACGTCGTAATGTCGTGCCAGTTAGCTCTAGGACCACTCACAATTTAAGATAAATGGTCACCGTTAGGTCATAGTGCCCCTGACATTGTCCCTAGCTATCGAATTGGACATCACACATTCGATATTTATATCCATATAATTCAAAATAAATATAAATATAGATCCAAATATCCTTGAATATGAATGATTGGATCATTCAGATCTGTATCTAGTTTGGATATCATATATTCATATTGTTCAACTATAATATTATTATTTTTCATTCCAGTAATTAAATATAATTTCTAGCTTATAGATAAAAACATATTTTTTTATCATAATTGGTTATTAGTTGAGCCTCATGCTAGAAATAGCTAATAAAAAGTTGTAGATTTGTTGTTGTTCTAATTTACCTGCGTTTTGTTAAATTACTCCCTCTATTTTAAATTGTAAGTCGTTCTATCTCTTTTTAGTGTATATCTAGGTATATCGCAATAGTAATATGTCTATAAAAAGTCAGAATGATTTATAATTTAGAATGGAGGGAGTACTAAATAGTGTTTATAGCAGCTATATTTATTCCACAAAAATAATGTATAGTAAGATATATATAAAAATGACACTATTACAAGATAACATTCCAAATAACATTAGAATTATTAAGATAAAATTTTCTATTTGACACTGAAAAAAATTTATGCTCTCTTATTTGATAACCAAACTTGAAATCTTTCTTATTTGTCTACCCTTTCAATTTTCCTTACCTATCTGATACTTCCATCGGTTTCAAGGTGTAACGGTGAAAGGTCCTAATGGCTAAAGTGGGGTGAATTGCCTATAAAAATTTCTATAACAACACTTAACAAGGTGGTTAGACAATTATGAAGCAGAGCGAATGTTGCGCTAGCCTACTAAAAAATACAAGCCACCTACTATAATTGTAGTTACTATAGTCTCTAATTCACACAAGGGCCTAAGTCACTACTAATAAGTTAGTGAGTTCTCAAAGACTAACTAAATAGTCTCACTAACCACTACACAAACAAGAAAGGTAGCTATCAAAACTAACTACACTAAAGAGCTTAGTTACACTAGAGAATATAAATACAAGTGAGGGTAGTGAAGATATACCGACGTGGTAAGCGATGATCAATCAATCAATCATAAGAAAACCAATAAAATCCTTGGGACAAGATGACACAATGATTTATCCCCGAGGTTCACTTGCTTGTCGGCAAGCTACATCCTCGTTCTAGCAATTCACCCACTTGGAGGTTCACGCGCTAATAGGCATCACATGGCTAGCCCGCAATCGGATGCCGCACAACCAACACAAGATGGGGATCCACAGGCTACGAGCAATCCACTAAAATATATTTTGATTCTTCGCAGGGGAAAGGTCAATAACCCCTCATATTCACCACAATTGGAGCCGAAGACAGTTGTAACACCTCTGGTGTTACGATCTTGTTTAGCACCGTGATTTAGGCTTAAGTAAAATATTCAAAACGAGTTTCTCGGAATTTTTTATTTAAAATGTACTTGATGCGATAAGCGAATCCCGTGTGACTTAGTTTGTGGACTCAAATCAACACCCAAGTTAAATTACTCAGTGCGTAAAGATATTTAGGAATATCGAACGATGATTCTAGAGAACGGTTTGTTCTGTTAGATTAAGCATGAAAAGCAACTTTTATAAATAAAATAAAATCCATTAATAAATAGAACGATATATATATATACTAATGGTTTATTTTGATAAGTACGAACTGACGAGAGAGAGACCAGCAACTTCATTTATTTTTCCTAGCACGGCGTGCAGCGTACTCGCCTGGCATTGCTATTGATCACTGTCTCATTCTCATCGTAGCTTTGCATTTCTCTGCATTGCAAAGTCTCCTCATCCATCCACATCCATGCTCCCTGACCTTTG
Source organism: Miscanthus lutarioriparius (assembly GCA_904845875.1). Classification (NCBI taxonomy): domain Eukaryota; kingdom Viridiplantae; phylum Streptophyta; class Magnoliopsida; order Poales; family Poaceae; genus Miscanthus; species Miscanthus lutarioriparius. The sequence continues at coordinate 23,841,457 of CAJGYO010000008.1, forward strand.
CTTTTGCTTCTCTCTCTGGCTTGATTGCTTCTGTCTGCATTTGCCGAGCCGCTCCTTGTTTTCCCTCCCTCACTGCTTGCCTCGTCGTTTGATGCCGTTTTTCACACTGCCGCACGTGGTTCTGCCCCTGCCCTCGCCATGTCCTTTCACGTTCCGTGTGCGTGTAGGCGCGTAGCTAACGGCCACGCTGCACCGTCCTTCCCTGTCCCCCCATGTCGCGTCTATGAAGTTGGTGCCCTCTCGCCCGCACGCGCAAGCGCACCGAGTCCCGCTACTGACCGTGCTGGTCCTGCAGTCCTAGTTCTTGCTTTCCCCCTTTTTCGCTGCTGCTTCTCGCGTTGCTTCCGCGCGTCCTGCACGCCGGTGTGGCTGCGTCCCCGCTGCCCATGCCAGCAGCGCCATTTTCCCCTCCCCGCTCCTCAACCACCGCCACCGGGCTGCCGTGCCGCATCCGGCCGCCCACGCCCCTTGTCCTGCACGCCCGCCGTACCGAGCCGTAGCAACCGCCATGGCAGTGGCCGCGTCACCTTGGCCTGCTCCCCACGCCCCGTCCACGCCAGGGTCGGCCCTCCCCCGCGCTAGCACACGCGCCGCCCCCTTCCTTCACCGCTCTGGACAGCAGTAGCATGCCGCTCTTTCCGCCGATTCATGGCCGCGCCCTCCTCATCCTCGGCGGCTCTCCACTGCAGGGCACCTTGGTCGCCGCTCCTGCTGTGGGCGCGTGTGGCCGCCGGGCCATGCCCTGTCCCGGCACGAGCAGCGCCATGTCTGCCAGTGACATGGAGACGTCCTGCCAGTGCTGCCTTTCCGCGCCTCCTTCTGGCTCCGCTGCGTCCTACAGCGCCACAGCCACCATTGCCGTCGCTTGCGCACGCAGCCTGGCCGCTGTGGCCATCGTCGGTTCCTGGCCGCCTCAGCCCGAGGCCGTGTGGGTCCCCGTGTAGCTCGCCGGTGGGTGGACCATCGCCGCCGTGCCTTCCCCCCCCACCCCGTGCCATTGCCACCGCTGCCGGCCGGCGCCTCTGTGCCGTGCTCTGCTTTTGAGAAGGCAGAAAAAGGACCCTAATGCAAATAGAAATTTTTATGGTGTTCATTTTTGCAAAAATGCGAGACTCATAGATTCACAGATAGGGGCTTAGTTAATTCAGGGAAAAGTCAAGGGTTTTAGAGCAAAACTGCCATCGCGTTTGGGTTTGGTCGTGTGGGTCGCTGCCGCGTGCGTGCCTGGTGGGCTACAGGCCTCCGCTGGGCTGCCAGCTGGGCGCATCGCTGGACCGTCCGCGCCACTGCCCGCGCCTGGGCCACCGTTCTCGCCGTGCTGGGCCACGCGCGTCGCGCCCTACCTGGGTTGGACTGGTGCCGCCTATGCTGGCCCGGTCTGCTACCGCTGCGCGTGGGCCGTCGGCTATTCCGACTGGGCCGCTCGCGCCCGCCCCTGCTTGGGCCGGCCTGTTGCTCGCTGCGCCTGTGGGCCATCCTGCCCACACGTCTCACCTGGGCCTCTGGCCGCGCGCGCACTGTGCTCCGCTGGGCCAATTTGATGACCGCCGGCCTTCTTTAGTTTCTAAAGTATTTGTGAATTTAGTTTCATAAATAAACTCGTAAAATCAATATAAAATTGTGTAGGTGTCCAAAAATGGTGAAACAAGTTTTGTTGAGTTTCTAAAATCATGATCTACCTAATAGTGTATTTTATTCACTATGGTTATGTATCCAGGATAGATGGCATTCTGCTGACTTAGGTAGGCTTAATCAATTTTTTCTGTAGGTACACTGACTCGAGCATAGTCCGATAGTATCGACTAGTTACAGGGAGAGAACGATGTGCCAAAAATCTGAGAACGGTTGTCCTATATGTTGGCAATAGTGGAACGACGTATAGGACGTGCATTCATGCATATCCTGTTTGTGCATTGTAGTGGCCGTATTATTTGTAGATACGTCATCCATAGGTGTCACGCGTGTCGTATTGTGCACTACTAATTCGTTCCTGTCTGGAGTTATTTCTGCACTGTGGCTTCGTGTTTCGCGTTCGCCCGTGGTTCACATCTGTCGTGACCCACATCTCCTCGTACCCCTTTTCTACGCTCTTGTCGGACCCTTGCCCTGCAGTCGTACTAGTCAGTAATGGCATCACACGTCGCTCGCCTCGAACAAGCAGAATTTTGGTCGATTCATTCGTAGTGATCCCGCGTGGGAACCCTGGTGAACCACGCCAGGACCACTGACTGCTCTGCCTTTATAAGTAGGGTTTGGCTTAGCTATTGGTACCAAGACTCGGCACACTTTAGCTCGCTTAGCTTTTCTTTTGAGCAAGCCTTTCGCTCAGCCTTCCTTGCAACCTTCGTCGAGGATAGCAGGAGCCTGGGTTAGTAGTTACTGCCTGAATGTTGAGGGTTTTCCCAGAATCCTGCATGCCACCCTGCAAAAGCTCAAAGTCAGAGATCATCCAGAGTATGAGGGCCGTCAGTATGAGGAGCATGGCACCGAGTGGTGTGAGGTTACCGTTTACATCGAGAAGAGTGAAGAGTTCCCCGACCTCACTGAAGCCTGGAGTGTGACCGCAACCGGGTTTAGCTTCATCGACACCTACCAGGTTGTGGCCCGCAAAGCCTTATGGTACCTCTACCAGATCTATGAGGAGTCCATTGACTGTACCCCCATGAGGTTCTTTCCCCCTTTGGAGAGGAATCGGCGGGCATGGAGGGCTCGCATGGAGGCCTTGCAAGGGCGGGAGGCGCAAGAAGATAGTCCTACCGTGGTGCACTTGACCACGTACCTGCTTGCTCTGGATGAGCAGCATGACTGGCAAGCCTTGGAACTGAGGATCTTCCTCCGGCGGGCTGAGGAAGCCGAGATCTTCATCCAAATGCTCCAGGTGCAACTTGTCGAGGCGCATGCTAGTGTTGCAGCTGCTGAGAGTCGGGAGACTACCATGTCGGAAGCTTTGAAGGAGGTTGAAGATCGACATGTCCATCAGCTATGCGAGGCCTATCTTGTCACCAGGGCCAAGCAGAGGACGTTGGCTACTGAAAGGCAGGATGCCCCGATCTTGGAAGGGATCCCTGTCCACCCACCAGAAAGAAGGAGAACCGGTGTTGCAGTGCCGCCAGCACCTCCACCCTCGAAAGTGTCAGAAGTAGAACCCTTGGTTCCTCTCACTCAGCCACTGCCAAGAGAAGAGGTAGATCCATAGCCAGGGCGGTAGAAGAATCCGCCAAGCCCGGGAATGAAGATACGTGGCCCAGAGTAGATTAGTTGCCTTGGGATGTTGTACCTGTAGTAGTAGTGCTTTTCGTCGTTGTCCTCCGGTATTGTACTCTTGCCGTTGTTGTTGCCCATAGTTGTTGAGATCGTCCAACCGTAGGAAATGATGTGCCATAAATGGGAGACTGGATGCATGTATGATGTACCCGTATAAGACCGTTGGAATATGCATTTTATTATTTTGCTGTGTTTATTGCATCCATCTGCCCTTAAATTTCGTTAGATGTGCTTAAAGTTTTCAAGGGTGATATTAAGCGGGTTACAAGAGAAGTTGCCATTCAGATACCAGCAGACCAGCCGTGATTGAATAACATAGGACACTGTATCGACTAATTGTGGATGTCCCAGTAGAACACTTGAATCTCTTTAAAACAAATCCGCCGTTGGATTTGAATTACTTGTCCCTTGTTGTGAAGGGAACCTTGTTGTTTGAATCTTCCCTTGCAATACTCCCCTTATTTTGTGGTCTATGACCCCACCTCCTTCATGTCGTATAAGTTGGTAGTAGTTGCCTGGTTAATAGCTTATGGTGTCATGACGAAACCGAGGGCTCCCTGTGGAACAGCTGCCACATGGTGACGCTGCTCGGCACACGCTAGTATTGAGGTTGTTAACCAAGTACCTTTGCCAAGTTACACCACCATACCGCTTTTTCTACAAAATATTATCCTTGGAAATATTCAGGTGTTCAAATGGGAAATTCACAACGGGTTGATGAAATAGTGTTCTCTCAAAGAAAGCAAGAGAACATGGTTTTGGAGGAAGTGTGTATGTCGTGCTCTCAGATCATACAGAGGTTGGTACACATGGTAGACAAGGAAAGGAAAGAAGAGTAGTAAGAAAAGTTAGTCATGGATAGTCGGGGGTAATTGTAAAAGCCTAAGTGGATGTCATGTCCTAAGCCCTATGTTTAGTTGATCGCACTACGCATGCTGGGTTATTGTGCTGCGTGCCCTGCGGACGCCGTCTGTGTCAGGCCCCTTAGCTCCCCATTCTCGTGTGGCCGTAGACTCATGCTGCACTCGCCGTCTTTGTGCACTGTGCATTTCTCCTTTTCCCAGCATTCGGTCAGCTCTCGACTCTCACGCCTTGTCCCTCATACCGAACCCCCCTTCCCTCTCCTTTCTTTCTTCTTTTGGGGACACGACCGCCCGCACGCCTCCCTCGTCGAGCGCACCCTCTTATCTCCTCTCCTTTATTTCCCATCCGCTCGCTTGTGCTGGAAGCGCACCATGGCCGACTTTATCCCCAATAGCATGAACCGTCTGTGTATCCCATTCATGCTGCCTCCACTTCTGGTGTGTGCGCCCCACCTCCGTTCATCACTATAAGATCCCCTTGGTCCTTGCTCTTCTTATTCTTCATTCCCATTCCCCTCGCATTCAGAGTAGAGCTACGAGATCCAGTCGTCATCCGAGGAACTAGGTTCGTCAGTCTAAGGTGATGGTGTAATCTGAGAAGAAGAAAGGATCCAGTTCATCGAAGAAGTTCAAGTTCCCTTTGGGTAGTCGATCTTAGGGTTTACGATGTTTGACTTCTCAGTCGACTGTTTCTGGATCTGTTGGACCTACGCCATGTTTTGGATACATATTATCTTGTTGTTTCTCCATTGTCCTCGTCTTTCTCGACTTCTGGATTAAGTCTCTGTTGTATTAGGTTGCTCTGAACCATGTATCCCTAAATCCCTATGTGGTTTAGCATTCGAAGTCGTGTAATCTTTTGTGTAATCCCTGATTTACGTAATATAATCGTGTTTCCCCTCTTTTGGTTCTTGCTCGAATCTCGGGATGAGATTCTTTTTAAGGGGGGTTGGTTGTAACACCTCTGGTGTTACGATCTTGTTTAGCACCGTGATTTAGGCTTAAGTAAAATTTTTGAAACGAGTTTCTTGGAATTTTTGATTTAAAATATACTTGATGCGATAAACGAATCCCGTGTGACTTAGTTTGTGGACTCAAATCAACGCCCAAGTTAAATTACTCAATTCATAAAGATATTTAGGAATGTCGAACGATGATTCTAGAGAACGGTTTGTTCTGTTAGATTAAGCATGAAAAGCAACTTTTATAAATAAAATAAAATCCACTAATAAATAGAATGGTATATATATTTATAAACTCACGGGTTTATTTTGATAAGCACGAACTGATGAGAGAGAGAGCAGCAGCTTCATTTATTTTTCCAGGCGCGGCGTGCAGCGTACTTGCCTGGCATTGCTATTGATCACTACCTTGTTCTCATCGTGGCTCTACATTTCTCTGCATTGCAAAGTCTCCTCATCCATCCGCATCCATGCTCCCTGGCCTTTGCTTTTGCTTCTCTCTCTGGCTTGATTGCTTTTGTCTGCATTTGCCGAGCCGCTCTTTGTTTTCCCTCCCTCACTGCTTGCCTCGTCATTTGCTGTCGTTTTTCACGCTACCGCACGTGGTTCTACCCCTGCCCTCGCCATGTCCTTTCACGTTCCATGTGCATGTAGGCGCGTAGCTGACGGCCACGCTACACCATCCTTCCCTGTCCCCCCCACGTTGCGTCTATGAAGTTGGTACGCTCTCACCCGCACGCGCAAGCGCACCGAGTCCCGCTGCTGACCGCGCTGGTCCTACAGTCCCAGTTCTTGCTTTTCCCCCTTTTCCGCTGCTGCTTCTCGCATTGCTTGCTCGCGTCCTGCACGCCAGCGTGGCCGTGTCCCCACTGCCTGTGCCACTAGCGCCGTTTTCCCCTCCCCGCTCCTCGACCACCACCGCCGGGCTGCCGTGCCGCATCGGGCCACCTACGCGCCTTGTCCTACACGCCCGTCGTATCGAGCCGCAGCAACCGCCGTGGAAGTGGCCGCGTCACCTTGGCCTGCTCCCCGTGCCCCGTCCGCAACGGTGCCGACCCTCCGCCATGCTAGCGCACGCACCGCTCCCTTCCTTCCCCGCTCTGGACCATAGCACCATGCCGCTCTTTCCGCCAATTCATGGCCGTGCCCTACTCATCCTCGGCGGCTCTCCACCGCAGGGCACCTTGGCCGCCGCTCCTGCTGTGGCCGCGCGTGGCCGCCGGGCCGTGCCCCATCTCGGCACGAGCAGCGCCATGTCCGCTGGTGCCATGGAGATGTCCTGCCAATGCCGCCCTTCCGCACCTCCTTCTGGCTCCGCTGCGTCCCGCAGCGCCGCAGCTGCCATTGCCGCCGCTGGCGCACGCAGCCTGGCCGCTGTGGCCATCGTTGGTTCCTGGTCGCCTCTGCCCGAGGCCGCACGGGTCCCCGTGCAGCTCGCCGGTGGGTGGACTGCCGCCGCCGTGCCTTCCCGCCCCCCCCCCCGTGTCGTTGTCACCGCCGCCGGCATGCGCCTCTGTGCCGTGCTCTGCTTTTGAGAAGGTAGAAAAAGGACCCTAACGTAAATAGAAATTTTTATGGTGTTCATTTTTGCAAAAATGCGAGACTCATAGATTCACAGATAGGCCTTAGGTAATTCGAGGAAAATTCAAGGGTTTTAGTGTAAAACTGCCATTGCGTTTGGGCTTGGCCGCGTGGGCCGCTGCCGCGTGCACGCCTGGTGGGCCGCCGGCCTCCGCTGGGCTACCGGCCAGGCGCATCGCTGGACCATCCGCGCCACTGCCTGCGCCTAGGCCACACGTGCCGCACCCTACCTGGGCCGAACTGGTGCCGCCTACGCTGGCCCGTTCTGCTGCCGCTGCGCGTGGGCCGTTGGCTATTCCGGCTGGGCCGCTCGCGCCCGCCTCCGCTTGGGACGGCCTGTTGCTCGCCATGCCTGTGGGCCATCCTGCCCGCACGCGCACTGTGCTCCGCTGGGCCGATTTGATGACCGCTGGCCTTCTTTAGTTTCTAAAGTATTTGTTAATTTAGTTTCGTAAATAAAGTCGTAAAATCAATATAAAATTGTGTAGGTGTCCAAAAATGGTGAAACCAGTTTTGTTGAGTTTCTAAAATCATGATCTATCTAATAGTGTATTTTGTTCGCATAGGTTTGGTATGTTTTTAGGGTTGCTCTAATTAGTTTAACATGCTTAATATTGTTAAAAGGTGAACTTGTAGGAATTTCCGTGATAAATTGGTAATAGTGTTGGATCTGAAATTGTTACAGTAGATTCCTAGCAATATTAGCTGCTCACTGTAATTTTTGTAGCTCCAGAATAATGAAATTACTAGATAGATAAGGATGTCCTATTTCGAATAAAGATTAAATTGATAGAATGAAATAAAGAAACACCTTGAAATTTTATAACTAAAATATTTGTTGGGAAGTAACGTCTTATTTGACAATATGGGTATGTAGCCTAAGTACGGTCGTCGTTAGAACTAGCTCGTTAACTTGAGAGGCATAAATCACATTTCTATGAGTCACGATTGTAGTTGATTAATTACTTCTTGCATTGCATCGCATTGCATATCATAATAGGGACGTCGATAGATCACGGAGTCATTGGGAGTTGCTAGAGAAATGGTGCAATTGGTGATTGTGTCGCCATGATGGAAAGCTAACTTCTAATTAAATCTTACCCAGGCAAGCCCCGGTGCATAACCCCTATTTTGCTACACTTTAAATTATATTTGTGCATTAAGTTTTAAGGAGTTGAATGAAACTCAATTGCATATATATATCTTTATCCTATGAGTCTTACTAGTATTACAGGATCATATAGAATGCTATGCTACATGACTCTGGTAGAAGTCGAATGATTGCATGTCACTCGCGAGAGATAGGGAATATATTACTGTATTATCATCACTTGGAAAATATAAATGGTGGAAAGGAAAAATGATGACCGGGCAGGGATATGGTTTGGGTATTGGTGGGTGTAAGAGGTTATGTCGCCGTGGACGTGGGGCATAGCTTGCTTACACTGCTTTCCCTATCTATGTCGGTTAAGGACCGGCCATTGCATAAGGCTCTAGGCAAGTCATAGACTTATTGTCCCGAGCACATACTTGGGTATGGGCGCTTAAAAGACTTGTTACTCTCTTGTTATGGGTTCGGGCTCTTTTTGGACCGACTGTCTTGGTGGTTTTTGGGTTAGGAGGCCCTTGCACCACACTGAGTCTGGGACTCAGGGGCGGGGGCTTGGAGTCCCAGTTTGGACGGCGACCTGAACCCCGTGATAGGAGGGTAGTGGGTTGGTCCTACTTGTGCCTTGGGTACAAGCGGGTCGTGTGTTTTTGGGGTACCTAGCTGGGGGCATTGATTCGCGAATCGCCAGAAAATCCGGTATGGCTTGTCTGCGGTCTAGCACCGTAGTAAGAACTGAAAGATGGAAGATGGAAAAAGGAAATCTAATTGCTTACCACCTGTTTGAAAGTAGTACAGGTGCTTACATAGAATTGTTGGTTAATGAACTAATGCGGCTGTTAATAAAAATCGAATATAAGGATGCACGCTAAGTAATGCTTCCTGCAGATGCAATAAACCCATAAGCCAGATAGACTTGCATATCCTTCGAGTCTTTTCTTTTCTCCTGTCAGGAAAGTCTTGCTGAGTACAATTGAGTACTCAGGGTTTTATTTCCCTCTATTGCAGGTGACAGGTGGATGCTACTCTTGTGTGTGGATTCCTCCTGGTGGGTTCAGAGAGGATTTCCTTTACGCTGCAATCATAGTTTTTATTTATAACTCTCACTAAATGTTTTTATAAATGAAAGTTTATAATTTGTTGTCCTAGTTTATTTATCAATACTTCATCATGCCATGAATAGATGTTTATTTCCGTTGTTCAATTAATTGTTCGTAACTCTGATAATATGCTTACATTCCGCTGTTATAATAATAAATAGGGTATTCTGATGTTGTATTAAAAGTGATGTAAGAAATGGTTAAGAATGATGTAAGCTTTATTCTCTCATTTGTGATCCTAATGGCAAAATGTGGATTTTCGGGTTCTCCCCTGGGGTGTGCCCAACGGGACCGCATGATTTGGTGTTCTCTCTTGAGTGCTTAGTGTCTAATGAAAGACAAGCGCTCCTGTGAGGCATTAAATTAAGCGGTTCTGCCACAACAATCACCTTCCTCCGCTCGACGATCCTCGCTGTACCAAGCCTTCTAGGTAGCGGCAACCACCAAGAGAAACAAGCGAAATCCGCAGCGAAACACAATCATCAAGTGCCTCTAGATGTAATCACTCAATCAATGCACTTGGATTCACTCACAATCTCACAAAGACGATGAATCAATGATGGAGATGAGTGAGAGGGCTTTGGCTAAGCTCACAAGGTTGCTATGCCAATACAAATATCCAAGAGAGTGAGCTAGAGCCGGCCATGGGCTTAAATAGAAGCCCCCAGGAAATAGAGCAGTTGGGCTCTCACTGCAGCCCAACTCGGGGCGACCGGATACGCCGTCCAGGTATGATCGGACGCACGCCTCAGCGTCCGGTCAACCATTGACATCCACGTGTCACCTCCATTCAACCTCGCGCGTACGATTCCAACGGTCAAATTCAATCCCTCGCGTGTTAATTTAAGACCAGACTCGCAGCAACACGACCTGACGCGCCAACGCGGCATCCGATCGCTCCTGCGCCCGAGCCAGCCACGCAGTGACCGGACACGCTGCTCCTCGCGGCTTCTCAGCGTTAGGTCACTTCCAGTAAGCATCCAGAGGCGAAATTTCATGACCGGACGCGTCAGATCACACGTGACCGGATGCGTCGGTGAGTTCGGTCAACTCTGCCTCGCTCTGTTGCTTGCGTCGGCGTACGTCATACACGACCGGACGCACCTCCGTCGCGTCAGGTCACTACTTGCGCCAGCGTCCGGTCAAGGACTGACGCCACGCTCTTCACTGCATGTTTGATCTAGATGTAGCAAAGTAGATATGGGTGTTGCATATACATGCATGTTGCAAGAGTATGTTTCAAGTGTTTCAGGTGTTTTATACGTATGTTGTAAGTGTTTCATGTGGATGTTACATATGTTTTGCAATGGCTACGTACGTGTTTTTCAAGTGTTTTTAGGTGTTTTGCAAGTGTTTTAGACGTATGTTGCATGTATTTCGGCTGCAGAAGTGATCTTATGTTGCACATGTTGCAACGGGACCCGCCTGCTGTAGCTGTTGGGGTGTTGTGCATGCACGTAGGAAGCGGAGGTGGATGGAGGTAGGGGCCCAGGGCCATGAACGTGTGAAGTGAAGGGGGATGGAGGCAGGGGTGCATGGCCCCGCGTGCATGCGGGCGCAGGAACCAGAAGGGGCGCGCGGCGTCCGGGCGGGGAGGCACGGAGGTTCCCACATGCGTGCAGACGAGCGTGAAATGTAGCAAGAGGCATTGCGTCCGGACACAGGCCTCTGTCCGGACATCCGGACGCTAGCCATGCCGAACTTTAAAATTGACTTGGGTATCGGGATAGAATAAGAGTGAATTCGACAGTCGGGGTCAGACCGGATATACAATTGCAAAGACACAAAGAAACGTACTTCGAAGTTGTACTGCAATGAGATTTTGACACGCCTGCCATTTCATGCTCGGACGAGTGTCCTCGCGTGCTGGCCAGCTTGAACTCAAACCTGCATATATTCAGACAAAGTAACACTTCATATTAACCTGTAGTTGTTCTAGTACAAACCAGAGATCTTGGCACGTGGAATAGAACAGAGGATTTACAGCACAACGAAGTGAAAGGCTGGATAGGTTATATCTTGTTAATGTAAAGGCATTAGTGTCTTCAGGTGTAGAAATCGAATTCGTTCTAGATGAAGCAAAACTAGATGGCCAAACCTATCAAGTACGAACAGCTGCTTGTTACGGAGCCACTCAGCCACCTGCACAAACATGTTGGTTCGCGTTGTCAAAGGCTAGCTGTCTGTCCTGGTCTCGGCGTTGCGCCAGCGTCCAGCGTATGTACGCCGGTTCAGTGTAACACAAAGCTTTCCTGAATTTCTCACTGAATTTTAAAAAACACTCTAAAACTCGAATACCGGCTAACATAATAGCCTTTTAACTTTCAAAGCCCAACAGATTCGGAGGTAGCCCCAGCCCTCTCGCAGCTGGTCTGCAAGTGTAAGCAGAAAACGCAATCGGTTGCGCAAGCCCTTGCAAACGGGCAGTGGATTTGAGAGATCACTGGAGGCGTCTCAGTCCAGGCGCTGGTACATACTAAAGCTCTGGGATCGACTAACAGAAGTAAACTTGGGGCAAGGGGTGGTTGGTGAGCTCATTTGGCGCTGCCCTCCGAGTTGGGAGTTCAGCTCCAAGTACAGCTCTTCACCTTGGATCCTTGCCTTTCGATTTGGGAGAGGATGGAATGCTCTAGGAAGTTTCTTAATAGGAACGTGAAGATCGTTTCCTGTCGGTGTGGTGGGACCTGGAACGTGCAGATCACGACTCGGAGTCACGTACTCACGTGTGGACCTGTGAACTGTGAAGTCCATGGAATAGGGGCCAGAAGTGTCCAGTAGGTCTGGACCGCAGAGAGAGTCCCAAACCAACTCTCAAGCTCCTAAAAATAATAATAAAATAATAATAATAAAAAAACTCTGCTGAGTGCTGACCATACTGGTGTGCCATTTCAAAGTCTACCGTGGTAAACTCTCAGACAGTCACGCACTGATGTCATAATATGCCTCATAACTTTCGGCCACCTTCAAAATTACTGAAATTCAGCCAGAATATTTTTAGAGAGTTAAACATAAAGTATGTTTTTAAAAAAAAAATAGATATAAACAAAAGATTAGCAATTTAAGACCACATATATTGAATAGAAAAATATGCAACATGAAGCATAGAAAAATACTGCATATGTATTTGTGTAATACGAAATTTGAGAATTTTTATTAGCCACCATCGAAATTTGTGAAATTTCGACGAAAGTTGGAACCCTGGTTCATGGGCTTTAGGTGTTGAAACACGGAGACGCGTATCTGTATGTGGTCGTCCAATCCAGTTAATAACCGCGTGATATCCGGACCATGGCGTTTCTGCCTTTATGGGTCTCAACCGTGTTAGGCTGTCTCCAACAGCGCAACTCAAACGCAAAATAGGTGGTTCACAGTACTTTGCATACCTAAAAACAGGCTCCAACAGAAGACCCAGACAAAGGACCCATTTAGCATCCGAGGCCAGCCAGAACACAAAAAAAGCGTCGTCGAGGAGAGACGACGCAAAAATCTTGCGCCCGTAGTGGTGGGCCCATAGACGAGATGACGGCGAGGACCGCGGTGGGGCGCTACCGGCTCGGCGAGGCGAGCCCACGGCGGGGAGCGACCAGCCTCGTGCCCCCGTCCAGCAGCCCCGACTCCCCCTCCGTCGCTACCGACGAATCTCCGCAAAACGCACCGAGAGAGAGCTGCAAGAGATGGAGGAGCTGAAAAAAGTAGATCTCACTGGCTCCTTCTCCCTTCTCACGCAGGATGGACGCCGCTGCCCCTGGATCCACGCGCTGCGGCTCCTCCTCCCTCCTCACGCGCGTAGCCGGCGACGGAGAAGAAGCCCGGCGGCCAGGAACGACGGAGCGAGGCGGGGCGGCGATGAGAGGCGAGACGGCACGGGAGGCAGGGCGGGAGGGCCAGAGCGGATGAGGCGTATGCGCGTCGACGGCGGCGCGACGGGAGGTGTGGGGCGGTGGTGCTAGTCCGAGCAGGAGCGGTGGGGCGGCGGAGAAGAAAGAAGAGTTGGTGGTGCGCCGTGGGCTCCCCGGTCTCCCAAGAGCGATGGGCTAATTTTGGGTTCACTGTTGGAGAAAGAAATTTTTGGGTGGGCGACCCAGTGACTGTTCGTGACCTAATCCTTAGAATGAATCTTGTGTTTGGGTTTGGGCTATTGAAGATAGTCTTAGTGTATCCTTTGCGGCTTTGCCTATGTATGCACACTGCTGTAGTGATTCCTGTAGGCTGTAGTGACAGTTCTCGAAACTCCAGAGCAAGCTGCCGCAAAACTAGTGATGGAACAGATCGAATACGTATGAAATACGAATGTTACTATTTTTTATAATTTTTATTAGATGTGGATATGGATCTGAATATCAATACTGATACAAAACAGATAGTTCGCATATGGATTCGCATCCCATACCCATTTAACTTTGTTATAAGTAAATATCAATGTAATGATTTTAGGAAATAAATCATGTAATGAGATATCCAAATATAATAAGTATATTATTTTTTTGGCTCATGTTCATCCTAGAACTATCAAAGTGATCCTTAAACTTTATATTTTGAATTCAATGTCACCTCGTTTTAGTCCTTAAGCTTTATATTTTGAATTCGATTTCACCTTTGAACTACCAAAGTGCATTTTAGTCCTTCAACTTTTTTTTTGCTCACTGTCATTACTTGCCTTACATGGAACACCGTGATGTCGCGTCTGTTAGCTCTAGGACCACCCGCGATTTAAGATAAATGGTCATCGTTAGACTATCTTCAACAATAATACCCAAAATACAAGACTCATTCGTTCTTTGGGTAGCGCTATTGGCAAAAGGTTCAATATATATTCGGCATCTTCTCTAACAACAAGACCCAAAAGAGAATCCTTTCTGCAAATGGGTTTCTAGGAGAGAGGATGTCCATATTTGGGTTGTGTCTCTCAGGCAACCCAAAATAGGTCTCCCGTATAGGTACTCTGTTGGAGGCTAATTTTAGGTCTCTTACTACCCATTTTGGGTTTTTGTGCCCATTTAGATTTCTTATTGGAGACAGTCTTTGGTCCCGGTGTATGTGACGTTGTCCTAGCTATCGATCCGGACATCACACTTTTGATATTTATATCCATAATTTAAAATAAATATAAATAAGATCCAAATACTCTTGAATATGAATAATCGGATCGTTCGGATCCGTATCTATTTCAGATATCATATATTCATATTGTTCAATTACAATTTTATTTTTCTCATTTCAATAATTAAATATAAATTTTAGCTTACTGATAAAAAGATATTATTTTTTTATCATAATTGGTTATTAGTTCAGCTTCACGCTAGAAATAGCTAAGAAAAAGTTGTAGATTTGTTGTTCTAATTTACTAGTGTTTTCTTAAGATACTCCATCTATTTTAAATTGGAAGTCATTCTGTCGCTTCTTAATGTATATCTAGGTATGCAGCGAAAGTAATATGTTTATAAAAGCCAAAACTATTTACAATTTGGAATGTAGGGAGTACTAAATAGTGTTCGTAATAATTATTCCACAAAAACAATATAGTAAGATATATAAAAATGATACTATTACAAGATAACTTCTACATAACATTAGAATTATTAAGAGAAAATTTTCTATTTGACACTGAAAAATTTTGTGCACTCTTATTTGTCAATCAAACTTGAAATCTTTCTTATTTGTCCACCCTTTCAATTTTCCTTACCTACCTGATACTTCTGTCAGTTTGAAGGTTTAACGGTGTTAAATCTCATGTCAAAAGATTGTTTTGCCCCTGCTGTATTCCTTCGGTCCAGGCGGTTAATGCATGTTCTCACATGCTGGTTATTGCTGTCTTTTTTTTGGCATTTCTTTTAAATGTTACACTTCCCTTTTTAATTGCTTCTATAAATTAAGAGATCTCATAAATTAAAGGCACAGCATCATCTTATAAATATCATGCATTCAATATAAATCAATTAGGTGCATAAAAATGACTAACATGAGATGGCCAATAACATCCAGGTTTCGCATGCAACATGATAATAGCATAACAACACTACAGTAACATAGCTTAAACGATTTGATCATTTAGCTTCCAGGTTCACATATATAGAATAGGAAATTGTCAGACATGTTCACATCCATTACATAACACATAGATAGACAATATTCTCCTAACTTAAAGGGTGGACAAATAAAAAAGATTTCAAGTTGGGGTTTCAAATAATTTAGTGTCAAATAGAAAATTTTCTCACTTTAATGTCTGCTAAAGAGCTTTTAGACCGTTCACTAATATTGTTTTTCTTTCTAAATAGAGCTGACCAGCCGTGACAGTGCATTGTTTCAAATAGGACGAGGGATGAAATTGAGTTCAAAAGAAAAATTTAAGAACTAAAATACACTTTGATATATAGTTTACGATGATATTTAGCATAAAAATGCAAAGATTGAGGATTGAAATGGTCTCTTTGATAGTCATGATCGAGATGAGACTGAGCCCAAATATAAACTTTGCTAATATAGTCGGTTTGAAAGATTATATATGAAATCGAGCCCCGAGCATAGTTGATCATATGGTACTAAATAGCGGTCGTAGCGCCCACTATAACAGTCGCAATAGCGGTAGCGGTCTGTTACTACCACTATGAAGGAGCGGACTAGATTTAGGAAGTTAGAAGTAGCGGCTGCTATTTAAGTTAGCAAGCCACAATAGCAGTCAGCAATTTTTCGTAGTGTCCGCAATAGCGTGATATGGGTATGCAACAAATAACCCTAGTACGTCCACTATGACTCCCACTCAAGATATGCAGATGGTTTAAGTGACCATGAGACTGATGAAGTTATGGATGGTGGTCTTATGAACTATATATTTACGGCTCTCATAATCTACTTATTTATGAACTACAATATATAATGACTTATATGTAATGTGTGGAACACCATGTTTTTTTCTTAATTTAAGTATGTGAGACATAAGTTCTTTGAGAATAATTGAATGCATATTTATACCCATTATTCATAACATATATGCTTAAACTTAATGTGCTTACCAATGCCGCTATTGGAACTTAGCGTCTGCAATAGCGCCCGCTACATTGACACCAATCCACTACTAACCCGCTATACCCTATTTAGTACCTTGTAGTTCAAAGATTAAATTAATGTTTCCTGTAATATGTTATTACTTATCGGTTATCTCCTAGATCTAACCGACTTGTAACCCTACCCCCGGCTATATAAGGCTGGTAGGGGACTCCTCAAAACACACGTAATATCATACGATAGACAATACAAACCAACAGATCACAGGAGTAGGGTATTACGTCGTGCAGACGACCCAAACCTGTCTAACTCTTGTGTCTCTGTTGCCTTCTTGTTCTTGATTACGCGCACCACTGCCGATCAATCTACCTTCGTAGGATACCTCTCGGAGGACTGCCGACGATATTCTGTCGATAGTTACAATGTGCCTTTCTTCATGGAGATCGTAGTAACTTTGGCTTGGTCAATTTGGGAAGTTTGAAATGATGCTATATTTAGGAATATTGCTCCTTCTTTCTAAAGTTTCAAGAGGATTTTCAAAAGAGAGTTTGCTTGGGTTATATTTCGAGCAAGGCCAAGTTATCAACCTTTTGGCCCTGTTCGCTTCTCTTATAATCCGTCTTTTTCAGCTTATTTTTTCAGCGGAACAGTATTTTTCTCTCACAACAAATCAGCCGGAACAGTGCTTCGGCTTGTTTTTTCAGCGAAACGAACGGGGCCATTCTCAAAGGCTAGAAGTCCATGTGTATTTTTTTTATTTTCTTTTTTGTCTCATGAGACATCTTTCTAAAATTCTGTTTATAGTTTTAATAAAAGCTCGGTAGGGGCGCACCCCCTCTTGTTTCACTCGAAAAAACACGAGCGCGGTGCTCTGTTTTAAACCGCACCTAGGCGGCACTAGTTTTTTATTTATTATTTTTAAGAAACACCTAGGCGGTACTAGCTGCCCAGCTGTCTACTTGCTACTAACCCAGTCCGGCCCGGTCACGCGCGTATTGGGCTTCCCGTTCGTCGCTTCTCTGGTGCGAGCCGGTGTCGCCTGATCCAGCCTGAAGTTTGATCGAGGTGACAGGTGACATCCTCATCAAAATGGCAGTTAGATAGCTTACTTTGAAGTTGCACTGCAATGATATTTTGACATGCCTGCCATTTCATGCTCGGACGAGTGTCCTCGCGTGCTGGCCAGCTTGAACTCAAACCTGCATATATTCAGACAAAGTAACACTTCATATTAACCTGTAGTTGTTCTAGTACAAACCAGAGATCTTGGCACGTGGAATAGAACAGAGGATTTACAGCACAACGAAGTGAAAGGCTAGATAGGTTATATCTTGTTAATGTAAAGGCATTAGTGTCTTCAGGTGTAGAAATCGAATTCGTTCTAGATGAAGCAAAACTAGATGGCCCAACCTATCAAGTACGAACAGCTGCTTGTTACGGAGCCACTCAGCCACCTGCACAAACATGTTGGTTCGCGTTGTCAAAGGCTAGCTGTCTGTCCTGGTCTCGGCGTTGCGCCAGCGTCCAGCGTATGTACGCCGGTTGAGTGTAACACAAAGCTTTCCTGAATTTCTCACTGAATTTTAAAAAACACTCTAAAACTCGAATACCGGCTAACATAATAGCCTTGTAACTTTCAAAACCCGACAGATTCGGAGGTAGCCCCAGCCCTCTCGCAGCTGGTCTGCAAGTGTAAGCAGAAAACGCAGTCGGTTGCGCAAGCCCTTGCAAACGGGCAGTGGATTTGAGAGATCACTGGAGGCGTCTCAGTCCAGGCTCTGGTACAATACTAAAGCTCTGGGATCGACTAACAGAAGTAAACTTGGGGCAAGGGGTGGTTGATGAGCTCATTTGGCGCTGCCCTCCGAGTTGGGAGTTCAGCTCCAAGTACAGCTCTTCACCTTGGATCCTTGCCTTTCGATCTGGGAGAGGATGGAATGCTCTAGGAAGTTTCTTAATAGGAAGATCGTTTTCTTAATAGGAAGTCACGTACTCACGTGTGGACCTGTGAACTGTGAAGTCCATGGAATAGGGGCCAGAAGTGTCCAGTAGGTCTGGACCGCAGAGAGAGTCCCAAACCAACTCTCAAGCGCCTAGTGTGCTTGCTGTTGGGGAGCAGTGACGCGTACTAGTACCGTAAACCCAGAACCCCGACGCTTCACACAACGCACAGACAAGCTGATTGACTTAATCATGAGCTCGAGTAGAGTAATGGTTTGCGCCATGGCGTTCGCTCTGGCGTGCTTGGCGGCCATGCCGGCTGCATCTGCAGCGTCGGGTGACGACGGAGGGATACTGTATATCCCGTCCGCTGCCTCCTTAGCTCATCACTGCCCCTCCAGCTGTGGGAACGTCGACATCACCTACCCCTTCGGCGTTGGGCCCGGCTGCTTCCGACAAGGCTTCGAGCTTACCTGCAACCACACCACTCAACCTCCAAAGTTGTTTCTGGGCAACAGCACAACTCAGGTTACTTACATAAGCATAGGAGATAGTAACTTAGTTTACGTCCCTGCTATGTTCTTCAACGGTACTAGCATGGAAGAATATGGTACGAACACCTACAATGTATCATGGGATGCCCCCGTTAAGGGTATTACTATCTCCAGTTATTATAACACTTTCTTCTTCCTTGGCTGCGATTTCGATGTTGACTTGTTTGACTCTATGAGAAACCCAATCGACTCCTGCATGAGCAGGTGCCACGGCAAGGTATTGCCGAATCAAGGGCCTTGCAATGGTTTTGGTTGCTGTTCCATCCGTCTACAAAACGACATATGAATGATTGGCTCGTTCAGATCCGTATCTAGTTTGGATATCATATATTCATATTGTTCAACTATAATATTTTTTTTTCATTCCAATAATTAAATATAATTTCTAGCTTATAGATTAAAAACATATTAATTTTTAACATAATTGGTTATTAGTTGAGCCTCATGCTAGAAATAGCTAAAAAAAGTTGTAGATTTGTTGTTGTTCTAATTTACCCAGGTTTTCTTAAATTACTCCCACTATTTTAAATTGCAAATCGTTCTATCTCTTTTTAGTGTATATCTAGGTATATCGCAACAGTAATATGTCTATAAAAGTCAGAATAATTTATAATTTAGAATGGATGGAGTACTGAACAGTGTTTGTAGCAGCTATAATTATTCCACAAAAATAATGTATAGTAAGATATATATAAAAATGACAGTGTTACAAGATAACATTCCAAATAACATTAGAATTATTAAGATAAAATTTTCTATTTGACACTGGAAAAATTTATGCTCTCTTATTTGATAACCAAACTTGAAATCTTTCTTATTTGTCTACCATTTCAAATTTCCTTACCTATCTGATACTTCCATCGGTTTCAAGGTGTAACGGTGAAAGGTCCTAATGGCTAGAGGGGATGTATTGCCTATAAAAATTTTTATAACAACACTTAACAAGTTGGTTAGACAATTATGAAGCGGAGCGAGTGTTGCGCTAGCCTACTAAAAAATGCAAGCCACCTACCATAATTCTAGTTACTATAGTCTCTAATTCACACAAGGGGCTAAGTCACTACTAATAAGTTAGTGAGCTCTCAAAGACTAACTAAAGAGCCTCACTAACTACTACACAAGCGAGAAGGTAGCTCTCAAAACTAACTACACTAAAGAGCTTAGCTACACTAGAGAATGTAAATACAAGTGAGGGTAGTGAAGATATACCGACGTGGCAAGCGATGATCAATCAATCGCAAGAAAACCAATGAAATCCTCGGGACAAGATGACACAATGTGTCGGTGCAGAAAGTGACCAACACGTAAATATTTGTAGTTTTGCCGTATGTTGTGATCGGATGTGGCCTAGCACTCAATGACGCAGGGTTTATACTGGTTCAGGCAACGTGCCCTACGTCCAGTTTGAGTCGGTTGGTGACTTTATTTCTGAGCCTAGGTGCTTGAAGTTTGCAGTGGGGTTACAAACGAGAAGGAGAAAGATGGGGGTACAAGAGATCCGATTGGACTCTGGTCTGAGGGGCCGAGAGTGACGGGAGCTCCGCTATGCGTTAAGTGTTCGAGCGTGTGCTCAAGGGCTGAACCTGGTGGTTCTGTTTTTGTGTGTTGAATCGATCTAAGTGAACTGATCCCCTTTGGAGAGAGCACGTCCCCTTTTATAGATGAAGGGGACGGCCTTACAAGAGAGAGAGAGAGAGAGAGTGTACGTATGCTAAGTCTTGTTGCCCACGCCGTCGGGTACAAGATGATTGTAGGCACCCATAACATTGTTGATGCCAGACGCATGTGGGAGGTTTTACTGTGTCCTTCTAGGTATGGTAAATGCCAGCGTCCACAACACTATGGATGCCCAGATGCACGTGGGGGCCTACCATGTCTGCCTGGTATGGGAGTTGAGAGCGCCCACAACACTAGGATAAATGTCGGCCTCAACGCTATTTGGGCTCTGACATGCCTCGAAGGTTGCAGGGCACCCCTTCTGATTTGTCTTGTCGGTACTGTCCTACAGTTGTACAAGGTACGGTCCTCGGTATTGCGGTTGACTTGAGTGTCCTGCCTTACTTGCTTCGCCCATTTCCTGGTCCTCACCGAGCGGGCGCCCCCGGTCGGTTGGTCCCAGTCGGCTCCGATAGCGCCGGTCAAAGAAGAATTGTAGGCAGGGGTCCGATGCATCCTTCCGGTCGAAAGAGCGGGTCGGAGTCGGAGCGTGGAGGCGGGACGTTCGGCCAGGCCTTCTGGTCGGAGAGGCGGGCCGGGGTCGAAAGCGAGCGTCGTTCCTCCTGGGCCAGGCCTTCCGGTCGGAGAGGTGAACCGGAGTCGGAAGTGAGCATTATTCTTCCTTGGCCACGCCTTCCGGTCGATGACTGGATCATCCTTCTGGCCTGTCGTTAGGTATTTGGGCCGGCCCAGGAGTTGCACGTCGTTCGCAATGTCGTCCGCTGGGCCGAGCACTTGCCGGGGAGCAGGTCCGTTAGGGACCCCAGGTTTATGAACCCGACAGGAGCCCCCGAGCCCCCAGGCGATTCGGGTAGAATCGTCTAGGGGATTTTTGTCTTGTCTGCGGGTGCGTGCATGTTCACCCGAGGGTGTAGCCCCTGAGCCCCCGGGTGATTCGAGTGGAATCGTCTGGGGGGTATTTCGTTTTGCCAGCGGGAGAATTTTTTGCTTTGACGGCGGGTGCGCGTGAGCGCACCCGCGGTTGTAGCCCCCGAGCCCCCGGGTGATTCGAGTGGAATCACCTGGGGGGTTTTGTCAGCGGGCGTGTGTGTGCACCTTGGTGGGCGAGTTTGGGGTCACGGACCCATGTGTCGGGTGCAGCCAAGGGACAGCCGAGGGATCAGACAAGACAGACTCGTGGACCTAGGCGTTGGGCGCAGCCGAGGCGAAGCCAAGGGATGGGGTGAGTTTAGGAGTCGCAGACCCATGCGTCGGGTGCGGCGAATAGCCGAGGGATCAGACGAGACAGACTCGTGGACCCAGGTGTCGGGCGCAGCCGAGGCAAAGCCGAGGGATGGGGCGAGTTTGGGGTCGTAGACCCGTGCGTCGGGTGCGGCGGACAGCCAAGGGATCGGGAGAAGTGGACTTGTGGATCCAAGCGTCAGGTGCAGCCAAGGGATGGGGCGAGTTTGGGGTCACAGACCGATGCGTCGGGTGCGGCGGACAGCCGAGGGATCAGACGAGATGGACTCATGGACCCAGCCGTCGGGCGTAGCCGAGGCAAAGCCAAGGGATGGGGCGAGTTCGGGGTCGCAGACCCGTGCGCCGGGTGCGGCGGACAACCGAGGGATCAGACGAGACGGACTCGTGGACCCAAGCGTCGGGCGTAGCCAAGGCGAAGCCGAGGGATGGGGTGAGTTCAGGGTTGGAGACCCGTGAGTCGGGTGCGGTGGACAACCGAGGGATCGGGCGAGGCTGACTCATAGATCCAGGCGTCAGGCGCAGCCGAGGCATAGCCGAGGGATGGGGTCCCTGAGCCTCATTGGGATCGGAAGGGGTTGGTTGAGTTTTGTGCGTTACCCCATCCGTGGTTTTTAGCAACTGGAGGGGCTAAGCTAACGTCGCTTGCCTCGATGGCTCGAGTGACGTGCTCCATGAGCTCACTAACGGGCACGTTCGAGTGAAATCTAGGTCCATCATTCGTGATGGGGTCGGCATAGCCCTCATGTGACATTCCACTGCTCCTTAACCTGCAACCCGACAGATGCCTGGATCGTTCCAAAGGCCAACCCGGGTGGTCCGCTGGCCTCCCCTCGACAGAGATTCTGTGGGTTTGGTGGGAGGTTAGGATCGAACGGAAAGGTCAAGATGACCCTGTCTGCCTTGGGGCAGACTGGGTGAGGGCCGCTTGGGGCTCATCTGCGTTTTCTCCCCTGGTTCTGTTTAACGCAAGGCGGCCTCGAGCCTATCGTGGGCTGGCCTTCGAACCCCGGTCAGTCGTTGCTCATGTTGAATGAGGCAACTGCCACTTCGTGACGCAACACGGAGCATTGTGATGCATTTAACTGCATATGCGATGCTTTTGGATGTATGGAATAAATGAATGCGTGCATGGATGAATGAATGTTTTTAAAGAAATAGTGGGGGTTGGTAATGTTACCTTGATGACTCGAGTGACGGGGTTTGAGGAGCTCCTATCGGATATGTCCGACCGGGATCCGCGCTCATCGTTCATGACAGAGTCAGCATGGCCCACATGGGGCGTCCCTATGCTCCTTACCTATCTCTCGGCGTTCGCCTGAGCCGTTTGATCGACTCAAGAAGCTCGATGGTCTCTCCTAGGCAGAGATCCCATAGTTGGGCCTTTCCAAGTCCCGCCTGGGAAGGCGGAGGGCCGCCTACGTGTGGTGTCGCTTTGATTCTCGCGCTCGGCGTGCGGTTGTGGTGGGCCATACCCAGGCCACGTCCCATCTGACCAGGCACCGTTACGTTGGGCAGGGTGCATCCCATCGGTCGGGGCACGTCCCATCGTTTCCCATCCGTATTGAATGGGGGAAGGGAAAGAGTTTCTTACCCCAATCCTTTCGCCTTTCCCCAACTGCTCTGCCTCTTCTTTAAAAAGGGGAAGGGAGAGGGAAAGGAGAACTCACAGACTCGTTCGTGATTCTGGAACGCAATGTCGAGTTGGAGTTTACCCAATGTAGATGAGATGGTGCTGGCCGCCTTCGCCGAGAATGGGCTGCTTCCGCCAAAGGAGGTGGCGCACTGGAGGGTGCTGCGCATCGCCAGTTTCATCACCGTCTGTGAGGCCTTCATCGGGATGGAGCCATATGTGGACTCCTTCTGGTGAATCTTCTCCGTGTGAGTCTTGTTGGAGGGGAAGCCGTTCAGGATTGCACTAGTGGGGTGTTTCACCCTTGCAGCCGCTCAGGTAGGCCAGTTCATAAAGTTTGATGAGACATCCCCCAGCCATGGTAGCCATAGCTGGCGTCCCTATCCAGGAGCTACCTCGACTGCATGAGAAGGTCCGGAGCTCCATGTTCTTCTACTGAGCATCTATGGGTGCGTCGCCCTTGAGGAACCCATTGTGCTCGCCGAAGTCGAGGGAGCGGAACCAGGCGGGGTCCTTGCGGCGATGGTTATGTCTAGTGGCATGTGCTGTGGCCTCACCTTTGGCATCAGCCGATGCCGCCGAGCGGCCATAGTAACATTTAGAGTAGAAGTAGTCAGCAAATGTAACCGTTAAGTTCATCGGGGAGCCCCCGTGTGAACAGTTTTTTGTGTAAACGAATACATCAGTTCTGCTTTGTGTCTGTTCCTTGTTTTTTGTCCTAGCAAAGCTTTGTTTTTATCCTTTCTTTTTTGTACCTGCCCATTCGTTCCGTAGGCTGCAACTTTAAGAGCCCGGGCGTGGCCCGCGAGGCTCGGCTGCTCGTAACCGTAGGTCGTGGCGGGGTGCGATCGATCGGGAGTAAAAACAAAGTCATGTAGGGTAATCAAAGGAATGGAAGGCAAAAAAGTTTCTACCATGTGATTGTAAAAAAGAGACGTAGTATTTAGTATTGTACCCTCATGGAGCCCCCGAGCGACCCGGGCTGAAAGTGTTCAGGCTAGGGTGCTTTACAAGAGCAAGTGTTGAATAAAAGCGGTAAGACTGAATTTAGGGGAAAAATGATGTAGTCGTTCAATGTTCCAAGTGTTGGTGAGAATGTTGCCATTATCGTCCTTCAGTCGATAGGTGCCCGGTCGGATCACCTCGGTCACCGTATAGGGACCTTCCCATGGTGGAGAGAGTTTGTGCTTCTCCTTCATTGATTGGGCCCTCCAGAGTACGAGATCTCTGACTTCGAGGATCCTCCCCCTGATCTTCCTTTTGTGATACCTACGGAGAGTCGATCCTGATGCCATATCCATCGCTGAAGTCCAGGAACTTCTTTCCGGTGAAGTTAGTTCCATGGTCAGTGATGATACAATTAGGAACGCCGAACCGGTAGATGATGTCGAGGAAGAACTTGACCGCCTCTTCCGAGCGGATGTTGGTGATGGGCTTCATCTCTATCCACTTGGTGAATTTGTCAACCGCTACGAGCAAGTGGGTGAAGCTGCCCGGGCCCTTTTTGATGGGTCCTAACATGTTGAGGCCCCAGACCACGAACGGCCAGGTCATGGGGATGGTTTGGAGCTCCTGCGCCGGCAATTGTGTTTGCCGAGCATAGAACTGGCATCCTTCATACCTGCGGATGACCTCCTCTGCATCTCGTACCATGGTGGTCCAGTAAAAACCTTGGGGAAAGACTTTTTTGACCAGCAACCTTGGGGCCACGTGATGTCCGTAGATTCTGGCATGGACTTCGAGGAGAAGTTGTTTCCCTTGGTCGGTCGGAATGCACTTCATGAGTACTCCCGACGGACTTCGTTTGTAAAGCTCATCGCCGAGCGCGACGAATGTCTTGGCGCGTCGAGCGATCCACCGTGCCTCCATCCTTTTGGGTGGGAGAACCTCCTCGAGGAGGTAGGCGAGTAGCGGCGCTCGCCAGTCAGTTTGGTCGAGCGCCATCATGGCGACATCAGTGGGCGACGTTGTCGTGGAGGCACCCAGGTCGGAGCCCTCGAGCATTGGGTTGGTGTCGGAGCATGTCTGGATTAGACCTTCTAGGATGTGGGCGAATGGCTTGTGGAGGTCATTGATGAAGAGGCCATTTGGAGACGGATCCCGCCTGGTAGCCAGTTTCGTGAGAAAATCGACGGCATCATTGTCCTTTCGGGGGACATGATGCAGTTCGATCCCCTTGAATTTGTCCTTGAGGTTGCGCACCTCCTGGCAGTATGCTGCCATGGGGGGGGCTTTTGCAAGAGGATTCCTTCATGACTTGGTCGACGACCAACTCTGAGTCGCCACGGATGTAGAGCCATGTGGCACCGAGCTCGATGGTGATGCAGAGCCTGTTGATGAGGGCCTCATACTCTGCGGTGTTGTTTGAGGCCGAAAAATGGAGGCGGATCACGTACTGGAGCCTTCTCCCGTCCATTGAGGTCAAAGCCACTCCAGCCCCCGAGCCGGGCCCCATTATGGACCCATCGAAGTACATCGTCCAGTACTCGTGGGTGACGTCTGGGGTTGGGAGCTGGACCTCCATCCATTTGGTGACAAAGTCCGCGAGAGCCTGAGACTTGATAGCAGTACGAGAAATATACCTGATGTCGTGGCCCATGAGTTCGAGGGCCCACATGGAGATCCATCCCACGGCGTCGCGGTTGCGGATGATGTCTCCGAGTGGGTATGAAGTGACGACCACAACTTCATGGTTGGTGAAGTAGTGCAGGAGCTTCCGGGTCGCCATCAACACAGCGTACAGGAGTTTTTGCACCTAGGGGTACCAGACCTTGGGGTCGGTGAGTACCTCCCCGATGAAGTATACGGGTCGTTGGACCTTAAAGTGGTGTCCCGGCTCCTCCCTTTCGACGACCAGGGCAGCGCTCACCACATGGTTGCTTGCCACGACGTAGAGGAGGAGGGGTTCTCCCTGTTCGGGAGCAACGAGGATTGGAGCCGACGTTAGTGATGTTTTAAGGCTCTCCAAAGCCTGCTGTGCTTCTTTAGTCTAGACAAATGCATCTGTCTTCTTGAGGAGTTTGTAGAGAGGCATCCCCTGCTTGCCGAGCCGGGAGATAAACCGGCTCAGGGCAGCCAAATAGTCGGTGAGCCTTTGTACGCCCTTGACGTTGCGTATAGGGCCCATGTTGGTGATGGCCGCGATCTTTTCAGGGTTGGCCTCGATGCCGCGTTCGGACACGATGTATCCAAGCAGCTTCCCCTTCAGAACCCCAAAAACACATTTTTTGAGATTCAATTTGATGTGGAACCTTCGGAGGTTCGCGAACATTGTGGCCAAGTTTGCGATCAAGTCACAAGCTTGAGCTATTTTGACCACTATGTCATCAACATAGATGGTGGTTGGTTTTGGCCGGTCGGCCTGATCAGGTTGGTCGAGTGGGTCAATTTGGTCGGTGAAGCATGGCTGCATGCACCGTTGGTAGGTGGCGCCAGCGTTCTTTAGGCCAAAAGGCATGGTTACGTAGCAGTTTGAACCATACGGGGTGATGAACGAGGTTGCGAGCTGATTGGAATCTTTCATCGCGATCTGGTGATAGCCTGAGTAGGCATCCAGAAAGGAGAGGATCTCGCAACCCGAGGTGGAGTCGACTATCTGGTCTATGTGCGGCAAAGGAAAGTGATCCTCCAGACATGCCTTGTTGAGGCCAGTGTAATCAACACACATTCTCCGTTTCTCGGTCTTCTTTTTAATAAGAACAGGATTGACAAGCCAGTCAGAATGGTATACCTCTTTGATGAATCCGTCTGCCAGGAGTTTAGCGATCTCCTCGCCTATGGCCCTACGCCTCTCGTCGTCGAAGCGACACAGGCGCTGCTTGGCGAGCTTTGAGCTCAGGATGAGGCGCAGCGCATGCTCCATGACCTTCCACAGTATGCCCGGCATGTCAGAAGGCTTCCATGAGAAGACATCGCGGTTGGCGTGCAGGAAGTCGACGAGCTTGCATTCCTATTTGGTCGGGAGCTGGGTCCTGTCCGTACCGTCTTGGTTGGGTTGGTGGAGTCGATCCCCACCGCCTTGGTTTCCTCGCTTAGGTGGAAGGCAGTCAAGGAGGCTGACTTGTTGGAGTTCAGGGCTGCTGGGGCCGACGTTTCTCCAAGCCGAGGGAGCTTGGCAGAGTTGACCACGGTAGTGGCGAGCTTGAAATGCTCGTGTTCGCACGCGAAGGCGTGCGAGAAGGCGCTTGCCACAGTGATGATGCCGTTCGGTCCTGGCATTTTCATCTTGAGGTAGGTGTAGTTGGGGATGGCCATGAACTTGGCGTAGCATGGCCGCCCCAAAATGGCGTGGTAGGACCCAGGAAAGTCCACCACCTCAAAGGTGAGGACCTTCGAGCAGAAGTTGGCACGGTTGCCAAACGTGACGGGCAGGTCCATCACACCGTGGAAGGGAGAGCCCGCCGGGCAGAGTTCCGACCAGGGGATGCGCATGGCGTCGAGGGTGTCGACGTAGAGGATGTTGAGGCTGCTGCCTCTGTCCATCAGCACCTTGGTGAGGCGCTTCTTGCGGACGATGGGGTCGACAACGAGCGGGTAGTGTCCCAGTCTGGCGATGTGGGAGGGATGGTCCCTCTGATCGAAGGTGATCGGAGATTCCGACCAGCTAAGGTGTCCCAGTCTTGGCAGTGCATGCCTCTTGGTAGTGTACCTTGTGTTGGCATTTGGAGCAGATGGCATTGGGTCCCCCGAAGATCATGATGCATTCCTCGGGGTTAGGGAATTTGTCCCCATCCTTGCCCGCTACGCCTCCCTTCTTGGCTGCCACCTCTTTGCCGTCTCCTTCTTTCGGCCCACCGGCCTGTCGTAGGAAACGTTTGAGGAGCTTGCAGTCCTTATAGAGGTGTTTGATGGGGTAGGCGTGGTTGGTGCATGGGCTATCCATGAGCGTGTTGAAGTGGTCAGGCAGGCCCTGCTGGGGCTGCATGCCTGCGCGATCAGCTACGGCGACCAACGCGGTGTTGTTCGGTCGGCGCCGATCCTTTTTGTTCTTCTTGCCCCTCTGCGTGGAGGGGCCCTAGTCTTGGTCCTCACGCTTGGCCTTGCCTTTGTCCCAGCCTCCGTTGAAGACTGCTCCGACCGCCTCCTCATCGGACGCGTGGTTTGTGGCGACGTCGAGCAGGTCGCGGGTGGTACGAGGCTTCAGACAGCCAAGCTTATGAATTAGGGACTCGTAGGTTGTCCCAGAGAGGAATGCGTTGATGATGTATGTGTCGATGACATCAGGGAGGGAGTTGCATCATTGGGAGAACATGCGGATGTAATCCCACTGGGACTCACCGGGCTCCTGCTGACAGCTCTTGAGGTCCCAGGAGCTCCCAGGGTGGACATACGTCCCCTGGAAGTTTCCAACAAAGATCCTCTTGAGGTCCACCCAGTTGCGGATGCTGTCGTGTGAGGGGAATTCGAGCCATGCCTGAACATGTTCCCCCACGCAGATGGGGAGATACTGAATGATGAAATGGTCATCATCCACCCCTCCGGCTCGGTAGGCGAGCCAGAAATCTTCGAGCCATATACTGGGGTTTGTCTCCTCGGTGTACTTGGCGATGTTGGTGGGCGGCCGGAAGCGCTGTGGGAACGACGCCCTTCGGATGCATCGGCCAAAGGCCCATGGTCTAGGGCCCTCCGGGCTAGGTCTCCGGTCATCTAGCTGGCAACCATACCTTGGGTGCGTTTCACCGCTCCCCTCAATGGCTCGGTCGGGGCTCGTGTTGCCTACCCTCATCGCCGCCCGATGGACGTCTTCATCCCGCCGAGCCTGATGCCGGTTGCTGATGATGCTGCGAGCATCTTGGGTCGGACTGAGCCATTCACGTACCGGTGGTCGGTGTGGAGCATGCGCTGAGTCAGACCACGACGTAGCTGTGGCCTCCCATGCTGCGCTTGGCGGCTGTAGTGGTGAGCGAATGGAGTGATCTGTCTAGCGCGGGTCCACTCCCCTAGTGGGGAGAGAGGGCGCGAGTCAGAGTCGCGATGTGGATCTCTCCACTTGTTGAACGGCGGTGGCCTCCACTAGTGCCCGGAGGTTTCGGTAGACTGCCCGCTCCTAGGGGTCGACGGGCTCGGGGATGCCACGCAAAAGCATTGCCGCAACGGCGATGTTTTGGCTAGCCCGAGCGAACTATGGGGGGTCATTCCCCTCATCCATGATGTCACGCTGGACTTGGCGGGCGTGACCCCGGGCGCCGCCCACCGGTTCATGCACGAGCGGCACAACGTGCTGCATCGAGCACGCCGGCGTAGGTGGTGGCTGGTTCTGCCGTCTTTGTCGTAGCTCCTCGCCGTGCTCCCACGCCCACGCGAGAGCCCCCGCATGAGGGTCCAGAGAGGTGTGGGTCTGTATAGACTCCACCACCACCGGCGGCTGTCCCGAGGCATCCACCATGGCACACTCCCAGGATAGTGGGTGGCCAGGTGCCACGACGTCACCGATACTAGAGCCGTCACTTTCAATCTCGTCATCCAAGAGCTCGTAAAAATAGGTGGGAGCATAGCTCGCCATCCCCACGAACTCGGATGTGAGAGGAGGCGGCATCAGCATTTTTTGGAGCCCTTGGGCGTACGTGTCTATGGGAGACGTGAGGCCGTAGAGGAACCGGTCGTACGGTGGTTGCGGTGCGAACAACGCGGTCCCTCCGGATAATCGGTGGAAGATAGTAAATAGCGCATAAACAACAGTATGTATATTACTCACAGCGAGGTTTGAGCAAAGAGTTTGCTCGGAATGAGGCGCAGCTGCCTCATCATTGAAGTCGTCGGGTGTCCCAGAGCTGATGGAGGGCGTCCCTCCGACGGGCGCCGGAATAAGTGCCTCCTCGCGGAGTTGTAGTACGTCAAGCCAGTCAGCGAGAAAGTCCAGGCTTCCAAAGAGGAAGGCCTGGGACAGCTCGAAGACAGGTGGAACCCACATCCCAATAGGTGGGAGTGCAGGAAACTCCAGCAAGCCAAAGCGAGTCGTATCACTTGAGTCCGCCATGGAGAAGGTGGCGGAAAGGTGGGCCATCCGATGACCAAAAGTGTGAACGTACGGCGTCTTCCCCATGGACGGCGCCAACTATCGGTGCAAAAAGTGACCAACACGTAAATATTTGTAGTTTTGCCGTACATTGTGATCGGATGTGGCCTAGCACTCAATGATGCAGGGTTTATACTGGTTCAGGCAATGTGTCCTACATCTAGTTTGAGTCGGTTGGTAACTTTATTCCTGAGCCCAGGTGCTCGAAGTTTGCAGTGGGGTTACAAACAAGAAGGAGAAAGATGGGGGTTACAAGAGGTCCGGTCGAACTCTGGTCTGAGGGGCCGAGAGTGACGGAAGCTCCGCTATGCGCTAAGTGTTCGAGCGTGTGCTCGAGGTCTAAACCTGGTGGTTCTATTGTTGTGTGTTGAATCGATCTAAGTGAACTGATCCCCTTTGGAGAGAGCGCGTCCCCTTTTATAGATGAAGGGGACGGCCTAACAAGAGAGAGAGAGAGAGAGAGTGTGTGTACGTATGTTAAGTCTTGTTGCCCACGCCGTCGGGTACAAGATGATTGTAGGCGCCCATAACACTGTTGATGTCAGACGCATGTGGGAGGTTTTACCGTGTCCTTCCAGGTATGGTAAATGCCGTCGCCCACAACACTATGGATGCCCAGATGCACGTGGGGGGCTTATCGTGTCTGCTAGGTATGGAGTTGAGAGCGCCCACAACACTGTAGGATAAATATCGGTGCCCTGAACGCTGTTTGGGCTCTAACATGCCAGGAAGATTGTAGGGCACCCCTTCTGATTTGTCTTGTCGGTACTGTCCTGCAGGTGTACAGGATACGGTCCTCGGTATTGTGGTTGACTTGAGTGCCCTACCTTACTTGCTCCATCCATTTCCTGGTCCTCACCGAGCGGGCATCTCCGGTCAATTGATCCCAGTTTTCTCTGACAGCACCGGTCAGAGAAGAGCTGAAGGCAGGGGTCCGAAGCATCCTTCCTGTCGGAAGAGTGGCTCAGAGTCGAAGCGCGGAGGTAGGACATTCGGCCAGGTTTTCCGGGCCAGGGTTAGAAGCGAGCATCGTTCCTCCTGGGCCAGGCCTTCCGGTCGAAGAGGCGGGCCGGAGATGGAAGTGAGCGTTATTCTTCCTTGGCCACGCCTTCCGGTCGATGACTGGATCGTTCTTCTGGCCTGTCGTTAGGTATTTGGGCCGACCCAGGAGTTGCGCGTCGTTCGCAATGTCGTCCACTAGGCTGAGCACTTGCCGGGGAGTAGGTCCGTTAGGGACCCTAGGTTTATGAACCCGATACAATGATTTATCCCCGAGGTTCACTTGCTTGCCGGCAAACTACGTCCTCATTGTAGCGATTCACCCACTTGGAGGTTCACGCGCTAATAGGCATCACACGCCTAACCCGCAATTGGGTGCCGCACAACCAACACAAGATGGGGATCCACAGGCTACGAGCAATCCACTAGAATACCTTTTGGCTCTCTATCGGGGAAAGTTTAAGAACCCCTCATAATCACCATGATCAGAGCCAGAGACAATCATCTTCCTCCGCTCGATGATCCTCGTTGCACCAAGCCGTCTAGGTGGCAGCAACCACCACGAGAATAAAGCAAAATCCACAGTGAAACACAATCACCAAGTGCCTCTAGATGCAATCACTCAAGCAATGCACTTGGATTCACTCTTGAAAGCATATAGGCCCCTAGTTGGGTTTCGGAGATTAATGACAACATGAGATTACTATGACTAACATGTGTTTTGCAGAGGCAATTTGAGTTAGGTCATGGTAATGGAATTGATTGGGCAATCATGTTGTCATGCCCCTGATGATGGAAATCATTTCGGTTTTCAAAGGATGGATGACAAGGTTAAAGACGGACTAGTTCTAAGTGTTGTTTGGTGTTGGAGAGACACTTAGAGTAGTTTAGGACTTTGTTTTTCCTTTGGCCATACTATTAAGGGGGGTATGGACTAGTAGCTTGACCTAGGTAAGTCTAGTGGGTTAGGTGTGGTGCACACTTGTCAAAACTAGCACTAGGTAGCTCAGGAATAGCCCGAAGATCAATTGGAGTAAACTTCATTCACATAGGATTTCGAGTTGGAAGTGAATGGAGGGTCAAATGATAGATCAAATGCTGGTCTGGTTGTGACCGGACGCTGGAGGATGAGTCCGGTCAGTTCATATGATCAACTACAGTCATCTGGTATTGACCGGACGCTAAGTGAAGGTGGACCGGACGCTGGGTGCCAGTGTCCGGTCAACTCCAGATGGGATCCAAAGTGGTGTTTTCGTGACCAGACGTGTCCAGTGGGTGACGACCCGACGCTGGTCAGAATCCAGTAACTGACCAGACACTGAACAGTGAAGTGACCGGACTCTGGGTGCCAGCGTCCGGTCAACATCATTAAGGTTCCAGAGAGCATTTTTCTTGACCGGAAGCATCCGAACAGTGCTGATCGGATGCTGGTCAGAGTCCGGTCAGAGCTTAATGGCTCTTTCTGACACAGTGGTGGGTATAACTGACCGGAGCATCCGGTCACCCCGCAGAGCGATGACTCAGCCTCCAAATGTTATGTTTTGAATGAGGGGGTATAAATACTTACTCCACTCATCCAAGGGAGGTCTCTTGCCCATTTGTTGAGCTGAGAAACACCTTGAGAGTGCAAGGGAGAGCAAGAGCCTAGTGAGGTGATTGAGATTTGAGAATCCAAAATTAAGGTCCTCATTAGTGCATAGAGAGTAGCAAGTGCGCATCCACCCTTCTCATTAGGCTTGGCTTGGTCAAGTGAGAGTGTGTGCTTATTACTCTTGGTGATCGTCATCACCTAGATGGCTCAGTGGTGATTGAGAGTTTGGTGATCATCCGATGGAGCTTGTGGATGACCCAACTCAAGTTGTGAGCGGTTGTGGGCGATTCACCGCAACGGAGTGTCGAAGAATTAGCCCGTAGAGAGCACTTGATCCTTGCATGGATCAAGGGGGAGCTACACCCTTGTGCGGGTGCTCCAACGAGGACTAGTGAGAGTGGTGACTCTCTGATACCTCGAGAAAACATCACCGCGTTCCTTTCCCTCTCTTTACTTTGAGCATCTACATTTGAGCAATTTATGTCATGTCTTTACATTCCTAGAATTGCCATGCTAGAGTAGGATTGGAACCTAGGGTGCAAAACTTTTGTACGTGAGATCAATAAAAACACATTCTAGGCACAAGGGGTGAAGTGGGCTAAGTGTAGGGTTTAATTATTGCAAAGAATTTAGACTTTGCCCAATTCACCCCCCCTCTAGGGCATCTTGATCCTTTCAATTGGTATTGGAGCCTCGTGCTAGCTAAATTAGGCTTAACCGCCTAGAGCAAGATGTCCCACGGGGATGGACCTCCTTCTATCTTTGAGAGAGATGATTTTCCTTATTGGAAAATCCACATGGAGGCTTATTTAGAAGCTTTGGATGTTGGAGTTCTTAGAGCCACCTCATAAGGCTTCCCAAAACCTAAGGATCCCACACACCTTCAAGGCAATGAAGTTAATTATTAGAAATGGAATGCAATGAATAGAAACACCCTATTTAGAGGCCTTTGCAAAGATGTTTATAACCATGTGAGGAACCACAAGGACACCCATGCACTATGGTCGGACATTTGTGCGCTCCATGAGGGAACAAAGAGTGAGCATGAGGAATGCTACCACCTTGTTATGAAAAAGCTTAATTCATTTGAGATGCTTCCTAAAGAAAGTGCTAATGAGATGTACTCATGCTTGAATGTTCTTGTAGAGAAACTCAATGGGCTTGGACTCACACAAATGCAACCCTCCGATGTTGTAAGAAAGATCTTGAGTGTCCTCTCCATTGACAAATATGGACATATTGTGATGGTGCTTCATCAAGGTGATCTTTCCACCGCTACACTAACTCAAATATTGGGAAAGATCAATGCACATGAGATGTACATGCACATCACACCACTAGATGGCTCTTCCTCCACCAAGAAGAAAGACTTGGCACTCAAGGCTAGCCATGAGAAGAAGGGCAAAGCAAGAGTTGATCATGATAGCTCAAGTGACGATGAAATTGATGATGCAAGTCTTGCTCTCATGGTGAGAAGAATCGCCAAGATGCTCAAGAAGCTCAACAAGAACGGTGTCAAGTTTGATGGCAAGAAGAAGAAATTCTTCACTAGCAATAGAAGGAAGCCTATCTATGAGATAGATTGCTATAATTGTGGAGAACTTGGTCATCTAGCTCATCAATGCCCCAAACCCAAGAAAGACAAGTATAAGAAGAAGTACAAGGGCAAGAAAGATGACTCATGTGATGAAGATGACGATGAGAAGAAGAAAAAGAAGCCATACAAGAAGAAGGATGGCAAGAAGAAGGAATTCCACAAGAAGAAGAAGAATGTCAAGGCATACATTGTTGGTGATTGGCTCACGGATATTGATTCATCAAGTTGCTCATCCGATGATGAAAGTGAGAATGAGAAGGTGGCTGCTATTGTAATTGATTCTTCACTATCTTCATCGACACCACCATCGTCATCCTCTACACACCTATGCCTTATGGCCAAGGGTGAACGAAAGGTACAAAATGATGATGATAGTAGTGGTGACGACAATGCTAGCAATGATAATAGTGATAGTGATGAAGAATTTGAATCACCTTCTTATGATGATCTTGTCAAGTTGCTAAACCAATATACTAAAATCATTAGAAAGACAAGAGCTAAAAATGAAAAGCTAGAACATGAGAAGGACTCATTCTTAGCAAAATGTGACATAGCCAAAAAAGCTAGTGTTGAGCTTAGAGAAGAAAATAAAATTATGTCATCCAAACTCAAGGAGCTTAAATCCTCTAAAAAGGAGCTTAAAGAAAAATATGATAAACTTGAGGGGACACATAATGAGCTCACCACTAGCTACAATATGCTAAAAGAAGAGTATACCAATCTTAAGATTAATCATGATAATCTTATTGTTTCTCATGAGTTATTATCCAATGAGCCACATGATGCTACTAACAATGTTGTTAAGATTGATATAGCTACATCATGTGATGACTTGATTGTTGAGAGCATTGAGCAAGGTTCTAGTAGCAAAGGCAAGAAAGTGGTTGAGTGCGACAACTATGATGAGTATGTCAAGCTCAAGAAAGATCTTGAAAAGCTATCAACCACCAACACAATTGTGATAGAGAATCTTGACAATGATTGTGATATAGCTCTTGAGAATGAGAAGCTTAAAGAAGAGAACAAGAGACTCAAGATGGAGAAAAATCATGATGAACTTAAAGAAGAGAACAAGAAGCTCAAGTTGGAGAAAGAACATCTCAAGACCGGCTTGAGCAAGTTCACAAGAGGCCAATATCTCCAAAGTGAGCTACTCATGAACAACGTAATGAAGATGGATAGAAGTGGCATTGGGTACTTGGCACATCAAGAGAAGAAAGCTCAAGCTCAACATCAGCAACAACACAAGTCAAAGCCTAAGCCAAAGAGATGTTTTGAATGTGGACAAGAAGGTCACTTTCCCATGAGTGTCAAGCTCCACCACCACAACCCTGGCCCAAGCATGCTAGATCCTTTGCCTTCAATGCTCATTACATGCTTAGAAAGGATTATAGTGGAAAAATGAAAGTCATGTTCTTAGGTCCTCCCAATAAAAATAGGCCTAAGAAAATTTGGGTTGCAAAGTTACTAGTTGAGGAAGTCAAGGGCCCCCATCAAGTTTGGGTCCCTAAACATCAAGCTTGAACTCTTATGTGTAGGTGAACTACAAGACCGGTGGAAGTCATTGGGTTATTGATAGTGGTTGCACACAACATATGACCGGTGATCCTCGTATGTTCACCTCACTAGATGAAGAGGTAGATGGTCAAGAAAGGATTACATTTGGTGACAATTCAAAGGGCAAAGTTCAAGGATTGGGCAAAGTTGCAATATCAAATGATCTTCAATATCAAATGTGCTATGTGTTGCTTCTTTGAGCTTCAATTTGCTATCCGTTGGTCAATTGTGTGATCTTGGCTTTCAATGCTTGTTTACCGAGAAGGAAGTGGTTGTATCAAAGAAAAATGATGATCAAGTTATATTCAAGGGATTTAGATACAACAACCTATATCTAGTGGATTTCACCTTTGAAGATGCAAACTTGAAGACATGCCTATTCACCAAAACATCACTTGAGTGGCTATGGCATAGAAGAATTACACATGTTGGGATGAGCTCACTCAAGAAGCTAATAAAGAATGAATTGGTGAGAGGTTTGAAGGATGTGAAATTTGAGAAGGACAAGCTTTGTAGTGCATGTCAAGCCGGCAAGCAAGTTGCAAACACTCATCATATAAAAGCTTACATGTCAACAAGAGTGCTAGAGCTCCTCCACATGGATCTATTTGGACCAACAACTTACAAGAGTTTGGGAGAAAATCTCTATTGTCTTGTGATTGTTGATGACTATTCTAGATATACTTGGGTGTTCTTCCTTCATGACAAGACCGAAGTGGCATCATGTTTCAAGAAGTTTACCAAGAGAGCACAAAATGAATTTGAAGTGAAGCTAAAGAAGATAAGAAGTGACAATGGAAAAGAATTTAACAACACAAACATTGAAGCATATGGTGATGAAGTTGGAATCAAGCATGAGGTCTCCGCAACATATACTCCTCAACAAAATGGTGTAGTAGAGAGAAAGAATCGGACACTTATCACACTTGCAAGAACAATACTTCATGAGTACAATACACCTGAAGCTCTATGGGCTGAAGCTATCAACACCACATGTTATGCATCAAATCACCTATTTCTTCAAAAGTTTCTTGGCAAGACCCCTTATGAGTTGCTCAATGGGAAGAAGCCGGACGTATTATTCTTTCGAGTGTTTGGTTGCAAATGCTACATCTACAAGAAGCGGCAACACCTAGGGAAGTTCCAAAGATATTGTGATATTGGCTTTCTTGTTGGTTACTCATCAAAGTCCAAAGCATATTGAGTATTTAATCATGCCACTAGCTTGGTTGAAGAAACATATGATGTGGAATTTGATGAATCTAACGGCTCCCAAGGAGCACATGAGAATCTTGATGATGTAGGTGATGAACCATTAAGGGAGGCCATGAAGAACATTTCGGTTGGAGACATCAAGCCCAAAGATGATGAAGATGATGTACAAGTGATTGATCCAGCTTCTTCATCAAATATGCCACAAGATGATGATAATGATGGGAGAGTAGAAAATAAAGATACTCATGTCTATCATGATCAAATGGTGGCACAAGCCCAAGATGTTGATGCTCCACAACCTCCCCCTCAAGTGATTGATAGAAGAAATTCACCTCTACTATAAGCTCATCCACAAGATCTCATCATAGGGAGTCCTTCAAAGGGTGTAATGACTCGCTCTCAAAAACTTGCTTCATTTATTGAACATCACTCTTTTGTTTCTTGCATTGAGCCTAAAAAGGTAGAAGAAGTTCTTCAAGATCCAGATTGGATAAGTGCCACGCATGAAGAGTTGAACAACTTCACCCGCAATGAAGTTTGGACTCTTGAAGAGCGACCACAAGGTGCAAGAGTCATTGGAACAAAGTGGGTGTTCCGCAACAAGCAAGATGATCAAGGCATTGTTATGAGGAACAAGGCAAGACTAGTTGCAAAGGGGTTCTCTCAAGTTGAAGGGTTGGATTTTGGAGAGACCTTTGCACCGGTTGCAAGACTTGAAGCCATTCGTATCCTCCTTGCATATGCATCGTATCATGAAATGAAATTATATCAAATGGATGTTAAAAGTGCATTTTAAATGGTTTCATAAATGAACTAGTCTATGTTGATCAACCTCCCAGATTTGAAGACCCTAGATATCCTAATCATGTTTATAGGTTGTCCAAGGCGCTATATGGGCTTAAGCAAGCCCCAAGAGCTTGTTATGAGCGCCTTCAGGATTTCCTCATTGAGAAGGGCTTCACCATTGAGAAGGTCGACACCACACTATTCACCAAGAAGCTTGATGGAGAAATCTTCATTTGTCAAGTATATGTTGATGATATCATATTTGGATCATCAAATGAAGATTACTGCAAAGAGTTTGGTGAATTGATGTCAAAATAGTTTGAGATGTCTATGATTGGAGAGCTTACATTCTTTCTTGGTTTTCAAGTCAAGCAAATGAGAGAAGGGATTTTCATCTCTCAAGAAAAGTATACCAAGGATCTTCTCAAGAGGTTTAATATGGATGAATGTAAGCCAATTGTTTACACCAGAATTTGGAAGAAGAGTTGTAGGGGTTTTGGAAGCTCCCGAGATCATGTCATCAAGGAATCAGCTGCGTGGAGATCGGAGCCAGTTGATTCAGACGCAACACTAGAATTGGCTTTCTTCAGATAGCGCCAGCAGATAACGACAGAGGCTACGATCGGTGCTGGGACGAGACATGCTGGACTCTACAAAAAGGGAAAGATTAGAGTCCAAGTTATCTTAAATTAGGAATGTTTTCATTATGCCAAAGATTATATTGAGTCGTACTCGAGTAAGGTTTGTTTTTACGCTTCGGGTATAAATACCAAACCCCGGCTATTGTAAAGAACACAATCAATCAAATACAAGTCAATTACTTTTTTAGCTCTGGCCACCCCTTAGGAGTAGGAGTAGAGTAGATCTCAGCGAGTTCTTCAGCGAGTACGGCTACATCGATCCGGTCGACCTCCACTACTTGTCTGTAAGTACCGTCATGGTTTATACCTTTGTTCGTATGGCTGCATTGATCCGGTTGACCCCCACTGCGGCTCTGGTATAAGCTAGTTATCGACTCTTGCCTAGTTCAAGTATGGCCTGTGTGATTCTACCTCACACCCCACTGCTTGAACTAGATCAAGGTCAAGTTATCGGCTCTACCTTAGGATGGCAGTCTTTGGTAGATTCATTAAGTTACCGATATTGCTTATTGCTTTCATTGTTCATCTAATTACAGCAATATCACTCTGCCCGATTGAGATTGATCTGGATCGGTCTTATATCTTATTTAACACATCGTTTGCTAATCTAAAACTGATCTAATCTACACCTTAAACGATGAGTTATGTTTTATCGGTTGTTTTATATCAATCTTAATCATGCATAGCGTGCGGTTAAGGCATGTTCGATCTTGAGTAGATCTATTAGGTAACAAAAATCGTTCCATGGCCCGTTATCATGGCATGTGGGATTCTGCCTCTCACCCCACTATTAGCACCATGGATTGGGGATCGTTAGTTGGTAGATCCGTTCCTGAGAAGGCATGACCTTAACTATGCGCTATGCCTAAATTGGCTGTTTTAGCCGATATCGAGCGCTTTCACGAACAGTTCACATTACGAGATCATTGAAGTAGAGATAAGCAGAAAGATGTGTTGGCCCCATGATCTTATTATTGTATTACAACCTACATGATTATGTCTCTTGCCCCACTGATATTAGTAATGAGTTAGGGTCGTCGAGTCTATTGTTGTTTCTACGGCCTGCATGATTCTGCATCATGCCCCACTGATTATGGTGATAGATGAGATCTAACATGTTCATTAAATTTATCTTTATTAAATGGTTAAGTGGTGCTGAATTGTTTCTTTATATAAAAAGGGGTTCGGTTACTTGTAATCATTGGCTTAGTATAAATCGATCATCATTGATATCTTATTGCCATTGGTTAATATTTGCTCAAATAATATTTATCCTGAATGATAACTGATTCTTCTTATACAACCCCATGGGCTTTAATCGATTTATTCTTATCAATATGCTGGAATCGACTATTTAGTTGATCTCCTCTCATATCGACTCTCAGAGCCACACATTCGGGACTGTCTGGCAATACCGGCACGTTCCGCCCTTAATTACTGATAAGATTTCTCTCCTTGTCAATTGCAGGGTCAAATTGACTGGCACGTCTTGGGAGGATTGCGCAGGATCGACCACCCTTGCGCTGAAGTTAGGCGGATCTGCTCCATCGAGCGGACCCTTTCGGCTTGCTACGTGTGTCCTCGGCACGGAGATGAAAATTCTGTGTCAACACACGTTTCTAGCACGCCCGGTGGGACACCACAATCGTCATGGTGTCTCACAACAATGATAACATCATTATGGTACATTATGAAGACCTACCTGATGAAGATAAGGATACCATCAACAAAGCTATAGAAGAATTTCAGAAGAAGTGTTTGTTGTCCTACACCAAAACACGTGACAACACAATTATTCAGAAATTTCCACTACCAAGAGTTCTGCTACACGAACAGACAAATACAGTCAAAGTAGAAGACAGGTGTTTCTTTGCGGAAGCCATAGACAAATCTGTTTGTGATGCCATATCAAGCCGCAATAAAGCTTTCGTGGATGCATTTCACAATGCTATGAAAGAGGCAATTCATGGGATTCCAGTTGGTTAGGTTGGATCGACTTGTTACAACATTCCAGATCCGTTGACCCAAGGGACTAATCAAGTCGGTACTAGCCATCAAGAAGCAGCACCAGCTGGTAATGGTGACATCCAAGCTCTTCAAGGTTCATCTGAGCAAGCTCAACGTACTACTACGAATCAGATACAGTACAATTCTAGACCGTCAATACAACATGTGCAACAGCCGGCGGGGCAAAGTCAAAACTAGGTGATCAATTTTGGCACATCAGGCCATATACCGTCGTCGGCTCAAAAGATAGCACCATCAATTTAAAGAATCCGTAGAGATATAGATCCTTATGTCTACAATCAGAGACTTCAGGCAGCAAGCCAGCAGAGGACCCAGCAGATTGAGATTCCACAACGGTATCACTATGGCGCAGACTATAATACTCTCCACATGATACCAAATCCAGGATATCAAGGCACACGAGATTTCAATCCATAGATGGGTCAGCAAATACCGAGAAATCCAAATCCGCAAACTGACAAGTAGCTGCTGAAGGTGACTGAGATGATGAAGAATCAGTTCGGTCTGAAGCCAAGAGGGCCGACCTTTTCATACAAATGCCCATATCCAGAATGGTATGATTTGGTCACTCTTCCTACAAATTACAAGCTCCCAGAGTTCGCCAAGTTCACTGGTCAAGACAGTACAAGCACAATAGAACATATTAGTCGGTATCTTACACAATTGGGTGAAGCATCAATTGAGAATGCCCATCGAGTTTGTTTCTTCTCCTTATCCCTGTCAGGGCCAGCCTTCACTTGGTTTTCGTCACTACCAGTCAACTTCATTGCCAATTGGGC
Source organism: Miscanthus lutarioriparius (assembly GCA_904845875.1). NCBI lineage: Eukaryota > Viridiplantae > Streptophyta > Magnoliopsida > Poales > Poaceae > Miscanthus > Miscanthus lutarioriparius. The sequence continues at coordinate 23,882,589 of CAJGYO010000008.1, forward strand.
TGACCTAGAGAAGAAGTTTCATACATTTTTTTACAGTGGGACTAGAGAAAAGAAGATAACCGATTTGACAACCATGAGATAGAGGACTAATGAATCAGGCACTGAGTTTCTTCAGAGATTCTGAGAGACTAGGAACTTATGCTTCTCATTGAGCTTGGCCGATGATCAGCTAGCTGCTTTAGCTGTCCAAGGAATGCTGCCAATGTGGAAAGAAAAACTGCTAGGACAAGAATTTGACAACTTGGGTCAATTGGCTCAACGAGTGACAGCGCTCAATAGTCAATTCCAGAGTATGCACAGAGATACCCGATTCCAGAAGAGTACCACAGTAGCCGAAGCTTATAATCCATATTTGATTGATGCTATGAAGATGAAGAGGAAGAGGTTGCTACAGCTGAATAGAATTGGGGCAAGAAGACAGTAATGGTGCCAAATCCTTGGGAAAGAGGAGTCAAGGAGAGCTATGACTTCGACGTCACAAAATCAGACAAGCTCTTTGACTTCTTACTTGAGAAGGGCCAGATCAAATTGCCGGACAATCATGCTATGTTGCCCCCTAAACAGTTGAAGAATAAGAAGTTCTACAAGTTCCATAATGCTACTTCTCATTCCACTAATGAGTGCAGAATTTTCCGGCAGCATATACAGAAGACTATTCAACAAGGGAGGCTCATGTTCGATACGCCTCGGAAGATAAAGGTCGATGATAATCATTTCCCAGGAGATCAAAATATGGTTGATGTCGGGCTACTTAAAGGAAAAACTAAAGTCCTAACATCGACCAAATCAAAAAAAGATGGAACAGTCGATCCCAAGATGCAAATATTGGCTGATGAATATAGAGAGATTAGAAAACGTCGTGATCAGCAGAAGAGCCAATATGAACAGGGGGAAACATCAAAGGATGAAGTGATGAAGCCATGAGTTACATCTCGGATCCTGTTGAATAAGTGGCAGCGGCAGAAGGAAAAGGATTATCAGCGATGGTTAGAGGATCAAGAATACCAGCGTCAACTGGAAGAAGAGAGGTATGAAAGGAGGCAAGCCGAATCGCATTGGAATTGTCCTTTCTTTAGATATTGTTGGAACGAAGGTTTGAAATTGCCTACCAGACATAACTGTCTAGAATACAGCAATCAGTATTGGGAGTTTAGGCAATCTCAAATCAACCGCTGGTCTATCTATGCCCAGGATGCATATCATCATAATAACATGGATCGGCGCTTGGAAAATAAAAATATTCATGATCGGCTAGGAAAAAGAGTTGTTGACCAAGACCGGGCTGATTATGAAGAAGAAAGCAATCAGAAAAAACATGTTTGGCAGGAAGGCCAATGATGTCTAGGAGGTTTGACAAGGAGCCAAAAGAGAAGGGTGCATCACTTAAGGAATAGAGAATTGGAACAGGCTCAGGCATCCAGTAAACCTCCAGTATGGAGTACTAAGCAAAGAGCCGATAGAAAGCAACCATCGGCTGATACTCAGGGGGCTTTTCTGTTGCCATCAGAATTCAGAGTTAATGGTGAAAGCCCACAGCTGATCCAAGCGTTGAAAATTTGTTTTAATGGATAATCCAATAGATGGTACAGATGGTAAACTAGGACATGGCTTCACGTCGGCTGATGAATTGGAAGAAATGGATATTGGTTCTGGAGACAGACCTAGGCTGACGTACGTAAGTGCCAAATTGGATCCAGAGTATAAGCGGGAATTAATTAATTTATTGAAAGAATTTAAAGACTGCTTTGCTTGGGAATACTACGAGATGCCTGGTTTAGACCAGTCAATTGTTGAACATCGGTTGCCAATCAAACCTGGATATCAACCATTCAAGCAAGTTCCAAGGAGATTCAATCCGAACATGCTTGATGATATTAAAAAGGAGACTGAAAGGCTACTGGAGGCGAAGTTTATCCGACCATGCCGATATGCAGAGTGGATATCGAATGTTGTGTATACAAGAAGAATGGAAAATTAAAGGTTTGCATTGATTTTAGGGATCTGAACAAAGCCACACCCATGGATGGTTATCCGATGCCGATAGCCGATATGTTAGTAGATGCAGCAGCTGGGCACAAGGTTATTAGCTTCATGGATGGCAATGCAAGGTATAACCAAATTTTCATGGCTGAAGAGGACATAGCGAAGACCGCTTTCAGGTGCCCCGGCGCAATCGGCTTGTTCGAGTGGGTTGTGATGACCTTCGGTCTAAAGAATGCTGGTGCCACTTATCAAAGGGCAATGAATTAAATTTTTCATAAGTTGATCGGTAGGATTGTTGAAATCTACATTGATGATGTGATGATAAAATCAAAAGGGTACAAAGAGCATCTAGCTGATTTGCAAGAGACTCTGGAATACACAAGAAAACATGGTCTGAAGATGAATCCTAATAAGTATGCCTTTGGGGTATCAGCTAGGCAATTCTTTGGTTTTATGGTCCACGAGAGAGGGATCAAGGTCGGTCAGAAGAGCATGAAAGCAATTGACGATGCGGTGCCCCCGACTACTAAGACAGAGTTGCAATCTTTGATTGGCAAGATTAATTTCATCAAAAGGTTTATTTCAAATTTGTCAGAAAGGGTTCTTCCGTTTTCTCCCTTGTTGAAATTAAAAAATGATCAAGAATTCAGATGGGGTGACATACAACAAAAGGCGTTTGAGGAGATAAAAGAATATATGAAGCATCCACCCGTGTTGGTTCCTCCTGAGTAGGGTAAGCCTTACAAGTTGTACATATCGGCCGATGACAAAACAATCGGATTGGCCCTGATGCAAGAGTTTGAAGGAAAGGAGCGAGTGGTTTTCTATCTAAGTAGGAGACTTCTGGATCCAGAAACAAGATATTCTCCCACCGAAAAGTTGTGCTTATGCTTATATTTCTCTTGCACCAAGTTGAGGCATTACTTATTGTCGGCCGAGTGTACGGTTGTTTCCAAGGCTGACGTGATCAAGCACATGTTATCGATGCCAATACTAAATGGGAGAGTGGGAAAATGGATTCTCGCGTTATCAGAGTTTGACTTGAGGTACGAATCAACTAAAGCAGTCAAAGGGCAGGTAATAGCCGATTTTGTCACCCAGCATTGTAAACCAAGCATGAATTATGTAGAGCCAGTACCATGGACGTTATTCTTCGATGGATCATCTTGCAAGCAAGGCGGTGGCATTGGTATTGTTATTATTTCGCCTCAGGGGGCAAATTTTGAGTTTGCCTTTCCAACCGAGCCAATGGTTACCAACAATCAAGCAGAATATGAGGCTGTTCTAATAGGGATTCAACTTCTTCATGAGGTAAAGGCCGAAGCCATTGAAATATTTGGAGACTCACTGTTAATTATTAATCAGTTGATTATCCTATATGAGTGCAAAGAAGACACTTTGAGGAGATATTATGACGAGTGTCAGAGATTACTCAAAGAGTTTCCTCATGTCTCATTTCAGCACATTCTGAGGGCACAGAATCAAGAAGCTAACCGTTTGGCTCAAAGTGCATCAGGTTATCGAGTAATTCAAGGAATCTTGAGTAATGAAACCTTGGATAATGATTGGGGAGTTGAGATAGTCGACTACCTTAGAAATCCGTCACGAAAAGTTTCCAGAAAGCTAAGGTATAAATCAACTAAATATGTTTTGCCGGATGATCAGCTATATTACAAAACGATCGATAGGGCCTTACTCAAATGCTTGAATCAAGAAGAGGCCAAGGTGTTGGTGGGCGAAGTGCATGAAGGGATATGTGGAGCTCATCAATCGGCTTATAAGATGAAATAGATTATCTGCAGAACTAGATATTTCCGGCCAACAATATTAGAAGACTGTTTTGAATATTACAAGGGATGCCAAGACTGTCAACGTTTTGGTAGTATCCAAAAATCGCCTGCATCGGCCATAAACCCAATAATCAAGCCATGGCCATTTCGGGGCTGGGGAATCGATTTAATTGGCCAGATCTTTCCACCCTCGAGCAAAGGACATAAGTTCATATTGGTAGAAACAGATTACTTCACCAAGTGGGTTGAAGCAGTCCCCTTGAGAATGGTAACTTCAAAAAACATGGTTGATTTTGTCAAGGAGCACATTGTGTATCATTTTGGGATTCCTCAAACCATCACTACCGATCAAGGGACCACGTTCACATGAGAGGAATTCAGAGATTTTGCTGCCAGTATGGGGATCAAGCTGCTAAATTCATCTCCTTACTATGCTTAGGCTAATGGTCAGGCAGAGGCATCCAATCAGATTATGATTAAGCTGATCAAGAAGAAAATTGAGGAACAGCCCAGGAAGTGGCATTCGACGCTTAATGAGGCACTGTGGGCATATAGGATGGCCTACCATGGATCAATTAAAACATCACCTTATGAACTTGTGTATGGCCATAACGCAGTCCTTCCTTAGGAAGTTCAGACCGGATCGAGGCGTGTTATGTTACAGAATGATTTGATAGCTGAAGTTTACAAAAATCTTATGATGGATGACTTAGAAGACTTGAGTTGCCTTCGGCTACGCGCTCTCGAAAGTATTGAAGCCAATAAACTGAGTGTCACAAAATATTACAATAAAAAGGTCAAGAATAAGCAATTTTTTGAAGGAGTTTTGGTCTGGAAAGTGAAATTGCCGATCGGGTCAAAGGACAGTAAGTTCGGCAAATGGTCACCCAATTGGGAAGGGTCTTATCGGATCAAACGTTGTGCGCCTAGTAACGCTTATATTTTGGAGACACTAGGAGGAGAAGAAGAGTTTGGCCAAGCAATCAATGGGAAATATCTAAAGAAATATTATCCCAGCGTTTGGATTAACACTTAAGTGACTGATTTGTTCGGTCGACGGCTCTAATAGCCGATATCAGAAAGGTATCGCCTCTAGTACAAAAAATGAACCTAAAGGAACATAAGCCGATACAATGCATATCGCCTATAGGGGAAAACAAACATGGATGAAATGATACGTGTAATATGAAGTATGAGACAAAGGAAAATCATTCAAGATGAGGGAATTGTTTGCTAAAGATCACTTATTACAAGCTACGGGCTGGAAAACAATTTGCTCACTACATCATCGGCCAAAGTATTGAAAGCTACAGAGTTGGCGGCGCTAAAGAATTCCTCAATCAAATGCTCATGATCCACGGGGGGCACTGCATCTGGGAAACCATGAGGAAGAAGCCAAAGATTGTAACCAGAGTGGGCTTCTGTAGTAGCCAACACTGTGGCAGCACCATGGCGAACGCCATGGAGAGCAACCTCCATGACGCGGTTTGGAATATCATGCAAACGGACTACCAGAGTAGCGCCCCTGGCATTGACAAATCTCGTCGCGTGGTCTGTGGCTGATCGAAGGCTTTCCAACTGAGCAGTTAGATCTGAAAAAATCAAAGAAAGGGCTGATCAGAAGATCTTGAAGGCAAAGTTAAGAAAAGCGAAGGAGATTGTGGTAGCCATCTTACCTGTGATTCTGGCTTCAGCCCTAGCCAATCGTTCCCTTAGATCAGCCTCGGAGGACGATCGGATTTGAATCATGGCCAGAGCCGACTCCGTGAGGGACAGACAGTTGGCTAAACTCTGATCAGTCCGATCAATGGAAGCGATTAGATCATCATTATCGGTCTGCCTCCATGGGCAACTAGGAAGCTGGTGACAAATTAGTGTTGAAGATGATCTCGAAGGTTGAACCAAGTCGACCCTGTGCTCCGAGGCGGTGGAGACATCCCGAGTAGCACCTTCCCGGCAATGAAGGCGTTGGCGCGATGATGCAGACCCATTAAGAGCTTCCTTAGCAGGCCTCTTGCCGTTCTCCATGGTCTCAAACCTACAGAAGGGCAGGAACTATACTAAAGATGCAGAAGGTTTGAGATGAGACGGGTAGTTTTCTGAGTCCCAGCCGTGGCCCGCATATATAGCCTGGGGAGGTGAGGAGATGGATTTCGCCAAGGGTGTGAAAACTGAAAACAGATATGGAAACAGATCGGCACTCCAGAATTTTAGGGGATAGATAACGAAGAGATAACAGATTTGGACTTATTGTTTCCCCAGATTACGAAACGTCATGGGATGGATACGAAGAATTTACATTAACCAAAAATCAACCCACCAAGACTTCTTTGGATTGAAGGGAGTCTGGGCCCCCACAAGGCCGACGGTCATCATGAACCAAGTCACATCGGCCGGATAATGAAATTATACCAGGGGAAGGGGAAAGGCCACCCCTTGACAGATGCCTAACTAGTTTCTCGGAGATCAGGAACTGCAGGAAAGAAGCCTATGGCTCTCCTAGTGGGCGTTTGATGAAGCAAACAAGGGGAAGGTGTCCACACATTTTAGCCCTTGCAAACACTAGAACATCTTTGCGAGCATGGAGAGAAGACTCAGGTGGTATCACAAGACTTCTTCTAGCCGCAATAGCTGATCCTCTTGCTCGACAAGGCGCTAGAATGAGCGACACAATCACCCTATACACAAGAATTCTTCTGGCCACTCAAGATCTTCATAGCAAAAAGATGGACCATGGAGGGTCCAACGAAGTCAGAACTCGAGAGGGCAGGTAGAAGAGAAACATAGCTGAATCGTTGAGCTGCTCTCACTAAGGTTGGATAGGCATTTTATAGCTGGCCTAGAAGGATGAATCCAAGTGCCCGTGAAGCAATGATGCTCTCATAAAAGTTGTGAAGCATGGGCTCATGAGCTGACATAGGCGGTGACAAACAGTAGACCCTAGATCAAGATTCTCTACCCGTGACTGCAGACCCATCGAAGATTAAGACATGATAATTTTGAAATAAAATTACTTTTATTCCAAAATTGGGGGGCATGTGTTTACACCAGAATTTGGAAGAAGAGTTGCAGGGGTTTTGGAAGCTCCTGAGATCATGTCATCAAGGAATCAACTACGTGGAGATCGGAGCCAGTTGATTCGGACGTAGCACTAGAATCGGCTTTCTTCAGATAGCGCCAGTAGATAACGACAGAGGCTACGATCGGCGCTGGGACGAGACATGCTGAACTCTACAAAAAGGGAAAGATTAGAGTCCAAGTTATCTTAAATTAGGAATGTTTTCAATATGCCAAAGATTATATTGAGTCATACTCGAGTAAGGTTCGTTTTTAGGCTCCGAGTATAAATATCAAACCCCGGCTATCGTAAAGAACACAATCAATCAAATACAAGTCAATTACTTTTTTTGGCTCCGGCCACCCCTTAAGAGTAGGAGTAGAGTAGATCTCGGTGAGTTCTTCAGCGAGTATGGTTGCATCGATCCGGTCGACCTCCACTGCTTCTCTGTAAATACCGTCATGGTTTATACCTTTGTTTGTATGGCTGCATCGATCCGGTCGACCCCACTATGGCTCTGGTATAGGCTAGTTATCAACTCTTGCCTAGTTCAAGTATGACCTGTGTGATTCTGCCTCACACCCCACTGCTTGAACTAGATCAAGGTCAAGTTATCGGCTGTACCTTAGGATGGCAGTCTTTGGTAGATTCATTAAGTTACCGATATTACTTATTGCTTTCATTGTTCATCTAATTACAGTAATATCACTCTGCCCGATTGAGATTGATCTGGATCGGCCTTATATCTTATTTAACCCATCGTTTGCTAATCTAAAACTGATCTAATCTACACCTTAAACGATGAGTTATGTTTTATCGGTTGTTTTATATCAATCTTAATCGTGCATAGCGTGCGGTTAAGGCATGTTCGATCTTGAGTAGATCTATTAGTTAACGAAAACCGTTCCATGGCCCGTTATCATGGCCTGTGGGATTCTGCCTCTCACCCCACTATTAGCACCATGGAGTGGGGATTGTTAGTTGGTAGATCCGTTCCTGAGAAGGCATGACCTTAACTATGTGCTATGCCTGAATCAGCTGTTTTAGCCGATATCGAGCGCTTTCACGGACAGTTCACATTACGAGATCGTTGAAGTAGAGATAAGCAGAAAGATGTGTTAGCCCCATGATCTTATTATTGTATTACAACCTACATGATTCTGTCTCATGCCCCACTGATATTAGTAATGAGTTAGGGTCGTCGAGTCTGTTGTTGTTTCTATGGCCTGCATGATTCTGCCTCATGCCCCACTGGTTATGGCGATAGATGAGATCTAACATGTTCATTAAATTTATCTTTATTAAATGGTTAAGTGGTGCTGAATTGTTTCTTTATATAAAAAGGGGTTCGGTTACTTGTAATCATTGGCTCAGTATAAACCGATCATCATTGATATCTTATTGCCATTGGTTAATATTTGCTCAAATAATATTTATCCTAAATGATAACCGATTCTTCTTATACAACCCCATGGGCTTTAATCGATTTATTCTTATGAATATGCTGGAATCGACTATTTAGTCGATCTTCTCTCATATCGGCTCTCAGAGCCGCACATTCAGGACTGTCTGGCAACACCGGCACGTTCCACCCTTAATTACTGATAAGCTTTCTCTCCTTGTCAATTGTAGGGTCAAATTGACTGGCACGTCTCGGGAGGATTGCGCAAGATCGACCACCCTTGCGCTGAAGCTAGGCGGATCTGCTCCATCGAGCGGACCCTTCCGGCTTGCTACGTGTGTCCTTGGCACGAAGACGAAAATTCTGTGTCGACACCAATGCCATCTAATGGACATCTCGACCTAGATGAGGGAGGTAAATTGGTTGATCAAACTCTCTACCACTCTATGATTGGTAATTTATTATATTTGAATGCATCTAGGCCCAACATCTTGTTTAGTGTGTGTTTGTGTGCTAGATTTCAAGATAATCCTAAGGAGGATCACATGGTTGCTGTTAAAAGAATCCTTAGGTACCTTAAGCACACACCAAGCATTGGTCTTTGGTATCCCAAAGGATCTAGATTCCAACAAGTTGGCTATTCCGATTCGGATTATGCCGGTTGCAAAATTGATAGAAAAGCACATCCAGAGGGTGCCATTTGCTTGGTAGATCACTAGTGTCTTGGACCTCCAAGAAGCAAAATAGTGTGGCTTTGTCCACCGCCAAGGCAGAATACATTGCCGCGGGTGCTTGTTGTGCACAAATACTTTACATGAAGCAAACTTTGCTAGACTATGGTGTAGTTTTAGAAAACGTACCTCTTTTGTGTGACAATGAGAGTGCAGTAAAGCTTGCTAATAATCTGGTTCAACACTCTCGCACCAAGCACATAGATATCCGCCATCACTTTCTTAGAGATCATGTTGCTAAAAAATGATATATCACTAGAAGGTGTAAGGACCGAGGATCAATTGGCGGATATCTTCACTAAACCGCTAGATGAGGCTACATTTTGTCGGTTGAGGAATGAGCTCAATGTGCTTGACTTTAGTAACTTCACTAAAAAATGAGCTTGTGTTGTCCCTTGCATTGCATTGTAATATACAACATGTCTAATTTTTAGTAATGCACTTAGGGCTTGTCTAACATGGTTAAGATAACCGTCGAAAAGCGTGTGAAGAAGCTTAACCTTGGATCAAACTTGACAAGCAACAAGAATAACTTTCAAGTATTGCATTGCATATGCATGTATGTTGCTTTGTCGTTTCTTTTCGGTTATCTTTTGAGCACCTGCTGTGTTTATCCACAAATAGGGAGAGCATTTGAAGCTCCTATTGGCCATAAAACTCTATTGTGTGACCACATGTTGCTCCTCGCCCCTTTTATTGCCTATTTTCTTAAAAAGAATTATAGCCTAAGGTAAAATATTTTGAAAAATTTGAGGGTTTGAGAGAGGTCTCTCACATCAGTCCTAGTTGGTGTTTATTTGGGTCTTATTGGAGTTGGGACTTTGTTGGGAACAGGCAGCGCGAAGGAACTTTGAAGATTTGCTGAAAAATAGTGACCGAACACTGCACCGGACTCTGCTTCTAGCGTCCGGCCAGTTCACAGGAGATGAACAGATGTAGCACAGGAGTGATCGGACGCTGAACAGTGTTCATCCTGCGTCCGGTGTGAAGATGTCCTACGTCCGGTCAAACAAAGAAGAAGATGTCAGGACCGACCGGACTCTGTGTGCGTCCGATCACGTGGGACCAGAGGCATCCGGTCATGACTTGAGGGGTTTTGGACCTCTCTGTTGTCGACCGGACTCCGGGTGGCAGCGTCCGGTCGTTGCCACTGGTGCGTCCGGTCAGTTGAATCTGAGTGGATCTAAACTCCTTATCTTCTCTGTCTTGCGGGGCCCACCTTAAATCATGTTTCATCTTGATTCACACCTAGGTCACCTGCGCCGCCAGCGCCTCCATCACCCGCACCTACGCCTTGCCCTCGCTGCCACCCCACCGTCGTGCTCCACTACGAAACAGCGCTGCCCTGCCCTCACCTCACCGTGCCACCGCGCCCGCCTCACGCCGCCGCACACCAGCGCTGCCTTGCCACGCACACACCAGTGTCGCTACCTACCTCACCGCACCCATACCGCTTTGCTTCATGCCACTGTGGCTCCTGCTATCGCGGAGCTCGAGGACTCGAGCCGCCTACGTCGCGTCACCATACGGGTCTGGCTCGCGCCACCATCCACTACGCCATCGCGTCTCCTCCGCCGCTGCACCACTTCACGCCGGAACCCTAACCCTAGGCATATGATTGCTGATCCCGGTGGTGCCCCTTGATTCTCTCCTAAAAGCATCTAGGCCCCTAGTTGGGTTTCGATGATTAATGACAATACGAGATTACTATGACTAATGTGTGTTTTACAGAGGTAATTTAAGTTGGGTCATGGTAATAGCAATTGATTGGGCAATCATGGTTGTCATGCCCCTACGATGGAAATCGTTTCGGTTTTCAAAGGATGGACGACAAGGTGAAGGATGGACTAGTTCTAAGTGTGTTTGATGTTGAAGAGACACTTAGAGTAGTTTAGGACTTTGTTTTTCCTTCGGCCATACTATTAAGGGGGGTATGAACTAGTAGCTTGACCTAGGTGAGTCTAGTGGGTTAGGTGTGGTGCACACTTGTCAAATCTAGCACTAGGTAGCTCAGGAGTAGCCCTAAGATCAATTGGAGAAAACTTCATTCACATATGATTTCGAGTTGGAAGTGAATGGAGGGTCAAATGTAGATCAGACGCTGGTCCTGGTGTGATCGGACGCTGGCAATAGAGTTTGGTCAGTTCATTTGATCAACTGGAGCCGTCTGGTTGCGACCGGACGCTGAGTGAAATGTGACCGGACGCTGGGTGCCAGAGTTTGGTCAACTCTAGAGAGGTTCTAGAGAGGGAGATTCCTGATTGGATGTGTCCGGTCAGTGTGACCAGACGCTGGTCAAGATTTGGTTACTGACTGGACGCTAAACAGCGAAGTGACCGAACGCTGGGTGCTAGAGTCTGGTCAACATCAGTAAGGTTCTAGAGGGGTGTTTTTGTGACCGGACGCATCCGGTCAGTGTTGACCAGACGCAGGTCAGAGTCCGGTCACAACTTAACAACTCTTTAGTGGGGATAACTGACCAGAGCGTCCGGTTACCCCACAGAATGCCGACTCAACCTCGTAATAGTTCGTTTTGAATGAGGGGGTATAAATACTTCCTCTATTCATCCAAGGGAGCACTCTTGCCCATTTCAACAGCTGAGAAACACCCTTGAGAGTGCAAAGGAGAGCAAGAGCCTAGTGAGGTGATTGAGATTTGAGAATCCAAGATTAAGGCCTCATTAGTGCAAAGAGAGTAGCAAGTGTGCATCCACCCTTCTCATTAGGCTTGTCGTGGTCAAGTGAGAGTCCTAGCTTGTTACTCTCGCCATCACCTAGACAGCTTGGTGATCGCCATCACCTAGACAGCTTGGTGGTGATTGGGAGTTTGGTGATCATCCGGCGGAGCTTATGGATGACCCAACTCAAGTTGTGAGCGGTTGTGGGCGATTCACCACGACATAGTGTCGAAGAATCAACCCATAGAGAGCACTTGATCCTTGCGTGGATCAAGGGGGAGCTACACCCTTGCGTGGGTGCTCCAACGAGGACTAGTGGGGAGTGGCGACTCTCTGATACCTCGGCAAAACATCGCCGCGTTCCTTTCCCTCTCTTTACTTTAAGCATTTACATTTGAGCAATTCAATTCTTGTCTTTACATTCCTAGAATTGCCATGCTAGAGTAGGATTGGAACGTAGGTTGCAAAACTTTTGTGCAGTAGAACAATAGAAACACATTCTAGGCACAAGGGGTGAAGTGGGCTAAGTGTAGGGTTTAATTATTGCAAAGAATTTTAGAATTAGCCCAATTCACCCCCCCTCTTGGGCATCTTGATCCTTTCAATTGGTAGCGGAGCCTCGTGCTCGCATAATTAGGCTTAACCGCCTAGAGAAAGATGTCCCATGGGGATGAACCTCTTCCTATCTTTGAGGGAGATGATTTTCCTTATTGGAAAGTCTGCATGGAGGCTTATTTAGAAGCCTTAGATGTTGGAATACTTAGGGCTGCCTCACAAGGCTTCCCAAAACCTAAGGATGCCACCAACCTTCAAGGCGATGAGGTCAATTACAAAAAATGGAATGCAAAGGCTAGAAACACCATCTTTAGAGACCTTTGCAAAGATGTGTTTAATCGTGTGCAGAACTACAAGGACACCCATGCACTATGGTCGGACATTTGTGCGCGCCATGAGGGAACAAAGAGTGAGCGTGAGGAACGCTATCATCTCGTCATGAAAAAGCTTAATTCTTTTGAAATGCTTCCTAAAGAAAGTGCTAATGAGATGTACTCACGCTTAAATGTTCTTGTAGAGGAAGTCAATGGGCTTGGACTTACACAAATGCAACCATCCAATGTTGTAAGAAAGATCTTGAGTGTCCTCCCCATTGACAAATATGGACACATTGTGACCGTGCTTCATCAAGGTGATCTTTTCACTGCTACACCAACTCAAATCTTGGGAAAGATCAACGCTCATGAGATGTATATACACATCACACCACAAGATGGCTCTTCTTCTACCAAGAAGAAATACAAAGACTTGGCATTCAAGGCTAGCCAAGAGAAGGGCTAAGCAAGAATTGTGTATGAGAGCTCAAGTGATGATGAAATTGATGATGCAAGTCTTGCTCTCATGGTGAGAAGAACCACCAAGATGCTTAAGAAGCTCAAAAAGAATGGTGTTAAGTTTGATGGCAAGAAAAAGTTCTTCACTAGCAATAGAAGAAAGCCAATCTCCGAGATGGATTGCTATAATTGTGGAGAACTTGGTCATCTAGCTCATCAATGCCCCAAGCCAAAGAAAGGCAAATACAAGAAGAAGAACAAGGGCAAGAAAGATGACTCAAGCAATGAAGATGAAGATGAGAAGAAGAAAAACAAGCCATACAATAAGAAGGATGGCAAGAAGAAGGACTTCCACAAGAAAAAGAAAAATGGCAAGGCATACATCGTCGATGATTGGCTCATAGATATTGATTCATCAAGTTGCTCATCTGATGATGATAGTGAGAACGAGAAGGTGGCCGCTATTGTGATTGACTCTTCATCATCTTCACCAACACCACCGCCACCATACTCTAGACACCTATGCCTTATGGCTAAGGGTGAACAAAAGGTATCAAATGATGATGATAGTAGTGGTGATGATCCTGCTAGCAATGATGATTGTAATAGTGATGATGAATTTGAATCACCTTCATATGATGATCTTGTCAAATTGCTAAATCAATACACTAAGATTATTAGAAAGACAAGAGCTAAGAATGAAAAGCTAGAACTTAAGAATGACTCTCTTTTAGCTAAATGCGACATAGCGGAAAAAGCTAGTGTTGAGCTTAGAGAAGAAAATGAAGCTATGTCATCCAAACTCAAGGAGCTCAAATCTTCTAAGAAGGAGCTTAAAGAAAAACATGATAAACTTGAGAGGATACATAATGAGCTCACAACTAGCTACAATATGCTAAAATAAGAGTATACCAACCTTAAGATTAATCATGATAATCTTGTTGTCTCTCATGAGTTTCTATCCAATGAGCCATATGATGCTACTAACCATGTTGTTAAGATTGATATAGCTACATCATGTGATGATTTAATTATTGAGAGCATTGAGCAAGGATCTAGTGGCAAAGGCAAGCAAGTGGTTGAGTCCGATAACTATGATGAGTATGTCAAGATCAAGAATGAGATTGAGAAGCTTAAGAAAGATCTTGAAGAGCTAACAACCACCTACGCTATAGTGATAGAGACTCTTGATCATGATGGTGATTTAATTCTTGAGAATGAGAAGCTCAAAGAAGAGAACAAGAGACTCAAGAAGGAGAAAAATAATGATGCACTCAAAGAAGAGAACAAGATGCTCAAGTTGGAGAAAGAACATCTCAAGATTGGCTTGAGCAAATTCACAAGAGGCAAATCTCTCCAAAGTGAGCTACTCATGAACATCGTCATGAATATGGATAGAAGTGGAATTGGGTATTTGGCAAATCAAGAAAAGAAGGCTCAAGCTCAACAACAACAACAACACAAGTCAAAGCCAAAGCCAAAGAGGTGTTTTGAGTGTGGACAAGAAGGTCACTTTGCCCATGAGTGTCAAATTCCACCACCACAACCCTTGCCCAAGCATGATAGACCCTTTGCTTTCAATGCTCATTATATGCTTAGGAAGGACTCTAGTGGAAAAATGAAAGTCATGGTCTTAGGACCTCCCAACAAGAATAGGCCTAAGACAATTTGGGTTACAAAGTTACTTGTTGAGAAAGTGAAGGGCCCTCAACAAGTTTGGGTCCCTAAACAAGCTTGATCTCTTGTGTGTAGGTGAACTACAAGACCGGTGGAAGTTATTGGGTAATTGATAGTGGTTGCACTCAACATATGACCGGTGATCCTCGTATGTTCACCTCACTAGATGAAGAAGTAGATGGCCAAGAAAGAATTACATTTGGTGATAATTCAAAGAGCAAAGTTAAAGGATTGGGCAAAGTGGTAATATCAAATGATCATTCAATCTCAAATGTGCTATATGTTGCTTTATTGAGCTTCAACTTGCTATCCGTTTGTCAATTGTGTGATCTTGGCTTTCAATGCTAGTTTACCGAGAAGGAAGTGGTTGCATCTAAGAAAGATGATGATCAAGTGATATTCAAGGGATTTAGATACAACAACCGACATCTAGTGGATTTCACCTCCGAAGATGCTAATTTGAAGACATACCTATTCACCAAAACATCACTTGGGTGGCTATGGCATAGAAGACTTGCTCATGTTGGGATGAGCTCACTCAAGAAGCTTATGAAGAATGAATTGGTGAGAGGGTTGAAGGATGTGAAATTTGAGAAGGACAAGCTTTGTAGTGCATGTCAAGCCGGCAAGCAAGTTGCAAACACTCATCCTACAAAAGCTTTCACGTTAACAATAAGAGTGCTAGAGTTCCTTCACATGGACTTATTTGGACCAACAACATACAAGAGTTTGGGAGGAAATCTTTATTATCTTGTGATTGTTGATGACTACTCTAGATATACAAAGGTGTTCTTCCTTCATGACAAATCCAAAGTGGCATCATATTTCAAGAAGTTTGCCAAGAGAGCACAAAATGAGTTTGAAGTGAAGCTCAAGAAGATAAGAAGTGATAATGGAAAATAGTTTGACAACACAAACATTGAAGCCTATTGTCATGAAGTTGGAATCAAGCATGAGGTCTCCGCAACATATACTCCTCAACAAAATGGTGTAGTTGAGAGAAAGAACCGGACACTTATCACACTTGCAAGAACAACGCTTGATGAGTACAACACACCCGAAGTTCTATGGGCAGAAGCTATCAACACCGCATGTTATGCATCCAACCGCCTATTTTTTCAAAAGTTTCTTAGCAAGACACCTTATGAGTTGCTCAATGGGAAGAAGCCAGATGTCTCATTCTTCCCGGTGTTTTTTTGCAAATGCTATATCTACAAGAAGCGGCAACACCTAGGGAAGTTTCAAAGACGTTGTGATATTGGCTTTCTTGTTGGTTACTCATCAAAGTCCAAAGCATATTGAGTATTTAATCATGCCACCGGCTTGGTTGAAGAAACATATGATGTGAAATTTGATGAATCTAACAGCTCCCAAGGAGCACATGAGAATCTTGATGATGTAGGTGATGAACCATTGAGGGAGACCATGAAGAATATTCTGGTTGGAGACATCAAGCCTAAAGATGATAAAGATGATGTACAAGTCATTGATCCACCTTCTTCATCAAGTGTGCCACAAGATGGTGATAAAGATGGGAGAGTTGAAAATGAAGATACTCATGTCTCTTATGATCAAATGGTGGCACAAGCTCAAGATGTTGATGCTGCACAACCTCCCCCTCAAGTGGTTGATAGAAGAAATTCACCTCTACTACAAGCTCATCCACAAGATCTCATCATAGGGAGTCCATCAAAGGGTGTAATGACTCGCTCTCAAAAACTTGCTTCATTTATTGAACATCACTCTTTTGTCCCTTTCCTTGAGCCTAAAAAGGTAGAAGAAGCTCTTCAAGATCTGGATTGGATAAACACCATGCATGAAGAGTTGAACAACTTTACCCGCAATGAAGTTTGGACTCTTGAAGAGCGACCACAAGGCGCAAGAGTCATTGGAACAAAGTGGGTGTTCCGTAACAAACAAGATGATCAAGGTATTGTAGTAAGGAACAAGGCAAGACTAGTTGCAAAGGGGTTCTCTCAAGTTGAAGGGTTGGATTTTGGAGAGACCTTTGCACCGGTTACAAGACTTGAAGCCATTCGTATCCTCCTTGCATATGCATCGCATCATGAAATAAAATTATATCAAATGGATGTTAAAAGTGCATTTTTAAATGACTTGATAAATGAACTAATCTATGTTGATCAACCTCCCAGGTTTGAAGACCCTAGATATCCTAATCATGTTTATAGGTTGTCCAAGGCGCTATATGGGCTTAAGCAAGCCCCAAGAGCTTGTTATGAGCGCCTTTGGGATTTCCTCATTGAGAAGGGCTTCACCATTGAGAAGGTCAACACCACACTATTCACCAAGAAGCTTGATGGAGAAATCTTCATTTGTCAAGTATATGTTGATGATATCATATTTGGATCATCAAATGAAGATTACTGCAAAGAGTTTGGTGAATTGATGTCAAAATAGTTTGAGATGTCTATGATTGGAGAGCTTACATTCTTTCTTGGTTTTCAAGTCAAGCAAATGAGAGAAGGGATTTTCATCTCTCAAGAAAAGTATACCAAGGATCTTCTCAAGAGGTTTAATATGGATGAATGTAAGCCAATCAAGACACCAATGCCATCTAATGGACATCTTGACCTAGATGAGGGAGGTAAAACGGTTGATCAGACTTTCTACCGCTCTATGCTTGGTTGCTTGTTATATTTGACCGCATCTAGGCCCGACATCATGTTTAGTGTGTGTATGTGTGCTAGATTTCAAGCTAGTCCTAAGGAGGCTCACATGGTTGCCGTTAAAAGAATCCTTAGGTATCTTAATCACACACCAAGCACTGGTCTTTGGTATCCCAAAGGAGCTAGATTTCAATTAGTTGGCTATTCCGATTCAGATTATACGGTTGCAAAGTTGATAGGAAAAGCACATCCGGAGGGTGCCATTTGCTTGGTAGATCACTAGTGTCTTGGTCCTCCAAGAAGCAAAATAGTGTGGCTTTATCCACCGCCGAAGCGGAATACATCGCCATGGGTGCTTGTTGTGCACAAATACTTTACATGAAGCAAACTTTGCTAGACTATGGTGTAGTTCTAGAAAAGGTACCTCTTTTGTGTGACAATGAGAGTGCGGTAAAGCTTGCTAATAATCCGGTTCAACACTCTCGCACCAAGCACATAAATATCCGACATCACTTTCTTAGAGATCATGTTGCTAAAAATGATATTTCACTAGAACGTGTAAGAACCGAGGATCAATTGGTGGATATCTTCACTAAACCACTAGATGAGGCTACATTTTTTCGGTTGAAAAATGAGCTCAATGTGCTTGACTTTAGTAACTTCACTAGAAAATGAGCTTGTGTTGTCCTTTGCATTGCATTGTAATATACAACATGTTTACTTTTTGGTAATGCATTTAGGGCTTGTCTAACATGGTTAAGATAACCGCCGAAAAGCATGTGAAGAAGCATAACCTTGGATCAAACTTGGCAAGCAACTAGAATTACTTTCAAGTATTGCATTGCATATGCATGTGTGTTGTTTTGTTGTTTCCTTTTGATTACCCTTTTATTTCCTATTTTCATAAAAAGAAGTATAGCCTAAGGCAAAATATTTTGAAAAAAAATTGAGGGTTTGAGAGAGGTCACTCACATCAGACCCAATTGGTGTTTATTTGGATCTTATTGAAGTTAGGACTTGATTGGGAACAGGCAGCATGGAGGAACTTTGAAGACTTGCTGAAAAAGGGCGACCGGATGCTGCATCGAACTCTGGATTCCAGCGTCCGGTCAGTTCACAGGAGGTGAACAGAAGCGCAAAGGAGCAATCGGACGCTAAAACAGTGTTCTTCCTGTGTTCGGTCAGATGGTGGTCCTGCGTCCGGTCAAGCGAAGAAGGCATTGTCAGGATCGATCGGACTCTGGCTGCGTTCGGTCAGTGGTGATCGGACGCGTCCGGTCGTGACTTGAGGGGTTTTGGACCTCTCTGTTGTCGACCGGACTCTAGGTGGCAGCGTTCGGTCGTTGTCACTAGATCGTCCGGTCAGTAGAAATCATGTGGATCCAGAACTCTTTCTCGTTTCCTTATTCATCTCATGGGGGCCACCATATAACCGCACCGCCGCGCCACTCTGTGCTTGACCTAATCCCACGCCACCCGTATCGATCTTGCCCACGCCGTCGTGCCCGCACTAGCGCCGCCATGCCAGCACTCACGCCGCCACAGCCCTTGCCGTCGTGCTCCCGTGCCCATGCGCCGTGCCCTAGTCGCGACTCTGCTACCACGCCAAACTGCTCCGTGCCTCCGCACTGATCCTCTCTGCCGTGCCAACTCATACCAGTGCCGCCGCCGTACCTTGATCCATGCCGTCGCCCTAGCACCACTGCGCCACACAGCAGCATGTCGTGCCCTTGCCCTAGCACCTCCATCGCCGTGCCTACATCGCATTGCTCGACCACCGCATCGCAACCCTAACCTTAGATGTCCAATTGCCAATTCTGGTGGTGCCCCATGATCCGTTCCTCTACTGATTGGTCGTCGGTTTGCCAGTTCATCAGGTAGCAAGCCATAGCCTCTAATTTTGTATCCATTGCTTGCTTCTTAGGGTTTTGCATCTCTAGATATATAGTGAGATTATTAATATATCCAATCTATTCTATCGTGCAATGAGTCGGTGCTTTTATGGTACTCTTTGCAGTTGTCAGTGAACTCAGGGCTAAGCCCATGAGTACGTATCAAGGCCAAGCCTCGCATGTGTCAGTTGATAGTTGATTCTTGTCCATGGCAGTAGTTTCTTTCAGCTCCATCAATGGCACGTGTCAAGAATGCTAGAGGTGGTCCCGGTGATGAGGATCCAAGGCCTCCACCTCACTTGTCTACTAAGGTGAAAGGCAAGGCGAAGAAGCTTGCGATGAAGAAGCATAAGTTTGCAGATGCTGATATTGAGAGAGCAGCAGCAGTTGCAGCCGCCGTAGAGTGAGCAGAGAGAGGAGGAGCTCGTAGTGATGTCTGCATTGCAGATCAGCTTTCACCAGCATAGAGGGCCGCCATCGAGAGGGTAGAGAGACATCATGGTAGTCCAGCTAGGACTGTCATGCTTGAGGGACGGCGTGTCACTTTGGAGGAGACTCAGCCTCAGGGGGAGACTGTTGAGCAGCAGGCACAGCCAGCAGAGCAGTCAGAGGGTACCTAGTAGACTGAGCAGGCAGAGCAGATCAGGGAGACAGAGCAGGCAGAGCAGATCGGGGAGACAGAGCAGGCACCTCAGCCACAGCTATGACGCTCTGGTCATACTCGTACCTAGGTGACACCAAGGCCAGAGACATAGAGGAGGGGTTCTCGTCCACCTGCTAGACCACAGGGTCCACCTCCAGTGACTCTCCTTCACCTGAGGGTAGTCACAGCCAAGCAGGTGCAACAGCTCAGGTTCGTGCAGTTCGAGGACTGGTTTCCGTCGAGGCAGGATGAGCGTGCTTTAGAGGGATTCTATACACCACTGCAGGAGGATTTCTATTATGCTTATCTTAACAGTGAAGTGGCTTTCAGATCACAGAGAGTTTATTCTATTGAGGCACTTGTAGCAGCAGCGGGAGAGCAGATCCGCCCTCACCTCTCTTATTTGCTAGGATTGACAGACCTACTTGGACAGACTAGCCGATATGTTCCATCATGGGTCCATGAGTTCTACTCTTCACTTTGGATTGACCCAGGGCATAGGTTCATACACTTCGCATTCAGAGGCCATGACTACAGGCTGCAGAGCTCGAGGGTCAGAGAGATTCTCAGGATTCAGGAGTCACCCATTCGCCTTCATGAGGTTTGCTATGGTTAGACAGAGCCTCCTAGACGCCCTCACGGCAGGCTTGTGCAACCCACAGATCTAGTCCGACCATGTTTCATAGAGCCATTTGGTGAGGGCTCGAGCAGGACACCTAGAGACCTTACTCCTACAGCTAGGCTGCTTGATGCTATCATGAGGAGGACTTTGCTCTTGAGGATGGGTTATCGCGAGGGATTGACTCGCATCTAGTTGTGGCTGCTGAACTCTCTGGTGCAGCAGCCAGTATTTGATATTTGGGATGTCATACTATCAGAGATGGAGGACACTCTTGCAGAGGGGTTCAGAGGTCACAGATAGCTGTCGTATGCTCACTGGATCACATTTTTGATTCACAAGGCAGTTACAGTGAAGTCTCTAGAGACAATGGCTGAGTATACAGGTGCCACTATAGAGTTCCCCTTATAACATGACTCAGATGCTCCGTCATAGCAGTGCGAGGACACCTAGACAGTAGCCCAGCAGGATGAGATCATCAGGAGCGTTGCAATGTCAGAGGAGGAGCAACTAGATGCTCAGTAGGAGGGTGTGGTCGAGAGCGACCCTAGTGATAGTTCTGATGATGATTATCAACCCGTTCCTCCGATGCCTCCTCGTGCACATGACAGAGAGGCCAGTGGCTCTAGCTCAGCTCCACCGCCACCGTAGACAGACCCCGCTCTCCTAGCTATTCTTGAGCGAATAAGGTAGGATCAGGCACGCCAGGCCCAGGAGACCACAGCTGCACTAGCACAGGTTCAGGCTAGACAGGACGAGTTTTAGAGACAGTAGTAGGCCATACAGCAGCAGCAGCAGACCATGCAGCAGTAGCAGCTCCTGATTCAGCAACAGTTACTTGGTTTCATGCAGCATGTCATTATTGCTATTGGGGCTCCACCGCCATAGTTTACACCCTAGATAGGCCAGCCTACCACCACTTCAGTGACTCCAGTTGTACAGCCCAGTGGGCTTCAGAGTCAGGGATAGCCCGCTACTCAGTTTGCTTCACCTACAGAGCAGGTGTCCCAGTGGTTGGTTCGCCAGTGATAGCCCAGGGTCCTTCCTTCACACCTATTGTTACGGGCTTCACTCCGCCTCAGAGTTCCTCCATGCTTGTGACTGAGACCCTAGTTTCTAGGAGCTTCGGTGCTACTTTCAGCGAGTTGACAGGGCAGCCTACACCACCAGAGTTGCGTGTCCCTATATCTTCCACAGTTGCTCTAGTTACTGGTACTACAGAGACGCTCTCATCATCTGTTACATCATCAGAGCCAGCACTGAGGCCTGAGACACAGAGGAGGGGCTCTCGTCCACCTCCCAGACCACATGGTTCACCTCTGGTGGTTCATCTTGACCTGAGGGCAGCCACAGCCAGACAAGTGTAGTATCTCTGCTTCGTACAATTTGAGGATTGGTTTCCGCCGAGGCAGGATGAGTGTGCATCAGAGAACTTCTATACTGTGTTGTAGGAGGATTTCTATCATGCTTATCTTAACAGTGGTATTGCCTTTAGATCTCAGAGAGTCTGCTCCTTAGAGTCCCTTGTTGTAGCTGTAGGCGAGCAGATCCATCCTCACCTTTCCTATTTGCCAGGCTTGGCAGATCTTCTTGGATGGACTGGCCGCTATGTTCCATCATGGGTCCGTGAGTTCTACTTCTCTCTTTGGATTGACCTGAGGCACAGATTCATTCACTTTGCATTCAGAGGCCGTGACTATAGGCTCCAGAGCTCAAGGGTCAGAGAGATACTGAGGATTCCAAAGTCCCTTATTCGCCTTCACGAGGTATGCTATGGATAGACAAAGCCTCCGAGACGCCCTCACGGCGGACTTGTGCCACCTACAGATATTGTCAGACCTTGCTTCATAGAGCTGTTTGGCAAGGGGTCGAGCAGGACACCACATGATCTTACACCTATAGCTCGACTCCTTGATGCTATTATGAGGAGGAGTCTGCTTCCGAGGATGGGCTACCATGAGGGTCTGACTTGCATATAGTTGTGGCTAGTGTATCACCTTGTATCTCAGACTGCTTTTGATATTTGGGATATGATACTTTTAGAGATGGAGGACACACTAGCAGAGGGTTTTAGAGGTCATCGTCAGCTACCTTATGCTCATTGGATCACTTTCCTAATCTAAAAGGCAGTTACACAGAAGTCTCCAGAGACAATGGCAGAGTACATAGGTGCTACTACTAAGTTTCCGCCATATCACATGACCCAGATGCTACGTCATAGTCGAGCGAGGACACCTCACCAACCGAGCCATCTCCCTGAGGTACCAGAGATAGCAGCTCAATAAGATGAGATCATCAGAGGCATTGCAGCGATAGAGGAGAAGCAGCTTGATGCATAGTAGGAGGATGTGGTCAAGAGCGACCCAAGTAACCGCTCTGATGATGACTATCAGCCGATTCCACAGATGGCTCCTCGACCACATGATAGAGAGGCCAGTGGCTCTAGCTCCGCTCCACCATAGCCACCGTAGATAGACCCAGCTCTTCTAGCTGTACTTGAGCGGATGAGGCAGGACTAGGCACGCCAGGCACAGGAGACCGCAGCTACACTTGCTTAGGTTTAGGCTTGACAAGATGAGTTTCAGAGGCAGCAGTAGGCCATGCAGCAGCAGCAGCTTATGATTCAGCAGCAATTACTTGGCTTCATGCAGCATGTCTTTACTGCTATTGGGGTTGCTCCTCAGCAGTCTATACCTCAGATAGGCCAGCCTACTACCACCACTGTAGTGACTCCAGCTGTACAGCCCAGTGGGCTTCAGAGTTAGGGACAACCAGCTACTCAGTTTGCTTCACCTACAGAGCAGGTGTCCCAGTGGTTTGCTTCACCAGTGACAGCTCAGGGTCCTCACTTTACTCCTATTGTTACGTGCTTCACTCCGCCTCAGAGCTCTTCAGTGTTAGTGACGGACACCCAGTCTCTAGGAGTCTCAGTGCTACCTTTAGTGAGCTTACAGGGCAGCCCACACCTCCAGAGTTATGAGTCCCTATCCCTACCACAGTTGCTCCAGTTACCGGGACTACCAAGACGATCCCATCGTCTGTTGCATCATCTGAGCCACCTCAGACAGTCACTCCTATACTTGAGGCTTCAGCGACAACGACAGAGGCAAATGTGGCTCCACTTCCTATAGTGATACTTCTAGAGTCACAGGCTGCACCAGATACTGAGCAGACCCAAACTGCTTCACCTTCACTTCCAGCGACAGAGCGTCAGCCCGCTTAGAGTTCAGGGTCAGAGGATGCTGCTGCTCAATTCTAGATCTCTCACCGCACCTCAGCGCCTGACTAGTCTGCTCCTGTCCCACCATCCGACCCTTAGGTTTTGGTGCTTGATGCCAAAGGGGGAGAGGGACCGAGTATGTTAGACCTAGGGGGAGCGTTAGACCTAGGGGGGCATGTGATTCATTTTGTTTCGTTTGGTCCTTTGTGTGTGATACGTTACGCATTCATATTTACCTTCATGCATTGCATTACATACATGTGATGGTGAGACTTATGTGACATATGTGCTCTCTACATTGATATACATTTTTATGTCATGTCACTAGATTATGCTCATTTTCTTTGCTTCCGCATTTTTACTCCGATTCAAATGAGCTTTACTTCATGTACTCATGCTTAATTCATATCTATTGAGTACACCATGTTGGCTTGGGGCATATAAGCATGTCTAACCCCTTTGTTCGTATTGTCAAAAGCTTATATGAACCAAGCATGTTGAAAACCTCACTCATCTCTTCTACATACTTGAGGTTGTGTTGTCATCAATCACCAAAAAGGAGGAGATTGAAAGCATCTAGGTCCCTAGTTGGGTTTCGGTGATTAATGACGATACGAGATTACTATGACTAACGTGTGTTTTGCAGAGGCAATTTGAGTTAGGTCATGGTAATGGAAATTGATTGGGCAATCATGTTGTCATGCCCCTGACGATGGAAATCGTTTTGGTTTTTAAAGGATGGACGACAAGGTTATGGACGGACTAGTTCTAAGTGTCGTTTGGTGTTGGAAAGACACTTAGAGTAGTTTAGGACTTTGTTTATCCTTTGGCCATACTATTAAGGGGGGTATGGACTAGTAGCTTGACCTAGGTAAGTCTAGTGGGTTAGGTGTGGTGCACACTTATCAAACCTAACACTAGGTAGCTCAGGAATAGCCCTAAGATCAATTGGAGTAAACTTCATTCACATAGGATTTCGAGTTGGAAGTGAATGGAGGGTCAAATGATTGACCAGACGCTGGTCTGGTTGTGACCGGACGCTGGAGGGTGAGTCCGGTCAGTACATTTGATCAACTGCAGTCGTCTGGTACTGACACGACGCTTCACACAACACACAGACAAGCTGATTGACTTAATCATGAGCTCGAGTAGAGTAATGGTTTGCGCCATGGCGTTCGCTCTGGCGGCCATGCCGCCTGCTTTCGCTGCCTTGGGCGACAACGGAGGGATACTGTATATCCCGTCCGCTGCCTCCTTAGCTCATCACTGCCCCTCCAGCTGTGGGAACATCGACATCACCTACCCCTTCGGCATAGGAGCCGGCTGCTTCCAACAAGGCTTCGAGCTTACCTGCAACTACACCTCTCAACCTCCAAAGTTGTTTCTGGGCAACAGCACAACTCAGGTTACTTACATAAGCATAGGAGATAGTAACTTAGTTTACGTCCCTGCTATGTTCTTCAACGGTACTAGCATGGAAGAATATGGTACGAACACCTACAATATATCTTGGGATGCCCCCGCTAAGGGTATTACTATCTCCAGTTATTATAACACTTTCTTCTTGGCTGCGATTTCGATGTTGACTTGTTTGACTCTATGAGAAACCCAATCGACTCCTGCATGAGCATGTGCCACGGCAAGGTATTGCCGACTCAAGGGCCTTGCAATGGTTTTGGTTGCTGTTCCATCCGTCTACAAAACGACATCTCAGGCTTTCAAGGAACAATTGTTCGGGCTGATAAAATGGCAGCACAGTCACATCCTCTGCACCCTGGCATCATGGCTTTCATGTCGATTGGAGATCATTACATGGAAAATGCGACTGATCTTTTCTCAAGTTGGACAAATGCAAGCAAGATTGATGACGCTGCACTTTGGGTTGCCATCATGGACCAACCAAGCTGCAAAATCACGCAGATGAACAAGGCAAGCTATGCTTGTTGTGGCACCGACAGCATTTGTAGAAATGCATCACATGGAGGTTACACCTGCGACTGCTCCAATGATTTTTACACGTCCAATGCTTACCTTTCAGATGGATGCATGCTGAAACAAGGTTCTACTTGCTTGCTTTTCTCTAAAAAATGAAAATATCACAAACATATCATTTCAATCATCTTGTTCTTACTCCTTGTCAATTTATTATGGTGCAGATTACAACCCGAAGCCTAAAGAGCATTGCCGGAGGTCATGTGGAAACATGACCATTCCCTTCCCTTTTGGCCTCGAAGAAGATTGTTATGGAAACAAAAGGTTCAAGCTTAATTGTACAGCAGGTAACACTACACTTTTCAGCTCAGGAAGTGCACAATATCACGTGATTAATGTGTCAGTAGAAGATGGGACTCTGATTGTCAGCAACACACTAAACAACAATGCAAGCTCCAAGAAAGAAATGGTAATAGTTAATACCAACGAGCAAGGAGATACTGACTTCGAGGGCCCTGTCGAAGATCAATTTGATTTTCTATGGAATATGACATTGTTATAAGATGGGCAATAACCAATTCAACTTGTCAGCAAGCTAAACAGAATAATAGCAACTATGCATGCCGTAGCACAAACAGTTCTTGTCTACACGTAACCCATGGGGGCATATTTATGGGGTATCGTTGCAATTGTTCTTCCGGCTTCCAAGAAAATCCGTACATACAGGGCGGCTGCAAAAGTACATCCCTCTCATCGATCAGTAGTTCAGTACGTCTACAGAGCATTACATCACTCATACCCAAAATGGAATGCATATTAGTCGGATCACATGCTCTAACAGAGCTGTAATTCGAAGTTCAATCGGATCAAATTATATAGACATTGGATTTGTTTTCAGCATAGTATAATACAAGAATATATGATACTCTCACAATTCCAAATTACAAGACATTTTGGTTTTTCTAGATACATAGCTTTTGCTATGCACTTACTTATACACTAATGTCTAGATACATAGTAAAATCAATGTATCTAGAAAAACTAAAATATCTTATAATTTAGAACGAGAAGAGTATATATGTAACGGTCAATATAAATATTGAATAACAAATTAGATGTCTACAGATATTGATGAATGCTCACTGCCAAACTACTACAATGGTACATATGAAAATATCCCTAGAAGCTATAAATGCACGCCATGCCCTCACAGTAAAGAATTTGATTCTATTAAGGGGCAGTGTGTCATATCGACTAAGCAACGGAACCTTCTTTTGGGTAAGTCATAGCAAACAAAATCCCCTTGCAATTACATTTTGTAACATTAACATGGTCTTATAACCACAGCAAATGCATATAGGCATTGCAATTGGAATTGTTGTGGCCTTGGATCCATATTTATTGCATTGGGTGCAATTCTACTTGCCAATAAGTGGAAGAAAGGCATCCAAAAGAGAATCCGACGAGCATACTTCAAGAAAAATCAAGGTTTGCTATTGGAGCAACTGATCTCAGATGAAAACGCTACAAGCAAAACAAAGATATTCTCATTGGAGGAACTAGAGGAGGCGACTAACAACTTTGATGCTACGCATGTTCTTGGACGTGGAGGACATGGAACAGTTTATAAAAGGGATTCTATCAGACCAACGTGTGGTGGCTATAAAAAAATCCAAAATAGTGGACCAAACAGAGATAGACCAATTTATCAATGAAGTTGTCATTTTGTCCCAAATCATCCATCGTAATGTGGTGAAACTGTTTGGTTGCTGCCTAGAAGATGTGGTGCCCTTGCTTCTATATGAATTCATTTCAAATGGAACTCTGTATGAACTTCTTCACACGGATACTATAGTAAAATGCTTGCTTTCATGGGATGATCGCATTAGGATTGCAACAGAAGCAGTAGGGGCTCTTGCTTATCTACACTCAGCAGCTACAATACCAATTTTCCACAGAGATGTCAAGTCTTCAAATATACTATTGGATGACAACTTCACCACAAAGGTTTTAGATTTTGGTGCTTCAAGATCTCTTTCACTTGATGAGACCCATGTGGTGACAATTGTTCAAGGAACATTCGGTTACTTGGATCCACAGTATTATCATACTGGTCAACTAACGGAGAAGAGTGATGTATGCAGTTTTGGAGTAATACTTGTGAAACTTTTGACAAGAAAGAAGCCAATTTTTATTAATGATTTAGGTGCAAAGCAAAGCTTGTCCCATTTCTTCATTGAAGGACTTCACCAAGGGTCTCTTATTGAAATAATGGATACTCAAGTTGTGGAAGAAGCAGACCAGGAAGAGATTAGTGAAATTGCCATACTTACATAAGCATGCTTAAGGATCAAAGGAGGAGAGCGACCGACTATGAAAGAAGTAGAAATGAGGTTACAATTCCTAAGAACAAAGAGGCTAAGAAAAAGACAACATTTACTTGAACAAGAAGGAGATATTGAGCCTTTGTTATGTGCAGAAGGTAAGAATTCACTCGAACATATCAACCTTGTTAATGCTACCCATATAATACCTCAAGAGACCTCTAGGTGCTACAGTTTGGAGCAAGAATGTGTGTCTTCGTTTAGGCCACGCTAACTACATTTGTGCTAGATAATAAAGGGCTTTGCTTAGAAACTGATTTATCTGAGATATAATATATTGTGAGCGCGCGTGGGACTAGTACCTATATCTTCAGAATATTTTGTACCAACTATCGGTAATGCATGAAGCAATACATTTCATTGACAAATGACCATGGCGCAAGGGAGCCTACCAATTGAAGGAGATGACAGTAGCCAAGGCCCAAGGCCGTGGGGGACGCATCAACTGGCTGTTCGTGCTGGGAGCATCGGACACTACATGAAAAACGATTTGTAGCAACGGGACGAATTTTTTGTAGGGGCGGCTTGTGATGGAGCCGCCCCTACAGTGGCATGCTCGGGAGCCCAGACACCAGCCGCCCCTACAAATGGAACAGTAAGGGCGGCTGGTGATACGAGCCGCCCCTATAAATGGATCTGATTTGTAGGGGCGGCTCACTCACCAGCCGCCCCCGACGTTGCTATTTGTAGGGGCGGCTGGTGATTGAGGCGCCCCTACAAATCGTTTGTAGGGGCGCCTCAATCACCAGCCGCCCCTACAAATGACCCACATATAAAGCAAACTGCAGCACCTTCTTTCTCCTCGGGTCACTCACTCCAACCCGTGAAAGAAAGGTGGGGAGGCCTTGCCAAAAATTGCTCTACTGAGGGGGGAAGGTTTTGGTCTCAAATCCTTTGGTGGAGAGGTCGTAGAAAGTAAAAAATACTATTCCATAATTTTTTTGAAGTTTTAATGGTTGGTTAGTGAGTAATTAGAGTTTTGTTTTTCTCTCTCTTCTATGGTGCTTGAGCTACTTATGAAGCAAATTAGACCCAAGTTTTGAATGTACTAGGGTAAATTAGGGAGGGGAACAAGATCATACCCTTATTTGGTCCATGTTTCTTGATTTTAGTGAACAATTAGTTAGTTTTATGGATGTTTCATGTGCATGTAGATCTAGATCTAGGGTTTGGTTTTGTTATTAATTTCATTTTTGTAAATTTATGTTTGATGAAATTGGACTAGGGTTTGTATGAAAGATATTGGGTAAAATATAATTGTTGCTAATTGTTGTCTTTGAAATTGTTTATTGTAATCAACAAATATGTATTTTAATTATTTATGGATAAATGGGCCATTAATTAATTTTCCTCTACCATGGTGTGTTTGTATGCTTCATGTAATTATATTTGATTTATATTCATCTATATCTGAAGTATATACAATTATTCTCAAGTAATTATTAATTTGATTCATTTTTATATATATCTAAATAAATAGTCCTTTAATGTTTGTTTTGTTGTTGTTGTAAAAGATAGAGTACATGAACTCTTGGATGTATGGTTCGTTAAGGTTCAAGGCAGGTTTCCGTGAAGAGGTGGATAAATTTATTGAAGCCGCAAAGAAGCATGCAACGACATTGACAGAGAATAAGGATACAATTATTTGTCCCTGTAAAGATTGCAAGAACTGTATGTCATGGACAGATGTGACTATCATCAGATCACATTTGATTATACGAGGATTTGTTGAGGACTACACAGTGTGGATTCATCATGGTCAAACGGTTATTGTTAATGACGTGGATGAGGAGGAATACGACGACGAAACCATAGAATCCCTGACCCAATATTCAGCAGAGCTTGATGCACGAATGGATTTTGAGTTTGGCAATGAACAAGGTGGTGATGCTGATGGTTGGGATGGTAACGATGAAGGTGGTGCCAATAATGATGGTGGAGCACGTGTCGGGGATAAAGATGATTTGGAGGACATGATTCGAGCCCTTGGACCAGAGATTTTACTAAATAGCCCGAAAGGTCTAGAAAATTTAGAAATAGTGACAAAAGCATCGAAGCAGACTGTGTATGGTGTTGAAAAGGGCTGTCCGACACATTGGACATTGCTACATTTTGTGCTTGAGCTACTCATCCTGAAGGCTAAGTACGGCTGGTCAGACTGTAGTTTCAATGATCTATTGCATCTCCTGTCATGGGCATTGCCACAACCAAACTCAGTTCCCACCAACACATACCAAGCAAAGAAGGTCATAAGTCCATTGACAATGGCGGTTGAAAAAATCCATGCATGCCCCAACCACTGTATACTTTTTCATGGTGAAACGTTCAAGTCACTAGATAAATGTCCCTAGTGTGGGGCTAGCCGGTACAAGAACAATGACCTTTACGGTGGGGACGAAGCCTCCACGGGGAAAAAGGGGAATAGGAAGGGTACAAAAAAGGTGGTATAAGAATCTCAGCCCCCAGAGGACACTCCATTAGGCAACGATGTAAAGCAGAGAGGAATTCCTGCCTTGGTAATGTGGTACCTGCCAGTGACCGACCACTTGAGACGTATCTTCCTAAACCCTAAAGAAGCCACACTCATAACATGGTGGGATGATGAGCGCAAGGTGGATGATGATAAGATTGCACACCCGGCTGATTCTAGTTAGTGGCAAAGGTTCGATGAGAAGCACAAAGAATTTAGCGATGACCCAAGAAATGTACGGTTTGGCTTGAGCACCGATGGAATGAATCCCTTCAATGAGAGGATGAGCGACCACAACACTTGGCCAGTGATCTTGACCATGTACAATATCCCAACGTGGTTGTGTCAGAAGAGAAAGTACCTTCTCCTCACTATTCTTATTTCTGGCCCTAAACAACCAGGCATTGATATAGACATGTTCCTTGAGCCTTTGATGCAAGAAATGGAGAGACTATGGAGGCATGGGGAGCCGATGTACGATGCGTTCCGAAAGGAGGACTTCATATGTAGAGCAATAATATTTGTTACTACCAATGATTACCCCGCGTTGTTTGCTTTGTTTGGATAGATCAAAGGGAAGACGGGATGCTTGGTTTGCTTGGATGGTACTACATGGGTGTACCTAGATGCATCCAAGAAGATAGTTTACCTAAGGAACCGACACTTCTTAAAGACAAGTCACAAGTACCACAGCAAATTGTTATTTAGATTTTATGACAACACCCCAGAGATTGAACCCCCTCCGGAGAGACGCCATAACGGAGAACACGTGTATAGAATGGTGAAAAACATACGCGTCGTCTATGGAAAAAAGAATTCGGATGGGATGAACAGAGATAGAAGCACACCCCCTATCGAAGGCGTACCTTTCAAGAAATAATCAATCTTCTTTCAGTATCTGCCTTATTGGCCAGACTTGGAGGTCCCCTATGCCATTGATGCTATGCACGCCCAGAAGAATGTCTTTGAGAGTCTCATTGCTACCTTGATGGACACAGGCAAGTCAAAGGATGGTCTGAAATCACGGAAAGACATGGTGCAGCTAAACGTGATGCCACAGCTTCACTCGGTACCTAAGGCTAATGGAAAATACACTCTACCCGCGGCGTGCTTCAATCTAACACCAGACGAGAAGAGAGCTATATGCACTTTCCTGAGGGGGGTCAAAGTCCCGACTGGGTTTTCAGCGAATGTGAAGAAGCTAGTGTCAATGAAGGACTTGTCAATAACACACTGCAAGGCTCACGATTGTCATGTGATGCTGACAGTGTTTCTACCTATTGGAATCAGAGCAATAAAGCTAGAGTTCTTGAAAATGGCCATCACCCGCATGTGCTACTTCTTTTCGAAGATCTCATAGAAGACGATTGGCAAGCAAGAGCTGAGTGACCTACATGAATTTGTGGTGGAGACACAAAACCAACTAGAGATGTATTTACCTCTTGCTTTTTTTGATATAATGCCACATCTCATGATTCACATGGTTCATCAGATATAGGCGCTGGGCCCTTGCTACTTGCATGAAATGTGGTCCTACGAGCGGTTCATGTTGGTTCTAAGTCGATACGTGCATAATCGAGCATACGTAGAGGGCTCCATGATAGAGGGTTATAGTACTGAAGAAGTCGTCGAGTGCTGTCAAGAGTACCTAAAAGTACAGAAAGGGATTGGTAAACTCGATTCTCATCACAAGGGTAGGCTGGCTAGGAAGGGCACCAGTGGTAGAAAAGTGTTCATCGACCATGATTACAAAGAGGTGAGTCGAGCGCATTACAGTGTCTTGCAGAGTACACAACTGATGCAACCGTACATTGATGAACACTTGGCTATCATTATGGCGGAGAGAAATGGTCGTTCGGATGATTGGGTCATGAAACAACATAAGCAACGACTAACTACATGGTTGAAGGACCAAAACATACTGCTTGGAGAAACCATAGACTCTATTACCATTAGTAGGTTGGCGGAGGGGCCATTGAGACAAGTGACATCTTGGAATGCTTGTGACATCAATGGGTATACGTATTATACCCACGCAAAGGATAGTAAATATGTGAACCACAACAGCGGCGTCCAAATAGAAGCTCTCGATGGATTGGGGCGAAAGATCTAATACTTTGGCATCATTGAAGAGATATGGGAACTTGACTATGGAAGGGATATAATGGTGGCCCTGTTTTGATGCCGCTGGATCAAACAACACCAGCTGAACGAGATCGGATTGAGAGTCCTAGACCTCGAGAATCTAGGATACCAAGATGACCCTTGGGTGCTCGCTTCACATGTCGTACAAGTTTTCTATATGTCTGACCCACAAAGTAACCTCCCCCCAAAGAAGAAGACAAAGCACGTGGTTGCCTCCGGGAAACAGCACATTATCGGAGTTGATGGTGTGGCCAATGTTGAAGCTTACAATAACTACGATGAGATGCCGCTATTCACAAACTTTCTTAAGAAGATCAGTGTTGTGAAAAAGAACCTACCCAAAGACATATTGCCATGGGAATGAAAAGGTGTCAAGGGGAAAGTCGTTACAGCGGACTAGCTAGTTGTTGAACGTGGAGTGTTTGTGTAAGTATGTGTTTGTAAGGCTTTATTTATGCATGCGTGTGAGACTATATTTATGTATGTGTGTAAGACTATATATTTATGTATGTGTGTGAGACTATATTTATGCATATATGTGAGACTACCCTTTGCAACATCCAGAAGAATCTATTTCAACATCCACTTTATTATTACTAAAACTTTATGAAATCACTTAACACTTTATGAAATGAAGAAACGACCAAAATAAAAATTGTAGATAGTGATATGTTCAACAACTTTTATATTCATCACCTTTACAGCTAAAATTATTTAGTGGATGAAAATCAGGTTTGAAGCTGTCATTTTCTGAAATTTAAAATTTGAATTATTCAAAATTAGTGACAAAGACAGATGACTAGACTAAAATGATAGAGCATGATTTTAGAAAATTTTAAGAAAAAAACCATCACATTTGGAGTTAGTATGAGGAAGAAAAACTAGTTACAAGTTTTAGCCATAAATTAAAAAGAGAAATCACACTTGTTCATCATTGATCATCATAAACAATTGTGATTTTTATTTTTAATCTTTGGGTAAAATTTGTAATTAGTCTTTCTCCCTCATACTAGCTCCAAATGTGATGATTTTTTTCCTAAAATTTTCTAAAATCATGCACTATCAAGTTACTGTGTTGATTTGGTCATTCTTTTCATTTGACAAAGTTTGAGCAATTCAAATTTTCAAATTTGAAAAAATGACATTCTAACGAGATTTTCAACCATTAAATGATTTCAGCTGAAAAAGTGATGAATACCAAAGTTGTATAACTCATCAAGATCTACAACTTTTATTTTGGTCATTTCTTCATCTGACAAAGTGATAGTAAACATTGTTCGCAAATCAATATGTCTCTCGTATAGTTCATGAATCTATGAGTTATATGTGAATTTGTGAACAAAGTTTACTAATACTTTGGCACATGAAGAAGTGACCAAAATAAAAGTTGTAGATAGTGATGAGTTCAACAACTTTTATGTTCACGACTTTTATTGTTGAAATCATTTAAGGTTTCAAAATCTTGTTTGAAGTTGCTATATATTGAAATTCAAAATTTCAACTATTTAAATTTGGTCAAATGAAAAGATGATCAAAATAAAAGTTGTACATATTGATGAGTTCTACAACTTTGGTATTCATGAGTTTTTCAGCTGAAATCATTTACTCTTTCAAAATATTATTTCAAGTTGAAATTGTTTGAATATTAAATTTTGAATCGTTTAAACAAAGTCACATGACAAGATGACCAAAATAAAAGTTGTATATGTTGATGAGTTATACAACTTTTATGTTTAAAATATTTTCATTTTAGGTCATTTAATATCCTAAAATTGTAGTCGAAGTTTTAAAATTCAAATTTTTAAAATTCAAATTGTAGTCACATGACAAGATTGAGTTATGTTTACAACTTTTATGACTACAATTGTTTTTATATATATTTGTGCATATATAGAATAATACAAAATATTATATACATTTACTTTGTATTTTTGTGATTTAAAAAATACAGAATTAATAATTTAATAAAATAGAAATGCATTTATAGGGTCGGCTAGATCAGGAACCACCCCTACAAATGCATTTGTATTGTAGGGGCAGCTGGATCAGGAACTGCCCTTAGAAATGCATTTGTAGGGGCGACTGGTTCAGAAACCGCCCCTACAAATCGTCCTGAGTATAAAAACAAGGGCGCACGGGTGAAAATATGTTGGGCGATCTATTCTTCCTCCCGACGCTTCGTCTCACCTCCACCGTCTTTGTGCCTGAGCCACCGCTCTCTTCGCGCCGCTTCCTCTCACCTCCGCCGTCCTCCTGTGACAACCTCCGTCGCCCGCCACGCTTCCTCCCCCAAACGCCGCATTCCCCAGGCCGGCCGCCACGGCGGCTAGGGTTTCCGCGAGAACTCACAATCCGCGACAGTAGTGAAGGTCGCCCACCTCCTTCCCCTCCCGCTTCCCCTTCCCGACACTAAGGAAGACGGGCGGCACCATCCCCTCCTGCTATCTTCGGCGCGACTTCCCCCGGCGGCGTGGACTCGCCCGGCCCCTACGACTTCCCAGCGGCGCGAACTCCCCCAGCGACCACGTCCTGTCTCAGTCCGCGACTTCCCAGCGAAGCGAGCTGATTTGAACGCCCCTGCTCTCTGCTCTAGGTATGCCTCCGCTATCTGCTCTATCTGCTCCAGGTATTTTTTATCTTGTTAGGATTAATTGGTGGTGTGCTAGTGCCTTGAACTGCACTATTTCTAATTTCCCTTGCTTTGCACCATAGACTCACCAGACTGAATGTGAAAAGTAATCTTGCTTTGTTCAGTTGTTCGCTTGTAGGGTTAGAGTCTGAACAAATAAGTAGTAACTGAATGTGAAAAGTAATCTTCCTGTATTGGCCTAGTGAATGGGATACAATATGAAAAAACTGAGCTTATATATTGCTTCTGTTGTTTGACACTTTTCAATAAGGTTTCTAAGTTAGGCCAAAATCAGCCTTGCTGCCTTGTTCTTATTCTTGTACTTGGTTGTGCATGCTTGCAAAGTTCCTTTGGACAGCAGCATCTAAGAGTAAAATACCTAACTTGTTTAAGTGAAAAAGAAAAGAAAAGCAGTTGAAGTGTTGTTTTTAGTTAGCGAAAATTCTACATGTGCTTTTGATCTACTACTTCAGCAATCTGTCATTGAGAAGAAATGGCCAAGGATATTATTAACCCAGCTGTAGCCAGCCTGTAGAAATGTCCAATCCCTACATGTGCTTTTGATCTACTACTTCAGCAATCTGTCACTGCTCTTTACTGTCTTTGAGCCCTTCACTTGCATGCCTATAACTAGTACATTGCTGTAGCCTACAGGCCTTTTTTTCTCTCTATCTAGCACTCATATTTCTAGCACCTCCTGAACTGTATTTCTTGCACTGCACAAAGCACTCTGCCACCACACCTCCACTAAAAAATTCACTGTCAACTCCTCTTGTGCCCATACCCTACTCATCAATGCAACTGTATACTAATTTGTACATCATTTCTTTCTAACTGCAGCACACTGTCTCCCATAAATTTTAGACCCTGCTTGCTTCTTCTAATACTTTCTACTGCATAACTCTCACTTGCCATAGAAATTAAGGCCCTCTTTACCTCCCACCTTGTCAACATGGTACTACTGATGCTTGTATTCTATCACATTTCCCAAACTATCACTCTATTGCAGTTAGCTTAGGTTCTGAACTTTGTCATTTGCATGAATTTTGGTCATCTTTTTAGGTTGCAAGTAGTTTTATTTATTTATCAGTTGATTTCACTTGCCTAAGCTATATTGGTTGTAGCAGTTTGCATGCATGTGTGTTGATAGGAACAGAGTAGTTTAGTACCAGTTGTAGTCACTATTTTTCAAATAGTTCAGAGTATTTTTGCTTCAGTGCATTTCGCTTATGGCAGTAGCACAGTGAGGCTTTAATTTGTGCTATTTCTTTAAGCAGTAATTGCTATTTCAGCTTTTAGAGTCTGGTAGCTATGTTATCAATTTTAGTTTTAGTTTATGTTTGCTTGTCAATTTCAGTTTTATTTTTTAGTAGCTATCTCCATCTGTACCTCTCTCTCTCTCTCTTGTGTGCGTAGCAGCAGCAAGGCTGCTCGGCCAAGCCTGCTAATTCGCTAGGCCATCCAGGCAAATCGGCCAAGTTTTTTGTGCAGCAGCAGCATCTCCTTCCTGTGCTGTGCGTTGCCTTGTGAAGACTGATTTTCTGATTGCAGCTCTTGGAATTTCCAGTCCAGCAAGCTGTTTCGTTCGTATCTTCCGCGTTTGAGCTCTTGGAATCTCCTTCCAGTTTGACTTACTAAGTGGCTCCTGCTATACTACTATCCTACTACTCCTCTACTACTCTCAACTGCACTACTAAGTGGCTCTGCTCGTGTACTACTACTGCTATACTACTGTTCAACTACTACTCAACTACTCTCTACTCTACTACTACTGTACTACTCTCTACTCTACTGAACTACTACTACTCTACTTGCTACTGCTAGCTACTCCTACTCCTACTAGCTGGCTGCTACTCTACTCTCTTCCCTAGCTGCTGGCTGCTACTCTACTCACTTCCCTATACTACTAAGTGGCTCACTTATACTACTCTATCTATGATTACTATTGTATCTAAGTGGCTGCTGCTCTTAACTACTGGCTGCTACACTTCTCTACTCCTCTACTATTACTCTATCTAGTATTACTCCTCTACTATAATCCATTATTTACCACATCTAAGTTACCAGATTTTGATCTGCAGGGGTCTTCCAACCATGTGGCAGCAGTCAACTATTTTTTGGCTATTTTTCCTATCCTCTATGTTTGGGAAGCAGCAACTGCTTTTTTACACCTTTTCCTCTCTATGTTTGCTAAGCAGCTGTTGTTTTTTTTTTGCCAAATCTCCCCTCTCCTCTCCTCTCCTTTGTTTTGCCGATGATGAAATTGTCCAAGTCCATATATTATATGGAATATGAGCTGATGATCAAGAACTTGTGAGGAACTTGGCATCATTAGCAGCCGCCCCTACATTACCTTCTCCTCTCTTCTCTGTTATAATGCCTTGATACTCCAAGTTCATGATCAAATGATGATTGACATGTTTTTGAGGCCTCTACTACTGCTACTACTTGTTTTTTTGATATATTGTTGTTTTATAGGACTACTTTGGTTTATAGACCTTTTTTATTTCTTATACCTTC
Organism: Miscanthus lutarioriparius; assembly: GCA_904845875.1. NCBI lineage: Eukaryota > Viridiplantae > Streptophyta > Magnoliopsida > Poales > Poaceae > Miscanthus > Miscanthus lutarioriparius. The sequence goes on from CAJGYO010000008.1 coordinate 23,920,317, forward strand.
TCGCATACCTAAAGCACACTTTCTTGCATCTATTAGAACAAAGCGTGAAATAATGTCGTGGACACCATACAGTGTAGCCCGATGCCCCGAGCATGATGAGCAGCCAACCTATGAGGAGCAAGCACTAGAGGACCAGCTTATTCAAGAGTAGTTCGATAACGAGTTAGAAAAGGATCTAGAAGTGATGCTTACTCAGGAGCAGTGTGACGAGGAAGAAAGGGGAGCAGAAGGAAGAGCAGGAGAGGCTGCTGAAGGCGAAGAAGAAGAGGATGATGATGATGACTCAGAAGAGGGATATGTAAATCCCAAGGATCCTTTCCCACGTGAAGCCAGAAGTAGGCCATCGGAGGAAGATTTGGACAAGGATTTTGACCCGAACGAGGAGCTAGGGAAAAAGCCTTAGCTTGTAAATTTTGCTAAAGCTTTGGCTATGTTACCTCTGCTAACACTTTGACCTGTCGTGTATACAGGTCCCTCCTGAAACTCGAAAAAGACGACTTCGACGTCCGCGACATCTCACTTGACAAGACGGAGTAGAGGAAAGGAGAGCAGAGGCAACAGCCATAGAGACGGATCACGATGCCTCTGCTCCACAACCTCAAGACATAACCACGACTACCAAGCCTAAGAGGAAACGAGGGGATAGAAAAGCAAATCAATATCCAAATAAGGCATGCTATGTGATAACGGAGGTCGGGCCAACAGGGGAGATCCTTGAGCCGAAGGAATTAAGGATGATTCTGTAATGCGATCGGGGCCCAAGTAAGAGATAAATTGAACCCAGCAATCCCTAACTAGAAAGAGGTACCGGAGAACAAAAAGGCTGAACTATGGGATAGGCAGCTGAAGCTCAGTTTTAGATTTCCAGAGGGTAAGCACGAACTGGTAAAAAAATGGTTTCAGGATTATGGGAGAGTCATTCCGACGTTGGAGGTCGAAGCTCAACAAGAAGTATATCCAAAAGGGGTTAACTCCTTTCAACGAGTTTGGCAACATAACTCCTAGTCAATGAGAGGAGCTCGTGGCTCAGAAGACTTCACCGGAGGTATTGGAGCTCAGTGCCCGTAACACCGAGCTGGCGAAGAGGAACAAACACCACCATCATCTAGGCCCTGGTGGCTACTATGCCAAGGAAGAGCAGTTTAGAAAGATGGACGAAGAGGCCACAGCTGCTGGGAATATCGATGTGATGAATTTGAAGGTACGCTCAAGGAATTGGATATATGGGAGGAGTACAGAATCATCCGACGGTAATCTTAAGTTTGATAAGACGAAGACCCAAGAGGCAGTATCAAGGATACTGAAATATGCTGAAGACAAGGAGAAGGGCTCATTCAATCCTTCCAGAGAGAGGGACGAGCTTAGCCTTAGCATGGGAAACAAGGAGCACACAGGCCGCACCAGGGGGCTAGGGAAAAGGATGACCTGGAAGCAAGGATTCGAAGAGGATAGGCACATGTACAAGAAACATGGCAGAGACCGGGAGACTAATCTTGAGCTCCAAGTGAAGGCTCTAGTTGCGAAGGCGCTGGAGGAGCAAGGACTGTCTATGGAGCCACGGATATTAATGACGCCGCCGGGAGAACTGGCATTAGTTGGCAGCCCTCCGAAAGTTCCTAGCAGCCAAGGTTCCACTGCAGCCACAACCCCCGTCGATCACATACGGGAACCAACTACTTGCACCTTGGTGTTTCTCAGCGGCCGGTAGAACACTGTGATGGAGGTGGCAATGGGTGTGGCACATCCTCCCGTTGGCTTACACCACAATAATAAGATACCGCCGGACTACACTAGGGTCGAGGTGCATACTGTGAAGCCCGAGTTCATGCAGTGGAGGATAGACTATGCAACTCCCAAGGGGCTGGTGTTACTCGAAGACGTTATGGGGCAGTTCATCCTTTGGCACAAACGGGACATTATATTGACTGCTTCTTCGCCGCCTCCCCCTCTCCCAAATTTGGAGCGAGTTGTTGAGGTCAGGGAGATATTTTCACCGTCTTGTGACCACCACATTCCTGAGATGCCATATTCTTCCCTGCATCCTAGCGAGCATGTGCTTGATGAGATGCCACAACCTTCTCCAGCTCGTACCGAGCAAGTGCATGATGTGATACCACAGTCTTCTCAACAAGCACAGCCGATACATGAACAACGAGTGCCTCCTGAAGAAGGTGATGCACAAGAAGATGAGGACGTGCCTGAATGGGAACTTCGAAAGAAACATCCAATCACCATAAGACCAGTTTATGTTCCGATGAAAGACGTCTCGTCGGTGTCCAAGTGGTATTCCCATGACCAGTTCAAGCCTGAGAACCAAGTTAAAAAAGTCCCATCACGGGGTTGTGAGGAGGCCGTCACTAGCAAACTCCACCAAATTGCAAAGCAGTATCCAAATGTTGATGCCATCAAATGGTCAAAGGATTGCCCAAAAACATATGAAAGAGGCAAGCCCTTCCTACCAAACCAGGACATCTAGCGCCTACCACTTGGAATGAAAAGGTTCCATGATTGGTACTTGCGTGTTCTCCCAACGAGTATAGACCTCATACAAGCATGCTTCCCCACCGGCACATTTGGAAGCCCAGCCAGGAAAATTGTCTTTGACTTCAATGACATGCTGACATGCTTTCACCTGGGAGCAATGAAGATGAATCTAATTCGCACGTGGTACCTGTAAGTCCTTGTCCTCCCGATATGATATGAATGTAATCTTTGATTTTTGTTGTAACTAACCCACGTGGTGCCTGTAATTCGCATGTGGTGCAACCACTGGATTTTTATAGCCGTCGATGTCGGGAGGAGCATGGCATGAGTCTTTGATTCAATAGATAGGGACCCGGTGACATACAAAGACTTCATATCGATTCTCAAGACGTATACATATCGACAATCCTCGTTAGCTTATATGTTTGTATACATACTTGTAATGTTTACTTTTGGATACTAACAAGTTGTATTTGCTAAAATAATTCGAACAGGGCATTTAGGTTCTATGTCACTAAACATCACGGAAGGCATGATCCAGCAAGGAAGGAAAAACTGGCTATAAAAACACTATGTGCGGTAAGTGTAACTTACTTTTTTAGTGCTCCATTACATGGCTGTCAAAAGCATTACTTAACATTTTCATATGCAAAACACATAGTGCCCCAAGCAGAAGCCTGAGAGTGTATATTGTGGATACTATATATGTTCTATGATGAGTAACACCGATGCCTACAGGAGACACCCCTTAAGGGTAAGTTTGAACCTCTTCATCCGTAGTATAAAAACTTCGTACATGGTATGAAATACTAAACCAAAACTTGTTTTCTTGTAGTGGAAAGAAGAGAAAGAAATGAAAAGAGACCCATACAAGGATGATCAACTCTTAGAGCTCATCGACGATCTTTGCAACTTCATATTGGACCAGATTGTACACGTCAAAGGCGCTTACCATGACGGAGAGTCTGACTTAGGTAGAAACCTCAGTACCAACACCTTCGTGAGACTAAAAGGCTAGCTCTAGGACGTTGATAACAATGTGTATGAAATTTATATATTTAATGATGGATTGTATATATTTTAGTGAATTTGACTTGTAATTGTAGTTTATATAATACTCTTGTGCTTGTAGTCTAAGGGGTTCGGAACGCTGGTCGCGGGGCGTTCGGCAACGTGAACGCGGTTCGGAACGTTAGTCGCGGGGCGTTCGGCAACGCGAACGCGGTTCGGAACGCTAGTCGCGGGGCGTTCGGCAACGCGAACGCTGAATGGAATACGCGGAAACAAACAGTGTTCTGGTCGAATTTGAATTATAAATTTGAATTTTTTTTTTGCGGGAAAACGTACTGGAGATTGAACCGCCCCTATAAACAGGTATTATAGAGGCGGCTGGTACTACAGCCGGCCCTACAAATTGATTTGTAGGGGCGGCTGGTAATACGAACCGCCCCTACAAATCCATTTGTAGGAGCAGCTGTAGTACCAACCGCCCCTACAAATCCATTTGTAGGGGCAGCCTGGGAACCGTCCCTACAAATCGATTTGTAGGGGCGGCCTGGGAACCGCCTCTACAAATGCATTATTTGTAGAGACGGTTCGGTAGGGGCGGCAGGCCAAACCGCCCCTACAAAGGATTACGAGCCGCCCCTAAAAAATGTTTCTATAGTAGTGGGAGGCAAGAGGCGGAGGGCCTGTTCCGCTTGGCAGAGCCTCTACCGACTACGGCGACCTATGAACAGCGAAGTGCGGCGCTCGGCAGAGTCGCGGGGAGGAGTCGAGGTGCCCAAGGACGGAGTAGGCACTGGCGCAGAAATTGGGCCTGAAAGGATCTTCCTTGATGGGCCTGGGCGATGCTTTCGTAACTATGGCCCAACAACTGCTGTCGGCAGCGTGGGTCAAGGACTTTTAACACGCCAAGCATCCATCCAGCCTGCAGCATGCTCTCCGCGCTGGGGCCTCATGTCCGGACAATCCTTACTCCCAATTCAGTGCTGTTAGTTCTTTGCCTTGACCATTTGCCAGCAGCTTCGGCCAAGGACGACGAGGAGCCTAGATGCAAGCCAATGCTAAGAGAGATACTTATTACTTCATGGTACGAGCATGAAGCAGCAAGGACACAGGCTTAGCTGTCTGTGCTCGACTGCTCGTCCGGCCCCCGTTGCGCCTGCAGCCAGCGCATGTACGCCGGATGAGTTTAACACAAATCTTCTAGTAGTGTCGATTTGCTTCCCTGAGCTTTTTGCTGAATTTAAAAAGCACTATCAAATTCGAATACCGGACAACGCACTCCTTTTAACTTTCAAAACCTGAAATTCGGAGATGACCTCGTCCCTCTCGCAGCTGGTCTCCAAGAGTCAAGTGCATGCACTCCAAGCAGAACACGCAATCGGCTGCACAAGGCCTTGCAAGCGGGACGGTGGATTTCAGAGATCATTTGTGGTGTCTCAGTCCAGGCGCTGGTACCGAATTTTTTATTGTTTAGCCTTTTTAAAACAAAAATCACAAATATGTCTCTGGAGGTAAGATTTCAAAATCTGGACCCTTAGCTCGGCGCCATCGTTACTGGCGCCGAGCTTACACGTCTCGCCGAACTCTTGGGCTCGAAGCAGACGTGGCGGTGACATGGCAGGCAGCTCGACGCCATCAACCCGGGCGCCGAGCTCGGCGCCGTAGATCATGGCGCCAAGCTCGGCGCCAGGGTTACTAGCGCCAAGCCTGTCTTACGTATGGGCCCCAATACTTTCTCTCTTCCTCTCCCCCTCTCTCTCTCTCTCGCACATCCCTCGCCTCGCCCGAGCAGCGCACCGCCGCCGCCCTCACCGTCGCCCGTGCCCCGCGCCCGCGCTCGCGCGCCGCGCGCTTCGCCGCGCTGCCCTGCGCCCACACCGCCATAGCGCCTGCGACCACGCCTGCTGCCCCCCGCGCCATGCATGCCATGGCCGCCTTGGCCGCGCCCCGCCGCACCGGCGCCGTGCCCGCCATGCCGTGACCATACCGTGGCCGCACCGCGCCCGCGCCGTGCCGCCCGCGCCCGGCCTCGTCCGTCGTGCTGCCCGCCACCGCCGGCCTCAGCCGCGCCAGCCGTGCCGGCCTCGCCGCGTGGAGCGCCAGGCATCCCACGCCCGCCGCGCGCCACCGCCGTTCTCGGCCGCGCCCCCGCCGGCCCCGGCACCTGCAGCGCTCGGCCGTGCCACCGCCGGCCCGGCTCGTAGTCCTGACCCACGCCCAGCGTCCGCTGCGACTCCGTCGATGTCCGCGACTCCATCGATGGACAGGTAAAAATTGTGAATTTGCAATGTGCGTGCTTAGTTAGCTTTGATTATAGTGTAGTAGTTTTGGCATTTGTTATTTACTAGTTAATGTGATGACTCAGGTAGTTGATTTAGTTAGTGATCTAGTGAGATAGATATGTAGATAGATAGAAACATAGATACATAGGTACATAGATATAGTTAGATAGCTACTTAGATAGGTAGTTATATATTTAGTTAACTAAATAGGATCTAGTTATTTAGTGAGTACACTATATCTATGTATGTAGTTATTATCTTATTTACTTAGTTTGTTGTTAGAAAATACTTGTTAGATACTATCCATCGTGCAATTTGGACTAAAGGGCATGTGTTTCGTTACGTGTTTGAAATAGATGGACAACCTAGTGACCATATATCATGGAGGCACCGTTGAAAGCGATCGCTATGGATATGTTGAGTTTATTGACATGCAAAACGTGCTTATGCTATTCAATGAGAAGCCATCGTTTAGTGAGATGGTTGCAAAGGCTTGGGAGGAGCTGCATTGCCGTGGCGATGATGATGATGGCATTGCAGTTGAGGGTGTACTGCACCTAGGTTCTCCTCCCAACATCCTTAGGCGAATGATTCCAATTGGATGTGCAGATCAATGGAAGAACTATGTGAGATCGGCAATGAAGAGCCAGCTGCAATGTTTGGATGTGGTTGTGCGTCGGGTGTTAGTTGATCCCATTCCTCATGGGTTTTCCTCACCAATGGGTCAGCAGGCACACATCGACCCTCCCGTCCCGGAACCTGATATGGAGGTTGCACCTACGGTTCCCAATGCTCAATCTGCCTCCAATGCGGTAGTTGAAGATGCTTGTCAGACTCATGTTGCTGTGGCAGATCCTCCTCATGAGATCCCTTTGACACAGAATCATCCGAGTAAGTGTCTTAACCGCATGGTTATTGGGAGCTTACCCCCTTCCTTACATCCATTTCATTCATTCTTTCCTCATTTCCCTACTATGTTGCGGGAGACATTCCTGAGAATATGGATGTGCCCCCTGTTGCTGCGCAAGTGCACTGTGGAGATGGATTCCATGGCTCCAATAGTGTTAAAATTATGAATGATTCGAATCCATTCAGAGCTGATAGAGAGTGATGTTGAGATGCCGAGGCGTATCTTTCCCGGCCGCCGTGATCCAAGAGTTCATGAGTTCAGCGATCTTGCTCATTCCGATCAGGTGTGTGCAGAAGGACGTGATGATAAGCTCCTAGAAGCTCCTCAGGCCGGCCCTAACATGGTAATTGAGAATGGGAGGGTATTCAAGGACCTCCCTGCATTGAATAGGTGGTTGCAGGCACTTGCAGTGATACGAAAGAGACCTTACAAGGTCTTGCATTCATATGCGGAGCGCCGTTACACAGTTGTGTGTGATAAGGAACGCTACCCATGGAGGGTTTGTGCAAGGAAGCAAAAGGTCACCGGAAAGTGGAAGATCACAAAAGTTGTCGGGCCACACAATTGTGCTGACCATGTGCTGACATTGAGGCATCGGCAGTTGACATCTACCCTCATTGCCAAACGGTTGATGGGAATATTAAAGGGAGAACCCAACATGAAGGTTAGGACAATTATCGGGACCGTTAAGGCGTTGTATGGAGGTTATGTGATAACTGAAGGTAAAGCTTGAAGGGCTAAGCAGCGAGCGTGGAAGATGATATATGGGGACTGGGAGGATGGGTACGAGTAGCTGCCAGTACTTTTCAATGCAATCAAAGCAGTGAATCCAGGCATGCATTATGAGTATATCCCAAAACCAAATGCATGGAAGGATGGGAGGCAGATATTCTTCCGTGCTTTCTGGTGCTTCCCTCAGTGTGTCGAGACCTTTAGGCACTGTAGTCCCGTCTTCTCCATTGATGGTACGTTCTTGATTGGCAAATACCAGGGCACACTTCTTATAGCCATATCCTGTAACGCGAACAACAGTTGGTTCCTTTGACATTTAATTTGGTTGAGAAGGAGAACAATGACAGTTGGGGATGGTTCTTGAGGCTAGTCCAGATACATGTGGTTGGGCCTGGCAGGGAGGTTGGTGTCATATCTGATAGGCACCAGGGCATACTTAATGCCGTGCGAGAGCAGATAGAGGGGTATGCTAAGAATGCTATTAATAGTTAGCACACTAATGCTAATGCTTCCCCTAGGGAAGCAATGCTACTGCACACTGATACAGCACTGATTAATTGTTAGCACACTTGCAAGTGTAGCATTTTATTTTAGTCGGTCAGGAATGGGAATTACTTTATATGATCTGAAATTATGGAAAACATTGTTTATGTGCAATTTGACCTCCTAGTTGAATTGGTGTTGCAATAATGTGAATTCTGGGAAAATGTGAAATTTGTCCTGATCCGGATTATTCTTTATTTTACCATTTAAGAATAAGGTCATGTTAGGTTCCTTCACCTTCTCCTAAAATTCCTGTCACATCGAATGTTTGGACATATGCATGGAGTATTAAATATAGACTAATTACGAAACTAATTGCACAACTTGCGACTAATTTGCGAGACGAATCTTTTAAGCCTAATTAGCCCATGATTTGACAACATGTTGCTACAGTAAACATGTGCTAATGACAAATTAATTAGGCTTAAAAAATTCGTCTTGGAAATTAGTCTCCATCTATGTAATTTGTTTTGTAATTAATCTATATTTAATGCTCCTTATTAGCATCTAAACATTCGATGTGACATAAATTTTAGGAGCGCCTAGAGAACCAAACACCCCCTAACTCAACCTTCTATTTTTTTAGTTTACTGTTTTAAATTTGCAATGTACGTGTACTATGGTAAATCCTGTCTTGGGTCTGGAAGTTGTCTTGATTTGCTATGTTCGTGACTTGTGAAGTTTACTGAGGAACCGGGTGTCAGCTCAACAGGCAAGAGAGAGGAAGAAGGCTTATTTGACTGATCTGGAGGTGAAGGTGAAGGACCTGGAGAAGAAGAACTCGGAGATGGAAGAGAGGCTCTCCACTCTCCAGAATGAGAACCAGATGCTCCGACAGGTACATTTTATTTTGCGTTGGTTTGGCTATGTATTTGGCACATACAAATTTGTGTACTGTTTGATTATTTATCATCTTGTTAAATTTGTTTAGTACTTGCTATGCTTCATCGATCATGGACACAATAACGTTGTCTTTATTCTACATATACTGTTGTACCATCAGAACTGAAAACATTGTCTTATATTTGCAACATTCATTATATTGCTGCTTGAGTAGCTGTCGGTGCTCCAAAAAGATTTACTGGTTAATGGATTATATTTTATATTGCCATGGAATTTAGAGTTATATTGGGTTGCAATGTTTTTGTTTATGAAAAAATGTTGGCCAGTACCAGTAGTACTCTATTAGGGTGATGCAGGAATAAAACGAACATATTCTGATTTGGAGTTTTTCACCTTTTTGCAGATACTGAAGAACACCACTGTAAGCAGAAGAGGTTCAGGAAGCACTGCTAATGGAGAGGGCCAATAGTTCAGAATGACAGGAAAATAGTAATGCATTATGCTAAAACATATGTTTATGTGGAGTGGATTTGGTCAGTTTGCTTTGTGGCCAAAGGAGAGAACACCAAAAACTAGGGTGAATTTGTGCACACAGTCATATATAGTATCTCACTGTATTACTACGAAGTGCAAACGGTTCAGGGGAAAAAAGAACTTATGGAATGCATTTAACATATATCATACCATTTTGGGACATTTAACATGCTTTACATACCATCGTGTGCTGCTAGTTTTCTTAGAATGATGTCTGGGGATGAGATTGTGAATAGGAGTAATCAATATCAGTTCAAGGACTGTTGGGCAAAACTTGCAGAACAAAGCTACAGGATGTGCTTCCGTGGTTGTGTAATGATCAGTGACCACTGATCAGCTGCATTATTAATTACATCGTGCCAGATGCTGACGAAATCGGGAGAAACTTAGGGCACCACCCATGGAGGCTAACACTCTTAGTGATTCTAGTACAAATAAAGTGATCCACGTAGACTAGAAAATATTGACTACTATTCACATAATGCAAATTATCACTACTTGTGGTTTGCATAGAAACTTTTTGCTTTCATCATGCCTCACCTTTATTTTCTCTCTCTTCTTTTTTAGTATGGACCACTTTCTCTCTTCCCAAGCATACATAGCTTCTATAAGCCACTATAACAAGTAAAGAGCACTTACTTTTTTATCCGATCCTACATGGCACTTGAATTACAAGCAAAAGCATAGCGTTGGGGAAGGCCTGCGTGTGATTTTCATTGCATGTTAAAGACAAGAGAAGTGGTGTCGATTTTTTTTTGTGCAGTCTGACAAAGCCGAATATGTTTTCTTTTGCCCGGTTTCTCAAGTTCATTATCTCGGAAAGTCCAAACGGTAACACTGAATGTTTTAGCAGCAAGTAATTTTCCACATGAAAGATACAGATCAAACCAAGTCTTCCAGGGCTCGTCTGGCTTTTCACTTTTCAGTAAGAAAACGTCCATGTTTCTCTTTCAGTGTCCGGTATTAATGGAAAATCATTCAAGTGGGCTCTCGCCTCTCCGGTGACGTCTTAAAAAAATTGTTTCTCTTTCAGTTTCTTCTCCACGCTGAGGGACTGGAGCTGACGTGATCGCTGGGTGATTGTTATATTTCACCAGATCAGCACTAGCTCGGATAGATACTAACGCATATGGCCCCAACCGCACGTATAGTCCATCAAGTTTTTAAACACACATGAGCTCCGTGAGCATTTCTCGCTCTAAGTATTTTTTTCTCACAACAAATCAGCTTCAGCCGATTTATCAGCCGCAGAAACCATCGGCCGATCAATGACGACATTGCACTGCTGACTGCTGTACTTTTCAGCAAGACGAATTGGTAAGCTCGATCGCGCCGGTCTGCTCACGCAGTAAACGTCATTTTGCCTTGACATCAAGGCACGTGCACCTTCATTAAAGGGGAATTTTGTCGTGGGACATCAGACAAACGTGTTATTTGCTGGTAGACATCGCCCAACTCAGAAATATGCCTAGTACCATTATAAAAAATTGTTTCTCTTTCAGTTTCTTCTCCACGCTGAGGGACTGGAGCTGACGTGATCGATAGGTGATTGTTATATTTCACCAGATCAGCACTAGCTCGGATAGATACTAACGCATATGGCCCCAACCGCTCGTATAGTCCATCACAACAAATCAGCTTCAGCCGACTTATCAGCCGCAGAAATCATCGGCCGTGACGACATTGCACTGCTGACTGCTGTACTTTTCAGCAAGACGAATTGGTAAGCTCGATCGCGCCAGTCTGCCCACGCAGTAAACGTCATTTTGCCTTGACATCAAGGCACGTGCACCTTCATTAAATGAATGACAATATGGTATTACAATATAGAAAACGGAAGCGGTCGGTTCGGGATATTTCTATATTTTAGCAATTAAAGAGTACAAAAAATGGTTGTGAAACCAATTGAAAATGACAAATTTTTTTGTTTGGCGAAAGTCGGAAACGGTATCCTAATATAGAAAACGAAAGTGGTCGGTTCGGAATATTTTTGTACCGTTTTCATCATTAATTGTGACATATAATCGTTGGTCACTGTGTGCGTCCCTGTCCCTACATCCCCGTGGTGTGCAAACCCTGGTGCATGAAAGGGATCAATCGATAAATAGATGAAGCAACTGTGTGGAAAAAGTTTGTTTTTTTAGAGAAGAAAAACAAGAAATGTCAGCTTTTTAACGGTGTTAGAGGTTTACTCCCGCTATGAAAATTGATGGTGGAGAACACTACACATATAAGAATATAATAAGATGGGACACATCTTGTTTCCCTGTAGCAGTTGTGTTTTTAGTTTTCAGTAGCTGGAGTTTTAAATCCTTATTGTGCTTTGTATTTGTGGTCGTTATCTTTTTCCTCGTCTAATAAAAATCCGGTAAAGCTCTTGCCGCCTTTTTAAAAAAGACCCGTCATTTTTTGTTAAGCCCTGATGCCTTGGTTGTGTGTTTTATTGGAAACCCACTGGGCTAGGATAATGTTAGCCTTAGCAAGTTAGGATAATGGCCCCGTTCGGCTGGTCACATTTCCTGTTGGTTTGGGCTGAAGCTGCTAGGCCTTTCGGCTGGCCTCCTCCAGCCATTCGGCTGCACTACATGCATCAACTGGCGCCCTCCTCACTCTCCCTCTCCCATTCCCTTGCGCGCTCCTAGGGTTCGGCCGCTCCTAGCTGCTGCTCCCATTCCCTTGCACCACTAGTTCTACATTGAGCAATGGGAGGAGATGCACGACAACGTGGAATACAACAACGAGCTGCACATGAACCGTGAGTTCAGTTGGTACCAAGCTTGGTACCAACGTACAACACGTTGTAGGCTGAGGGTACAATGGACAGAAGATGACTACGCCGACATCGAGTCCTCCGACGATGAAGACACGGCGTACGACCAATCTACTCGTGCAGGAAGGCAGGTGGAGGCAAGACCGATCTTGGACAGAGTGGTAAGTTAATTGTCTTATTTTTCTACGTTAAGTTGCATACCATTACATTATGCGTTAGAGGTATCTATTTTAGTTAGCCGTAGCATTCTTATAATACGTTAGATTCATGTATAAAAGAAAACAAAATCTGTTGCTATCTGTTCAGAAGTATTATTACTGAGAACTTTGTTGCAGGGCAATACCCTCAAATGCTCCGTTGAAGACATTGAGCGCTTTCGTCCGAGAGTCAGGGACGACAACACACGTAGATTCTTGGACGTAAGATTCAAACTATTCTTTCAAACATATTATTAATACGTTAGATTCTTTTAGTTAACATAATTTTGTACAATAGAGGCTATCACGTTGGCAACGCCGTGCGACTGCTCATTGTGGTTGCATGACAGAAACGACGCAAGACGTGTACGTTTCTTCCCCTCTTCTGTGCAATTACTTGCCTCCCCTTCAGTTCATCTAAGAATTTAGCTTGACCATCATAACATTTCCACCTGCATTTCCTAGTACTCTATTCAAACGAAAAATTATATCATATAAGTCTTAGCAAAACAAACAAAATACGATTTTTACCACAAAAATAACCAACCTCATCATAGTCAACCATATGGCCGCAATAATGGCCTATTCCAAGCTCCGAAGGCACTAGACCGTAGTTGGATTTAACACCACATTCACACTTGATTGTAGGTGCTTTGTAAATTAACCTTTCTTTCTTCTTTTCCTTTGCCTTTGGTGGCTCCGGCCATTGATTCTTAGGACAATAGAGCCACTCCTTAAAACTACACTTCACAAATCCATACACCTAAAAGAGGCGACATTAGTACACGCACACATAGAGCTAAACATTTAAACAGATACACTTTCCACTTACTTCGTGTTTGTTCGGACACACAAACTCCAACGTATTCTCAGGGTTTATCACAGCTCGATCTCCGCATTCACACAGAGGAGGTTCCTCAAGTCGTCTAACTGTGGCTAGGTGCTTCTCCTTAGCCGTCATTGGTGAGGGGGTAGGGGGGTGGAACCCACCGCTTGAAGTGCTCGCGTGGATGTCTCCCTCTCCACCAATCATCGAAAATGAGGTACCTAGGGTCAAACTTCTCTGCACCGTCGATCCACTAAAAGAAAAAACGCCTCTCATAGTCCTACACAACAAGTTTCCAACAAAATATTAATAGCATACTTACACAAATAAAGAAAAAAAGATAGTGGAAATAATTACTTACATTAAAACGACTGCATGTGTAGAAGCAACGCGCTGCCGTGTCTGGATGTCTCGATTGAAACACGTGGGCTGGGAAACCACAATCACAGTTAGAGATAGGAAGGTCAGGAGGGACGGGGGCATCTTTGCTAGACGCGTCGGGGTATAATTCTCGAGGATGACCCCATTTTCGCCAAAACTCCTCCTGATACATTTCTTGCATCTAACAAAACGGTTGTAATTTAACAAACAAAAATCAAAACATCACAAATAAATATCAATGAGAACCATAACTACAATACAACCAATTTTGTTCTAAGAACCGAAAGCAATTAACATTAAACCCTAAACCTAGGGTTTCTCATTTGATGCACAACAATGAACCCATAACATAACAACATATGCTGTGGTTACCTAGGCATAATACAAATATTAAAAATTGCATGAAACCCTAAGTAATGACAATTCTTAGGTTGAAAAATCCGACTAATATATACCGAATCGATGCAAAAAAAACTAGGAGGAGAGCGAGGATACCTTGCTCTCAAAGATCTACGGATCAAATCAAAGTTTCTAAGGTCCAATATGTCGATTCATGAGGTAGGGCGAAGTGGGGAGAGAAAAAACCCGAGAGGGAGGAGAAAGAAGAGGAAGACGGCTCAGGCAGGAAGGTTGGGGCCGGGGTTAAAACACCACCTCGGTGCTATAGATCATGGCGCCAAGCTCGGTGCCAAGATCTACGGCACCGAGCTCGGCGTCAGGATCTACGGCATCGAGCTTGGTGCCAAGATCTATGACGCCGAGCTCGACGCCAAGATCTACGGTGCCGAGCTGCCTGCCATGTCACCGGCACGTCTACGACGAGCCGAGCAGTGTAAGCTCGGCGCCAGCAACTATAGCGCCGAGCTAAGGGTCCAGATTTTGAAATCTTACCTCCAGGGGCATATTTGTGAAAAAAATTCAAAAAAGGGCTAAACAATAAAAAATTCGGGAGCTGGTACAGTACCTAAACATCTGGGATCGACTGATAGAAGTAAACTTGAGGCAAGGGTGACTGATAAGCTCATTTGGCGCCGCTCTCTGAGTTGGGAGTTCAACACTTCAGCTCCAAATTGTCCTACACAGCTCTTCATTATCTTGGATCCCTACCTTTTGAATTGAAGAGGAAGTTTAAAGTACTTCTTCCGTCCTAAAATAAATGTATATCTCGCTTCCCGAGAAGTCAAAATTTTTAAGTTTGATTAAATGTATAAAAATATACTAATATTTATGATGTATACTAACAATCATTAGATTGAATATGAGTATACTTTTATAATAACTTATTTGAAGATACAAATATTGATACTATTTTTCTATATTCTTAGTCAAACTTAAAAAAGTTTGTCTCCTCGAAAAATGATATGCATATTTATTTTTTAAATATATTTTAGTACTCCCTTTGTTCCAAAAAAACATCATCGCAGAATTTGAAGTACGTCCAGAAAAGAATAATGTTTTAGACATAGGTCCCACTTAACATTCCTTTTCCGTGGCTACCCGCCTGCCCCATCCCTCCCTCGTCGTTCTCTGTCTCTCCCTCCCTAGCTCCTATTTTCCTCCGCCCCCTCCTCTTCCTCTTCACCGGTGACCCCCTCTTCTTCTCCTCCGCCGGTCGCCCTCCTCTTCTCTTCCATCGGTGGGAGGCCAGCGCACACCCTCTCTTCTTCTCCGTCAGCGTGGAGGTGACACTGCCTGGCGAGGCTACATCAGGGCGGCGGAGATCCGGCCCCTCCCTCCTCTGCTCCTCCCATGGCCGTCAGTAGCATCTCCTCTCTCACCGTTAGAGAGAAGGCTCGGATGGAGAGGGCACAGAGTCGCTAGATCTGGAGTGGGCTACAGCCTCCCTTTGCAGTGCTCAACAAGGAATGGACCAGCAGCAAAGCGAGGCGAGGCGAGGCTTGGCGGCCACCAGCCACCATGTGGATCTGAAATTTTGAATGTGAACGGGAGAAGAGAACATGACAGAGAAATGGTGGGGCTATTTTGGTCTTTTTTCCTTGCTTATTGGTTGTCGTGCTCATTCCTAGAATGACAATAATTCTGAGACGGTAATTCTAAGATGAAGGGAGCACGCTCTAGAGAGTCAAGTAGACAAAAGCTTCTGCTGCCCAGCATACTGTTCCATACACCATACTATAGTCGGTCCTCGCAATTGCTAGCTGTAGAAAGAGTAAACGCCACTATCACATCAGCCTTGCTGTAAGGATTGAGAAATGTATGGACAGACTAAACGCTGAATTAGTTTCAGTCATTTCAGCTGTTGCTCATAATACAGAGACGGTAACCCGTGAGATGACTCAAAACTCCATCGACCATGTAACTCCATCGACCATGTAGTCGGTCCACAAAAGAATGTGCGAGTAGGTGTAATTTTAAGTTAATGTGTCTAAAGTTTAATTAAATATATAGATAAAAATATTAATGTTTATGGCATTAGATAAATATAGTATAAAAATATATCTTATGACAAATCAAATGATACGTATTTAATATTATATTAATATTTTTATTTATAGTTAGTTAAATTTAAAATATTTTAACTTGGTATTATACTAGAATTGCATTCTTTTATGGACAGTGGGAGTATATAGTCAGTCCGCTATATTGGTAAAGTGGGGAAACATGAGCAAAAATAAGACAGGGATTTCATCTGTTGCTTCTAATTTTAGCGTCCACTTTTTCATTATGCATGTTTGGATTCCATGTAATTAAAACCAATATCTAGAAAGTGCTTCTTATTTTATTATTAGATTATTTTAAATTTCTCTTAATTCCAAGACACCAAACAGGACAAAGAAATCTAGTTTAAACTCTAAAAAGTTAGGGATATACTAGAACTCAACTGTCTCTAGAAATCATTTTTCCAGAATTATTAGTTATGTTGCATCTTACCAATGCGCCTCAGAGTGACTTGTAACTAAGTGGTTGATATTTTCCTTTTGTATTCACTTTAGCGAACACTGTAATGCATATTTGAGATCCTAAACGAACTTAAATAAAAAAGTTTGAATTGAAAAGCTTTAAATCACTTCAATTACAACTTTGGTGTAGGTCGTTTCTCCCTCCAAAGTCATTGGGAAATGTAAAAAAAAATGAATAGCAAAATCATTAATCTTAAAACATAAATTTTGGGTCCTAAATGAATTCAAATGACAAAGTCATCAACTATAAAGTTGCATACATCTTCCAGTACTACAACTTTGGTTTATGTACTTTCTCCTTCCAAGGTCATTTGAAAAATTCAAAAAAAAATATGAATATCAAAATCATTAATCTTAAAACATAAATTTTGGATCCTAAATGATTTCAAATAAAAAAGTTATCAACTAAAAAGTGCATATATCTTCCAGCACTACAACTTTGGTTTAGGTCATTTCTCCCTCCGAGATACTTTGAATTTAAAAAAAAATTCAAAATCTAAAAACTTCAAACATAATTCCTGGGCACTACAAAATGTAGTCATGTACAAAGTTGTAGATCCATTTGAGTACTGCAACTTTGGTTTTGTTTCTCCATTTAAGGACATTTGAAAAATTAATATCGAATTTCAAATTATAAAAACTTAAAACAAAATTTTCTAACCTTAAATGATTTCAAATGGAAAATCGTCAGCTACAACATTGTAGATCTCTTTGAGTACTAAAACTTTGGTACAAAACATTTTTGAGGCAGGCCAAATTGTCAACTGCCTCTAAAAAATCCATTTCTGAGTCGGCTAGAATTCCCAACCACCTCTAGAAATGCCTCCATTTCTAGGAGCGTATGGAAAGTCTATGTGCCTCTAAAAATTGATTTTTTGGAGGCGGTTTGGTTTGCCAACCAACCTCTAAAAATAGGAAGCATTTCTAGAGGTGGCTTAAAAGCCTAGCTACCTCTAAAATCGATTTATAGTGCAAACCATTTTTAGAGGCGTATTTTGATAGAGCCGCCTCTACACAAAAAAGAAGGCGCCTCTAAAAAATGGTTTGTATGTAGTAGTGATACAAGCTATTAGGAATTACTTTACATGTTCCACAATATTTATCTGGTTCTCATGGCTAAGAAGCAAGATTCTTGATTAATATTTGATGTATTTTGCTTCATATTTGTTTTTTACACAAAATTATATAGATTTTCGGTACTTCATCTATGTCATAAGAATAAGAAATAATTTAATTTCGTAAAAAACTTTAAGTTTTGTGTCACCTTGGTAAGCATACTGAATAAATATTTTCCAGTTCGAGCTTACTTGCAACCTCACCACTCAACCTCCAAAGTTGCATTTATGGTTCCTCGGTATACATCCCAGCTATGTTCTTCAACAGTAGCTTGGAAGAATCTGGGACGAACACCCACAATATATCTTGGAGTGCCCCCGCCAAGGGTATTACTATCTCCAGTTATTATAACGATTTCTTCTTCCTTGGCTGCGATTTCGATGTTGACTTGTTCGATTTTGTAAGGAACCCTATCGGCTCCTGCATGAGCAGGTGCCACAGCAAGGTATTGCCGAATCAAGGGCCTTGAAATGGGTTTGGTTGCTGTTCCATCAGTCTACAAAACGACATCTCAGGCTTTCAAGGAACAATTGTTCGGGCAGGTAATATGGCAGCACAGTCAGATCCTCGGCACCCTGGCATCATGGCTTTCATGCCGATTGGAGATTATTACATGGACAATGCGACTGATCTTTTCTCAAGTTGGACAAATGCAAGCAAGATTTATGACGCTGAACTTGAGGTTGCCATCATGGACCAACCAAGCTGCAAAATCGCGCAGATGAACAAGGCAAGCTATGCTTGTGCCACCGGCTGCCACTGCCACAATGGTTATTCCACAGCCAATGCTTACCTTTCCGAAGGATGCATGCAACAAGGTGCTCCCTGCTTGCTTTTCTCTAAAAAAAAGAAAATATTTAACATTTTATCTTCTTGTTCTTACTCTATCAATCTATTGTTATGAAGCAGATTACAACCCCAAGCCTAAAGAACACTGCCGGAGGTCATGTGGGAACAAGTCCATTCCCTTCCCTTTCGGGCTTGAAGAAGATTGTTTCGGAAACGAAAGGTTCCGACTTAATTGTACCGCTGCAAATGAGACGCTTTTTAGCACAGCATATACACACTATCACGTGACTGGTCTGTCAGTAGAAGACGGGACTCTGACAGTTAGCAACAAGCTAAACAATGCTAGCTCCTGGAAAGAAGTAATAATAGCTCAGGCCACCGAAAGTGGAGGAGTGTACATGGACGGCCCTGTGGAAGACGAATTTGATTTTTCTATGGAATATGACATTGTTATTATACGATGGGCAGTTACAAATTCATCTTGTGAACAAGCTATGCATTGGAGAAGTAGTAACTATGCATGCCTCAGTGTAAACAGTGATTGCCAAAACGTGACCCATGGGAAAATATTTATGGGATATCGTTGCAAGTGTTCTTCTGGCTACTCAGGAAATCCGTATATACAGGATGGCTGCACAGGTATATACCTTTCCTCCTTCAGTATGTGCTACAGCAGTACCATAGTTCACACCTGAAAATAGAAAGAAAATTAACAAATTCACATACTCCAACAAAGTTGTAATTTGTAGCTAAATTAGACTAGGCAGATTTAGACAGGAGATTCCTTTTCATCAGCTTGTTATGCAAGTATGCAACCACATATTATGATGATCAACATATATAATGAATAACGAGAATTGATTGTCTACAGATATTGATGAATGCTCACTGCCAAACTACAGCAAAGGTACATGTCAAAACATTCCTGGAAGCTACAGGTGCACACCGTGCTCTCATACCCAAGAATTTGATTTCATCAAGCGGGTTGTGTTACATCAGCTAAGCAACGAAATCTTCTTTTAGGTAAGCCATAGCATACAAAACTCCCTTGAAATTATAGTTTGTAAACGTTAACATGATTTCATAACAACAACAAATGCATATAGGTATTGCAATTGGAACTGGTTGTGGATCTGGTTGTGGCCTTGGCTCCATATTTATTGGATTGGGTGTAATTCTACTTGCCAATAAGTGGAAGAAAGGCATCCAAAAGAGACTTCGGCGAGCATACTTCAAGAAAAATCAAGGTTTGCTATTGGAGCAACTGATCTCATATGAAAGCGCTGCTAGCAAAACAAAGATATTCTCATTGGAGGAACTAGAGGAGGCGACTAACAACTTTGATGCTACTCGTGTTCTTGGTCGTGGAGGACATGGAACAACTTATAAATGTAGCACCTGGTTTTAAGAACAAAACCAGATACACACCATATGTGAGCCCAGGAAGTCAAATCTCACATATAGCTACAAATAAGGGTGATACCAAAAGACAATGCTTAAATACATAGCGGTTTAGTATAAAGAATATAACCTCATAGTATAGACAGCGGAAAGATAACTCCAATCTTCAGGCGAAGACTCCACATCCACAGGGACAACTGACTGGTTGATCACAAGGCTAATTCCTCCAAACTCTAGCAATCTGGTACCCATCCGGGATTTTCATCCAAATATTTGAAAAGTAAAGCAAGCGTAAGTACATGTCGTACTCAACAAATATAACATGGGGTTCATGAGGCTCAAAAGGCTGACACTGGTTTAACTGTGATTAGCTTTTAATGAGTCATCTTTTAGCAATTGGGTGGCAACAAGTTCATCACAAACCCATAACACATGATCAGGTAAACATGAATAATGAATAGCATAAACAATTAACCATTAGTGAGCATCTTCATCATCCGCATCATCAGTGTTCATCATCTATTCCGTAAATGTTCCAAGGCCGCTCGTGACCGTGAGCACGGCTGATATACCAATTTTACACTCTGCAGAGGTTGTACACTTTCACTGTGAGTCGTGATTTACCCTTTCGCCCGAGGTGATCAGCCTCTTGACCCACTACCAAGGAAGGTCGGCAGGGTTCACTATGAAGCATTTCAAAGGTTCGTCTAACAAGTTAGGGCCGCTAGGTTTCTGTGGCCTGCGAATGTAGAGCTCCCCTTCCGACAGGCACAATGACGCGCAGCCTATACACTGACGGACAGAGGCCGCACTATATCCAACCCGGAACACACCCCTCTTGCGCCATAAAGGTAATCACTAACAAGCTAGAAAAGGTCCTCATACTGAGCTAAAGCCAGAGCCATGTAGCCCTCACAGCTGTACTGTAAGTTCCGGATAAATCACTTACAGATAAGTACTTAGGGAGAGGAATCTAGAGCACAATAAAACAGCCCAATGCTCTAGCCCCCTTGTTCCATGTTGCTAAAAAGCATCTTTTAATGTTTATTGCATACTCCATTAGTCAAGTTACAAGATCATGGTTGTAGTTGAGCACTAGCATCATACTACCCAATGCAATAACCCAAAGGTAACAAGGTATAAGTACAAAAGACTAGGATATCCTTAGTGGCAGTCAAGGTAGACACATGCAGTATGATAAGTGATTAATGGTGTATAGGACAACAAGGAAGATCCCATGCTATACTTGCCTTAAACACCGATCCTTCGGTAAGCTTTAATCTTCAACGTTCTTCTTCTTCTTATTGATCACCACGTATATCTCACCGACTGGACGTAATCATAAAGCACCACACAAACATCCGTACAATCATACATGAAGCAAACATTAGATCTAAATTAGAACAGTACACCAAACATAAAATCAAGATGGAAAGTTTGTAAAACGAATCTACGTCTCGCTACGAACATACAGACGTGAAAAGCACACTAATCGGGACTACGGTGAAAAAGATACATCTACCGATAGATCTACTCATAAAACTATTAGCTTCATGTGTTTTATTTATATGAAAACATATATAAGATATTTTATAGATAATAGAAATTAAGTCAAATTTAAGTTTGAAATATAATACTAAAGTAAAACAAATCATATTTGATTTATAAAATCCAGTTGCATAATCATTAATCAAGATATGATTCAAACCACGAAATTCCAGTATTAGTGACGTGATAAACACTATTACTAACGCGGAGATCTCGTTACTATGAATCTGACACAACTGAAATGGGCTTAAACGGAGTTAAAACGCAGAAGATATGATTTAAGCAAGATCTCCTTTATTAAAGTAATAGATTAAATCTAATCATGAATTTTAAAAGTTGAAAACACATCTAACAGTAGTATAAACATGTAGATTATGAAATTACAAACCTAACGCAATTTGAACGGATCAAATCGGAGTTAAAACGGAGATTTTATGGCTAAAACAAAATCAGTGGCAAATCTGTAAATAAGTGAAAACGTATTTTGGATCTAAACCGACGGAACTACGCTTTCAAAAGAAGAAAACGTAATCTATGATTGCGCTTTGGACCGCGGATTAATTTGCCGAAAACAGAGGGCCTTAACTGCAAAGCGTGCGCGGCTTGGGCTGGCTGCGGAAGCTGACTGGGCTAAACCAGAAATAACCATAGATGACAGGGGCTAGCTTGAGAGATATACAAGACTCAGAAAACAGTAGATTGATTACGGAAAAGTACAGGGGTTAGAACGCAAAGAGCGCGTGCACTATGCTGTGGACCGAGTCTGCGGCCCGTGAACCGGTGGATGTGCTGTGAGATCAGTCCACCATGGACCATGTCCACAAGGGTGTATTTGGAGTCGTATTTCTAGATTTATTTTTCCAAAGGAAAACGGCCATAAATACGAGTGATGTCACGATGACGTTGGAGATGATGTCATCAAGCTAACTAGCGATTTGAATCACGGCGGCGCATGCACGGCTCACGGCGGTGGCACCATGTACAGCAGCGACCAGAGCTCGCCAGAACAGCTAGAGAAAAGGCCTAGGGCCCCGGTTAACCAGAATGAGAGCAGGGATACTGAGAGAGCGACGGCGAGCTCACCTGGACACTGAATGGGGATGGACCGGAGGCAGCACCGGGCTTGGCAGAGCAGCAGCGACTTCCACAGGGTAAAGCTCGTCGGCTAGCTCGAGTTGACGGAGAAACAGCAAGATGCCGCGACGGCTTCAGCGGACAGGCTCGGCTCCTCGGCGAGATTCAACTGGGCAGCAGCGCGAGCTCGGGCATGGATGGCGGACGCTGGCGTTAGAGGCTTTGGCGGCTCGGCGTCTCGGCGAAAGAAACTGCGGCGCTGGAGGGCGAAGTATGGAGGCGGCGGCGGACTCCCGGCTTCTTCACGGCGGAGCATCTCCTACGCGGAACAAGCCAGAACAGAGCGGGAGAGAGAGGATTAAGGGGCTCTGTGCACTTTAGAATCCAATGCGAAGCTCGTAGATGATCTTACCTTGACAGAGAACGAACTAAGCGGCTCGGCGACGTCAGGCTCCTTCGGCGGATGCGGTGCTGCGAGACTCGGGCTCCTGGCGGCGCTATGGTTCAATCTAGGGCACGGTGGGGGACGCATGGCACCGGGAGGCTGCTATTTAAGGGCCGGGTTAGCTTAGGGCGCAAGGTACCGAGGTGACTCGTGTCGAAGAAGGACACGGTAATGGCGAAGGAGTCTGTGCCAGTTACGAGCTAGAAGATAGAGCTGACAGGTGGGCCAGGGCAGTCCGCGAGGGAGAGAGAGAGGGTACTCGCACGGCTTGGGGCGCACGCCGAGCAAGGACGGGGCGAAGACGAACTGCTCGGTGAAGTCCGAGCCGGCTACGCGAGGTAGAAGATGAGCCTGACAAGGCGGATCCACCGGTCAGTACGAGCGGGCGTGGGCCAGGGCTAGCAGCCAGAGAGGGGATGCGCGCGGGCGCTTGCTGCCACTGAACTGGGCTGCGGCTACGGACTGGCTTCGGCCTGGGCCGGTGCGCTGGGCCAAAGGGAGCTGGAGGCGGGAGCGGGCTGCGGCCGAAGGCGAGGTGGGCTGTTGCTCGGGCCGCGCAAGAGAAGAGATACCAAGCAGCCCACGCGGGATAGAGAGGGAGAGGAGAGGGCAGGCCAAGGTAGGCCGGCCACTGGGCTACGCGGGGAGCAAGAGAAGCAGGCCTTCGGGCCTAAATAGAGAAATGAGAATTTTAATTCCTTTGCCATTTCTTTTCTATTTTGTTTTCAAAGCCAATTCAAATATGACCAAAGTCAAATTCAAATGAGGTTTCAAATATACTTTTTCAGCTCAAGTAAAAATAAGGAATTTTAGTAAGTCTTCCCAAAAATTATTTTTACAACTTTTTAAATTCTTTTATTTTCAAAATTTTCTTTTCTTTTAATTCAAAACCATTTTTAATTACAAAGAGCAATTTTAACTATTTTAAATTTTCAATCAAAACCACTCACCCAAATATATCAAATGTAAGGGCATGTATGCACAAACATGTTGCTAAACCTTATGATGAATTTTAATTTAAAAAAAATTATTTCCCTATATTTCATGAGCAAAAAAAATACAGAATTAAATCATTTTATACCTATTTTCAAAAGTGCAAATTTTAGGGTGTTACAATAAAGGGATTCTATCAGACCAACGGGTGGTGGCCATAAAAAATCCAAAATAGTGGACCAAACGGAGAAGAGTCATTTTGTCCCAAATCATCCATCGTAATGTGGTGAAACTGTTTGGTTGCTGCCTAGAAGATGAAGTTCCCTTGTCTATGAGTTCATTTCAAATGGCACTCTATATGAACTTCTTCACACGGATACTACAAAGTAAAATGCTTGCTTTCATGGGATGATCGCTTTGAGGATTGCAAATCCGAAGCATCCGGGGCTCGCTTATCTACACTCAAAGACTACAATACTAATTTTTCACAGAGATGTGAAGTCTTCAAATATACTCTTGGATGACAACTTCACCACAAAGGTTTCAGATTTTGGTGCTTCAAGATCCCTTTCACTTGATGAGACCCATGTGGTGACAATTGTTCAAGGAACATTTGGTTACTTGGATCCAGAGTATTATCATACCGGTCAACTAACGGAGAAGAGTGATGTATACAGTTTTGGAGTAATACTTGTGGAACTCTTGACAAGAAAGAAGCCAATTTTTATTAATGATTTAGGTGCAAAGCAAAGTTTGTCCCATTTCTTCATTGAAGAACTTCACCAAGGGTCTCTTATTGAAATAATGGATACTCAAGTTGTGGAAGAATCAGACCAGGAAGAGATTAGTGAAATTGCCTCACTTGCAGAACCATGCTTAAGGGTAAAAGGAGGAGAGCGACCGTCTATGAAAGAATTGTAGATGAGGTTGCAATTCTTAAGAACAATGAGGCTGAGAAAAAGACATCATTTACCCGAAAAAGATGGAGATATTGAGCCTTTGCTATGTGGAAAATCTAAGAAGTCACTTAAACATATCGATCTTATTAATGCTGCACATATACCACCTCAAGAGACCTCGAGATGCTACAGTTTGGAACGAGAATTTGTATCTTCGTTTAGGCGACGCTAACTGCATTAGGGTAAGATTATAGAAGTTGCATTTAATTTCATATATTTGGATGAGATTGTATCACACAGATTCATTTTATGTGTAATATGCACAATGTATTGTAGACCAGATGGCATGTATCCTTCTATATGATGGCTTGTATCCCTTCTATATTTTCTGTAGATGCATATAGGGTATAGCATCAGGTCCCTGTATTAAAGATAAGGTTCTATAAGAACATAGTTATGCTTGTGCCACCGACAGCTATTGCCAAAATGAGTCATATGGAGGGTACAGCTGCTACTGCTACAATGATAATAATATTTATTACACAGCCAATGCTAACCTTTCCGAAGGATGCATGCAACAATTGTATTTAGGTGCTCCCTGCTTTCTTTTCTCTAAAAAAAAGAAAATATTTAACATTTTATCTTCTTGTTCTTACTCTTATCAATCTATTGTTATGAAGCAGATTACAACCCCAAGCCCATTCCCTTCCCTTTCGGGCTTGAAGAAGATTGTTCATGCCGCAGTGGAAACAGTGATTGCAAAAACGTGATCCATGGGAAAACATTTATGGGATATCGTTGCAAGTGTTCTACTGGCTACACAGGAAATCCATACATACAGGACGGCTGCACAGGTACATACCTTTCCTCCTTCACTATGTGCTACAACATAACATAGTTCACACCCGAAAATGGAAAGAAAATTAACAAATTCACATACTCTAAAAAATTTGTAATTTGTAGTTAAATCTGACTAGGCAGATTTAGACAGAAGATTCCTTTTCATCGGCTTGGTATGCAAGTATGCAACCACAGATTATGATGATCAACATATGTAAATAACGAGAATTGACTGTCTACAGATATTGATGAATGCTCACTGCCAAACTACTGCAACGGTACATGTCAAAACATTCCTGGAAGCTATATGTGCACACCATGCTCTCATACCCAAGAATTTGATTTCATCAAGCGGCATTGTGTTACATCAGCTAAGCAACGAAATCTTCTTTTAGGTAAGCCATAGCATACAAACTCCCTTGAAATTATAATTTGTAAACGTTAACATGATTTCATAACAACAAATGCATATAGGTATTGCAATTGGAACTGCAGTTGGTTGTGGCCTTGGCTCCATATTTATTGGATTGGGTGTAATTCGACTTGCCAATAAGTGGAAGAAAGGCATCCAAAAGAGACTTCGGCGAGCATACTTCAAGAAAAATCAAGGTTTGCTATTGGAGCAACTGATCTCAGATGAAAGCGCTGCAAGCAAAACAAAGATATTCTCATTGGAGGAACTAGAGGAGGCGACTAACAACTTTGATGCTACTCGTGTTTTGGTCGTGGAGGACATGGAACAGTTTATAAAGGGATTCTATCAGACCAACGTGTGGTGGCCATAAAAAATCCAAAACAGTGGAGCAAACAGAGATAGACCAATTTATAATGAAGTTGTCATTTTGTCCCAAATCATCCATCGTAATGTGGTGAAACTGTTTGGTTGCTGCCTAGAAGATGAAGTTCCCTTGCTTGTCTATGAGTTCATTTCAAATGGCACTCTGTATGAACTTCTACACACGGATACTACAGTAAAATGCTTGCTTTCATGGGATGATCGCCTGAGGATTGCAGTTGAAGCATTCGGGGCTCTAGCTTATCTACACTCAGCAGCTACAATACCAATTTTTCACAGAGATGTGAAGTCTTCAAATATACTCTTGGATGACAACTTCACCACAAAGGTTTCAGATTTTGGTGCTTCAAGATCTCTTTCACTTGATGAGACCCATGTGGTGACAATTGTTCAAGGAACATTTGGTTACTTGGATCCACAGTATTATCATACCGGTCAACTAACGGAGAAGAGTGATGTATACAGTTTTGGAGTAATACTTGTGGAACTCTTGACAAGAAAGACGCCAATTTTTATTAATGATTTAGGTGCAAAGCAAAGTTTGTCCCATTTCTTCATTGAAGGACTTCACCAAGGGTCTCTTATTGAAATAATGGATACTCAAGTTGTGGAAGAAGCAGACCAGGGAGAGATTAGTGAAATTGCCTCACTTGCAGAAGCATGCTTAATGGGTAAATGGAGGAGAGCGACCGTCTATGAAAGAAGTGGAGATGAGGTTGCAATTCTTAAGAACAATGAGGCTGAGAAAAAGACATCATTTACTCGAAAAAGATGGAGATATTGAGCCTTTGCTATGTGGAAAATCTAAGAACTCACTTAAACATATCGATCTTATTATTGCTGCACATATACCACCTTAAGAGACCTCGAGATGCTGTAGTTTGGAACAAGAATTTGTATCTTCGTTTAGGCGACGCTAACTGCATTAGGGTAAGATTATAGAGGGCTTGCTTATATACTGTTGCACCTGAGATATCATATATTTAGAAGTTGCATTTAATTTCATATCTTTGGATGAGATTGTATCACACAGATTCATTTTCTGTGTAATATGCACAATGTATTGTAGACCAGATGGCTTGTATCCTTCTATATGATGACTTGTATCCCTTCTATATTTTCTGTAGATGCATATAGGGTATTGCATCAGGTCCCTATATTAAAGATAAGGTTCTATAAGAACATAGTTGTGGTTGTCGACAAGTCTATTGATAATTGGATATCAATTGCCAATGGCTCGATCAGTGGCTCCAGTAGCCATAAGACTAATACATGATTTCAACTGCAACACGTTGCTGCACTTTTTGTCATAATCAGGCTAGCACATGATTCTAGTAGGCAGCAGACTAATGTGAATTGACACTCATATATGAGAACAGAAAGATATGGCAAACTCACTCTTCCTTTCAATGTCCTTGCATGACAGTACCAACTTCGTTGTCCTTTCATGACATTATCAATAGCACGACCATCACGTGTATTCAACACAGAACTTCAAAGTCGCATTTGCAGATATGAAAGTATGTACAAGTCTTCCCTACAGATGCAACTGATCTGCATATGGAAAATCTGAATTAGCTTGTCGCATATTAGACTTATAAAACTTCTGTAAGTGCGAGCGTGCGTGGATCATCAGTACCTATATTTTGTACCAACTATCGGTATTACATACATGAAGCAATAAATTCCGCTAAAAATGACCATGGCGCAAGGGAGCCTACCAATTCAAGGAGACAACAGTAGCCAAGGCCACGGAGAAAACGCCTCAACCGTCTGCTCATGCTGCGAGCCTTGGAGGAGAGAGGATGGGATCCTAAGCCCGAGGGGAGCAGTGAAGCATGCCCCGCTTAGGCTATTCCGCTTGCTCTAGTGACTGGCGAGTACCGACCCTGTGGCGACCTATGAACAGCAAAGTGTGGCACTCGGCAGCGTCGGCGGCGAGGAGTCGAGGATGGAGCAAGTAGAATTTGTTGGCTTGGCACAAGAATTGTTGGGCCTCAAAAGATTTTCTTCGGTGGGTTAGGGCGGTGCTTGCGTAAGTGTGGCCCAAGAACTGCTGTGGGCAGCGTGGGTCAAGGATGATTTTTAACACGGCAAGCATCCAGGTTGCCAGCATGCTCAATGTGCTTGGGCCTTATGTCACCAGACAATCCTACATCCAATTCAGTTTTGTTGGATCTTTGCCTTAATTTGCCAGCAGATTCTTCCTTAAGAAAGTCACTGGATCACCTAACATGATCCAAGTTATGGCTCTGACCACACTGCAGTGCCTGCAGGCGTGACCCTAGTTATTGGGCCATGGTATAGCTGTATAACCCACAAACTTCTGAGAAGCAATGGGGCCCTTAGTAGTGATATTTTGGTTTTGTCGTTTTCCATACCTACGAACGACGATCACGATGAATTAGTGGGCTGATAGTGGTAGATGTTTCGAGCGGACAGACTTGACTCGACAAAGAGCATTATCTCTATTAGCCTCTCGATAATCTATACTCGACTAAGAGCAGGGTTTTCCTTAAGTCACTGGATCACCTAACATCATCCAAGTTATGGCTCTAACCACACTACAGTGCCTACAAGCGTGACCCTAGTAATTGGGCCCTGGTATAGTGTAACCAAATGTTTAAAGCACTACTCTGCAAATCCAATGCTAAGCACATGCACATTTCAGTTGTCAGACGATATGAAGTTATGAACTTTGTTCTAAATTCAGATTTTAGAGTCGTGAGTGCATCATGGTAGGTGCCCGCTCTCTGTTTAGGCATCCTTTTCATAAACTGATCCTCTCAGTCCATATGGATTAGAGTGAAAAATGTACTAATTTTCTACCTTGAATTGAAGGCCATTGATATGTTTTCAGACAAAGTGGAAGCCACTAGAGAGTCATGCCTAACGTAATGACCCACAAAATTCTGAGAAGCAATGGGGCACTTAGTTGTGATACTTTGGTTTTGTCATTTTCCATACCTACAAATGATCATGATGAACTAGTGGGCTCTAATGGTGGTAGATGTTTCAAGTGACAAACTTGACTCGACTAAGAGCATCTCTATTAGCCTCTCATTAATAATCTATCTATACTCCAATATATAAATACTAAGGTAACATAATATACTTTTTATGGATATAGATGTTAAGCCCTAGGGATCATCTAGGTGTAGATAGGAGGGTAAATCGCTTACTGGTTGATTCAAAATCGGCCTAGAACATGAGTCAGGAGAAGGAGACAGTGAGAGAGGGAGATATGTGTAGGTGTATCTGACCATCGGCTTTGGAGGATGACGAGCCGTCCATGGCGTAGTCGTGACAGAGGGTGTCGGGGTAGTAGAAGCAGTAGCGTCCGACGTAGTGTAGACGTCCGGTGTGGCGTAGAGGCGGTGGTGGCGGCGCTGAAGGCGATTGCGCTTCCCGTCGCTTATAGCTCCCCTTTCTAGATCGGATTGGGGTTACGACATCAAGGTGGGGCTGGCGGCTGCGGTGAATCTCATGTCTTGTGCCCCAGCCCCCACCGTCCTTTTATGGCACTATGCGACGGGGGCCCATCAGCCAGTAGAAAGGCTGAGCGACCCCGATCAGGGCGCATATCAAGGGCACAATTGGCCGTTGAGCCAATTGGTGGAGATCAACCTAACATTCTCCCCCTTGATCTCACCTTATGTCTTAAACTTAACTTCCTCTTCCTTTTCCCATTCCATCACAGATCAGTGCATAGAGCGTGCCTCATCATCACGGTCAGTTGCCATTAGATTTAACAGCTACAATGCACCTCTCTGTTTTGAAACAGATACTCAACTAGGCCCTTAATATCCAGAAATCATAGGCTTTCCCGTAAACCCATGTCGACTGTGTGTTCTCTGAACGCACTGGGTGGTAAGCCTTTGATAAGCGGATACGCAAGTCACTACACCATGACACACAATTGCCTACAGTTATGTGTTGGCAAAGGGGTGGTTTCAACTACACATTATCTGTTGGTAATTGTACAACCTTTTAATGTCCTATAATTTGTCGGCAATGATGTTGTATGGCTACAAATCAACTGTCGGCATTACTCTGAGGACACTAAAACTGTCGGCAAACATTTGTAGACACAATAAGTGTCGGCTTAGCCTAACCGAGCCAACAACTCAAGTGTTGGCGAAAGTGTGTACGGTCCTGCCCTACTCCGCCTTCGGATCTTTTCACCAAAAAGATGCATGCGCGGGAGTGAAACAGGCTTTTCGCATGGAGCCAAATCCATCCGTAGCGTGGACTGGCCGGTGAAACGAAAAACCCCCCCTCAGAATATACTCCCCTTCTCCCCCTCTCGCCTACAGCACAAAAAGGAAAAAGCCCCGCGCCCCATACACGCGCGACCTGCGAGTGCGCCCGCCGCTGCCGCCTCCCACGGACGCCAAGCCTCGCTGCCGCTGCCTCCCAGGCCGAGCCTCGTCGCCGCAGCCTACCATGCTAACACCCGCCGCCGCCCGCCGCCGTCCGCCGGAACCCTAACCACGGATGCCCTATCGCCTGCAGTTCCGCGTCGACGCAAGATGTGGCCCATCCTCACTCCCCATCGGTTGCAGCTCCGGATCTGCGTGCATGATTCGTTAGGGTTTGGAGTTCCAGCGGCTAACACCAAATCCTCCTGCCGCTGCTCGTGCGCTGGGCTCCACTCCGGGTGCTCTCCTTTGTTATAGGTAAGAGCCCCCCTTCCTCCTAGAGGCTGCACTCTCCTCGATTTGGCCCCTTTCACCCGATTCTAGGATTTACAATATCCCTGGATCTGAACAAATCCCTCTTTCCAATGAGGTATATATGTCAGAGGATCCTGCTACTGCATGTGCTCTCGAGAAAGCTGATAATGCACATGGAAAAACAGAAAATTTAACAAATGGCTTCATTGTAAGTGCGCTTAGCCTTTGTTTTTTCTTGCCTAATGATTTTGGAATTGACTTCTATCCATCAGCATAACCTAAAATTCTAATCAAACTAGAGATTTTATAAAATATAGTATCCAAATTTCTATCAGCGTGGAAGGGGGCTCTTTTTCAGCATTGTTTCTAAAAATACTTTGCAGACATAGTCTAAGTAGCGTACCATTGTTTCCCTTGTACTGCAGTGGGTCAAAGAAACTGGTAGACATGAAAAGCTATGTGAAAAGCTTCTTAAGCAAAAGAAAGGACATAAACCTCCAACATTTATACCACCAAAGGTATTCAATTTTTGTCTCAGTTTTCAGTTCAAGTGGAATGTCTAAGTCCACTAAGAAATTACTACCTTTATTCTTGTTTGCCTCAGCAGT
Organism: Miscanthus lutarioriparius; assembly: GCA_904845875.1. Classification (NCBI taxonomy): domain Eukaryota; kingdom Viridiplantae; phylum Streptophyta; class Magnoliopsida; order Poales; family Poaceae; genus Miscanthus; species Miscanthus lutarioriparius. Next base: position 23,951,873 of record CAJGYO010000008.1, read on the forward strand.
ATGATTTGAACTCTATGAAAGAGATGATAAGGAAAAAAACCATGGTTGCTGCTAGGTACTATAAGCCATAGTCTTCATGTCTGCAACAAAACAGGTAATGGCCATAGTCATGTCCGCAATAAAACAATTAATGCTTATCCATGTCTATTTATTTTTTTATAGACACTGATCTCAAATAATTTCAGCCATACGTGGAGTAGATAAACTTTGTGAAATAATATGTTAAGGCCATTAAGGCTAATGGTTGCTGCTGCACTTTTCATGTGTGAAGCATGTTCTGAAATGTACTATCTTAATTTATCCTATATATTTCAGTTTTAAGTTAATGCTAGATGGGAATCAGGTGTGGGTGGTCATTGCTATGGCTGTCATTGAGTAAAGATCTCAGGAAAAAAAACATCTGAGCAGCTTCAGAAATTTACCACTAGGATTTTTTATATATGTTAGCTTCCCTTAGAAAACAATCTTTAGCCATTATTTTTAAATCATTGGTTTGGCTGTGGCTGTTTGACATGATTCTGTCAACTGTTCCATGAACTCGAGTCTTAGTAGTTTTGCCAGTGAAAGCTACTTGTAGTTTTTTGGTACACTTGGAACAGATTCTCATGGGTTTGGAATTTTTAATTTTAGGAACAATTGAAGGAGAAACACATGATGCTGATGATCTGTATAAAATTTCAGTAAAGAGAGACCAAATGTTCTCCTTCAATTCCTTCATCTTATGGCAACATCTCAACACTTCTGAAATTGTATGCTTGCTTTATCTCTTTTTGTATTCTGTATTCTTATATGAGTTCTCACGTAAGTTTTTGTATCAGTAATGGGAATCCACATTTGTTTGACAACCCTCATCATTATTTTCCAATTACAATGATAAGATTCAATTCTTGACACGAAGAAGTATCTGGACTTGTAGATTTATACTTCTGTATTTTTGTCTTAGTTATGCACTATTTACTATTGCATGGATCAATAATAACATGTTTGGTCCCTCTGAAGGACCTACCAGTTGTCCACATAGCAAAATGCATACTATACATTTTCCAATTATTGGTTATATGCTTAAAATGTTGATTAACAAAACTTAGACATTTGATTAATTTCTGATCAAGCTACTTGTTTCTTGTAATGATCAAGTTGAGTCGCTCTTTATTCTTAACATGGTACCAAAGCTCTAGGTTTAGATCCATTCACCACTCTTCCCTCTCCTGCGCTGGCCCATCTCTGTTGCTTCGGGGGTGGCCTCGTTGATCTTATATTTTTTTGGGTTTTTTTATTCATACCATTATAATTTTCGAAGTTTGGAGAAACACCATTACTATTCGCCTATTTTAAAGCGTACCATAACAATTATTTGCTTCCCACAAGAATGCCACAGAATACGTATAGGGACGACTTGGGCCCAGCTGCAGACGTATACGACAACGTGTATTCTCGTATGGACTCAAATGCCCTAGGCTCCCTATCCACAGCAGCCCCTCTCATGTACACAGTAGACATCCAGTTTTTTACCCAATATGACTAGCATCTCAAGACACTGGCATTTGAATGCCTTGCAAATTAAGGTGTAAAACTTTAATGCATCTCAAGAATTCAAGTTTGCTTCATATTTATTCCTCCTCTCTTTTTTTTTCCTGCAGCGTTTATTACAGTTTATATTAATCTAATTGATACTGTCACCATCAGGAGTTTGAGGAACTGCAGCTTGGAATGATTTGTTCCTGACATCAGTGGAATACCCCAACTTGGCTACTTGTATGTGTAAAGTTCTATACTGCATAATCATCTTTTAGGAAAAGAAATTACCCTTTTTTGTTATTAGGAGAAAAGGTATTAGTTTTTTGGCTTTTTGCACATGGTGTTTATGAGAATTTGGCAAGTTATCTTTTGTTCTCATCTCTGTCCAATGTGTTTCAGGGATCTTAGCTGGAATCAGTTGAGAGGTGCAATACCAGCCAGCCAATTTGCGAGCAACATAACTACAATGTATAAAACAGAACCCTTGCAGCCAAATCATAGTATTTTATTTATTATACTAAACATTTGACAAAATCTATCATTTATTGATCATTCTGATTGCATAGACAGTGATTCTCACATATTCATATTGTGTAGTGGTCTTTCCCACAATTATCTTAATAGTTCCATTCCAGGAATTTTCTCTGGCCTTCCTAATCTCCAAAGATTGTAAGTATGACCTAACCCTTTTTGCACTATTTATGTGTTAGTGTGTGCAACAACTGTTAAGATCTTTGTATCATTTGTAAAATACTTTGCATAGAGGATAGGTTTCTAGATATCGAGGGTAATAACATTTGTGGTGGAAGCCTTTACACAATTCTTTCTTAATAGTAACAGTTACAATATGCTTCCTTATAGAGGGCTCTCCTTTTATATAAATTTAATCTAATAGATATAGAGTGTTAACCACAAGATAAAATCAATGTGTTCTCGGTACCTTCTAGGCCCATCCCATGCTTTCAAAAAATAATTTCCTTTCACTGAGGATAGTTTGTTTATCTCAAACAGACAAATGGTAGCTATACTCTGAAATGATCAGTCATATCAGGCTGAACTGAAACTAAATTGTCTTTGCTCAGGTCACTTGACTACAACAACCTAACTGGTTCTGTTCCATCTAATATCTGGCAAAATATTGATCTAAGTGGAAATAGAAGTCTTATACTGTAAGACCTTCAAATCTTCTATCCTTGTATAAAATTTCTGGTTCTGTTATTTAACTTTAGAGTTTTGGTTAATGCTGTAAGACAGTACGTGTTGTATACCATACCATCTTGCCTCCGAGATCGGCAGGATTCTGATTATTTCAAATGCCCGAATATGACCATGAAGTTGATAGGTTAGCTATAAATAAATGCAGCACTGATGACAATTGTTTTAAGTATCCAAAATCATGTATGTTATGTAGTGTTTAAGATTACTAATGGTGTTCTTTTATGTCATTATGAGATATGCAACCTGATTTGATTTGTCCCAGTTAATAATACTTTGCTTATGCATGACTTACAAGTTACAAGTGCTTCACTACAAGGGTGCCAGAACCTCTGACTTACATAACAGCATGCTAAGACAAGGACACCTATTGCTGAACTTATTCACTTTTTTTTTGTTGAATTTATTCCAGTTGCATCTATGTTGCTGGGATGTAGAATTAGAGTGGGCTGCTCATGCATTGATGACACAAAGGGTTGGCTCTTAACGTGTGTGAGATCATGCTTTGTTGACTCAAAAGTTCATGTCTTTATGTACTTGTTTTGTTTGTTCAGATATATTAGTGCTGAGAGATGTACATGGATTTGCAGTTAAGACATTGATGTATGTATGGAAGATCTAATATATTATTTATACAAAAAACAAGTGAATTTGTTCAATGTGATGCCTTCTATATGAGCAAAAGTGGATTTGTCAAATTATTTTAATTGTAATTATATATATGCATTTTTGCCGACAATTTTTTTTTGGGCAGGGTATGGTTTGTAAAATACATTGGAAATGGTTTGGCCAACATACAAACTGTCGGGAAAGGTCTTAACTGTTGGCAAAGGGTTAACTGTCGGCAAAGGTTTCAACTATCGGCGTAGGTGGACCGTTTGCCTACACATAAAGTGTCGGGGATTCTGTTACCTGTCGGCAAAAGTTTCGCCGACGCTTCTAGCGCGACTGTTTCTAAACTGTCGGCAAAACTTTTCGCAGGAGGTTATCTGTCGGAAAGGTGCCCTTTGCCTATAATAGAAAGTGTCGGCAAAAGTATGTTGTGTTATAGTGAGTACTTACTCGTTACTTATGTGCTCAATGCTTTCAAAATGATTCTGGATTTTCTCCTTTACAATATATAACTTAGTGTCAATGTGTTTGACAGCACATTTGACCTATTGTCTTAGGAGTTAACTTACTTTAAATGGTTATTGTTGTTGTCTACCATTGTTAAATACGGATACAAATTCCCTTAACCTCCTTTTGCCTGTTCCTTAAGCCTCATGTCAAGCTATACTATGGTATGCATCAGTGATGACACCACAATTGTTTCTTTGGAGCTTTTTCATAATAATACTCCAACTGCTAGTGTTAGCAACTACTGTGGATTTCACTACACATCTTGCCAAAACTTAACATTTGTACTCTTAACTATTTGAGAGTACTTGTTCTTTCTTATAGAGAATGAGGCCTATGATACTTTGTAAATTTGCAAGACATTCTCATCTCAATTCCAGTGATCTTTATCTAGACTGGACTTCTGCCAAAATATCCCGGATACGTAAACTGCGTCAGGGTAAGTTCTTACTTGTACTTGTACACTCATCAAGCTTCCAACAGCTGAAGCATATGGAACCATATTCATTTGATCGATCTCATATCGGTTCCTGGAACACTTCAAGTTCCCAAATCTATTACCCTTGACTATAGGAGCAGGCGTAGGTTTACCCGCATGGATACTTTATTTCTTTAGAATCTTTTTCTAAGTATGCCTTTGCGATAGTCCTAATACCTTATTTTCTTCTATCTCGGTGAATTTCAATTCCTCAAACCTATGACGCTTCACCAAGATCATTCACATTGAAACTTGAGGACAAAACTTCTTCTCCAATGACAGATTAACATCACTACTAGTGAGTAGAATGTCATCTATTCTCAGGATGTGGAAAATGAATTTTCCATTCTTGAAGTTTGCATAAACGCTATTGTCCTTCTCATTTTCTTTAAAACCCAAACTTTTTCATTGTTTTATCAACTTCAAATACTACTGTCTAAAGACTTACTTTTAATACATAAATAGATTTCTATAGGCAGCATCCCATACATTCTTCTTCCACGACAAAACCTTTGGGTTGTGCCATGTTAACGTTTTCATACAAATCCCCATTGAGGAATGCCGTCTTTACACCCATCTGATGTAACTCTAAATCGTAATGTGCCAATAACACCATTTTGATTCTAAAGAATCCTTGTATGAGTCTAGAGAGAAAACTCTCATCGTAATCTATTCATCCTCTTTACGTAAATCCTTTTACACCAAGTCATTCTTTATATCTTTCTACATTCCCTTTGGAGTCACATTTTGTCTTGTAAACCTATTAACAGCCTACTATTTTGGCTCCATTAGAAATCACTTCTAAGTCCCAAACTTCGTTGGTATTCATTGAATTCATTTCAACTTTCATAGCTTCTTGTCATTTAAATGAGTAAACGCTTCTTATGGCTTCTTAAAATGAGGTGGGATCACCCTTCATTTAAATTTCTTTACTAACATAGACTTCATAGTCATCAGAAAACTGGTTTACTAATTCTTTGAGACCTTCTGGAGCCTCAACTACTGGCACTTTCATATGGGGCTATTGTTGCCCCTCATTGCCAAGAGGCAATTGATTCTACAGGCTCCTGTATAACAAGATCCTTGTTTACATTATTCATCTTCTTCGAAGAGCTAACAACAAGTGTTGTATTAGTCATACAACATTAACAGGTATTGAGAAACTTGTTGCTCCTAAGTCACTGGAGTGGGCACGCAGTCCCTCTTCTCTTCAAGTCTTAGGTCTCTACATACCTCTACATACCATGCTCCCCCAGATCTTCCCATCTTTTTTAAAATGATATATTTTTTAAATATCTTATTTTAGGTTTAATCTGTTAAAACCTCATATGGCGCTTTAAGCACCACCTTAACATCTTTATGGTTGTCTACGCTATTTTTCTATCGAAATTTTAAAAGATTCACGAATTTAGCTACTTCTCTGCTTAGGGGTATCATTGTTGTGACCGTTGTACTCCTCCAACGGTTTTATCTTAATTAATATTTATCTCACTCTTAATGAAGAGTATCTTTCTTAATTGATCTTAATATTCTCCCCCTCTAAATATGGCATGAATTTTATTGCCATAATTTTGAGAACTATTCAGAAAACCTGTAAACGACGAGACACTTATAACTTACTTCATTCACTTGATCATGTCATGTAAACAAAGTTATTTCTTGATCCATTTAGGAGTACACCTTCCTTATTTTACTTCAAGAACTCAATGAGGTCTTTTATTAACTGTACTTTTGCAAGTCACGCTTGCATCTTTTCTAATCCTTTGGTTAGTATTGACCATGACGATGCATTTCTATTGTGCCACGGTCAATATTAGGACAGCATAAGAGCTACCCAAACTTCTCTCGCTATGTAGGATACAAAACATGTGAATCATCACAAAACTTCTCCCGCCATGCAGGATTGACTAGCATAAGTACTATGCCAAAACTTCTCTCCATGCAGGATAAATCTATACACAATTTACTATAATGAAAACTTAGTCATGACGACTAAAACATTCACTTAATTCTTTATTTTCCAATTAAATCTTCCCATTGGTTCCAATTTAATCAGAAAATTAGTAAACTAATAAAAAAATAGTCCTGAACTAGCTTGACTCAAGCCTTTTCATTCACATAGCCCAGCATTGCAGTCGAGTGATCTCGGTTAAAATAAACAAGGTGCTTCTGTATCTGTTGGGGGTACGACCCTGGATACCCACGGCAGACCACATGGGTTGCGCCCTCAGGGGCGGCCCAGTCCACAAGACGAAGCCTTACGGGGCACGATTCTGCTCGGCGCCTCCCGCAAGGCACCGGGAAGATATCCTGAAGATACTACGAGATCTGTTAGGATATATATGATCCCATGATTCTTGTAATCTGTTATTACATCCCGATTATCTCTCAGATCTAACTGACCTGTAACCCTGCCCCCCGGACTATATAAGGCAGGCAGGGACCCCCTCCAAACTCACGGCATATCATACGATAGCTAATATAATCCAACAAACCACAGGAGTAGGGTATTACGTCATACTGACGGCCTGAACCTGTCTAACTCATGTGTCTCTGTTGCCTTCTTGTTCTTGATTACATGCTTCTCTGTCGATCAATCTACCTTTGTGGGATACCCCTCGGAGGACTACCGACAATATTCTGTCGACAGTTGGCGCGCCAGGTAGGGGATTGCATGATGTTCCTTATCGAACAAGATGGCTTTTTTGCAGGCTCTTCGTCCCTCCCACAGCCCGGCCAGATCTTCACGGTCGGATCGATCTCATGGATCATCAACGCTGACAGAGTCGGAGAGCTCCTTGAGCCGGTGCAGATCGATTTTGTGCCAATCATCCCCGCACCTGTGACTGCAGATCTGATCTCAGAACCACTTCTGAGGTTGTCTTCATCGACAACTCGCCGCCCGCTTCCTCGCTACTAGAGGAGGCTGATCAACAATGATGATCTGATCGAATCCATCGATCGGGACGGCCTGAAGCTCGCTGATTGCCTCTTCATCACCAAATCAGCTCTAGACACTTTGGTTCAGCACCGACCACCCTCCGATCTAGATCTGTCAGAGGCTACTCGGAAAACCTCAAGAGTTGCGGCTCTGCCCTTCAGGCTCAGCAACATTGCCGCTTCCTACCAAGACACCCTAAGGGGCAAATTTGCCGACTAGGTGGGGGATATCCATCCTCTCACCGACTAGATCGCCAACCAGCTCCTACCGGCTGTCAACATGCTGCACATCGGCCGATGCCCTGAAGCATCCCTCCAAACCATCCTGGAGGAAAATCCAGGCTCTGAGTCCTAAGGCTCTATGGAGACCCTCGCCGAAACCTTCACTGAGCACCCCCCTCTCCCGCCTTTCCGGGGTGGCGCGATCTTCAATGTCAGTGTCGACAGCCCCCCTTGGAACGGTGAAACCGAGGAGGAACGCACTGCTAGGGAGAACCAGAACATCAATTGCGCGCAACGTCGAGCAAACGAGCACGCCCTTGTGATGGCCGAGGTTACTCTCAACAACCAGCTCAACTCGCAGGGAAGGCCACTCCATTGCAACCTCGACGACGAGTTCGTTCGCGTTGATGGCCACAACATCTACAAAACTCTGAGCGCCAACTTGGCCGTGGCCGCCAACGAGCTCGCCTGGCTCCCGCAAACTCCCAAGGTCGCCAAGGTTGCGGCCATGCTCAAAGTGGCGCACTGCCAGGTCAATGAGATATGTCAGGATCAAAGACCTTCGTGCTCCACAAGCATGATTCGCCGATCAGCTACGCCAAGATCCAATCACCACCCCAGCCAAAGCCATTTCGCCGACCAGTCACTACCCCTCCAGGGGGAGCTGAGGGCCACCGCGTCGATCACCATCGCCAACACGACCAGGAGGTCGAATAGGACGCTCAAGTGCACCTCAGTAACCTCTGGGATGCACGATGGCGTATCGAGCAACGTCGCTTTGGCCGCCATGAAGAAGAAGTACACCGCCGCTAGGAGTACGAGCAGGAGTACGGTAACCCGGACTCAGCTCTTGAGCTGCTCGCCGCCGGTAACACCGGAGGCGACGGCGTCGACAATCTCGAAGGGCCCCCAGCATTCATGAGGGTGCTCCAAACACTTCAGTGGCCCCGTGGTTTTAAAATCACCGGGGTCGAACCCGACACAGTGGCTGCTGGCCTACGCCACTGCTGTTCGTGCCACCGGAGGAGACACCAGAGTCATGGTGAATTATCTTCCCATCATGCTCACACCGCCGCCATGAGCTAGTTTACAAGCCTTGCCCCAGACTCCATCGGATCCTGGGAAGAGCTAAAAAAAGTCTTCACCGACAACTATATGGCTACGTGTACTCGGCTGAGCACCAAGCATGATCTCAACCGCATCAATCAGAAGCCGTCCGAGCTCCTCTGTAGCTACATCAGATGCTTTTCCGAGATGAGGAATTCTATTCCCAACATCATGGAAGCTGAGGTCATCACCGCCTTTATCCGAGGACTCCATCACCGCGAGCTTTGCTCCAAGTTCAACCACAAGCCACCTGTGGGGATTGGCGAGATGATCACAACTGCCAACCAATACGCCAACACCGAGGAAGCCGAGGTGCGCTTCAATGAGGACATGAGCACTCATCGTCCACCTTGCCGCTACGACGACCGCCCCGACGACTGATGCCACAACGACGACCGTAGTTTCCATCAAGATAGTGGCCGTGATCGGCCAGAAGGATCCAAGCCTGGTCAAAATCGCCGCCGCCGGCCAGACCACATCGTCACTGCCGTCAATGAACCTCGTGCCAAGCGCAACTACGACGAGCAGTACAAGAAGATCCTCAATGGCCCGTGCCCCCTCCACAAGAATGTCAAGCATAAGATGAAGGACTGCCTCGGTTTGGCTAAGGAGTTCCAGGACAAGAAGCTGGACGACGACACCAATGATGGAGCTAGAAGCCGCCGACCACCTGGGGGCAATGGCAATGCCTTCTAGGACCACGAAAAGGTGGTCGCCACCATCTTCGGGGGCCTTGCCTCCACCGAGAGCAGAAGAGAACAAAAGCTCGCTGCCCGACAGGTGCTCGTCGTCACTTCAGAAGACACCACTGCCAACCCTAGCTATCGCCCATGGTCTGAGGTCCCCATCACCTTTAGCACGGCCAACCAGTGGGCGAACATACCCTACACGGTGGGAGCGCTTTGAATCTACTCTTCGCCGGAGCCCTAAAGGAGTTGGGCCTCGGGATAGCAGATCTCACACCCTCGGACTCCTTCTGGGGTGTGGTACCTGGCAGGGCATCCAAACCACTTGGAGAGATCACCCTACTAGTACAGTTTGGCATGGCAAGCAACTACCGCATCGAGCATATCAACTTCTACGTCGCCGACTTCAACACCGCCTACCACGCCATACTTGGTTGGCCAGCTCTAGCCAAGTTCATGGCCGTACCCACTATGCCTATCTGGTGCTGAAGATGCCCTCGCCTGTAGGAGTCCTGGCCCTATGGGCCAACCTCTCCATCGCCTATGCCTACAAGACAAAGAGTCTCGCCCTCGCCGAAGCCACAGATCTCTCCATCCAGATGGCTAGCGTGGTCACTGAAGCCAAGTCGGTGCCCGCCGACGACATGGAGATCCTAGAGCTGGAGCCTCCTCGCACCTCCGCCAAGTCCAAGGAAGTCAAGGAGGTCAGCCTCGGCCTCGATGACCCCTCTAAGACCATGAAGATTGGGGCTCACCTAGACCCCAAATAGCAAAGTGCACTCATCTCCTTCCTACATGCCAGCGCCGACGTGTTCGCTTGGAAACCTACAGACATGTCGGGGGTACCACGGGAGAAGATCGAGCACTCCTTGAATGTCTCGTCGACCGCCAAACTAATCAAGCAGAAACTCTGCCAATTTGCGCCAGACAAGAAGGAGGCTATTTGGGTATAAATAAAACGGCTCTTAGCTGCCGAATTCATAAAAGAAGTGTATCGTCCAGATTGGTTAGCAAACCCTGTTCTCATTTGAAAAAAGAATAAAGAATAGAGAGTGTGCGTTGATTACACTGATCTTTGCAAACACTACCCTAAGGACCCCTTCGGCCTGCCTTGGATAGACGAGGTTGTAGACTCCACCGCCAGCTGCGAACTACTCTCCTTCCTTGACTGTTACTCCGGCTATCACCAGATTTCCCTCAAGGAAGAAGACCAGATCAAGACATCGTTCATTACGCCTTTCGGTGCATACTGCTACACCACCATGTCCTTCGGACTCAAGAACGCCAGGACGACCTACCAAAGGGCCATCCAAATGTGCCTCGACCAACAGATCAGCCGCAACGTCGAAGCCTACATCGATGATGTGGTCGTCAAGACCAAGACCACCGACAAACTCATCGCCGACCTCGAAGAAACTTTTGCCAACCTAAACAAGTATCAATGGAAGCTGAACCCTTCAAAGTGCATCTTTGGAGTTCCATCCGGTATACTGCTAGGCTACATTGTCAGCGCTCGAGGCATCGAACCTAACCCTGACCAAGGTCTCCGCCATCACCAACATGAAATGGCCAACATGCGTCAAGGATATATAGAAGCTTACAGGCTGCATGGCTGCTTTAAGCTGCTTCATATCATGCCTCAGCGAAAAAGGGCTACCGTTCTTCAAGCTCCTCAAGGCCTTTGAGTGCTTTTCCTGGTTAGAGGAGGCACACACAGCTTTCGAGCAGCTCAAGTTGTTCCTAACAAAGCCACCGATCATGACGGCGCCACTACCAGATGAAACTCTCCTAATCTACATCGTCGCTACTTCTCGCGTCATCGGCATAGCTATCATCGTCGAATGCGAGGAAGCCGGGCATGCCTACAAGGTGCAATGTCCGGTCCACTTCATCAGTGAGGTACTTAATGAGCCCAAAACTCATTATCCTCAGGTACAAAACTATTATACGCCATTCTGATTATGTCACGCAAGCTCTGCCACTACTTCGAATACTACAAGATCGCCGTGGTCACTGAGTTCCCTCTGGGGGACATTCTCCGCAACAAAGAGGCCAATGGCCGCATCATTAAGTGGGTTGTCGAGCTCGGCACTTACTCCATCGAATTCAGAAGCAGACCTACCATCAAGTCACAGGCGCTCGCTGATTTCGTCGCTGAGTGGACCAAGATCCAAGAGCCCATCGCCGCCACTTGCCCTGAGCACTAGGTGATGTACTTCGATGGCCCTCTCAACATCAACGGTGCTGGTGCGGGCATTCTGTTTATTACGCCAACCAAGGATAAGCTCTGGTATGTTCTCCGGATACACTTTCTGGCCTCCAACAATGCCGCCGAATATGAAGCATGTCTCCACGGTCTCTGTATAGCCGTCGAGCTCGGCGTCAAATGCCTCATGGTGTATGGGGACTCCGCACTGGTCATCAACTAGCTCAACAAAGACTGGTCCTGTTCCAGTCAGAAGATGGACGCATACGGCACCGAAATCAGGAAGCTTGAAGGGAAGTTCTACGGCATCGAGTACAACTACGTGGTATGAGATCAAAATCAACTCGCCGACCAGCTATCTAAGATAGGTTCTTCTCGCACCGCGGTTCCATCTGGGGTCTTTGTTCAAGATCTTTTGGCGCCATCCATCAAGGAAGAGAAGGAAGTTGAAGAGATTCCCCCTGCCGAGCAGTTGGTACTTACGGTACCTTTGTCGGTCGCCGATTGGAGGGAATAGTTCATCAAGTACCTCACCAGCGCCGAAGTACCCGCCGACAGGACCAAAACCAAATGCCTAATTTGCCGAAGCAAGCATTACATTGTGGTAGATGGCAACTTGATGAGGAAAAGTGCCAAGGAAGGGATACTACAGAAATGCATCACCCAAGATGGAGTGAAACTACTTCTCGAAATTCACTTTGGTTCTTGCAGCAATCATGCGGCCTCGAGAAACCTGGTCGACAAAGCTTTCCGAGATAGCTTTTTTACTGGCCCACGGCCATCTTCGATGCAGAAGACCTCGTCCGACGTTGTGAGGGATGGCAATTTTTTGCCAAGCAAATACACGTGCCGGCACAAGAGCTGCAGACCATCCCAGCTTCCTAGCCCTTTGCATGCTAGGTCTGGATATGATTGGGCCTTTCAAGCCAGCGCCAGGTGGTTTCCGGTACATATACGTCACCATTGACAAGTTCTCCAAGTGGATCGAGTACAAACCGCTCATCTCGGCTACTTCAAAGAAAACAGTCGAGCTCTTCGAAGATATCATCCACAGATTCGGTCTCCTGAACAGCATTATCACCGACCTTAGAACTACATTTACTAGCCATCACTTTTGGGACTTTTGTGAAGACCGGTGCATCTCCGTCAAATACATCTCCGTTGCACATCCCAGAGCCAACGGCCAGGTCGAACGGGCGAACGACATGATTCTTGATGCCCATAAAAAGAGGCTATATCAGAAAGAAGAAAAGTATCCAGGCACATGGCTCAAGGAGCTACCAGCTGTGGTCTGGGGACTACATACTCAAACTAGTCGCAGCACCAGTGTCTCTCCATATTTCTTGGTATATGGCTCAGAAGCCATATTGCCAGCGGACATTGCCTTCCGAGCACCCAGGGTGGAAAATTATGATGAAGAGCAAGCCACAGCTGTTCGGACAGAGGACGTCGACAGGGCCGAGGAAGAACACCTAATCACCTTTGTCCGCACTGCCAAATTTCTAGAAGGCTTGCGGAGATACTACAACCGCAACATCAAAGGTCATTCATTCACTGTCGGCGACCTCGTTCTCCGTAGAAAACAAAAGACCGAAGGGATGCACAAGCTCTCCTCCCCATGGGAAGGGCCTTACATCGTCAAGGAGGTTACCCGACCAGGGTCTTATCACCTATATGACTTAGATGGAATCGATGTTCCCAACTCATGGCACATCGAGCACCTCATACGTTTCTACCCTTGAAACGCCCCAGATATGTACTCTCCACTTTATGAAGAATAAAGTTTTGGTCTCCATAATTTGTCTCCACTTTTTCTCCATTATGATTTAATCTCCACTTACGGTCGCCGAGCTCTACGCTACTCCATAACGAACTCCAATACGAAATCGCCAACGTATTTCTCCAAACGAGTTCTCCAAATCGCCAAACGCGTTTCTCCAACTCTCCAATGTTTTTGCCAAACCGGTTTCTTCAAATCGCCGAACACGTTTCTCCAACTCTCCAACGTTTTCGCTGAACATGTTTCTCCAAATCGACGAACACATTTCTCCAACTCTCCAACATTTTCGCCGAACCGGTTTCTCCAAGTCGGCGAACACGTTTCTTCCAATCTCCAAGTTACTTCGCCGATAGCCGAGCAGCATACGTCTTGGTCTATGCTCTATGGAGAAGACTGAGTCTCTGATCTCTCCCTACACGTGCTACGGGCTCCGCGCTCTGCGTTATGGGTGGTCGGCTGCGGTTCCTCGGTCATGCCTGTTCCTCCTACATGTGCACGGGCTCTGCGCTCGGCGTTATGGACTATGGGCTAGCCGAGGCCAAGAGCACAGTAGAGTACTAACTGCTCGGACGCAACTAATACTACGTATATCTCCAAGTTATTTCAATAATCGCCGAGCAGCACACGTTCCGTTCTATTCTCTCTGGAGAAGAGCCAGTCTCCGATCTCTCCCTACACGTGCCACGGGCTCCGTGCTCTGCGTTATGGGTGGTCAGCTGCGGTTCCTTGGTGATGCCTGTTCCTCCTACACGTGCACAGGCTCCACGCTCGGCGTTATGGACTATGGGCTAGCTAAGGCCAAAAGAGTTCAGTAACGAACTAACTGCTCGGACGCTACTTATACTACGTATAATTACGTTATGGTTAAAACTACGAAGATCTTTTCGCAAAATACTAGCAAACTGCATAAACGTGCACCTTATAACATTTATATACATACATAAATGTTTCTTGCGCTTTCGTGCGTCCTAACTACACCGTCCAGATGTTATAGGTGATAATCTCCGAGCAGATCAATGAGCTCTGCCTTCGTCGTCTGTATCACCAAACATGTCAATGTCGGCGGCCAACTTTTTTGCCACGTCCTCCACCTCATCCTTCAGTTGCTGGGTCTCCGCCTCGCCCAGCCCTTCGGCGAATCCGGCCCCTATCACCTGAAGGTCAGTGGCTAGATAGTGGGACCGAACCACAGCAAGGGCGTGGGTAGCGGCGGTAACAACGGCGTCATAGTTGAAGTTATTGAAGCTCTCCCACGCCATCTTGCACCTTTCGATGATGATGTCCGGGCACGGCGGCCTACCGTCGGGCTGAGGAGACACCTCTGGGTTGATGCAGTCGAGCACTGGTTTGATTTCGGCAACTACGGCGTCAAACTTATCCCTCTGGGTCTGGGCGTCCTGCTCTAGCACATCGAACTGTGCCTTGACCCTCCGACAGTAGCCTACAAGCATTACAAAGCTCCATCAAGCAAGGAAGTTACTTCAGCAGTAACTCCGACCAGGGAGTACTCACCATTTAGTCCTCAGCCAGTTTGTCTGCTCACCTTGTCTCCTTCGCCTTCTCCTCTCGGAGTTGTTCGAGGGCCTGGCGCAACTGTCCGAGCTCCGTGTCTTGCTCTATAAGCACAACAGTCATCACCAGAAATATGGCTGTTTGGCAATAAAAAGTGCATTCGTCGATATACCGTACCTGCTTTCTGCTCGGATACACTTCTGAGCTGCTCGGATTGCTGCTTCAACTGCTTGGAGGCACCCCTCAGTTGTTCAGAGATAGTGACCAGCTACTCAGATTTGCTACGTAGCTGCTTAGATGCAGCCGCCAGCTGTTTGGACAGGACCCCCTCTGATATTCAAGGTCCCGCACATTGGACTCTGCAAGGTCTCCCTCGTGCCAGGCCCTCTAGATGTTTCTCTCTGAGAGGTTCATCGCCTCCCTGAGTTTCTCATTCTCTGCGATGAGGGGCTCCATCCTCTTTATTAGCTGGTGCCGCTGCTTGGTGGTCCGACTTATCCCGTACAAATGTACAATGCTAATGACGAACTCCGATCTTCAACATCATAGATGACCATTCCAGATGCAGTACTGACCGCGATTTGTTTCATTACTCCGGCGACGGTGGATTTCAGTCTCCACATCTACCTGGTGGTGTTTTCCTCCTCGATAACCACCACCTCATCGCCGCGCTTCTATAGGATTTGGACAGTTTGGAGTTGAGGTTTAGCACGCTCGATCTCTTCTACCTCGTCCTCCTCCACCGTAGCTCGAGGCACCATCGGGGGGCTCCATGGCTGGACAGCGGGTTTGACCATCCCCGGCGACGCCTAAGGGGGCATTGTTTGATCCTCGGCCGCCACCGGCTTCGCCACCCCAGACTCTGGCGCATCGCCGAAAACTCCAGCCTCTGCTCCTGAAGACCCGGTGGCTCCTACCGTTGCCTCGGGCACCGCCGCCGACCCATCCATTGTCAACGCCACCTGTTTGTTTTCGCCAAGTCCGCTAGAAGCGGCGGTTGACCCTTCCTCTGGCTGCCGAGCACTCGGGGACTTCGGGGCGGGAGACGCCGATGTTGCGTCCACCTCGGGATCAGCTCTCGGTCGTTCGACGGTCCAGACTGGTGGGGTCGGGTAATCCGCACACTTCGCACTATATAAAACTAGTTCGTCAAGCGCCAAATAAGCTAAGGAATGGCGGCAAAGTGACCCCAAAGCAAGGATAGTTACAGTTTGGTCTACCTGCCGGTACACTTTCTTGAACCAGCGATGCCTACCCGAGCCACCAGGAGCGGCCGTGGGGTCGACTACCGTGTTCTGGGGTGGAGGTCCCGCTTCCTCCACTGTCGGCCCCTACTCCACCAGCCGCTCTGGGACTTCCTCCACCTGTCGCTCTAGGATTTCCTCCACCTGCTGCTTGGGGACTCCCATCGCTTGCTGCTCGGGGATTCCCGCCGCCTGTTGCTCGGGAACTCCCGTCGCCTGCACCGTAGGGACTTCCGTCATCCTCTACTCGGGGACTTCCCTCGCCCATTGCTCGGGGATTCCTTCGCCTCCCCTTGATTGATCCTCCACACACATGCTGCGCGGAGGCTCTTTCATGCTCTGAGGAGGAGCAACCGGAATTTCTTCGTCGTCAGACCACTTGATCACCGTGGTCCTTCGCGTTCGAGTGGTCTAGTCACCGCCAAGTGAGATGCCACCCAATTTGAGGGGAGCTGCAGCTACCGTCTTTCTCTTGTTTTAGGCCGACTCATGTGCCGCTGCCCTCTTCCCCTGGACTTTCCCCGACACCGGGGGAGAACTCTATGTCCGACCAGCGTCCGTTCCTCTGGACTCTGACAAGGCGCTGGCATCATCCTCTTCGAGCTGAGCTGGTGGCCGAGCATCTACTCCCCTTGGCCAATCACCTCTCAGCACGCTTGAGAAATACACTGCTCTTTCCTGTGAATGGATCTTTGAATAAGTGAATCAGTTCCCTGCTCGGCAACCATCAGGGATGCAAAGCAACATGAGCAAAGCAAATTGAGGTGGTTACCTAAGGAGGCGGGTTTGTACAGTTGAAGGCCTTCATTTGCCTTGGCCAGATGAACTAGGCGTTGGGAGCGAATAGCTTTGTGGCCCGTCCTATTACTTCTTTCTTCATTAGCCGTTCCGTCCTCTCTCGGGTCCCGTCGTCATCACCCTTGTAGTTAAAGCCTGGGTGGGCCCTCTCTTTGTGAAATTTGGACGTGGCACACTATGAAGCTTGCCACCACTAGTCCACCTCTCATCTCCATGCCTTTAATCAAGTCGAGGAGCTCCCTTACTTGCTCCATGTCAACGCTGTTTGGTCTCTCCGACCAGCTACTCTGGCTCTCTAGGATGTGGTGGACATCGCAGCGGATTATAGGGTGGCTCTGCTTAATGTAGAACCACCTGGCGTTCCATCCTTTCAGAGAAGTGTTTAGCGGTACATTAATGTACTTGCTGGCCATTCCATCCCTGAGCTACAGATATACGCCGCCGACCACCTTAGAACCACTGCCACCCTTCTTCTTCAACCAGAACAGGTGTCTGAAGAGGTTGAAGTGCGGAAGAACCCCCAGATACACCTCACAGAAATGGATAAAGACCGAGATGTGCAATATGGTGTTTGGGTGTAGATTGCACAGGCTAATCGCCTAGAACTCCAGCAGATCCCTTAGGAAAGGATGAATAGGAAACCCCAACCCTCGCCAGAAGTAATCCTCAAACACTACAGGTTCATCATTTTGGGGGTCGGGAAGGGCTCATCGATGGCTGGCTGCCATCCGGTGGTGACGCGGTCTGGCAGAACGCCTGCCGCCACCATCCTATTGAGCTTCGCTTCCCCTGTCCTCGACGGTACCCATTCCTCGTCGCGGCTAGCTCTAGAGGCCGCCTTCCTCGGCTTCACAGCTCCCTTCTTCGGTGCCATTTCTTAGATCTGGTTTGAGATTGGGGGCAGATGCGCATGTGGTTGCAAATCGAGAAGCGCAAGGGCTGAGAAGGAAGACGAAATGGCAAAATGGCAAAGGTGGGGGCGTAGGGTGCGGTGACGCAATTATAAAGCACTCCCTCAACAGTTTCACATTCGAGGGTTTTTGGGAAACCGTTCTCGCGATCTGCGCCTCTCCAGAATCTCCGACGCGACTTAATGGGCCGTTACCTGGGCTTTTGCGCTACCGCAGCCCGTGTCATTCATTTACCGCCGCCGTTGTTTGTCACTCGCCGAAAAATCACCGACTTCTCCGCCATTTATTGAGGCTCAGTACCATTACTGTACAGCCATTACTCCGGTTTTTTCTCCACGGTTGGATTTCTCCGATATCTCCGCTCGCGGCTCGGGGACTGGCCACCTGCTCGGCTGGTTGTTTACTATTTTTCTGTTTCTGACCCTGGCACCACGTGACTACGTCACCTACTGTCAGGCTTGGGGACTAAGTGGGCACACTTCACCTCACGGTGAATGTGCTCTTTCTCATTTCGGGGTTACGCCCGGGGACTAGCTGCCTGCTCGGCTGGTCTTCTACTAATTCTTCTATTTTGGACCCTGGCGCCACATGACTACGTCATCTACTGTCAGGCTCGGGGATTAACTGGGCACATTTCACCTCGCGGTGACTGTGCTTGTTTTGTTCTAGAAGACTCCGTGCCTCTTGAAGCTGCAGAAGACTATCTCCTTTTCTCGTGGTCGGATTCTAAGTGGGCACACTTGATCCACTGCGAAGAAATTTTCGATTCTGGACTTGAGCTCCTTACACCCTTATGGCAAGCTGTACTTGGGTTATGCTGCTCGGCTACGGTTCACGCTGCTCGGCGACGGTACACGCTGCTCGGCAACTGCTCATAACTGCTCAGCGACTCATTACGGTGGTCGGACCATGAGTTTTACTGCTCGGCTTTGTTCGCACCTGCTCGGACAAGCTCAAGACAGCGTTGCACAACGGGTACAAGGCGCTCGGGGACTAGCTGTGGGGGGTATGACCCCGGATACCCATGGCAGACCACATGGGCTACGCCCTTAGGGGCGGCCCAGCCCACAAGACGAAGCCTTGCGGGGCACGATTCTGCTCGGTGCCTCCCACAAGGCACCAGGAAGATATCCTGAAGATACTACGAGATCTGTTAGGATATGTATGATCCCATGATTCCTGTAATCTGTTATTACTTTCCGTTTATCTCTCAGATCTAACCGACCTATAACCCTTCCCCCTGGACTATATAAGGTGGGCAGGGACCCCCTCCAAACTCACGGTATATCATACGATAGCTAATACAATCCAACAGACCATAGGAGTAGGGTATTACGTCATACTGATGGCTTGAACCTGTCTAACTCGTGTGTCTCTGTTGCCTTCTTGTTCTTGATTACATGTTTCTCTGCCGATCAATCTACCTTCATGGGATACCCCTCGGAGGACTGCCGACGATATTTTGTCGACAGTATCAATTCTACATCACCATTGGGCAGAAAATAGAATTAATGCATAAAACTCATAAATCAACTTGAAATACATATAACTACCCTTCAAAATTAAATTCTCCCATTGATTCAAATTTAATTAGAAGATAATCAACATCATTGCAGCGAAAACTTGATAATGAAATACATTCTTTTAGTTCAGGAGTATTTCTTGGTCCTTGTCTACTCTCTGAAAAATTGACCACGTTAGTGTAAAATTTATAAGAGATTTAAACTTCTAACTTAAATTTATTATAATATTATCATCATCAACGTTGGCCAGAAAATGACAATACCATAATCTTACTTAAATAAAACGGACTACTCCTCTAATTTAAATTTTTCCGTTGGTTCCAATTTAATTAGAGGATAAACATAATCATAATTTACTAAATATAACTGCTCTTCAAATTAAATTCTCCCGCTAGTTTGAATTTAATTAGAAGATAATCAACATTAAACTTTGTAGCGGAAACATGAGAAAATTCTTTATCTACTTTTTAGAAGTATTTTACTTTACTCATCTACTCTCCGAAAAAATTACCCCGTTGGTTCAAATTTTGACAAAGACTCAAATTAGACAAAAATCTTCAAAATTTGCTTCTAAAAATAATAAAACAAAACAAAAAAATGTCACCGTGCATTTAGGCCGAAAACACTCATGCGCTGTGCCCTGTCGCGTCCCAGCCATGAAAACCGGCCCTGCCATCCGTGTGCGCCGCGTCGTCCCTACTCCTAGGCCGCAACCTAGGCCTGGGCCGGGAAATCACTCGCCCGCCTGGGCTGAATCTAGCACAAGCGTTGCTGGCCGTTGATTTGCATCCGACGGTCGTCCACGCTTCTCGCCCGAGTAGAAACCCCACCGCGGCCGCTCCCGTCGAAACCATAGGACCATTCATCACTTCGCTTTCACTCTCTTCCTTCCTCATCGCCGCGATGGAGAAACGACTGCAGAGTGGAGCCACCGCCGGTCCCTTCGCCGGTGAGCTCGTTCACCCAAGGCTGAGCGGGCCACCGTCGAGCGGTCTGGGCGACGGTGCCCTTGGCTCTGCGCTGCTCCACTCCTCTAACCCTAACCTCATTCCATCCCTCCCCTTTCCCTCTCTCAGCGGCAGCATCAATCGAGCGAGCGTAGAGAGCCCCAGCGGGTGAGCGCGCCACTGTCGAGCGGCCTAGCATGGCCGCCGGCGCGGAGGCCCTTCCCGGGGTGATCCGGTGAGTGGAGGCCAGCGAGATAAGCCGCCTCCCTAGCCCTTCCCCTTTCCCCTTGATCTTCTCTGTTTGGATCTTCTTTCTTTTCTTCTCAGAGTGGTCCGATTTAGGGTTAGGGTTAGGGTTAGCTCTACTATTCATCTTCCCCATCTGTCTTCGTGGATTAGTGTTAGGGTTCGAGTTGTTCTCGAAACCGAGACCCCCTTTGTTGTTCTTTTCTTCACCCCGATTAGGGTTAGGGTTCGCATCAAACCCTTTGCTTAGATCCGAATCGGATCTCTCACCTCCTTCTAATTGCTGCTACCCCAACCAAAACTATGCCTAGATATCGCTCTGATACCAATGTTAAGCCCTAGGGATCATCTAGGTGTAGATAGGAGAGTGAATTGTTTATTGGTTGATTCAAAATCGGCCTAAAACACGAGTCAGGAGAGGGAGACAGTGAGAGAGGGAGATGTGTGTAGGTGTATCTGACCGTCGGCTTTGGAGGATGACGAGCCGTCCATGGCGTAGTCGTGATAGAGGGTGTCAGGGTAGTAGAAGCAGTAGCATCCGGCGCGGTGTAGACGTAAGCGACGAAGGCGATGGCGCTTCCCGTCGCTTACAACTCCCCTTTCTAGATCGGACTGGGGTTAGGACATCACGGTGGGGCTAGCGGCTGCGGTGAATCTCATGTCTTGTGCCTCGGCCCCCACCATCCTTTTATGGCGCTGTGCGACGGGGCCCATCAGCCAGTAGAAAGGTTGAGCGCCCCCGATCAGGGTGCGGATCAGGGCCCAATTGGTGGAGATCAACCTAATAATAGACAGTACATATGTGTACATAACAGCTAAAAAGTGATGGTTCAGGTGGGCCATTATTCGGCTGCCTTCCACTCTGTAGATGATGAGATGCCGATCCTGTCGAGTTAGGATGGATGCTCTCCGAGTAGTGGACATTTTGTTGGTTTTTAATTTCAGTATTAGAAAACTTTCAACCACCTTCCAAATTACTAGAATTCAGCCAAAGTTTCGCCATTTTAGAGAGTTAAACATGAAGTGCGGTTTTTTCCTAGAAATTTCTAGATCTAAATAAAATATTAGCACAGTTTAAGACCACATGTATTGAGTAAAAGAATATGCAATATAAGACATAGAAAATATGAGTCTACAATTGAATTGCATGTATAATATGAAATGTTAGAATTTTTATTAGCCACCATCGGAATTCATGAAATTTCGCCAAAAGTTGGAACGCTGGTTCATGGCGTTTAGGTGTTGAATCACGGAGACGCGTATCTGTATGTGGTCCAACCCAGTTAATCACTGTGTGATATCCGGACCATAGCCTTTCTCAACCGTGTATCCTTTTCGGCTTTGCCTATGTATACACACCATTGTAGTGACAGCTGCCTAAAAACTAGCGATGGAACATATCGAATACACATATGAAATTGACATATGAATGTTACTACTCTCTCCATACTGGTAATTAAGGTCGTTTTGAATAGGATTTAGCATACCAAGAAGTAATTAATTAGGGTGCATGTTCCTGGTTTTTCTATATTAAATAGGGTTGCGGGTATCGTACATGCAACAAAAGTTTACAACCTGAGTGGTTAGCGCATCGAGACCGAAGGCTACCGAAGGGTCGTGGTTAATGGGGGAGGCGTGCGTGTACAGTAAACCAGGAGTTGAGGGGCGGCATTAGCGTCCAACTCCATATTTTTGTTAGATGTGGACACGCATACGTGCGACCGTCGGCGTGCCGCGTGAGCCTAAAAAATACGGAGGACTTTCGTCAAAAAAAGAAATCTGGTGCGCGCGCCTCTGTATCTTCGCACGCGCGCCCACGGTCCTACATGCAATTGTCCAAGTTCTTTTCACGGTTGGTTCTTTTGACGTAGGTAATGGTGGTTGGCTAACGTGTCACCGATCAAGTTTGCCCCTGAACCCTCCCTCAAAATCGTGATTACTCGTGACCATGAATGGTGAAGTGCGCCAGCAGCACACAAACAAGATGTTGTTGATGGACGCCGCGAACTGGACCCACTCGGGCCCTGGCAGGTACCGTTGACAGCGCACGCGTGCGTGCTGAGCCCTGCGATGAAGAAGAAGCGCCAGTCGATGTTCCACGGCGCGGTGGCCACGTATTTCGATCTCGCAAGGCTGCGGAGCTTCGTGGTTTGATCTGCAGCAAGATCGTCACGAAGAAGACTGGGAGGTTGTTCTAGGCTGCAGATGAAGAGCCGAAGGGGTTGGGGTCCTCGTACTCAAGGACGCCGACGACGGTGGTGTTGTCGAACGTGCCTAGCGTGTGGTGTACCACCACACCTTCATGTAGTAGCTCGCGCCGGGGTACATCGGTGAGCATGTGGTTGGCAATAGAGAAGAAGAGCTCATCGTTCAGTGTGGCGTTGATGAGCCGTGGCGTTCATGAGCCGAGGCAAGAATTTCTTGTCGGGCTTTATGTACAAACAAAATTCATGACTCCGTGCACGGGCACATACCCAGTACTAATACTAAACATATAGTTCTCGTATGGATTCGCATCTAAGTACCCATTTAACTTTGTTATATGTAAATATCCATGTAATGAATTTTAGAAATAAATCATGTAATGAGATATCAAAATATAATAGGTATACTAGACTTTTTGGGGCTCATGTTCATCTAAAAACTATCAAAGTGACCGTTTTAGTCTTAAACTTTATATTTTGAATTCAGTTTCACCTCGTATTAGTCCTTGAACTTTATATTTTGAATTCAATTTTACCTGTGAATAGCAAAGTGCATTTTAATCCTTCAACTATTTCTTTGCTCATTGTCATTACTTGCCCTACATGGAACGTCGTAATGTCGTGCCAGTTAGCTCTAGGACCACTCACAATTTAAGATAAATGGTCACCGTTAGGTCATAGTGCCCCTGACATTGTCCCTAGCTATCGAATTGGACATCACACATTCGATATTTATATCCATATAATTCAAAATAAATATAAATATAGATCCAAATATCCTTGAATATGAATGATTGGATCGTTCAGATCCGTATCTAGTTTGGATATCATATATTCATATTGTTCAACTATAATATTATTTTTTGATTCCAATAATTAAATATAATTTCTAGCTTATAGATAAAAACATATTAATTTTTTATCATAATTGGTTATTAGTTGAGCCTTATGCTAGAAATAGCTAAGAAAAAGTTGTAGATTTGTTGTTGTTCTAATTTACCCGCGTTTTCTTAAATTAATCCCTCTATTTTAAATTGTAAGTCGTTCTATCTCTTTTTAGTGTATATCTAGGTATATGGCAATAGTAATATGTCTATAAAAGTCAGAATGATTTATAATTTAGAATGGAGGGAGTACTAAATAGTGTTTATAGCAGCTATAATTATTCCACAAAAATAATGTAGAGTAAGATATATATATAAATGACACTATTACAAGATAACATTCCAAATAACATTAGAATTATTAAGATAAAATTTTCTATTTGACACTGAAAAAATTTATGCTCTCTTATTTGATAACGAAACTTGAAATCTTTCTTATTTGTCTACCCTTTCAATTTTCCTTACCTATCTGATACTTCAATCAGTTTCAAGGTGTAACAGTGAAAGGTACTAATGGCTAGAGTGGGGTGAATTGCCTATAAAAATTTCTATAACAACACTTGACAAGGTGGTTAGACAATTATGAAGCGGAGCGAGTGTTGCGCTAGCCTATAAAAAATACAAGCCACCTACCATAATTCTAGTTACTATAGTCTCTAATTCACACAAGGGGCTAAGTCACTACTAATAAGTTAGTGAGCTCTTAAAGACTAACTAAAGAGCCTCACTAACCACTACACAAATATGAAAGATAGCTCTCAAAACTAACTACACTAGAGAGCTTAGCTACACTAGAGAATGTAAATACAAGTGGGGGTAGTGAAGATATACCGACGTGGCAAGCGATGATCAATCAATCAATCACAAGAAAACCAATGAAATCCTCGGGACAAGATGACACAATGATTTATCCCCGAGGTTCACTAGCTTGCCGGCAAGCTACGTCCTCGTTGTAGCGATTCACCCACTTAGAGGTTCACACGCTAATAGACATCACATGCCTAACCCGCAATCGGGTGCCGCACAACCAACACAAGATGGGGATCCACAGGCTACGAGCAATCCACTAAAGTATCTTTTGGCTCTTCGTAGGGAAAAGGTCTAGAACCCCTCATAACCACCACAATCGGAGCCGGAGACAATCACCTTCCTCCGCTCGACGATCCACGCTGCACCAAGCCATCTAGGTGGCGGCAACCACCAAGAGAAACAAGCAAAATCCGTAGCGAAACACAATCACCAAGTGCCTCTAGATGTAATCACTCAAGCAATGCACTTGGATTCACTCCCAATCTCACAAAGATGATGAATCAATGATGGAGATGAGTGGGAGGGCTTTGGCTAAGCTCACAAGGTTGCTATATCAATACAAATGTCCAAGAGAGTGAGCTAGAGCCAGCCATGGGGCTTAAATAGAAGCCCCCACGAAATAGAGCCGTTGGGCTCTCACTGCAGCCCAACTCGGGGCGACCGGACGCGCCGATTAGGTATGATCGGATGCACGCCTCAATGTCCTGTCAACCATCACCATCCACGTGTCACCTCCGTTCATCCTCGCGCGTACGATTCCAACAGTCAAATTCAAACCCTCGCGTGTTAATTTAAGACCAGACTCGCGGCAGCATGACCTGACGCGCCACCGTGGCATTCGATCGCTCCTACGCCCGAGCTAGCCACGTAGTGACCGGATGCGCTGCTCCTCACGGCTTCTCAGCGTAAGGTCACTTCCAGTAAGCATCTAGAGGCGAAATTTCACGACCGGACGCATCAGATCACACGTGACTGGACACAACGGTGAGTTAGGTCAACTCTGCCTTGCTCTATTGCTTGCGTTAGCGTACGTCATACACGACCGGATGCACCTCCGTCGCGTCAGGTCACTACTTGTGCCAGCGTCCGGTCAAGGACTGACGCCACGCTCTTCAATGCACCGATGACCGGACGCGTCGAACCCCGAGTCCGGTCACTGCGTGACATGCGTCCGGTCAGAGGAAAACAACTCCTCCACTTCACCAACTTCTCCACCCTCGAACAAATATGCCAACCACCAAGTGTATCACATTGTACACGTGTGTTAGCATTTTTTTCACAAACAATTTCAAGGGTGTTAGCACTCTACTAGATCTAAATGCATATGCAATGAGTTAGAGCATCTAGTGGCACTTTGATAACCGCATTTCGATACGAGTTTCACCCTTCTTAATAGTACGACTATCTATCCTAAATGTGATCACACCCACTTGGTGTCTTGATCAAATTCACCTTTGCCTTGAGCTCATTTTGTTTTTCTCTTTCTTTCTTTTCAAGTCGAGCACTTGATCACCATGGCCATCACTACCATCAACAAGATCTTCATTTGCTCCACCACTTAGAATAGTGCTACCTATCTTATGATCACTTAGAGCAAATAGGTTAGCACATAGGGTTTCATCAATTTACCAAAACCAAACTAGAGCTTTCAAACGGTGTTAAAATCCAATGTAAAAGACCATTTTGCCCCTGCTGCCTCACGTGTCGCCATAGCCTCCTCACCGGCGGTGTGGTTGGAAGCCGACGCTACGCGTGGGCTGGGTGCGCAGGGGAAGCCGGCAGCCTGTTGCGCGGGGCATGGGTCGGCGGCCGGGTAAAGGGCATGCGGGCGAGACCGGGCATGCGCGGGCGGCGGCCTAGGTGCCGCATGGGGCCACATGTGGTGGCAGCTCCGAGCAATGAGGAGGCTGTGGCGGCACGTGGCGTGGCAGCGTGTGGGGGCCACAAGGCGTGGCAGCGTGTGGGGGCCACAGGGCGCACCGGCAACGAACCACGATAGCGTGGGTGGCAGCAGCGACAGCTAACCACGGCGAGAGAGACGGCCAGTGGGGACGGCCAGTCACGGAGAGAAGAAAGGGAGAGAGAGGAAGAAGAAAGAGACAGAGGGCAAAAACATCATTTCACAGCTATTCTCTCACCTCCTAAGCCGGAAATAAATATTTTAATATGTCTGGTGTCCTTCAGCAAATTTGGCACAAACTAGAGTGTTCGCCAGCAAATCAATCTTTTTCGGTGTCCGCTGGCAAAGCGACCTCACTTTCAGTGTTTGCTAGCAATTTTTGCCATGTTTTTTTTCTTAATTTAAGTATCCTAGAGATAAGTTCTTTGAGAATAATTATATAATTGAATGCATATTTATACCCATTATTCATCATATATATGCTTAAATTTAATGTGATTACCATATGCCGCTATTGGAACTTAGCATCCGCAATAGTGCCTCCTATCTCGACACCAATTCACTACCAACTCACGCTATACACTTTTTAGTACCTTGTAGTTCAAAGACTACAATGACTATTCTGCCTATATACGACCAAAACAACGCTTGACCTAGTATTAAGGTTTCGTATTTCTTAAGTTGCTGATTCCCACTTTCACATGCAAGACTGGTGAACAAGATAAGGAGATCTCACTTCTTTTCTTGTTTGGCTAAAAATAACCATGCATGCAAGATCTAAAGAGACTCGCATACACGTATTAACTTTGCAGGTTAGCTTCTCAAAGAAGATAGACAGCGTGAGGAATTGATTTCAGTTCTCTCTCTTTTTTCAAAAAAGAAAAAAGATACATAGAATGAATTGCAGACCAGACGTGTAATCCTTAATCAATTTGATTTTTCTATGGAATATGACATTGTTATAAGATGGGCAATAACCAATTCAACTTGTCAGCAAGCTAAGCAGAATAATAGCAACTATGCATGCCGTAGCACAAATAGTTCTTGTCTACACGTAACCCATGGGGACATATTTATGGGGTATCGTTGCAATTGTTCTTCCGGCTTCCAAGGAAATCCGTACATACAGGGCGGCTGCAAAAGTACATCCCTCTCATCAATCAGTAGTTCAGTACATCACTCATACCCAAAATGGAATGCATATTAGTCAGATCACATGCTCTAACAGAGCTATAATTCGAAGTTCAATCGGATCAAATTATATAAACATTGGATTTGTTTTCAGCATAGTATAATACAAGAATATATGATACTCTCATAATTCCAAATTACAAGACATTTTGGTTTTTCTAGATACATAGATTTTGCTATACACTTATTTATACACTAATGTCTAGATACGTAGTAAAATCAATGTATCTAGAAAAGATAAAACATCTTATAATTTGGAATGAGGAGAGTATATTTGTAACGGTCAATATACATATTGAATAACAAATTAGATGTCTACCGATATTGATGAATGCTCGCTGCCAAACTACTGCAATGGTACATGTGAAAATATCCCTGGAAGCTATAAATGCACGCCATGCCCTCACATTAAAGAATTTGATTCTATTAAGGGGCAGTGTGTCATATCGACTAAGCAACGGAACCTTCTTTTGGGTAAGTCATAGCAAACAAAATCCCCTTGCAATTACATTTTGTAACATTAACATGGTCTTATAACCACAGCAAATGCATATAGGTTGCAATTGGAATTGGTTGTGGCCTTGGCTCCATATTTATTGCATTGGGTGCAATTCTACTTGTCAATAAGTGGAAGAAAGGCATCCAAAAGAGAATCCGACGAGCATACTTCAAGAAAAATCAAGGTTTGCTATTGAAGCAACTGATCTCAGATGAAAGTGCTACAAGCAAAACAAAGATATTCTCATTGGAGGAACTAGAGGAGGCGACTAACAACTTTGATGCTACGCGTGTTCTTGGTCGTGGAGGACATGGAACAGTTTATAAAGGGATTCTATCAGACCAACGTGTGGTGACTATAAAAAAATCCAAAATAGTGGAGCAAATAGAGATAGACAAATTTATCAATGAGGTTGTCATTTTGTCTCAAATCAGTCATCGCAATGTGGTGAAACTGTTTGATTGCTGCCTAGAAGATGTGGTGCCCTTGCTTGTATATGAATTCATTTCAAATGGAACTCTGTATGAACTTCTTCACACTGATACTACATTAAAAATGTTTGCTTTCATGGGATGATCGCATTAGGATTGCAACAGAAGCAGCAGGGGCTCTTGCTTATCTACACTCAGCAGCTACAATACTAATTTTCCACAGAGATGTCAAGTCTTCAAATATACTATTGGATGACAACTTCACCACAAAGGTTTCAGATTTTGGTGCTTCAAGATCTCTTTCACTTGATGAGACCCATGTGGTGACAATTGTTCAAGGAACATTCGGTTACTTGGATCCACAGTATTATCATACCGGTCAACTAACGGAGAAGAGTGATGTATACAGTTTTGGAGTAATACTTGTGGAACTCTTGACAAGAAAGAAGCCAATTTTTATTGATGATTTAGGTGCAAAGCAAAGCTTGTCCCATTTCTTCATTGAAGGACTTCACCAAGGGTCTCTTATTGAAATAATGGATACTCAAGTTGTGGAAGAAGCAGACCAGGAAGAGATTAGTGAAATTGCCTTACTTACATAAGCATGCTTAAGAGTCAAAGGAGGAGAGCGACCGAGTATGAAAGAAGTAGAAATGAGGTTACAATTCCTAAGAACAAAGAGGCTAAGAAAAAGACAACATTTACTTGAACAAGAAGGAGATATTGAGCCTTTGTTATGTGCAGAAGCTAAAAATTCACTCGAACATATCAACCTTGTTAATGCTACCCATATAATACCTCAGGAGACCTCTAGGTGCTACAGTTTGGAGCAAGAATGTGTGTCTTCGTTTAGGCCATGCTAACTACATTTGTGCTAGATAATAAAGGGCTTTGCTTAGATACTGATTTATTTAAGATATAATATATTGTGAGCGAGCGTGGGACTAGTACCTATCTTCAGAATATTTTATACCAACTATCGGTAATGCATGAAGCAATACATTTCATTGACAAATGACCATGGCACAAGGGAGCCTACTAATTGAAGGAGACGACAGTAGCCAAGGCCCAAGGCCGCGGGGACGCATCAACCGGCTGTTCGTGCTGGGAGCGTCAGAGGAAAGAGGCAGAGGGCCTGTTCCGCTTGGCAGAGCCTCTACCGACTACGGCGACCTATGAACAGCAAAGTGCGGCGCTCGGCAGAGTCGCGGCGAGGAGTCGAGGTGCCCGAGGACGGAGTAGGCATTGGCGCAGAAATTGGGCCTGAAAGGATTTTCCTTGATGGGCCTGGGCGACGCTTTCGTAACTATGGCCCAAGAACTGCTGTCGGCAGCGTGGGTCAAGGACTTTTAACACGCCAGGCATCCATCCAGCCAGCAGCATGCTCACCGCGCTGGGGCCTCATGTCCGGACAATCCTTACTCCCAATTCAGTGCTGTTAGTTCTTTGCCTTGACCATTTGCCAGCAGCTTCGGCCAAGGACGACGAGGAGCCTAGATGCAAGCCAATGCTAAGTGAGATACTTATTACTTCATGGTACGAGCATGAAGCAGCAAGGACACAGGCTTAGCTGTCTGTGCTCGACTGCTCGTCCGGCCCCCGTTGCGCCTGCAGCCAGCGCATGTACGCCGGATGAGTTTAACACAAATCTTCTAGTAGTGTCGATTTGCTTCCCTGAGCTTTTTGCTGAATTTAAAAAGCACTATCAAATTCGAATACCGGACAACGCACTCCTTTTAACTTTCAAAACCTGAAATTCGGAGATGACCTCGTCCCTCTCGCAGCTGGTCTCCAAGAGTCAAGTGCATGCACTCCAAGCAGAACACGCAATCGGCTGCACAAGGCCTTGCAAGAGGGACGGTGGATTTCAGAGATAATTTGTGGTGTCTCAGTCCAGGCGCTGGTACCGAATTTTTTATTTTTTAGCTTTTTTTCGAAATTTTTTCACAAATATGCCTTAAGAGGTAAGATTTTAAAATCTGGACCCTTAGCTCGGCGCCATCGTTTCTGGGCCCGAGCTTCCACGTTGTTGCTGGCAGGCAGCTCGGCACCATCAACCCTGGCGCCGAGCTTGGCGCCGTAGATCTTGGCGCGGGCCCCAATCCTTTCTCTCTTCCTCTCCCTCTCTCTCTCGCAACCCCCTCGCCTCGCCCGAGCGGCGCACCGCCGCCGCCCGCGCCACGCCTGGCCACACCCGCCCACGCCGCCACATCGCCCGCGCCCGTGCCCGCGCCGCGCCTGGCCGCCCTCGCCCGCACCGCCACAGCACCCCGCGCATGCGCCGCGCCCCGCCGCGCCGGCACCGTGCCCGCCGTGCCGTGGCCGCACCGCACCCGCACCGTGCCGCCCGCGCCCGGCCTCGTCCTTTGTGCCGCCCGCCACCGCCGTGCCAGCCTCGCCGCGCGGAGCGCCGGGCATCCCGCGCCCGCCGCGCGCCACCGCCATCCTCGGCCGCGCCCCCGCCGGCCCCGGCACCTGCAGCGCCCGGCCGTGCAACCGCCGGCCCGGCTCGTCGGCCTGACCCACGCCCAGCGTCCGCTGCGACTCCGTCGACGTCCGCGACTCCGTCATCGGACAGGTAAAAATTGTGAACTTGCAATGTGCGTACTTAGTTAGCTTTGATTCTAGTGTAGTAGTTTTGGCATTTGTTATTTACTAGTTAATGTGATGACTCAGGTAGTTGATTTAGTTAGTGATCTAGTGAGATAGATATGTAGATAGATAGAAACATAGATACATAGGTACATAGATATAGTTAGATAGCTACTTAGATAGGTAGTTATATATTTAGTTAACTAAATAGGATCTGGCTGTTTAGTGAGCACACTGTATCTATGTATGTAGTTATTATCTTATTTACTTAGTTTATAGTTAGAAAGTACTTGTTAGGTACTATCTATCGTGTAATTTGGACTAAATAACATGTGTTTCGTTACATGTTTGAAATAGATGGACAACCTAGTGATCATATATCATGGAGGCACCGTTAAAAACGATCGCTATGGATATGTTGAGTTTGTTGACATGGAAAGCATGCCTGTGCTATTCAATGAGAAGCCATCGTTTAGTGAGATGATTGCAAGGGCTCGGCAGGAGCTGCATTGCCTTGGCGATGATGATGATGGCATTGCAGTTGAGGGTGTACTGTACCTAGGTTCTCCTCCCAACATCCTTAGGCGAATGATTCCAATTAGATGTGCGGATCTGTGGGAGAACTATGTGAGATCGGCAATGAAGAGCCAACTGCAATGTTTGGACGTGGTTGTGCGTCGGGTGTTAGTTGATCACATCCCTCATGGGTTTTCCCCACCAATGGGTCAGCAGGCACACATCGACCCTCCCGTCCCGGAACCTGATATGGATGTGGAGGTTGCACCTACGGTTCCCGATGCTCAATCTGCCCCCAATGCAGTAGTTGGAGATGCTTGTCAGACTCATGTTGTTGTGGCAGATCCTCCTTATAAGATCCCTTTGACACAGAATCATCCGAGTAAGTGTCTTAACCGCATGGTTATTGGGAGCTTACCCCCTTCCTTACATCCATTTTTTCATTCTTTCCTCATTTCTCTACTTATGTTGCAGGAGACATTCCTGAAAATATGGATGTGCCCCCTGTTGCTGCGCAAGTGCACTGTGAAGATAGATTCCATGGCTCCAATAGTGTTGAAATTATGAATGATTCGGAGCCATACGAGATGGAAAGGGCTCTTGATTCTGATGATGATCGCCCTATTGGAGAGCTGACAGAGAGTGATGTTGACATGCTGAGGCGTATCTTTCCCGGCCGCCGTGATCCAAGAGTTCATGAGTTCAGCGATCTTGCTCATTCTGATTAGGCGTGTGCAGAAGGACGTGATGATGAGCTCCTAGAAGCTCCTGAGGCCGGCCATAACATGGTAATTGAGAATGGGAGGGTATTCAAGGACCTCCCTATATTGAAGAGGTCTTGCATTCATATGCAGAGCGCCGTTACACAGTTGTGTGTGATAAGGAACGCTGCCCATGGAGGGTTTGTGCAAGGAAGCAAAAGGTCACCGAAAAGTGGAAGATCACAAAAGTTGTCGGGCCACACAATTGTGCTGACCATGTGCTGACACTGAGGCATCGGCAGTTGACATCTACCCTCATTGCCAAGCGGTTGATAGGAATATTGCAGGGAGAACCCAACATGAAGGTTAGGACACTTATCAGGACCGTTGAGGCATTGTATGGAGGTTATGTGATAACTTATGGTAAAGCTTGGAGGGCTAAGCAGCGAGCGTGGAAGATGATATATGGGGACTGGGAGGATGGGTACGAGCAGCTGCCAGTACTTTTCAATGCAATCAAAGCGGTGAATCCAGGCATGCATTGTGAGTATATCCCAAAACCAAATGCATGGAAGGATGGGAGGCAGATATTCTTCCGTGCTTTCTGGTGCTTCCCTCAGTGTGTCGAGGCCTTTAGGCACTGTCGTCCCGTCTTCTCCATTGATGGTACGTTCTTGATTGGCAAATACCAGGACACACTTCTTATAGCCATATCCCGTGACGCGAATAACAAGTTGGTTCCTTTGGCATTTGCTTTGGTTGAGAAGGAGAACAATGACAGTTGGGGATGATTCTTGAGGCTAGTACGGATACATGTGGTTGGGCCTGGCAGAGAGGTTGGCGTTATATCTGATAGGCACCAGGGCATACTTAATGCCATGCGAGAGCAAATAGAGGGGTATGCAGATAGAGGGGTATGCTAAGAATGCTATTAATCGTTAGCACACTAATGCTAATGCTTCCCCTAGAGAAGCAATGCTACTGCACACTGATACAGCACTGTCGTATTAATTGTTAGCACACTTGCAAGTGTAGCATTTTATTTTAGTCGATCAGGGATGGGAATTACTTTATATGATCTCAAATTATGGAAAACATTGTTTGTGTGCAATTTGAACTCCTAGTTGAATTGGTGTTGCAATAATGTGAATTCTGGGAAAATGTCAAATTTGTCTTGATCCGGATTATTCTTTATTTTACCATTTAAGAATAACTCAACCTTCTATTTTTTTTAGTTTACTGTTTTAAATTTGCAATGTACGTGTACTATGGTAAATCCTGTCTTGGGTCTGGAAGTTGTCTTGATTTGCTATGTTCGTGACTTGTGAAGATTACTGAGGAACCGGGTGTCAGCTCGACAGGCAAGAGAGAGGAAGAAGGCTTATTTGACTGATCTGGAGGTGAAGGTGAAGGATCTGGAGAAGAAGAACTCGGAGATGGAAGAGAGGCTCTCCACCCTCCAGAATGAGAACCAGATGCTCCGACAGGTACATTTTATCTTGCGTTGGTTTGGCTATGTATTTGGCACATACAAATTTGTGTACTGTTTGATTATTTATCATCTTGTTAAATTTGTTTAGTACTTGCCATGCTTCATCGATCATGGACACAATAACGCTGTCTTTATTCTACATATACTGTTGTACCATCAGAACTGGAAACATTGTCTTATATTTGCAACATTCATTATATTGCTGCTTGAGTAGCTGTCGGTGCTCCAAAAAGATTTACTGGTTAATGGATTATATTCTATATTGCCATGGAATTTGGAGTTATATTGGGTTGCAATGTTTTTGTTTATGAAAAAATGTTGGCCAGTACCAGTAGTACTCTATTAGGGTGATGCAGGAATAAAACGAACATATTCTGATTTGGAGTTTTTCACCTTTTTGCAGATACTGAAGAACACCACTGTAAGCAGAAGAGGTTCAGGAAGCACTGCTAATGGAGAGGGCCAATTGTTCAGAATGACAGGAAAATAGTAATGCATTATGCTAAAACATATGTTTATGTGGGGTGGATTTGGTCAGTTTGCTTTGTGGCCAAAGGAGAGAACCCCAAAAACTGGGGTGAATTTGTGCAGACAGTCATATATAGTATCTCACTGTATTACTACGAAGTGCAGACGGTTCAGGGGAAAAAAGAACTTATGGAATGCATTTAACATATATCATACCATTTTGGGACATTTAACATGCTTTACATACCATCGTGTGCTGCTAGTTTTCTTAGAATGATGTCTGTGGATGAGATTGTGAATAGGAGTAATCAACATCAGTTCAAGGACTGTTGGGCAAAACTTGCAGAACAAAGCTACAGGATGTGCTTCCGTGGTTGTGTAATGATCAGTGACCGCTGATCAGCTGCATTATTAATTACATCGTGCCAGATGCTGACGAAATCGGGAGAAGCTTTAGGCGCCACCAATGGAGGCTAACATTTTTAGTGGTTCTAGTACAAATAAAGTGATCCACATAGACTAGGAAATGTTGACTACTATTCACATAATGCAAATTATCACTACATGTGGATTGCATAGAAACTTTTTGCTTTCATCATGCCACATCTTTATTTTCTCTCTCTTCTTTTTTAACATGTACCACTTTCTCTCTCTCCAAACATACTTAACTTCTGCAAGCCACAATGACAAGTACAGAGCACTTACTTTTTTATCCGATCCTACATGGCACTTGGGATTACAAGCAAAAGCATAGCGTTGGGGAAGGCCTGCGTGTGATTTTCCTTGCATGATAAAGACAAGAGGAGTGGTGCCGATTTTTTCTGTGCAGTCTGACAAAGCCGACTATGTTTTCTTTTGCCCGGTTTCTTAAGTTCATTATCTCTGAAAGTCCAAACGGTAACACTGAATGTTTTAGCAGCAAGTAATTTTCCACATGAAAGATACAGATCAAACCAAGTATTCCAGGGCTCGCCTGGCTTTTCACTTTTCAGTAAGAAATCGTCCATGTTTCTCTTTCAGTGTCCGGTATTAATGGAAAATCATTCAAGTGGGGCTCTCACCTCTCGATGACGTCTTAAAAAAAATTGTTTCTCTTTCAGTTTCTTCTCCACGCTGAGGGACTGGAGCTGACGTGATCGCTAGGTTATTGTTATATTTCACCAGATCAGCGCTAGCTCGGATAGATACTAACGCATATGGCTCCAACCGCACGTATAGTCCATCAAGTTTTTAAACACACATGAGCTCCGTGAGCATTCCTCACTCTAAGTTTTTTTTTTCCACAACAAATCAGCTTCAGCCGGCTTATCAGCCGCAGAAACCATCGGCCGATCAGTGATGACATTGCACTGCTGACTGCTGTACTTTTCAGCAAGACGAATTGGTAAGCTCGATCGTGCCGGTCTGCCCACGCAGTAACCGTCATTTTGCCTTGACATCAAGGCACGTGCACCTTCATTAAATGAATGACAATATGTTATTACAATATAGAAAACGGAAACGGTCGGTTCGGGATATTTCTACATTTTAGCAATTAAAGAGTACAAAAAATAGTTGCGAAACCAATTGAAAATGACAAATTTATTTGTTTGGCGAAATTCGGAAACGGTATCATAATATAGAAAATGAAAACAGTCGATTCAGAATATTTTTGTACCGTTTTCATCCTTAGTTGTGACATATAATCGTTGGTCACTGTGTGCGTCCCTGTCCCTACGTCCCCGTGGTGTGCAAACACTGGTGCATGAAAGGGATCAATCGATAAATAGATGAAGCAACTGTGTGGAAAAAGTTTGTTTTTTTAGAGAAGAAAAACAAGAAACGTCACCTTTTTAACGGTGTTAGAGGTTTACTCCCGCTATGAAAATTGATGGCGGAGAACACTACACATATAAGAATATAATAAGATGGGACACATCTCGTTTCCCTGTAGCAGTTGAGTTTTTAGTTTTCAGTAGCTGGAGTTTTAAATCCTTACTGTGCTTTGTATTTGTGGTCGTTTTCTTTTCCCTCGTCTAATAAAAATCCGGTAAAGCTCTTGCCGCCTTTTTAAAAAAGACCCATCATTTTTGGTTAAGTCCTGATGCCTTGGTTGTGTGTTTTATTGGAAACCCACTGGCCTAGGATAATGTTAGCCTTAGCAAGTTAGGATAACGGCCCTATTCGGCTGGTCACATTTCCTGTTGGTTTGGGTTGAAGCTGCTAGGCCTTTCGGCTGGCCTCCTCCAGCCGTTCGGCTGCACTACATGCATCAGCTGGCGCCCTCCTCACTCTCCCTCTCCCATTCCCTTGCGCGTTCCTCGGGTTCGGCCGCTCCTAGCTGCTGCTCCCATTCCCTTGCACCACCAGTTCTACATTGAGCAATGGGAAGAGATGCACGACAACGTGGACGACAACAACGAGCCGCACACGAACCGTGAGTTCAGGCGGTACCAAGCTTGGTACCAACGTGCGACACGTTGCAGGCTGAGGGTACAGTGGACAGAAGATGACTACGCCGATATCGAGTCCTCCGACGATGAAGACACGGCGTACGACCAATCTACTCGTGCAGCAAGGCAGGTGGAGGCAGGACCGATCTTGGGCAGAGTGGTAAGTTAATTGCCTTATTTTTCTACGTTAAGTTGCATACCAATACATTATGCGTTAGAGGTATCTATTTTAGTTAGCCGTAGCATCCTTATAATACGTTAGATTCTTGTACAAAAGAAAACAAAATCTGTTGCTATCTGTTCAGAAGTATTATTACTGAGAACTTTGTTGCAGGGCAATACCCTCAAATGCTCCATTAAAGACATTGAGCGCTTTCGTCCGAGAGTCAGGGACGACGACACGCGTAGATTCTTGGACGTAAGATTCAAACTATTCTTTCAAACATATTATTAATACGTTAGATTCTTTTATTTAACATAATTTTGTACAACAGAGGCTGTCACGTCGGCTACGCCGTGCGGCTGCTCGTTGTGGTTGTAGGACATAAACGATGCAAGACGTGTACGTTCCTTCCACAGGTAGAGGAGGCTTAGGTTCCTCTAGCAAAGCAGCTACAGGGGACGATGACGAGGACGAGGACGACGACGTGGACCAAAGGCACGAGGAGCTTGGCCCCTCTTAGCTCTATGATGCTCCCTCGACTCAGCCTACACAACCTCCAGGCACTAGGCGACGCCATCCACCTGACCCTTACACTCCAGGTATGAGTGCTCTCGGTTACAAGGGTAAGGATAAGACTAGGAGGCAGTGAGGGTTGTGGTAGATGTTAGTATGCACTATTATGGATTTTGTATTTACTTTTCTGTAACTATCTGGGATTGTATGGACATTGTAGACTATTTGGACTATGCAGGACATGTTATGTTGATTGTGATGTTCGTCGTGGTTGCATTGTGCTCTTTGGACGATTAAATGTTTGGATTATATAATGATGTCTCTGTTTGTAACTGTGCATGCTCCTGAAATAAGAAAAACTCTTGCGACTTTTTTTCGTGAATCATTAATCATACTACACTACTAAAAAGGCACAAATGTAGTACACAGATTAAATGTAAATTCAGTAGAACATGTATAGTCCAATCGTATCGTACAGACGCTTTGCAGATGAATCTAGGCTTTTCAAGTAACAGTGAACGAATCTAGGCTTTTCAGACAATGAAAATAGACTTTTCAGTTACAAGGACAACAGCGATTTATCATTTCACTTACATAGTACTGGCATGCAAGGAAGCACAACTCCACTCCATCTCCACCATCCATCTTATGACTGTTTGATCCAAGGGCTGAGGTGAAGAGGCACACGGATCGCTGACATATCACATTGAGAGGCCTCCATTCCTCCTCTCAACCTATAAATAACCCCTCACTCCCTCTCATTCACACACACAACAAGAAAGAAGAGCACTCCTTAGTATTTTCTTTCGTTGCAATACCAATGTCTGGAGGGTCGTCCAGAGGGATGCGGAGAGGAAAGGGGAAGGGAACTACCATTGTGTGGGAGGGTTCTCTTGGTCCCAATTTCTTTGAGGAAGCTCTTTATGAGAGGTTCCTAGTTGAGAGCAAAAGTGATTTCACCAAAGAGGCACCACTGAGAGGATACTATGAATGGAAAGAAGAGTGGCCAAAATGCATGCATGGTGAGGACTGCCTAGTGCAGATGTTTACCGAGGAAATAGATGGAGGTCGTCGTTTCTTCAAATGCCCACGAGCATGGGTAATTGCTATTACTATTTGTTTCTTCAATATGTTCCTCTTCTATACAACTTACATGACATACTTATTGTAGTCTTTCTTGGCCGAAGAAAACTGTGGGTTCACTAGGTGGATCGATCCTCGACCTATTTATCCGCATGCAGAGTACATCTACTACTTGCAGGACCATATATTCGATCTAGAAAGGGATCCTAGCAACGGTTACAAGGACGACGGACAGGACAACAACAACAATGGTGCCGATTCACGGGAGGCACTCTAGAATGATCCATATTGCACCTGCCCTAACCACAAGAACAAGGGGCCTCCCTCGTCACCCCCGCCACCACCACCACCAACAATGGGAGGCTACTGTGGAGAAGGTGCAACACAATTTGCTATGTGGCCACACTACTAGGACGACTTTATCTTATTCACATGCCATATCTATGTGTTTGTTGTTGGGTTTAATTACCTAAGGCATGTTAGGTTTAGTCGAAGGAACTCTATACCCTAGTTCGGTACATGTTCTCACATGCCATTTCATGTGTTTTGTGTGTTGAATTATATAATGCCCTACTTTGTTAGGTTTTGTTTGCAGCATGTGATCACATTTCACTACGTGCGTAATAGTAAGCTGAGTATTATGACCACAAATAATGAAAACAACCACATAATGAAAAGTCCAATACTATGCCACATTAAACAACATAATAATACTAGAAGTACGTGCCAACAGTAGACATAGGGGGCAAATGCACTTTTAAATCCTTAGTCTGAAACATACTGAGTAAGCAACTCATCATCCGAGTACCAGTCCTCTTCCACAATCTTGTTGTTGTGGCTAGGCTCACCTGCATTGCTCTAACCGGCCTGTCGCCTGTAGTAAGCGGCCTCCGCTTCATCTGCGGCCTCTGCGGCATGAGTGAAGAACGCGTCGTCATCCTCCTCTACCTATAAGCCCGCCTCTGCTAGAGCGATGAGCTCGCTTAGTCTGCCAGTGTCGTCCTCAGCCTCCTCCGCCTGCAAGCCCGCCTTTGCTAGAGCGATGAGCTCGCTCAGTCGGCAAGTATCGTCCTCAGCCTCCTCCGCCTACAAGCCCGCCTCTGCTAGAGCGATGAGCTCACTCAGTCTGCCAATGTTGTCCTCATCCTCGTCCCCCTCATCAGACAACACAATCGCCCTGTCTAGCAAACTAACGCATCTTGTTTTTGTGATGTTTAACGAATAGGTTGACGTAGTCAGGTTCATATCCCCTCTTCTGTGCAATTACTTGCCTCCCCTTCAGTTCATCCAAGAACTTAGCTTGACCATCATAACATTCTCACCTGCATTTCTTAGTGCTCTGTTCAAATGAAAAATTATATCATATATGTCTTAGCAAAAGAAACAAAATACGATTTCATGTTTACCACAAAAATAACCAACCTCATCATAGTCAACCATATGGCCGCAATAATAGCCTATTCCAAGCTCCAAAGGCACTAGATCGTAGTTGGATTTAACACCATATTCGCACTTGACTGGAGGTGCTTTGTAAATTAACCTTTCTTTCTTCTTTTCCTTTGCCTTTGGTGGCTCCGGCCATTGATTCTTAGGACCATAGAGCCACTCCTTAAAATGACACTTTGCAAATCCATACACCTAAAAGAGGCGATATTAGTACATGCACACATAGAGCTAAACATTTAAACAGATACACTTTTCACTTACTTCGTGTTTGTTCGAACACACAAACTCTAATGTATTCTCAGGGTTTATCACAGCTCGATCTCCGCATTCGCATAGAGGAGGTTCCTCGAGTCGTCTAACTACGGCTAGGTGCTTCTCCTTAGCCATCATTGGTGGGGGGTTAGGGGGGTGGAACCCACCGCTTGAAGTGCTCACATGGATGTCTCCCTCTCCACCAATCGTCGAAAATGAGGTACCTAGGGTCAAACTTCTCTGCTCCATCGATCCACTGAAATAAAAAAGCACCTCTCATAGTCCTACACAACAAGATTCCAACAAAATATTAGTACCATACTTACACAAATGAAGAAAAAAAGATAGTGGAAACAATTACTTACATTAAAATGACTGCATGTGTAGAAGCAATGCGCCGCCGTGTCTAGATGTCTCGATTGAAACACGTGGGCCAGGAAACCACAGTCATGGTTAGGGACAGGGAGGTCAGGAGGGACGGGGGCATCTTTGCTAGATGCGTCGGGGTATAATTCTCGAGGACGACCCCGTTTTCGCCAAAACTCCTCCCGATACATTTCTTGCATCTAACAAAATAGTTGTAATTTAACAAACAAAAATCAAAACATCACAAATAAATGTCAATGAGAACCATAACTACAATACAACCAATTTCATTCTAAGAACCGAAAGCAATTAACATTAAACCCTAAACCTAGGGTTTCCCATTTGATGCATAACAATCAACCCATAACATAACAACATGCGCTATGGTTACCTAGGCATAATACAAATATTAAAAATTGCATGAAACCCTAAGTAATGATGATTTTTAGGTTAAAAAATCCGACTAATATATACCGATCGATGCGAAAAAACTAGGAGGGGAGCGAGGATACCTAGCTCTCGAAGATCTACGGATCAAATCAAAGTTTCTAAGGTCCAATATGTCGATTCGTGAGGTAGGGCGAAGTGGGAAGAGAAAAAACCCGAGAGGGAGGAGAAAGAAGAGGAAGAAGGCTCGGGCAGGAAGGTTGGGGCTGAGGTTAAAACACCACCTCGGCGCCATAGATCATGGCGCCAAGCTCGGCGCCAAGATCTACAGCGCTGAGCTGCCTGCCATGTCACCGCCACGTCTACGACGAGCCCAAGATAACGCTAGCGCCGAGCAATGTAAGCCAGCAACTATGGCGCTGAGCTAAGGGTCCAGATTTTGAAATCTTACCTCCAGGGGCACATTTGTGAAAAAAATTCAAAAAAGGGGCTAAAAATAAAAAATTCGAGTGCTGGTACAGTACCTAAACCTCTGGGATCAACTGACAGAAGTAAACTTGAGGCAAGGGTGACTGATAAGCTTATTTGGTGCCGCTCTCTGAGTTGGGAGTTCAACACTTCAGCTCCAAGTTGTCCTACACAGCTCTTCATTATCTTGGATCCCTACCTTTTGAATTGAAGAGGAAGTTTAAAGTACTTCTTCCGTCCTAAAATAAATGTATATCTCGCTTCCCGAGAAGTCAAATTTTTTAAGTTTGATTAAATTTATAAAAATATACTAATATTTATGATGTATACTAACAATCGTTAGATTGAATATGAGTATACTTTTGTAATAACTTATTTGAAGATACAAATATTGATACTATTTTTTATATTCTTAGTCAAACTTAAAAAAGTTTGTCTCCTCGAAAAATGATATGCGTATTTATTTTTTAAATATATTTTAGTACTCCCTTTGTCCCAAAAAAACATCATCGCAACATTTGAAGTACGTCCAGAAAAGAATAATGTTTTAGACATAGGACCCACTTAACATTAATTTTCCGTGGCTACCCGCCCGCTCCATCCCTCCCTCGTCGTTCTCTATCTCTCCCTCCCTAGCTCCTATTTTCCTCCGCCCCCTCCTCTTCCTCTTCACCGGTGACCCCCTCTTCTCCTCCTCCGATCGCCCTCCTCTTCTCTTCCATCGGTGGGAGGCCGGCGCACACCCTCCTCTTCTTCTCCGTCAGCGTGGAGGTGACCCTGCCTGGCGAGGCTACATCGGGGCGGCGGAGATCCGGCCCCTCCCTCCTCTGCTCCTCCCATGGCCGTCAGTATGCTTGTGTGGATTCCATGAAATTAAAACCAATATCTAGAAAGTGCTTCTTATTTTATTATTAGTTTATTTTCAATTTCTCTTAATTCCAAGACACCGAACAGGGCAAAGAAATCTAGTTTAAACTCTAAAAAGTTAGGGATATACTAGAACTCAACTGTCTCTAGAAATCATTTTTCTAGAATTATTAGTTATGTTGCTTCTTACCAATGCGCCTCAGAGTGAGTTGTAACTAACTAAGTGGTTGATATTTTCCTTTTGTATTCACGTTAGCGAACATTGTAATGTATATTTGAGATCCTAAACGAACTTAAATAAAAAAGTTTGAATTGAAAAGCTTTAAATCACTTCAATTACAACTTTGGTGTAGGTCGTTCTCCCCCCCAAAGTCATTGGGAAATGTAAAAAAAATATATGAATAGCAAAATCATTAATCTTAAAACATAAATTTTGGGTCCTAAATGAATTCAAATGGCAAAGTCATCAACTATAAAGTTGCATACATCTTCCAGTACTACAACTTTGGTTTATGTCGTTTCTCCTTCCAAGGTCATTTGAAAAATTCAAAAAAAAATATGAATATCAAAATCATTAATCTAAAAACATAAATTTTGGGTCCTAAATGATTTCAAATAAAAAAGTTATCAACTAAAAAGTGCATATATCTTCCAGCACTACAACTTTGGTTTAGGTCATTTCTCCATCCGAGATACTTTGAATTTTTTTTAAAAAAAACAAATTTCAAAATCTAAAAACTTCAAACATAATTCCAGGGCACTACAAAATGTAGTCATGTACAAAGTTGTAGATCCCTTCGAGTACTGCATCTTTGGTTTTGTTTCTCCATTCGAGGACATTTAAAAAATTAACATCGAATTTCAAATTATAAAAACTTAAAACAAAAATTTCTGACCTTAAATGATTTCAAATGGAAAACTTGTCAGCTACAACATTGTAGATCTCTTTGAGTACTAAAACTTTGGTACAAAACCTTTTTGAGGTAGGCCAAATTGTTAACTGCCTTAAAAAATCCATTTCTGAGTTGGCTAGAATTTCCAACCACCTCTAGAAATGCCTCCATTTCTAGGAGCGTATGGAAAGTCTAGGTGCCTCTAAAAATTACATTTTTTGAGGCGGTTTGGTTTGCCAACCAACCTCTAAAAATAGGAAGCATTTCTAGAGGTGGCTTAAAAGCTTAGCTACCTCTAAAATCGATTTATAGTGGCAAACCATTTTTAGAGGCGGATTTTGATAGAGCCGCCTCTACACAAAAAAAAGAAGGAGCCTCTAAAAAATGGTTTATATGTAGTAGTGATACAAGCTATTAGGAATTACTTTACACGTTCCACGATGTTTATCCAGTTCTCATGGCTAAGAAGCAAGATTCTTGGTTAATATTTGATGTATTTTGCATCATATTTGTTTTTTACACAAAAATATATAGATTTTTGGTTCTTCATCTATGTTAGAAGAATAAGAAATAATTTAATTTCATAAAAAACTTTAAGTTTTGTGTCACCTTGGTAAGCATACTGAATAAATATTATGAAGTAGAGGTACTAGTTTAGACTTAATAAAGTTCTTTGAAATATTGGAGCAACCGATCAAGGAATCTCATGAGCAATTTTATTTTTCCCAATACATCGAGAGATCTTGGATCTTTACATCGAGAGCATTTGGTTTATAATTTGTACTCCCTCTATTCGAAAAGGTAAGTCGTTTTGGTTTTCTAGATTTATACTTTTTACTTATATGTAGACATAGTGTGTCGACAGAAGATGCTCAGCAGTCCACCGAGGGGCATCCCGCGATGGTAGATTTGTCGGTGGGGGTGCGTGTAATCAGGAACCGGATGGTGACACAAGGCGCAGAGACAGCGATTTAAACAGGTTCGGGCCGTCTAATCGACGTAATACCCTACGTCCTGTGTCTTTGGTGTATTATATTGATCTGTATCGTATGGAGATCTGTCCACTAGGGGACCCCTGCCTCTCCTTATATACTCTGGAGGGGCAGGGCTACAAGGAAAGTAGCCTATTTGGTACTATACAATATCTTGCGGTGCACATCGAGCAGCGCCGTGCACGCCTTGATCTTGTGGGCTGGGCCACCTCTGATGGTGCGGCCCATGTCTTGTCTTGAGGATACCGGGGGCCATACCCCCACAGCTAGTCCCCGAGCCTGACAGTAGGTGATGTAGTCACATGGTGC
The DNA here is from genome assembly GCA_904845875.1 of Miscanthus lutarioriparius. Lineage (NCBI taxonomy): Eukaryota > Viridiplantae > Streptophyta > Magnoliopsida > Poales > Poaceae > Miscanthus > Miscanthus lutarioriparius. The sequence continues at coordinate 23,996,184 of CAJGYO010000008.1, forward strand.
CAGGGTCAGAAAAGTAGAAGACCAGCCGAGCAGGCAGTCAGTCCCCGGGCGTAGCCTCGAGATGAGAAAAGCGCACATTCACCGCAAGGTAAAGTGTGTCCACTTAGTTCTCGAGCCTGCTGGAAGATGAAGAATGAATCTTGTAGCAGGGTCAAAGAAAAAGAAGTCTGAAAGCTTGCCGACGTCGTCTAACATGCGCGTAACAAGACCCCAGACGTGTTGCCCAAGATCAGCATCCTGATCTGAACAGCATGGAGCAGCTTGATAGTGCACCAATGAGACATAGCAAGATCCGACCACCAAGGGCGATGTCCGAACGCCGAAGAGCGAGGAGTCCGCGGCATCGCTGGCGATGTCCGAGCTCCGAGGAGCGAGGAGTCCCCAACGTCGCTGGCGATGTCCGAGCGCCGAGGAGCGAGGAGTCTCCGGCGTCGCTGGCGATGTCTGAGCACCGAGGAGCGAGGAGTTCCCGGCGTCGCTGGCGATGTCCGAGCACCGAGGACCGAGGAGTCCCCGGTGTCGCTGGCAATGTCCGAGCATCGAGGAGCGAGGAGTCCCCGGTGTCGCTGGTGAAGTCCGAACACCGAGGACCGAGGAGTCCTCGGCATAGGCGGTGATGTCCGAGCACCGAGGAGTCCTGGCGTAGCTAGCGATGTCCGAGCAACGAGGAGTTCCCCGCGTAGGCGGCGATGTCCGAGGAGCGAGAGTCCACCGAGGAGCGAGAGTCCTCGGCGTCGCTAGCGATGTCCGAGCACCGAGGAGCGAGGAGCGAGGAGTCCCCGGTGTTGCTGGCGATGTCCGAGCGCCGAAGAGCGAGAGTCCCCAGCGATGCTGGTGATGTCCGAGCACCGAGGAGCGAGGAGTCCCCGGCATCGCAGGCGATGTCCGAGTACCGAGGAGTCCCCGGTGTTGCTGGCGATGTCCGAGCGCCGAAGAGCGAGAGTCCCCGACGACGCTGGCGATGTCCGAGCACCGAGGACCGAGGAGTCCCTGGCGTTGCTGGCGATGTCCGAGTACCGAGGAGTCCCTGGCGTTGCTGGCGATGTCCGAGTGTCGAAGAGCGAGAGTCCCCAGCGACGCTGGCGATGTCCGAGCACCGAGGAGCGAGGAGTCCCCGGCATCGCAGGCGATGTTCGAGTACCGAGGAGTCCCCGACGTATCTGGCGACGTCCGTGTGGTGAAGTGTGTCCACTTAGTCCTCGGGCACGAAGAATTCAAGCGCCGAGGAGTAACCGATGTAACTGACGATGAAGCACGAGCGACGAACAGTCTGGTCAACTGGTCGGCGGCGAAGTGAGCATTGAGTAGAAGCGACCGGCAAACAGTCCGATCAACTGCTCGGCGACGAAGTCGATGAACCTAGCGGTCCGACCAGTTGATCGGTGGAGAAGTCCGAGCACCAGGTGATCCGATCACCTGGACGATGATCCTGCAATATAAACATGTAGAACGGGTAGTATATGATGTAAAAATATATGAACTCCGGAGAAAAAATAACGTATGTAGTTTGGTGATCAGTTGGAGCGAAGATATATTTATATTCAATAAAAACCGCCCAACCAGTTAGTGTGTAGCTGAGTCTCCAGCCCTAGCTAGCCCATAGTCCATAACATCGAGCGCAGAGCCTGTGCACGTGTAGGAGGAACAGGCATCACCAAGGAGCCGCTGCCGACCACCCATAACGCAGAGAGCAGACACTCGTGCACGTGTAGGGAGGAGCCAGAGACAGGGCCGTCTCTGGAGGCGTCCGAGCGTGAACATGACTGTTCGGAGGTTCAGAAAATTGTTTGGAGAGCAAATATAGAGAAAATAATTTGGAGAAACATTATGGCGATATACGAAGATTGGAGAATATTTAGAAGAATATTAAAGCGTGACTTAGCTTTAGACAGAAAGTCTGGTTGGCGACGTATGGCGTTATCTGGTTGGCGTTGACGACGAGCACCTGACGGGCGGTGAGTTGTTGGTGAAGGCGACCTCGGAGGTGGTTCCGAGATCGGATCTGGTTTGCTGGAGACGTGAAGTCCCGTCGCAGGCTGCTGGAAAGTCGTCGTTGCCGTGATGTCGAACCCGTCAGGTTGCTGAAGGACGCCGCCGCAGGAAGTCAGGTTGCCACGAGCCCGCGATGGTAGATTTGTCTGTGGGGGTGCGCGTAATCAGGAACCGGATGGTGACACAAGGCGCAGAGACAGCGATTTAGACAGGTTCGGGCCGTCTAATCGACGTAATACCCTACGTCCTGTGTTTTTGGTGTATTATATTGATCTGTATCGTATGGAGATCTGTCCACTAGGGGACCCCTGCCTCTCCTTATATACTCTGGAGGGGCAGGGTTATAAGGAAAGTAGCCTATTTGGTACTATACAATATCTTGCGGTGCACGTCGAGCAGCGCCGTGCACGTCTTGATCTTGTGGGCTGGGTCACCTCTGATGGTGCGGCCCATGTCTTGTCTTGAGGATACCGGGGGCCATACCCCCACATAGTGTATATCTAGGTGTATAGTAAAAGCTATATATCTAGAAAAGCCAAAACGACTTACAATTTAGAACGGAAAGACCACTAAGTATGAATATTTATATACAGCCCACTTTATTTAGTCTACAAATACATATTACATACCTACTCGAATATGAAGCTGCAGTATGTGCAAACAAACCAAAGTGGGCCTTTTATTTTGATGGTATATAACTAACTCCCACCAAGAGTATGCCTTATCATCTTTTTCAAATTATAGTTTATTTTAGTGTTGTCGTACATCTCTGATTTTGATCAAGTTTATGAAAAAGCTATCAATATTTACAACATCAAATTAGTTGTCAATGAAAATATGTCTTGGTAGTGTATTTATTTGAACATGTAAATATTACTATAGCTCTCTAAAAACTCAGTCAAAGATAGAAAAAAAGAGAACAATGCTAAAGAAACTATGATTTGCCTCGGAGTCGGAGAGAGTACATATGCAAGAATTGCACTTCAAAAATGTATTTTGATTGACTCGTGACTAGGTGGCAATTCAAAGTCTACCCAGGTAAACTCTCGATCACGCACTGAATGATGAATGTGATATATGGCCACATAACTACCACAGCACTCACAGTCCAGAGTCCAACTGTATGGCGATCGTACTACCCGGCGCCGGCGGGCGGGCGACGACCGTAACATCTGATGGGACAGTGGAATTATGGCGGGTTAGAATCTTTGCTTGCGACGGCTTTATACAGTATCTGCGCATGCACGAAACCGTATCTATAGCTTTTAAATACGAGTAGTAGTTCCGGTAACCCAGAATATAATCCCGACACTAAACACCACGCAGACAAGCTGATTGGCTTAATGATGAGCACGAGTAGAGTAATGGTTTGCGCCATGGCGTTCGCTCTGGCGTGCTTGGCGTTGCCGGCCATGCCACCTGCATCCGCAAATGACGGAGGGATACTGTATGTCCCGTCCGCTGCCACCATAGCTAGTCACTGCCCCTCCAGCTGCGGGGACATCAACATCTCCTACCCCTTCGGCATAGGGGCCGGCTGCTTCCGACAAGGCTTCCAGTTCGAGCTTACTTGCAACCACACCACTCAACCTCCAAAGTTGTTTCTGGGTAACAGCACAATTCAGATTACTGACATTTATGGTTCCTCGGTATACATCCCAACTATGTTCTTCAACAGTAGCTTGGAAGAATCTGGTACGAACACCCACAATATATCTTGGAATGCCCCCGCCAAGGGTATTACTATCCCCCGTTATATGACTTTCTTCTTCCTTGGCTGCGATTTTGATGTTGACTTGTTTGACTCTGTGAGGAACCCTATCGGCACCTGCATGAGCAGGTGCCACGGCAAGGTATTGCCGAATCAAGGGCCTTGCTTTGGGGTTGGTTGCTGTTCCATCATTCTACTAAACGACATCTCAGGCTTTCAGGGAGCAATTGTTCGGGCTGGTAATATGGCAGCACAGTCAGATCCTCGGCACCCTGGCATCATGGCTTTCATATCAGCAGGAGGTTACATCTCCAATGCGACTGATCTTTTCTCAAGTTGGACAAATGCAAGCAAGATTTATCACACTGCACTTGAGGTTGCCATCATGGACCAACCAAGCTGCGAAAGCGCGCAGATGAACAACGCAAGTTATGCTTGTGCCACTGACAGCTATTGCCAAAATGAGTCATATGGAGGGTACAGCTGCTACTGCTACAATGATAATAATATTTATTACACAGCCAATGCTTACCTTTCCGAAGGATGCATGCAACAATTGTATTTAGGTGCTCCCTGCTTGCTTTTCTCTAAAAAAAAGAAAATATTTAACATTTTATCTTCTTGTTCTTACTCTTATCAATCTATTGTTATGAAACAGATTACAACCCCAAGCCCATTCCCTTCCCTTTCGGGCTTGAAGAAGATTGTTCATGCCGCAGTGAAAACAGTGATTGCAAAAACGTGATCCATGGGAAAACATTTATGGGATATCGTTGCAAGTGTTCTACTGGCTACACAGGAAATCCATACATACAGGACGGCTGCACAGGTACATACCTTTCCTCCTTCACTATGTGCTACAACATAACATAGTTCACACCCAAAAATGGAAAGAAAATTAACAAATTCACATACTCTAAAAAATTTGTAATTTGTAGTTAAATCCGACTAGGCAGATTTAGACAGAAGATTCCTTTTCATCGGCTTGGTATGCAAGTATGCAACCCCAGATTATGATGATCAACATATATAAATAACGAGAATTGACTGTCTACAGATATTGATGAATGCTCACTGCCAAACTACTGCAACGGTACATGTGAAAACCTTCCTGGAAGCTATATGTGCACACCGTGCTCTCATACCCAAGAATTTGATTTCATCAAGCGGCGTTGTGTTACATCAGCTAAGCAACGAAATCTTCTTTTAGGTAAGCCATAGCATACAAACTCCCTTGAAATTATAATTTGTAAACGTTAACATGATTTCATAACAACAACAAATGCATATAGGTATTGCAATTGGAACTGCAGTTGGTTGTGGCCTTGGCTCCATATTTATTGGATTGGGTGTAATTCTACTTGCCAATAAGTGGAAGAAAGGCATCCAAAAGAGACTTCGGCGAGCATACTTCAAGAAAAATCAAGGTTTGCTATTGGAGCAACTGATCTCAGATGAAAGCGCTGCAAGCAAAACAAAGATATTCTCATTGGAGGAACTAGAGGAGGCGACTAACAACTTTGATGCTACTCGTGTTCTTGGTTGTGGAGGACATGGAACAGTTTATAAAGGGATTCTATCAGACCAACGTGTGGTGGCCATAAAAAAATCCAAAATAGTGGAGCAAACAGAGATAGACCAATTTATCAATGAAGTTGTCATTTTGTCCCAAATCATCCATCGTAATGTGGTGAAACTGTTTGGTTGCTGCCTAGAAGATGAAGTTCCCATGCTTGTCTATGAGTTCATTTCAAATGGCACTCTGTATGAACTTCTTCACACGGATACTACAGTAAAATGCTTGCTTTCATGGGATGATCGCCTGAGGATTGCAATGGAAGCATCCGGGGCTCTGGCTTATCTACACTCAGCAGCTACAATACCAATTTTTCACAGAGATGTCAAGTCTTCAAATATACTCTTGGATGACAACTTCACCACAAAGGTTTCAGATTTTGGTGCTTCAAGATCTCTTTCACTTGATGAGACCCATGTGGTGACAATTGTTCAGGGAACATTTGGTTACTTGGATCCAGAGTATTATCATACCGGTCAACTAACGGAGAAGAGTGATGTATACAGTTTTGGAGTAATACTTGTGGAACTCTTGACAAGAAAGAAGCCAATTTTTATTAATGATTTAGGTGCAAAGCAAAGTTTGTCCCATTTCTTCATTGAAGGACTTCACCAAGGGTCTCTTATTGAAATAATGGATACTCAAGTTGTGGAAGAAGCAGACCAGGAAGAGATTAGTGAAATTGCCTCACTTGCAGAAGCATGCTTAAGGGTAAAAGGAGGAGAGCGACCGTCTATGAAAGAATTGGAGATGAGGTTGCAATTCTTAAGAACAATGAGGCTGAGAAAAAGACATCATTTACCCGAAAAAGATGGAGATATTGAGCCTTTGCTATGTGGAAAATCTAAGAAGTCACTTAAACATATCGATCTTATTAATGCTGCACATATACCACCTCAAGAGACCTCGAGATGCTACAGTTTGGAACAAGAATTTGTATCTTCGTTTAGGCGACGCTAACTGCATTAGGGTAAGATTATAGAAGTTGCATTTAATTTCATATATTTGGATGAGATTGTATCACACAGATTCATGTTCTGTGTAATATGCACAATGTATTGTAGACCAGATGGCTTGTATCCTTCTATATGATGGCTTGTATCTTCTGTAGATGCATATAGGGTATAGCATCAGGTCCCTGTATTAAAGATAAGGTTCTATAAGAACATAGTTGTGGTTGTCGACAAGTCTATTGATAATTTGATATCAGTTGCCAATGGCTCAATCAGTGGTTGTCGACACATTGCTGCACTTTTTGTCATAATCAGACTAATGTGAATTGACACTCATATATGAGAACAGAAAGATATGGCAAACTCACTCTTCCCTTCAATGTCCTTGCATGACAGTACCAACTTCGTTGTCCTTTCATGACATTATCAATAGCACGGCCATCACGTGTATTCAACACAGAACTTCAAAGTCGCATTTGCAGATATGAAAGTATGTACAAGTCTACCCTACAGATGCAACTGATCTGCATATGGAAAATCTAAATTACTAGCTTGTCGCATTTTAGACTTTTAAAACTTCTGCAAGTGTGAGCGCGCGTGGATCATCAGTACCTATATTTTGAATATTTTGTACCAACTATTATTATTACATACATGAAGCAATACATTCCACTGAAAATGACCATGGCGCAAGGGAGTCTACCAATTCAAGGAGACAACAGTAGCCAAGGCCACGGGGGACGCCTCAAACGGGTGCTCATGCTGGGAGCCATGGAGGGGAGAGGAGGAGATCCCAAGCCCGAGGGGAGCAGTGGAGCAGGCCCCGCTCAGGCTGTTCCGCTTGCTCTACTGACGGGCGACTACCGACCCAGAGGTGACCTATCAACAACAAAGTGCGGCACTCAGCAGCGTCGGCGGCGAGGAGTCAAGGACGGAGTAAGTAGCATTGACTGACGGCTTGACGCAGGAATTGTTGGGCCTCAAAGGATTTTCTTCGGTGGGCTAGGGCGGTGCTTGCGTAAATATGGCCAAGAACCGCTGTCAGCAGCTTGGGTCAAGGACGACTTTTAACACGGCAAGCATCCAGGTAGCCAGCATGGTCACCGCGCTTGGGCCTCATCCTCACGTCACCAGACAATCCTACTACCAATTCAGTGTTGTTGGTGCTTTGCCTTGATTTGCTAGCAGGGTTTTCCTTAAGTCACAGGATCACCTAACATGATCCGATCCAAGTTATGGCTCTGACCACACTGCGGTGCTTGCAAGCGTGACCCTAGTAATTGGGCCGTGGTATAGTGTAACCAAATGTTTAAAGCACTACTCTGCAAATCCAATGCTAAGCACAGGCACATTTCAGTTGTCAGAGAATATGAAGTTATGAACTTTGTTCTAAATTCAGATTTCAGAGTCATGAGTGCGTCATGGTTGGTTCCCGCTCTCAGTTTAGGCATCCTTTTCATAAACTGATCCTCTCAGTCCATATGGATTAGAGTGAAAAATGTACTAATTTTCTACCTTGAATTGAAGGCCATTGATATGTTTTCAGACAAAGTGGAAGCCACTAGAGAGTCATGCCTAACGTAATGACCCACAAAATTCTGAGAAGCAATGGGCCACTTAGTCGTGATACTTTGGTTTTGTCGTTTTCCATACATACAAACGATCACGATGAACTAGTGGGCTCTAATGGTGGTAGATGTTTCAAGCGACAGACTTGACTCGACTAAGAGCATCTCTATTAGCCTCTCATTAATAATCTATCTATACTCCAATATATAAATACTAAGGTAACATAATATACTTTTTACGAATATAGATAGTACATATGTGTACATAACAGCTGAAAAATGATGGTTCAGGTGGGCCATTATTCGGCTGCCTTCGACTCTGTAGATGATGAGATTCCAACCCTGTCGAGTTAGGATGGATGCTCTCCGAGTAGTGGACATTTTGTTGGTTTTTAATTCTGGTATTAGAAAACTTTCAACCACCTTCGAAATTACTGGAATTAAGCCAAAGTTTCACCATTTTAGAGAGTTAGACATGAAGTACGGTTTTTTCCTAGAAATTTCTAGATCTAAATAAAATATTAGCACAGTTTAAGACCACATGTATTGAGTAAAAGAATATGCAATATAAGACATAGAAAATATGAGTCTACAGTTGTATTGCATGTATAATATGAAATGTTAGAATTTTTATTAGCCACCATCGGAATTCATGAAATTTTGCCAAAAGTTGGAACCCTGGTTCATGGCGTTTAAGTGTTGAAACACGGAGATGCGTATTTGTATGTGGTCCAACCTATAGATGGCCAATGGGCCGAGCCGGCACGGCATGGGCCCATGCCAGGCACGGCCCGATGGGAGTCGGGCCGGCACGGCACGTCGTGCCTCCCGGGCCGTGTCGAGGCGGGCTTCGTGCCTGACCTACAGCCCAGGCACGGCCTGCTGGGCCATTTTTCGGGCCAGGCCGGCTCGCGAAGCACGACGAAAACAGCAGGTCATGCCGACCCGCGGCCCACAGAATGCCAACGCCCAACAGAGGGGAAGCAGACGCTCGAGGCAGCCACCGGTGCGCTCGAATCCGGCTGCGTGTGGTGCGGCTGTACGATGGGGCGTGGCGCCGGCCGCCGGCGCGCTCGAGGCCGACCACGCGGGGGCGTCGAGGAGGAGGGCGGCCGCCGGCGCGCTCGAGGCCGGTGCTGGGGGCGTGAAGGAGGCGGCCGGTGATGCGGGAGACGCGGAGGTGGTGGTCGCCGACGAGAGCACGGAGGAGGTGCGGGACGGGGGAGGAGCGAGACGAGCGAGAGCACCAAGGGCTCATGGCTATCGTGCAGCGCGGGGAGGGAAGAGAAGGGAGCACGCGGTTCCAGCTGCCACACGCCCATACCTGGCCGGCGAACGAAGAGAAGGAGCAAGGGAGAAGAGTGATGCTGCGAGTGGGGAGCGGGGAGGGAGGGGAGCTGGGTGCGTCGCGAATCGCAATTCGTGAGTGCGGCTGTGTGGGTGCGTCCTCGGCGCCGGCGCAGAGGTGAGAGGAGGAGCGAGCACTGCAGCTTGGGGAGGCTGGGAGGGGGATGCGCGGGGGATGGGAAGGGTGTTAGGGTTCAGGGGGTTGGGGTAGGCCGGCTACGGGAGCAGGCCGACACTAACGGTCGGGGCTCTTAATAGGTCGGCTGGCCGGGCCGCCACCGGGCCGTGCGCTGTGGAGCGGGTCGTGCCGTGTCGGCCCACGTGCCTGGAGTATGGCCCAGGCACGGCCTGCTCCTCGGGCCGTGCCAGCCCAGGCCCGCTCGCCACCGGGCCAGACCAAAAAAATGGGCCTGGTGCTGGGCCAATGGGCTCGGGCTGCATGGCCATATATAGTCCAACCCAGTTAATCACTGTGTGATATCCGGACCATGGCCTTTCTCAACCGTGTATCCTTTTCGGCTTTGCCTATGTATACACACCGCTGTAGTGACAGCTGCCTAAAAACTAGAGATGGAACGTATCGAATACACATATGAAATTGATATATGAATGTTACTACTCTCTCCATCCTGGTAATTAAGGTCGTTCTGAACAGGATTTAGCATATCAAGAAGTAATTAATTAGGTTGCATGTTTCCCTGTTTTTCCATATTAAATAGGGTTGCGGGTATCGCAACAAAGTTTACAACCTGAGTGGTTAGCGCATCGAGACCGAAGGCTACCGAAGGGTCGTGGTTAATGGGGGAGGCGTGCGCGTACAGTAAACCAGGAGTTGAGGGGCATTAGCGTCCAAAACATGTTTTGTTAGATGTGGACACGCATACGTGTGACCGTCGGCGTGCCGCGTGAGCCTAAAAAATACGGAGGACTTTCGTCAAAAAAAAAACTGGTGCACGCGCCTCCGTATCTTTCCCAGATTCGGAAAAGCAGCAACCGCTGGGCCACATCTGGGTACCAGTTCGAAACACACCGACACCGTGCCCGTGGCCTTTCGTCCAATCGTGCGCGGGCGCAGACGGCTTCGCACATGCAATTGTCCAAGTTCTTTTCACGGTTGGTTCTTTTGACGTAGGTACTGGTGGTTGGCTAACGTGTCACCGATCAAGTTTGCCCCTGAACCCTCCCTCAAAATCGTGATTACTCGTGACCATGAATGGTGAAGTGCGCCAGCAGCACACGAACAAGATGTTGTTGATGGACGCCGCGAACTGGACCCACTCGGGCCCTGGCAGGTACCGTTGACAGCGCACGCGTGCGTGCTGAGCCCTGCGATGTTCCGCTGCGCGGTGGCCACGTATTTCGATCTCGCGAGGCTGCGGAGCTTCGTGGTTTGATCTGCGGCAAGATCGGCACGGAGAAGACTGGGAGGTTGTTCTGGGCTGCAGATGAAGAGCCGAAGGGGTTGGGGTCCAGCTCGTACTCAAGGTCTGTGTACCACCACACCTTCATGTAGTAGCTCGCGCCAGGGTACATCGGGCTTGACATAGAACGCGTCGACGTCGGTGACGGTGAGCATGTGGTTGGCAATAGAGAAGAAGAGCTCATCGTTCGGTGTGGCGTTGATCGGCCGTGGCGTTCATGAGCCGAGGCAAGAATTTCTCGTCGGGCTTTATGTACAAACAAAATTTATGACTCCGTGCGACACACGGGCACATACATATAGTTCTCGTATGGATTCGCATCTAAGTACCCATTTAACTTTGTTATATGTAAATATCCATGTAATGAATTTTAGAAATAAATGATGTAATGAGATATCAAAATATAATAAGTATACTAGACTTTTTGGGGCTCATATTCATCTAAAAACTATCAAAGTGGCCGTTTTAGTTAAACTTTATATTTTGAATTCAGTTTCACCTCGTATTAGTCCTTGAACTTTATATTTTGAATTCAATTTTACCTGTGAATAGCAAAGTGCATTTTAATCCTTCAACTATTTCTTTGCTCATTGTCATTACTTGCCCTACATGGAACGTCGTGATGTCGCGCCTGTTAGCTCTAGGACCACTCACGATTTAAGATAAATGGTCACCGTTAGGTCCTAGTGCCCCTGACATTGTCCCTAGCTATCGAATTGGACATCACACATTCGATATTTATATCCATATAATTCAAAATAAATATAAATATAGATCCAAATATCCTTGAATATGAATGATTGGATCGTTCGGATCCATATCTAGTTTGGATATCATATATTCATAGATCCGTATCTAGTTTGGATATCATATATTCATATTGTTCAACTATAATATTTTTTTTCATTCCAATAATTAATTATAATTTCTAGCTTATAGATAAAAACATATTATTTTTTATCATAATTGGTTATTAGTTGAGCCTCATGCTAGGAATAGCTAAGAAAAAGTTGTAGTTTGTTGTTGTTCTAATTTACCCGCGTTTTCTTAAATTACTCCCTCTATTTTAAACTATAATTCATTCTATCTCTTTTTAGTGTATATCTAGGTATATCGCAATAGTAATATGTCTATAAAAATCAGAATGATTTATAATTTAGAATGGAGGGAGTACTAAATAGTGTTTATAGCAGCTATAATTATTCCACAAAAATAATGTATAGTAAGATATATATATAAATGACACTATTACAAGATAACATTCCAAATAACATTAGAATTATTAAGATAAAATTTTCTATTTGACACTAAAAAAATTTATGCTCTCTTATTTAATAACCAAACTTGAAATCTTTCTTATTTGTCTACCCTTTCAATTTTCCTTACCTATCTGATACTTCCATCGGTTTCAAGGTGTAATGATGAAAGGTCCTAATGGCTAGAGTGGGGTGAATTGCCTATAAAAATTTCTATAACAACACTTAACAAGGTGGTTAGACAATTATGAAGCGGAGCGAGTGTTGCGCTAGCCTACTAAAAAATGCAAGCCATCTACCATAATTCTAGTTACTATAGTCTCTAATTCACACAAAGGGCTAAGTCACTACTAATAAGTTAGTGAGCTCTCAAAGAATAACTAAAGAGCCTCACTAACCACTACACAAACAAGAAAGGTAGCTCTCAAAACTAACTACATTAAAGAGCTTAGCTACACTAGAGAATGTAAATACAAGTGAGGGTAGTGAAGAGATACCGACGTGGCAAGCGATGATCAATCAATCACAAGAAAACCAATGAAATTCTCGGGACAAGATGACACAATGATTTATCCCCGAGCTTCACTTGCTTGCCGGTAAACTACGTCCTCGTTGTAGCGATTCACCCACTTGGAGGTTCACGCGCTAATAGGCATCACATGCCTAACCCGCAATCGGGTGCCGCACAACCAACACAAGATAGGGATCCACAGGCTACAAGCAATCCACAAAAGTACCTTTTGGCTCTTCGTCGGGGAAAGGTCAAGAACCCCTCATAATCACTACAATCGAAGCCGGAGACAATCACCTTCCTCCACTCGACGATCCTCGCTGCACCAAGCCGTCTAGGTGGCGGCAACCACCAAGAGAAACAAGCGAAATCAGCAGAGAAACACAATCACTAAGTGCCTCTAGATGCAATCACTCAAGCAATGCACTTGGATTCACTCCCAATCTCACAAAGATGATGAATCAATGATGGAGATGAGTGGGAGGGCTTTGGCCAAGCTCACAAGGTTGCTATGTCAATATAAATGTCCAAGAGAGTGAGCTAGAGCTGGCCATGGGGCTTAAATAGAAGCCCCCACGAAATAGAGACATTGGGCTCTCACTGCAGCCCAACTCGGGGCGACCGGACGCACCGATCAGGTATGATCGGACGCACGCCTCAGCGTCTGGTCAACCATCGCCATCCACGTGTCACCTCTGTTCAACCACACGTGTACGATTCCAACGGTCAAATTCAAACCCTTGCGTGTTAATTTAAGACCAGACTCGCGGCAACACGACCTGATGCGCCAACGCGGCATCCGATCGCTCCTGCGCCTGAGCCAGCCACGCAGTGACCGGACACGCTGTTCCTCGCGGCTTCTCAATGTTAGGTCACTTCCAGTAAGCATCCAGAGGTGAAATTTCGCGACCGGACGCGTTAGATCACACGTGACCGGATGCATCGGTGAGTTAGGTCAACTCTGCCTCTCTCTGTTGCTTGCATCAGCGTACGTCATACACGACAGGACGCACCTCCATCGCATCAGGTCACTACTTTCACCAGCGTCCGGTCAGGGACTGACGCCACGCTCTTCACTGCACCGATGACCGGACGTGCCGATCCCCAAGTCCGGTCACTGCGTGACCTGCGTCCGGTCAGAGGAAAACATCTCCTCCACTTCACCAACTTCTCCACCCTTGAACAAATATGCCGACCACCAAGTGTATCACCTTGTACACATGTGTTAGCATTTTTTCACAAACAATTTCAAGGGTGTTAGCACTCTACTGGATCTAAATGCATATGCAATGAGTTAGAGCATCTAGTGGCACTTTGATAACCGCATTTCGATATGAGTTTCGCTCTTCTTAATAGTACGACTATCTATTCTAAATGTGATCACACCCACTAGGTGTCTTGATCACCAAAACAAAATGGCCCTATCAAATTCACCTTTGCCTTGAGCCCATTTTGTTTTTCTCTTTCTTCCTTTTCAAGTCGAGCACTTGATCACCATGGCCATCACTACCATCAACAAGATCTTCATTTGCTCCACCGCTTGGAATAGTGCTACCTATCTCATGATCACTTAGAGCAAATAGGTTAGCACATAGGGTTTCATCAATTCACCAAAACCAAACTAGAGCTTTCAAACGGTGTTAAAATCCAATGTAAAAGACCGTTTTGCCCCTGCTGCCTCATGTGCCGCCATAGCCTCCTCACCGGTGGTGTGGTTGGAAGCCGACGCGACGTGTGGGCCGGGTGCGCAGGGGAAGCCGGCATCCGGTTGCACGGGGCATGGGTCGGCGGCCGGGGAAAGGGCATACAGGCAAGACCGGGCATGCGTGGGCGGCGGCCTAGGCACGAGCAATCTTCGGCGCCGCATGGGGACGTAGGTGGCGGCAGCTCCGGGGCATGAGGAGGCTGTGGCGGCGCGTGAGGAGGCAGGGCGTGGGCGGTAGCAGGCCGTGGCAGTGCGTGGGGGCCATGATAGCGTGGGTGGCAGTGGCGACAGCTAACCACGGCGAGAGAGACGGCAATGGGGACGGCCAGTCACGGCGAGAAGAAAGGGAGAGAGAGGAAGAAGAAAGAGAAAGAGGGCAAAAACATCATTTCACAGCTGTTCTCTCACCTCCTAAGCCAGAAATAAATATTTTAATACGTTTGGTGTCCTTCAGCAAATATGGCACAAACTAGAGTGTTTGCCAGCAAATCAATCTTTTTCGGTGTCCGCTGGCAAAGCGACCTCACTTCCAGTGTCCGCTAGCAATTTTTGCCATGTTTTTTTTCTTAATTTAAGTATGCTAGAGATAAGTTCTTTGAGAATAATTATATAATTGAATGCATATTTATACCCATTACTCATCATATATATGCTTAAATTTAATGTGATTATCATATGCCGCTATTGGAACTTAGCATCCGCAATAGTGCCTCCTATCTCGACACCAATTCACTACCAACTCGCTCGCGCTATACACTTTTTAGTACCTTGTAGTTCAAAGACTACAATGACTATTCTGCCTATATACGACCAAAACAACGCTTGACCTAGTATTAAGGTTTCGTATTTCTTAAGTTGCTGATTCCCACTTTCACATGCAAGACTGGTGAACAAGATAAGGAGATCTCACTTCTTTTCTTGTTTGGCTAAAAATAACCATGCATATATGCAAGATCTAAAGAGACTCGCATACACGTATTAACTTTGCAGGTTAGCTTCTCAAAGAAGATAGATAGCGTGAGGAATTGATTTCAGTTCTCTCTTTTTTTTTCAAAAAAGAAAAAAGATACATAGCATGAGATGCAGACCAGACGTGTAATCCTTAATCATCCAGCATGACAGTGTTGCCAAATGAACGCACTTGGCGAGCCGTTAACTCGTTTATTTGGTGTTGCCATGGCCCATTAGCAATGAGCTTTGGGAGCTAGCTAGTGAGCAACGCACATGGCGAGTCGTTTTTGGTCCCAGCGACGACTGAATTATAGCTTGATAGGTATGCATTTAATAGAAATGAAGAACTCGTAGATTTGTTTTTCAACTCTAGAGTAAACTAAAATTCGAATTTAATCAAAATCTTTGACCGGTATAGTATTGTTTCGGACCTCACCAAAATAGATAAATTTCACAGAAATTCGATCATTTCGGGCCTGAACCCTGGTAAACTCTCAATCACGCACTGTGATATGCCTCATAACTACCAGACCACACACAGTCATATAGACGCTAGCCAAAGCGACCGCGCGTGAAGTACCTGGCAGGCGACGACCATAACATCTGCTGGGACAGGAGTATTATGGCGTTGGCGTGTTAATTTGCTCCTGACAGGAGTATCTACGCGTGCACGAAACTGTATCGATGGCCTTTAAATATGCGTAGTCCCGTAACCCAGAACCCCGACACTAATAACACCACGAAGACAAACTGATTGGCTTAATGATGAGCTCAAGTAGAGTAATGGTTTGTGCCATGGCGTTCGCTCTGGCGAGCTTGGCGGCCATGCCGGCTCAGGGTGTGCCGGCTGCATCTGCAGCGTCGGGTGACGACGGAGGGATACTGCATATCCCGTCCGCTGCCTCCTTAGCTCATCACTGCCCCTCCAGCTGTGGGAACGTCGACATCACCTACCCCTTCGGCGTAGGAGCCGGCTGCTTCCGACAAGGCTTCGAGCTTACCTGCAACTACACCACTCAACCTCCAAAGCTATTTCTGGGCAACAGCACAACTCAGGTTAATCACATTTATGGTACCAGTACCACAATTTACACCCATGCTGTGTTCTTCAACAATACTCCTAACTTGGACGAATCTAGTATGAACACCTACAATATATCTTGGGATGCACCCACTAAGGGGATTACTATCTACAGTTATGACATTTTCTTCTTCCTTGGCTGCGATTTCGATGTTGAATTGTTCGATTATGTAAGGAACCCAATCGGCTCCTGCATGATCAGGTGCCACGGCAAGGTATTGCCCAATCAAGGGCCTTGCAATGGGTTAACTTGACCTCAGGCTTTCAGGGAACAATAGTTCGGACTGGCAATATGTCAGCACAGTCAGATCCTCTGCACCCTGGCATTATGGGCTCGTTCGGCTGGTTGAAAAACCAGCCGGATTTCACTGTGCGCGGATGAAAAACACTGTTCACTCTCTCACAAGTTCCTCCAGATTCCTCCAAATTCCTCACAGCGAACAGGACCTATGGCTTTCATGTCAAAAGATACATGCAAGATGCGACTGTTCTTTTCTCAAGTTGGACAAATGCAAGCAAGATTTCTGATGCTGAACTTGAGGTTGCCATCATGGACCAACCAAGCTGCGAAAGTGCGCAAATGAACAACACAAGTTGTGCCTGTGCCACGGGCAGCTCTCGTGAAAATGGGTTTTATGGAGGTTACAGCTGCTACTGCTACAACAATAATAATTATAATTATAATTATAATTATAATGCTTACCTTTCTGAAGGATGCATGCAAGGTTCTCCCTGCTTGCTTTATGTAAAAAAATTGAAATATTAATGTTTTATCTTATGTCCTAACTCTATCAATCTACTATTATGAAGCAGATTACAACCCCAAGCCTAAAGAACACTGCCAGAGGTCATGTGGGAACATTTCCATTCCCTTCCCTTTCGGGCTCGAGGAAGATTGTTTCGGAAACCAAAGGTTCCGACTTAACTGTACCACCACAAATGAGACGCTTTTTAGCACAACATCAGCTTGTTATGATGGTTAGCAACGTGCTAAACAATGCCTCTTAACTACCAGACCACACACAGTCATATAGACGCTAGCCAAAGCGACCGGGCGTGAAGTACCTGGCAGGCGACGACCATAACATCTGCTGGGACAGGAGTATTATGGCGTTGGCGTGTTAATTTGCTCCTGACAGGAGTATCTACGCGTGCACGAAACTGTATCGATGCCTTTAAATATGCGTAGTCCCGTAACCCAGAACCCCGACACTAATAACACCACGAAGACAAACTGATTGGCTTAATGATGAGCTCAAGTAGAGTAATGGTTTGTGCCATGGCGTTCGCTCTGGCGTGCTTGGCGGCCATGCCGGCTGCATCTGCAGCGTCGGGTGACGACGGAGGGATACTGTATATCCCGTCCGCTGCCTCCTTACCTCATCACTGCCCCTCCAGCTGTGGGAACGTCGACATCACCTACCCCTTCGGCATAGGAGCCGGCTGCTTCCGACAAGGCCTCGAGCTTACCTGCAACTACACCACTCAACCTCCAAAGTTATTTCTGGGCAACAGCACAACTCAGGTTAATCACATTTATGGTACCAGTACCACAATTTACGGACAATTTACAGTACCAGTATCATTTCAATCATCTTGTTCTTACTCCTTGTCAATTTATTATGGTGCAGATTACAACCCAAAGCCTAAAGAGCATTGCCTGAGGTCATGTGGAAACATGACCATTCCCTTCCCTTTCGGCCTCGAAGAAGATTGTTATGGAAACAAAAGGTTCAAGCTTAATTGTACAGCAGGTAACACTACACTTTTCAGCTCAGGAAGTGCACAATATCACGTGATTAATGTGTCGTAGAAGATGGGACTCTGATTGTCAGCAACACACTAAACAACAATGCAAGCTCCATGAAAGAAATGGTAATAGTTAATACCAACGAGCAAGGAGATACTGACTTCGAGGGCCCTGTCGAAGATCAATTTGATTTTTCTATGGAATATGACATTGTTATAAGATGGGCAATAACCAATTCAACTTGTCAGCAAGCTAAGCAGAATAATAGCAACTATGCATGCCGTAGCACAAACAGTTCTTGTCTACACGTAACCCATGGGGGCATATTTATGGGGTATCGTTGCAATTGTTCTTCCGGCTTCCAAGGAAATCCGTACATACAGGGCGGCTGCAAAAGTACATCTCTCTCATCGATCAGTAGTTCAGTACGTCTACAGAGCATTACATCACTCATACCCAAAATGGAATGCATATTAGTCGGATCAATGCTCTAACAGAACTGTAATTCGAAGTTCAATCGGATCAAATTATATAAACATTGGATTTGTTTTCAGCATAGTATAATACAAGAATATATGATACTCTCACAATTCCAAATTACAAGACATTATGGTTTTTTTTAGATACATAGCTTTTGCTATGCACTTACTTATACACTAATGTCTAGATACACGATAAAATCAATGTATCTAGAAAAGCTAAAACATCTTATAATTTGGAACGGGGAAAGTATATTTGTAACGGTCAATATAAATATTGAATAACAAATTAGATGTCTACAGATATTGATGAATGCTCGCTACCAAACTACTGCAATGGTACATGTGAAAATATCCCTAGAAGCTATAAATGCACGCCATGCCCTCACAGTAAAGAATTTGATTCTATTAAGGGGCAGTGTGTCATATCGACTAAGCAATGGAACCTTCTTTTGGGTAAGTCATAGCAAACAAAATCCCCTTGCAATTACATTTTGTAACATTAACATGGTCTTATAACCACAGCAAATGCATATAGGTTGCAATTGGAATTGGTTGTGGCCTTGGCTCCATATTTATTGCATTGGGTGCAATTCTACATGTCAATAAGTGGAAGAAAGGCATCCAAAAGAGAATCCGACGAGCATACTTCAAGAAAAATCAAGGTTTGCTATTGAAGCAACTGATCTTAGATGAAAGTGCTACAAGCAAAACAAAGATATTCTCATTGGAGGAACTAGAGGAGGCGACTAACAACTTTGATGCTACGCGTGTTCTTGGTCGTGGAGGACATGGAACAGTTTATAAAGGGATTCTATCAGACCAACGTGTGGTGACTATAAAAAATCCAAAATAGTGGAGCAAATAGAGATAGACAAATTTATCAATGAGGTTGTCATTTTGTCTCAAATCAGTCATCGCAATGTGGTGAAACTGTTTGATTGCTGCCTAGAAGATGTGGTGCCCTTGCTTGTATATGAATTCATTTCAAATGGAACTCTGTATGAACTTCTTCACACTAATACTACATTAAAAATGTTTGCTTTCATGGGATGATCGCATTAGGATTGCAACAGAAGCAGCAGGGGCTCTTGCTTATCTACACTCAGCAGCTACAATACTAATTTTCCACAGAGATGTCAAGTCTTCAAATATACTATTGGATGACAACTTCACCACAAAGGTTTCAGATTTTGGTGCTTCAAGATCTCTTTCACTTGATGAGACCCATGTGGTGACAATTGTTCAAGGAACATTCGGTTACTTGGATCCACAGTATTATCATACCGGTCAACTAACGGAGAAGAGTGATGTATACAGTTTTGGAGTAATACTTGTGGAACTCTTGACAAGAAAGAAGCCAATTTTTATTGATGATTTAGGTGCAAAGCAAAGCTTGTCCCATTTCTTCATTGAAGGACTTCACCAAGGGTCTCTTATTGAAATAATGGATACTCAAGTTGTGGAAGAAGCAGACCAGGAAGAGATTAGTGAAATTGCCTTACTTACATAAGCATGCTTAAGGGTCAAAGGAGGAGAGCGACCAACTATGAAATAAGTAGAAATGAGGTTACAATTCCTAAGAACAAAGAGGCTATGAAAAAGACAACATTTACTTGAACAAGAAGGAGATATTGAGCCTTTGTTATGAGCAGAAGCTAAGAATTCACTCGAACATATCAACCTTGTTAATGCTACCCATATAACACCTCAAGAGACCTCTAAGTGCTACAGTTTGGAGCAAGAATGTGTCTTCGTTTAGGCCACGCTAACTACATTTGTGCTAGATAATAAAGGGCTTTGCTTAGATACTGATTTATCTGAGATATAATATATTGTGAGCGCGCGTGGGACTAGTACCTATCTTCATAATATTTTGTACCAACTATCGGTAATGCATGAAGCAATACATTTCATTGACAAATGACCATGGCGCAAATGACCATGGCGCAAGGGAGCCTATCAATTGAAGGAGACGACAGTAGCCAAGGCCCAAGGCCACGGGGGACGCATCAACCAGCTGTTCGTGCTGGGAGCGTCGGAGGAAAGAGGCGGAGGGCCTGTTCCGCTTGGTAGAGCCTCTACCGATTACGGCGACCTATGGACAGCGAAGTGCGGTGCTCGGTAGAGTCGCGGCGAGGAGTCGAGGTGCCCGAGGACGGAGTAGGCATTGGCGCAGAAATTGGGCCTGAAAGGATTTTCCTTATGGGACTGGGCGATGCTTTCGTAACTATGGCCCAAGAACTGCTGTCGGCAGCGTGGGACAAGGACTTTTAACACGCCAAGCATCCATCCAGCCAGCAGCATGCTCAGCGCGCTGGGGCCTCATGTCCGGACAATCCTTACTCCCAATTCAGTGCTGTTAGTTCTTTGCCTTGACCATTTGGCAGCAGCTTCGGCCAAGGACGACGAGGAGCCTAGATGCAAGCCAATGCTAAGTGAGATACTTATTACTTCATGGTACGAGCATGAAGCAGCAAGGACACAGGCTTAGCTGTCTGTGTTCGACTGCTCGTCCGGCCCCCGTTGCGCCTGCAGCCAGCGCATGTACGCCGGATGAGTTTAACACAAATCTTCTAATAGTGTTGATTTGCTTCCCTGAGCTTTTTGCTGAATTTAAAAAGCACTATCAAATTCGAATACCGGACAACGCACTCCTTTTAACTTTCAAAACCTGAAATTCGGAGATGACCTCGTCCCTCTCGCAGCTGGTCTCCAAGAGTCAAGTGCATGCACTCCAAGCAGAACACGCAATCGGCTGCACAAGGCCTTGCAAGCGGGACGGTGGATTTCAGAGATCATTTGTGGTGTCTCAGTCCAGGCGCTGGTACAGTACCTAAACCTCTGGGATCGACTGACAGAAGTAAACTTGAGGAAAGGGTGACTGATAAGCTCATTTGGTGCCGCTCTCTGAGTTGGTAGTTCAACACTTCAGCTCCAAGTTGTCCTGCACAGCTCTTCATTATCTTGGATCCCTACCTTTTGAATTGAAGAGGAAGTTTAAAGTACTTCTTCCGTCCTAAAATAAATGTATATGTCGCTTCCCGAGAAGTTAAAATTTTTAAGTTTGATTAAATTTATAAAAATATACTAATATTTAGGATGTATACTAACAATCGTTAGATTGAATTATGAGTATACTTTTATAATAGGTTATTTGAAGATACAAATATTGATACTATTTTCTATATTCTTAGTCAAACTTAAAAAAGTTTGTCTCCTCGAAAAATGATATGCGTATTTATTTTTTAAATATATTTTAGACATAGGTCCAGAAAAACATCATCGCAGCATTTGAAGTTCGTCCAGAAAAGAATAATGTTTTAGACATATGTCACACTTAACATTAATTTTCCGTGGCTACCCACCCGCCCCATCCCTCCCTCGTCGTTCTCTGTCTCTCCCTCGCTAGCTCCTATTTTCCTCCGCCCCCTCCTCTTCCTCTTCACCGGTGACCCCCTCTTCTTCTCCTCCGCCGGTCGCCCTCCTCTTCTCTTCCATCGGTGGGAGGCCGGCGCACACCCTCCTCTTCTTCTCCGTCAGCGTGGAGGTGACACTGCCTGGTGAGGCTACATCGGGGCGGCGGAGATCCGGCCCCTCCCTCCTCTGCTCCTCCCATGGCCGTCAGTAGCCTCTCCTCTCTCACCGTTGGAGAGAAGGCTCGGACGGAGAGGGCACTGAGTCGCTAGATCTGGCGTGGGCTACGGCCTCCCTTTGCAGTGCTCAACAAGGAATGGACCAGTAGCGAGGCGAGGCGAGGCTTGGCGGCCACCGGCCACCGTGTGGATCTGAAAATTTGAATGTGAACGGGAGAAGATAACATGACAAAGACATTGTGGGGCTATTTTGGTCTTTTTTTCCTTGCTTATTGGTTGTCGTGCTCATTCTAGAATGACAATAATTCTGAGATGGTACTTCTGAGATGGACGGAGTACGTTCTAGAGAGTCAAGTAGACAAAAGCTTCTGTTGCCCAGCATACTGTTCCATACACCATACTATAGTCGGTCCTCGCAATTGCTAGCTGTAGAAAGAGTAAACGCCACTATCACATCAGCCTTGCTGTAAGGATTGAGAAATGTATGGACAGACTAAATGCTGACTTAGTTTCGGTCATTTCAGCTGCTGCTAATACAGAGACGGTAACTCGTGAGAAGACTCAAAACTCCATCGACCATGTAAGTGGTTCTAACCCCCCTGTGCATGAAAGAATGTGCGAGTAGGAGTAATTTTAAGTTAATGTGTCTAAAGTTTAATTAAATATATAGATAAAAATATTAATGTTTATGGCATTAGATAAATATAGTATAAAAATATATTTTATGACAAATCAAATGATATGTATTTAATATTATATTAATATTTTTATTTATAGTTAGTTAAATTTAAATTTTTTAACTTGGTATTATACTAGAATTGCATTCTTTTTTGGACAGTGGGAGTATATAGTTAGTCCGCTATATTAGTAAAGTGGGGAAACATTAGCAAAAATAAGACAGGGATTTCATCTATTGCTTCTAATTTTAGCGTCCGCTTTTTCATTATGCTTGTTTGGATTCCATGAAATTAAAACCAATATCTAGAAAGTGCTTCTTATTTTATTATTAGATTATTTTCAATTTCTCTTAATTCCAAGACACCAAACATGGCAAAGAAATCTAGTTTAAACTCTAAAAAGTTAGGGATATACTAGAACTCAACTGTCTCTAGAAATCATTTTTCCAGAATTATTAGTTATGTTGCTTCTTACCAATGCGCCTCAGAGTGACTTGTAACTAACTAAGTGGTTGATATTTTCCTTTTGTATTCACTTTAGCGAACATTGTAATGCATATTTGAGATCCTAAACAAAGTTAAATAAAAAAAGTTTGAATTCAAAAGCTTTAAATCACTTCAATTACAACTTTGGTGTAGGTCGTTTCTCCCTCTGAAGCCATTGGGAAATGTAAAAAAAATATATGAATAGCAAAATCATTAATCTTAAAACATAAATTTTGGGTCCTAAATGAATTCAAATGACAAAGTCATCAACTATAAAGTTGCATACATCTTCCAGTACTACAACTTTGGTTTATGTCATTTCTCCTTCCAAGGTCATTTGTAAAATTAAAAAAAATATGAATATCAAAATCATTAATCTTAAAACATAAATTTTGGGTCCTAAATGATTTCAAATAAAAAAGTCATCAACTAAAAAGTGCATATATCTTCCAGCACTACAACTTTGGTTTAGGTCGTTTCTCCATCCGAGATACTTTGAAATTAAAAAAAAAAATTCAAAATCTAAAAACTTCAAACATAATTCCTAGGCACTACAAAATGTAGTCATGTACAAAGTTGTAGATCCCTTCGAGTACTGCAACTTTGGTTTTCTTTCTCCATTTGAGGACATTTAAAAAATTAATATCGAATTTCAAATTATAAAAACATAAAACAAAATTTTCTAGCCTTAAATGATTTCAAATGGAAAAATCGTCAGCTACAACATTGTAGATCTCTTTGAGTACTAAAACTTTGGTACAAGACCTTTTTGAGGCAGGCCAAATTGTCAACTGCCTCTAAAAAATCCATTTCTGAGTTGGCTAGAATTCCCAACCACCTCTAGAAATACCTCCATTTCTAGGAGCGTATGGAAAGTCTAGGTGCCTCTAAAAATTGCATTTTTGGAGGCGGTTTGGTTTGCCAACCAACCTCTGAAAATAGGAAGCATTTCTTGAGGTGGCTCAAAAGCCTAGCGACCTCTAAAATTGATTTATAGTGGCAAACCATTTTTAGAAGCGGATTTTGATAGAGCCGCCTCTACACAAAAAAGAAGGTGCCTCTAAAAAATGGTTTATATGTAGTAGTGATACAAGCTATTAGGAATTACTTTACATGCTCCACAATGTTTATCCGGTTCTCATGGCTAAGAAGCAAGATTCTTGATTAATATTTGATGTATTTTGCATCATATTTGTTTTTTACACAAAAATATATAGATTTATGGTACTTCATCTATGTCATAAGAATAAGAAATAATTTAATTTCATAAAAAACTTTAAGTTTTGTGTCACCCTGGTAAGCATACTGAATAAATATTATGAAGTAGAGGTACTAGTTTAGACTTAATAAAGTTCTTTAAAATATTGGAGCAACCGATCAGGGAATCTCATGAGCAATTTTATTTTTCCCAATACATCGAGAGATCTTGGATCTTTACATCGAGAGCATTTGGTTTATAATTTGTACTCCCTCTATTCTAAATTGTAAGTCGTTTCACTACTACAGAAACAAGCTGTACTCCTGGTTGGAAAACCCCTTCAGTCCCGGTTTCCTAACCGGGAGCACGAATCCGGGACTAAAGGGCCCCTCCTTTAGTCTCGGTTTCTCGCCCGGGACTAAAGGTCGGTTAGTAATACCAACCGGGGCTAAAGAGGCCTCCCGGCCTGGCCCTTTAGTCCCGGTTGGTATTACCAACCGGGACTAAAGGTTTTCTTTTTTTCTTTTTTTTGTTTCTATTTGCAATTGATGATTCATTTTGGTTTTTGAATATGTTTTCGAATACGCATTCTACGCTGCTAATAATATACGTATTCTACACGCTTATAATGTTCAAACATTTTGTACAAACTAAAGTATAAAACTAACGTATACATTACATGCATATACATATATTGTACATTATTTTATGTACATATAATATGTATATATATATTACAAATAAAGCTTGCATTATATATTCTATCATATCCTTGGGATAACAAATTCACTCCATCTGGTTTGGCTTCCATGTGTCGTTCATGTCATTGTAGAACTCGTCGACAGGGTTTAAGACCTGGTCATTAAGAAATCCTGCTATGATCTCTTGAATTGCTTTCAGTTGGTCACATCGTATGACTTTTTCCTTCAACCATAGAGTCTTCAATAAAAGTTACAGAAAAAGTATTAATATATATATATGTGTTGGTCACGTGATTACTTATATATATATGAGCAATAAAAGAAATTATGAATATATGAATATATTTATATAACGTACTTCGAGGATCTCTTCAGGAGTTCTTTTTTAGTACATCATGATGAACTCGTAAACATAGTATCCGCAGTAGTTGGTCCCCTGTTCTTGCCTCAGAACCCACTTTTACGAGAAAAAAGATCCGGTGAATTGAAAGCATGCATGGTGTTAATTGAATTATATATATATATATATAAATGTAGCTAGTACTTACTTTGTGTGCGATTACATGCAGTGGCGCTTTGTAATGTTTCATGTGGTGTTCCTCAATGAAACTTTTCCAAACAATGCATCCAATAAAATAAAAAATTAATTTGGCCTTTAATAATTGTTGCAGTTAAGAGATCAGGGTATATATACTTGTTAGAAAGACCAAATTACCCTCGGATAATATCTATCATATCTTGTTACTCTGTTTGCTCTTTTCTTAATGAGTCTAAGATGCTCAACCGACTATTGGCCATATCGATGACCATCAATATCCAGTGATTGTTGCATATGTTTTTATACACAAATATGATCGACATTAACTAGAGTCAACATATATATATATATATATATATGGGAGATAGCTTAGCTAGTAAGCAAATAATTGAACAAATGTCCATATGATCGACATTAATTATTTAACACTCACTTGAAGTTGTAGGAGAAGAGTATGTCATTGTTTTGTTGGTTCACTAAGAACCTCATGAGATTTTTCTCGAGTTCAGCTTTCCATTCAGGCAGGGGATTTGGGTGTTTGAATAAGACATTTGGATCAATGAAACCAACATCACTATCCTTTCTCTTTCTGAGTTCTATCATCTCATATCTGCATATATAAAAATATAGTGTGAGGATATATAATTTATATATATACATGTAGATTTATATATACATACTTTAATAGTAGAAAATAATCACACTTACAGACAATAGCAGCTAATAAGACTTTTGTCGAGAGTCCAGTGGCATAGTTAGTGTAATTCTAAAAACTCGACATACATAACGTCATCGCCACGGAAGTAATGTTGGTTTCTAACTCTGACAGAAACAAAGGTCTCTCCCCGTTCACACGCCGTCATGTACCACTTGTTTAGCAGGTACATTTGTGTACTCAGTTTACCTAAGGCCTTAGGGTTGTATAGACTCTTTCTATGTTCAAATTTCTTCCAATGATCCACTTTCGGAGCAGATGATCCTTCAACGAGCACTTGGACAAGGTCCAAACCAGTATCCTCGTAAAACCGAACCAGGTCCTCAAAATTGACGTCCAGTAAGTTTAAGTTTGAACCATATTCATTACGAATGACAAGAGAGGGGACTGATTTTTGCGATTGTTGTCTGAGTTGTGCAATACCTTTCCCTGCTCTAGTCTTTTCTGCGCCACCTCAAATGACTTGGTGAGAGAGCGGTCGTAGTCCGATTTTGGCAGGGTCTTTTGAGATTCCAGCTTTTTTTGGCCCACCTTCTTTCTTAGAAGATATGGAGGTAGGTAGAAGTACGGTTTCTCTGGGTTCTCTCTCGCTTCTCGTTGCTTTCTTACTTTTTTGAAGAAACTGTTCACATCTTTTTGTACTGCAGCATTTAATTCCTTTTCACTTTTCTCGTAAGACAGTTTTTGGGGAATAACTGGATTAGAGGAGACTCTCTTCTTTGCCGGCTGATGGGCCAACGGCTTCGTTTGCGGGGCGGACCTCTTAGGAGCTGGCTACTTCTTGGTCATCAAGGGAGGCGGGGCAGCTGTTGGAGACCTCCTTGGAGGTGGCGGTAGTGGCGGCGTTGCATAATCATTGCCCGGAGCACTATGATGATCTGGAGATTGAATAATTGGACTTAGGTTGGCGGAGGCCCTGCTGTGTGAGTACAAAAAAGTATAATTAGGTATAAGAAATTATTATTATTAATCATGCATGTCAATAGAAAATTAGTGAAAAAATTATTTCGTTCACTTTTGTCCGCACCTATTGTCTGGCACTTGAGGAAGCGGCGGTGGACTAGAGACCCCGGGAATAATGATGTAGCACTTGCGCCATAGTATGAATGTCTTCTCTGCTTCTCCTAGAGTATATATAACAATATAAATTTAAAACTCTCTAATATGTATAACAAATATATATATATATATAACAATATAAATTTATAACTCTAATATATATGTATAACAAATTTAGTTATATAACAATATAAATTTATAACTCTCTAATATAGATGTATAACAAATTTATATATATAAAAATATAAATTTATAACTCTCTAATATATATATATAACAAATTTATATATATAACAGTACAAATTTATATATATATAACAAATTTATATATATCAATACACACTACGTTGGGGCCGACGGCGTTGGTGGCACGTGGGGCGGCCGGCGTTGGGGTTCTAATCGAGGTCGTGCACCTCCCGCGCATGCTCGCGGAGGAGGCGCACGGGGTTCTGCGGCGGCAGGAGCCGCGGGGCGTCGAAGAGGCGCACGGAGCTGTCCCTGGAGGCGGCGGCACAGAGGGACTCGTGGGACTCGGACCACGAGGAGTCGAAGAGCGCGTCGAAGGTCGGGAAGGAGAAGATCGGCACCGGGTCCGGCGGCAGCAAGGTCAAGGACAATGAGGTGGCCACGGGCGACGGTGACGAGGGCGGCGGTGGCGGCAGTGGCGATGGGCGACGAAGACGAAGAGTGAGGAGGAAGAAGAAACGACTGCCTTATATAGGGGAGGGACCTTTAGTCTCGGCTCCTGTAAACGCCCAGGACGAAAAGACCTTTAGTCCTGGCTAGTAATACCAGCCGGGACTAAAGGTTACCTTTAGTCCTGGCTATTTAGTCCCGGCTGGTATTACGAGCCGGGTCTAAAGGTGTATTTTGGCGGGCCGCAAAAAATGCAGCCCACCTTTAGTCCCGGGTGGTAGATCTACGTGGGACTAAAGTTGGGCTGCAGTTTTACTTCCCGCCCGTTTCAAGCTCCATTTGTTTTTTTATATATTTCTTTCTATAAAATGTTAAAGTCTTGTTTTCACATCATTTTAATGTAAATCTTTTCATTTTTTCATCACTCATTGTCCAAAAGCGACATGGAAATCCCACCATCAAACACAAATTTCATCTGAACATAGAAAAAAAAGGAAACACCTAATAAACATCTCTGAATTCATAATTATTACATAATACCTCTAATACACACTATTAAACATCACTATATACATCAAGCGGGCACAGTAGTGAACTTCTTCTTAACGTATATCTCTTGGTTATGATCGCGCCGTAACCATGGAGTGTCCTCATCATTTAGCTCTATGCTTACGTCTTTGTTCACTTTGAAGGGTGGAATTCGGTCATCCTTTTCATAATCTTCTGATATGTCTGACTTGTCTTCAATTTCGATGATGTTTCTTTTCCCTGAAAGAACTATGTGGCACTTTGGCTCATTGATTGGGTCGTTGTTGTTTTTTCCTCTCTTCAGTTTTGTAGACATGTCCTTGCCATAGAACACCTAATTCACATCCTTGGCAAGGACGGACGGTTCGTCTTTGTACCCAATATTGTTGAGGTCCACGGTTGTCATTCCATACTGGTTGTCGACTGCTACCCTGCCTCCAGTCGCCTTTACCCATTGGCACTTAAACAAAGGTACCTTAAAAGTAGGTGCATAGTTTAGTTCCCATATCTCCTCTATGCGGCCATAATATGTTTGCTTATTTCCATTAGGGTCGGTGGCATCTATGCGGACACCACTGTTTTGGTTGGTGCTCCTTTTATCTTAGAATACTGTGTAAAATGTATTCCCATTTATCTCGTACCCTTTGTATGTGAGGATATGCCACGATGGCTGCCTAGCCAACAAATATAGTTGCTCATCAATACTCTCATCACCCTAACATTCTTTTCACAACCAGTCGTTGAAAGTTTCCATGTGCTGACGCGTAATCCAAGCTTCAGACTTCCCTGGAAACTCGGATCAGAGCAACTCTTTATGTGTCTTGATATACGGATCCACCAAGGAGGAGTTTTGCAAAACTGTGTAGTGTGCTTTATTAAAATAATTGTCCTGCGTACCAATATATGGTTTCTTCCCTAGTGTCCCCTTTCCACTTAGTCTGCCCTCGTGTCGCGATTCAGGAACACCAATCGGGTCAAGGTCGGGAATAAAGTCAACACAAAACTCAATGACCTCCTCTGTTCCATAGCTCTTAGTGATGCTTCCTTCTGGCCGAGCATGGTTGTGAACAAATTTCTTTCAGACTCCCATGAATCTCTCAAAGGGGAACATGTTGTGCAGGAACACAGGACCGAGAATGCTAATCTCCTTGACCAGGTGAATTAGGAGGTGTGTCATGATATTAAAGAAGGGAGGAGGGAACACCAACTCAAAGCTGTTAAGATATTGAACCACATCATTCTGTAGTTTAGCTAGATCCATTGGATCGATTGCCTTCTGAGAAATTGCATTGAGGAATGCACATAGCTTCACGGTGGCTAGACGTACATTTGGAGGTAAAATTCCTCTTAATGCAACTAGAAGCAATTGCGTCATGAGCACATGGCAGTCATGGGACTTTAAGTTTAGGAATTTCTTCTCTGGCACATTTATTATACCCTTTATATTCGAGGAGAATCCAGATGGTACCTTGATGCTTGCTAGGCATTCAAACATGCTTTCCTTCTCTTCTTTGCTAAGAGTGTAGCTGGCAGGACTTAAGTAATGGCGTCCATCATCTGTCTTTTCTGGTGGTCTGCCTTACCTTTAAAATGCTTGCCTTTCTTTCTTAGGGGGTGATTCGCAGGAAGAAATCAACGATGGCCAAGGTACACGACCTTTCGACATTTTTTCAAGAATATACCTTTAATGTCACCGAAACAGTGTGTGCATGCATTGTATCCCTTGTTTGATTGTCCTGAATGATTACTTAGAGCAGGCCAATCATTGATTGTTACGAACAACAATGCTCGTAGGTCAAAGTGCTCCTGTTTGTGCTCATCCCACACACATACACCTGGTCTGTTCCACAAAAGTAGAAGTTCTTCAACTAGTGGCCTCAGGTACACATCGATGTCGTTGTCAGGTTTCCTTGGGCCTTGGATGAACACTGGCATCATAATAAACTTATGCTTCATGCATAACTAGGGAGGAAGGTTGTAGATACATAGAGTAACAAGCCAAGTGCTATGACTACTGCTCTGCTCCCTGAAAGGATTCATACCATCTGTACTTAAAGCAAACCTTAAGTTTCTTGCATCATTTGCAAACTCCGGGAATTCTCTATCGATTGCTCTCCACTGGGACCCATCAGCAGGGTGTCTCAACATATTGTCTACCTTACGGTCTTCTTTGTGCCATTGCAAAAACTTTGCATGATCTTTGTTTCTAAACAGACGTTTCAAGCGTGGTATTATAGGAGCATACCACATAATCTTGGCAGGGATTTTCTTCGTGGGACGTTCGCCCTCAACATCACTAGGGTCATCTCGCCTGATCTTATACCGCGATGCATGACATACCGGGCATGCATCTAACTTCTCGTACTCCTCGCCACAATAGAGGATGCAGTCATTAGGACATGCATGTATCTTCTGGATTTCTAATCCCAAAGGGCAGACTACCTATTTTGCTTCGTACGTAGTGGCGGGCAATTCGTTATCCTTTGGAAGCATCTTCTTTTGGATTTTTAGTAACTCCCCAAATCCCTTGTCACATACACCATTCTTTGCCTTCCATTGCAGCAATTCCAGTGTGGTACCCAACTTTTTCTGCCCCGCATCACAAGTTGGGTATAGCAATTTCTTGTGATCCTCTAGCATACGCTCGAACTTGATCTTCTCTTTTTCACTTTTGCATTCTCTTTGTGCGTCACGAATGGCCTGACCAAGATCATTAGTGGGCTCATCTTCTACCCCTACCTCTTCTTCAGCTTCCCCCATTGCAGTATCATTAAAGGAACCATATTCAGCAATAATGTCATCATCGTCCCATTGTTCTTCTTCACCTTCTTCCATTACAACTCTGGTTTCTCCGTGTTTCGTCCAACAAATATAGTTTGGCATGAAACCCGACTTCAACAAGTATGAATGAAGACTCCTTGAGCTAGCATATTCCTTCAAATTCTTATATATGGCACATGGGCAGCACATGAAACCATCGTGTTTGTTTGGCTCGGCCACACGTAAGAAAGAATGCATGCCCTCAATGAACTCTTGGGAGCGACGATCAGCATTGTACATCCAATGCCAGCTCATCTGCATTACATGACATACATACCATATTAAAACCTAGAACATAATTAGTTAATTATACGACATGCATGCCACCACATAAGGTATTAATTTATGAAAGTCTCGCTACAATGCAGACAATCTCAACTACCACTAAAAAACTAAAGCTAAAATGCACTTCAGCGGCATAAGGATTTCGCGACCAATCCTAACTAAAATAGACAGATCATGCGTTTGTTCAACATCTATGGGCTTCTTCCGTAGGATCACTGCCTCATCAGCCGCCATAGCTGTCTGTGCAAGAGAGTTTTGCACGTGTTCAACATACTCTTCCTCCCAGTACCAGCCTGAACATCCAGTGCCATCCCACTGAAATTAAAACAAAAAATTAGAACTTTAATCACAATCATCATGAAAATAAGTATAAATTAACCATAATCATCAAATGCGACAAAATAACTCACATTGCGATCCAGACACTTGTAGAAGATACGGCCCTTGTTGGGACACTCCTTCCTCACCCGGTACTCCATCACAATCTTCTCCTCACACTTGCCGCATGCAATGAGAGGGAGGTCCGGCCTCAGTCGCTTTGGAACCCGATGAGAGGCCGAGAACCCGGAAGCAGTTGCCATCTACTCTCTATACTCATTTTTAATATAATATAATTTTCTCATTTTATAAACAAATAAAATTAAAAAAACTCTAAAATTCTCTATATCTCTAAACCATGAAGTGTGCTATGCATGCTAGAAATGAAAGCTGAATACTAGTTTTGAATAACTACTTTAACCTTCCTTCATCCAAATATGCAAACTTTAAAGTGATTTTGAGCTTAAATGGCTTACAAATAAAAAAAATCCACCATAAAAAACCACATATATCTAGTCCACAAAATGAAATATGCTACTGATGAAACATGAGAGTATAAAGTTGGTAACCTTTAGAACCGAAGAATCGATGGAGGAATCGAAGAAATCTTGTGATTACCGGCGATGAGGAAGAAGAGAGGCCGGCGATGAAGCAAGAACACTGAGCTCGAAGTGGCTCGGACTCGGGGAGGAAGAAGGGGTATATAGGAGGGGACCTTTAGTCCCGGTTGGAGACAGCAACTGGGACTAAAGGTCCCTTTCTAATACCGGACAGAGTCTCTAGCCGGGAGTAGACTTTTACTCCCGGTTGGAGAGACCAACCGGGAGTAAAAGTTAACCTTTAGTCCCGGTTGGTAGCTCCAACCGGGACTAAAGGTCCCCTGCAGCAAAAGCCTGCTGCAGTAGCCGTTGGGTAGGGACCTTTAGTCCCGGTTGGAGCTACCAACCGGGACTAAAGGTTTCTCTAGTCACGGACGCGAAAAATACCAGGACTAAAGCCAAATTTCGAAGTGGATCAAAAGTCGTTTCTCTACTAGTGTTTTGGTTTTCTAGATTTATACTTTTTACTTATATGTAGACATAGTGTATATCTAGGTGTATAGTAAAAGCTATATATCTAGAAAAGCCGAAACGACTTATAATTTAGAACGGAAAGACCACTAAGTATGAATATTTATATACAACCCACTTTTTTAGTCTACAAATACATATTACATACCTACTCGAATATGAAGCTGCAGTATGTGCAAACAAACCAAAGTGGGCCTTTTATTTTGATGGTATATAACTAACTCCCACCAAGAGTATGCCTTATCATCTTTTTCAAATTATAGTTTATTTTGGTGTTGTCGTACATCTCTGATTTTGATCAAGTTTATGAAAAAGCTATCAATATTTACAACATCAAATTAGTTGTCAATGAAAATATGTCTTGGTAGTGTATTTATTTGAACATGTAAATATTACTATAGCTCTCTAAAAACTCTGTCAAAGATAGAAAAAAAAAGAACAAAGCTAAAGAAACTATGATTTGCCTCGGAGTCGGAGAGAGTACATATGCAAGAATTGCACTTCAAAAATGTATTTTGATTGACTCGTGACTAAGTGGCAATTCAAAGTCCA
This sequence comes from Miscanthus lutarioriparius, assembly GCA_904845875.1. NCBI lineage: Eukaryota > Viridiplantae > Streptophyta > Magnoliopsida > Poales > Poaceae > Miscanthus > Miscanthus lutarioriparius. The sequence continues at coordinate 24,029,664 of CAJGYO010000008.1, forward strand.
TACAGTAAACTCTCAATCACGCATGAATGAATGATGAATGTGATATATGGCCATATAACTACCACGGCACTCACAGTCCGAGTCCACCCCTAGCGATCGACGACCTTGGCCGCCGTGGCGGCGGCGGTATAATTAACGTAACATCTCGATGGGGATGGTGGAATTATGGCGGGTTAGAATCTTTGCTTTCATGACGCTTTTATACAAAGATGTCTGCGCTTGCACGAAACCGTATCTATAGCTTTTAAATATGAGCAGTAGTTCCGGTAACCCAGAATATAATCCCGACACTAAACACCACGCAGACAAGCTGATTGGCTTAATGATGAGCTCGAGTGGAGTAATGGTTTGTGCCATGGGATACGGTATGTCCCGTCCGCTGCCACCATAGCTAGTCACTGCCCCTCCAGCTGCGGGGACATCAACATCTCCTACCCCTTCGGCATAGGGGCCGGCTGCTTCCGACAAGGCTTCCAGTTCGAGCTTACTTGCAACCACACCACTCAACCTCCAAAATTGTTTCTGGGTAACAGCACAATTCAGATTACTTACATTTATGGTTCCTCGGTATACATCCCAGCTATGTTCTTCAACAGTAGCTTGGAAGAATCTGGTACGAACACCCACAATATATCTTGGAATGCCCCCGCCAAGGGTATTACTATCCCCGGTTATTTCGATGCTGACTTGTTCAATTATAACACTTTCTTCTTCCTTGGCTGCGATTTTGATGTTGACTTGTTCGATTATGTAAGGAACCCTATCGGCTCCTGCATGAGCAGGTGCCACGGCAAGGTATTGCCGAATCAAGGGCCTTGCAATGGGTTTGGTTGCTGTTCCATCACTCTACAAAACGACATCTCAGGCTTTCAAGGAACAATTGTTCGGGCTGATTATATGGCAGCACAGTCATATCCTCTGCACCCTGGCATCATGGCTTTCATGTCGATTAGAGATTATTACATGGAAAATACGACTGATCTTTTCTCAAGATGGACAAATGCAAGCAAGATTGATGACGCTGCACTTTGGGTTGCCACCATGGACCAACCAAGCTGCAAAATCGCGCAGATGAACAAGGCAAGCTATGCTTGTGGTGGCACCGACAGCATTTGTAGAAATGCATCACATGGAGGTTACACCTGCGACTGCTCCAATGATTTTTACACGTCCAATGCTTACCTTTCAGATGGATGCATATTAGATAATCTACTGCTACCTTGTGTGAACACACAGCAGGGGAAGGCGGCGCTGAAAAGGCCCCCTGCTGTAGTATTGTAGCAGCTGCAGGTGCAGGCGCCGAACCGCTCACCTGCAGCACTGTAGCCACATGTAGGGGCCGGCGCTAGAGTCAGTCCTGCTGTGTTATCTAGTCACTGTTGCAGCATGGCAGCTGTACTAGGATTAGATGTATAGAGTTGTATATATAGTTTGCCATAGCAACTCTGTAAAGAGAGTTTAGATTTACCATCTCCTATACAGGGCTCCGGCCAACGTTGATGTCTCTGCTGTGTGTGTATGCTCTGTTCTCCATCTTCTTCTACCTCTAGCCATAGTGTGTGAGAACAGACAACGCTTCTTCGTGGTCGGCACAGCTAGTGGGTGCTCAGCAACACTAGCGGGTGCTCGGCAAGACTGGTGAGTGGTCAACTCACCTAAGCCGGTGATTCTGTGGGCCAACAAGTGGTATCAGAGCCGTACAAGCGCCATCGCCGTACTAACCGCTGGCGATGACGAACGGTTCGGAGATGGGCGACAGCAATGGCACTGCTATGGCTGCCCAACCACGACCGGAGGTCGTTGTTCGCACGGTGCGGGAGGTCAGTGGCACCAGTTGGCCGACGCTGACTCACACCAACTATGGAAAGTGGTCGGTGACCATGAAAGTCAACCTCAGAGCCCAACGGCTCTGGAATGCTATTGATAAGGGCACCAACAATGAGGAAGATGACATGTCAGCGTTGGAGACTATCCTCGCTTCTGTATCGGCGGAGTACAGGAAGCCGTTGGGGGGCGAAGAGCTCTGCTAAGGGGGCATGGGAGGCTATTGCGGCGATGCGCGTCGGTTCCGACCGCGTAAAGAAGGCGATGGCCCAGCTTCTGAAGCAGGAGTACGCTAATCAGCAAGCTGAAGAGCCACGGCATCACCATCGATGAAGAGGAGGCGGTCTCCAAGTACCTCCACTCCATGCCGACAAAGTACATCCAAATCGGTCTCTCCATAGAGACGATGCTGGACTTGTCCACCGTCACCATTGAGGATGTGACAGGCCATCTGCGGGCGGTGGACGAGCGCCTAGAGCAGGCGACAACAACGAAGGACAGAAGAGGAGTGGGCTACTCGGAGGAACTTTGGGAAGGCAGCCTGCTCCAGCCGTGGTGGCGATGGCAAGCGCCGCGGCAAGGCTTCTTAGGAGAAGAAGAAGCAGGTCGACCCCAACGCCTGCCAGCGCTGCAAGAAGATGGGCCATTGGGCACGGAAGTGCCCAAATCGTAAGTAGGAGAAGAAGGCTGAAGCTCATCTGGCGCAAGCTGATGATGAGGATGATGCCACTATCCTAATGGCGACGTTCTGTGCACTGCACGACGTCGAGGCCGAGGAGAAGGAAGAGGTGAAGGAGGTGGAAGGACCTGGGAAGGCCCTGAAGGCTGCCAACCTCGATGAACTACGCGCCCAAGTCCACCTCGGACGTGTGGGCATCGACCAGGAGCAGTGGTGGTACCTGGACTCTAGTGCCAGTTACCACATGACGGGCTCCAAGGAAGCCTTCTCGAAGCTCGACGACGATGTTACCGGTACGGTGAAGTTTGGTGACGGCTCAAGGGTGGCAATGTAAGGGCGCGGCACCATCATCTTCAAGTGCCAGAACAGGGAGCACCGCGCGCTAACGGATGTATATTACATCCCGTAGCTACGCTCGAGTATCATCAGCATTGGCCAGCTGGATGAGCGCGGTAGCAAGGTACTGATCAAGGACAGTGTCCTTAGGATCAGGGACCGAGAGCAGAGACTTCTTGCCAAGGTGAAGAGGTCACAGAACCGGTTGTACCTGCTCGACCTGAAGGTGGAGCAGCCGGTGTGCCTAGCGGCAAGGCATACCGAGGAGCCATGGCTGTGGCATGCCCGGTTCGGACATCTCAGCTTTGACACGCTTGGTCAGCTGGAGAAGATGGTCCGAGGGCTACCCCACATCATGCACGGAGGCGAGCTATGTGACAGCTGCCTGGCTGGGAAGCAGAGGAGGTTGCTGTTCCCAAAGGCGGGGAAATATCGCGCGTTGGACGCTCTCGAGCTTGTCCACGGCGATCTCTGCGGGCCGATCACCCTAGCCACAAACGGTGGTCGGTGGTACTTCCTCCTGCTTGTGGATGATTGCAGTCGCTACATGTGGCTGCAACTCCCGACAAGCAAGGACGAAGCGGCAGCGGCGATCAAGAAGTTCAAGATGTGCACGGAGGCCAAGAGCGGCAAGAAGCTCCGCACGTTGAGGACTGATCGCAGTGGCGAATTCACTTCGATGGAGTTCGCTGCGTACTGCGCGGAACAGGGTGTGGTGTGACACCACACCACGCCATATTCGCCACAACAAAATAGCATGGTGGAGCGATGGAACCAGACGGTGGTCGGCATGGCTCGATCCATGATGATGGCCAAGGGAATGCCAGCAAGGTTCTGGGGTGAGGCAGTGACCATGGTGGTGTTCATCCTCAACCGTGCTCCCACCAAGGCCCTGGCGGGTAAGACGCCGTTCGAGGCTTGGTATGGACGGAAGCCGAGCGTGTCCTTCCTTCCGGACATTCGGATGCATCGGCCACGTCAGGAAGACGAAGCCGAACCTCACCAAGCTGGAGGACAGACGCACATCGATGGTGTTCTTGGGCTACGCGGAGGGTACCAAGGCGTACCGGCTCTATGACCCATGCGGAGACAAGGTGCTTGTCTCGCGTGACGTCATGTTCGATGAGAATGCGGCTTGGGACTAGAACAGTCCACGCACGGGGGAAGCTAGCGGCTTCACCAGCATCTTCATCGTCAAGCACTTGGTCATCCACGGGAGTGGAGACGCTGGGGAAGAGGTGACGAGCACTCTGGGAGGGGTGTCGGGCACTCTAGCGATAGAGCCGAGCACTCCTAGGGTAGTGCCGAGCACTTCAGGAGGGATGTCAAGCACTCCGGGAGGAGTGCCGAGCACTCTTGGAGGGATGCCAAGCATGCTAGGAGTAGTGCCGGGAGGTTCTATAGTGGCGGCGACCACTCCAGGACGGGTGCCGAGCACTCCCGCAGCGGAGCCAAGAGGTCTTACAGTGGTGCCGACCACTCCAAGACTGAGGCTGAGCACTCCTACAGTCGTGCCGAGCACTGCAGGAGTTGTGACGAGCTGTCTAGAAGTAGTGTCGAGCACTACATCTGGGGTGCCGAGCACTCCAGGTGCTGTGCCGAGCACTCCGGCGGAACAAGGAACTCCATCGACACCGATCGAGTTCGCCTCACCTCCAAGTGACATCACTGAGTTCGTGGACGCCTACCACCGAGGTGAGGAGGTGTGGTTCGGCAGGCTGGATGACATCATCGGCGGCATAGGTCCCTCAGGCCTGGCAGGTAGGCTGCTCAACGACCCTGAGCTGCTACTCGTTAGTGCTGAGGAACCACCCATGTTCGCGCTAGCCGAGCGCGATGAAAACTGGCGACGAGCAATGCTGGAGGAGATGAAGGCGATTGAGAAAAACAAGACTTGGCAGCTCGTCGATCCACCTCCAGGATGCCGTCCGATCAGCCTGAAGTGGGTGTACAAGGTCAAGCGGGATGAGCACGGCGCCGTTGTCAAGCACAAGGCATTTTTCGTGGCCTGAGGCTTTGTACAGCGCGAGGGCATCGACTTCGAGGAAGTCTTTGCGCCAGTAGCACGCATGGAGTCTGTCCATTTGCTACTAGCATTGGCAGCAAAAGACTAGCGCGTCCATCACCTGGATGTTAAATCGGCCTTCCTCAATGGTGAGCTGGTAGAAACGGTCTTCATCAGGCAACCTTCGGGTTTTACCATCAAGGGAGATGAGCACAGGGTGCTCCGACTGCGCAAGGTGCTCTACGGGCTACGGCAGGCCCCATGAGCATGGAACGCCAAGCTTGACGCCACGCTGGGCGAGCTTGGGTTTTAGCGGTGCGCAACCGAGCACGTGCCCTACACGCGGCTACAAGGGAAGGAAGAGCTCGTCGTCGGTGTGTATGTGGATGACTTGATCATCATCAGCGTGTGTGCGGAGGACATCAACAGATTCAAGCGCGAGATGGCAGCTCGTTTTCGAATGAGCAATCTCGGGGCGCTCACCTACTACCTCGGCACCGAGGTGAGACAGGGGACGGAGGCACTCACGCTCGATCAGAGCGCGTATGCCTCAAAGCTATTGGAGCGGAGCGGCATGGCTGAGTGCAAGCCATGCGTGACTCCAATGGAGGTGCGATTGAAGCTGACGAAGGCTAGCACCGCGGCGAAGGTGGATGCAACACTCTACCGGAGCATCGTCGGCGGTCTGCGCTACCTAGTCCACACAAGGTTGGACATTGCGTTCGCCGTAGGCTACGTCAGTCGCTTCATGGAGGATCCCAGAGAGGATCATTGGGCTGCAGTGAAGCGGCTACTGCGCTACATCAAGGGGACGGTAGATCAGAGAAACATCTTCCCCAAGACCGGCGGGAGTAGGCTACAGCTCGATGGGTTCAGCGATGCCGACATGGAAGGGGACATCGACGGATGACAGAGCACCTCTGGCGTGCTCGTCTTCCTCGGGTCGGCTCCAATTTCATGGCTGTCGCTGAAACAGAAAGTGGTGGCGCTTTCTACGTGCGAGATAGAGTACGTAGCGGCGGCCACAGTGGCGTGCCAAGTTGTGTGGCTGCGCCGGCTGATAGGCGAGCTGACCGTTGTGGAAGCTCACCCACCAGCACTGATGGTGGACAACCAACCCACCATCGCCCAAGCGAAGAATCTGGTTCTGCACGACCAGAGCAAGCACATCGACGTGAAGTTCCACTTCCTCAGGGACTGTGTCGATGGAGGGCCGATCGTCATCAAGTTCGTCGAAACTGGTCGACAACTCGCGGACGTCCTCACCAAGCCGCTCGGACGTCTTCGACTCACGGAGCTGAAGGAGATGATCGGCATGGAGGGGGTTCAAGGGTTAGCAATAGGATTAGGGGAAGATTGTTAGATAATCTATTGCTACCTTGTGTGAACACACAGCAGGGGAAGACGGCGCCGAAAAGGCCCCCTGTTGTAGTACTGTAGCCGCTGCAGGTGTAGGCGCCGAACCGCTCACCTGCAGCACTGTAGCCACATGTAGGGGCCGATGCCAGAGTTAGCCCTGCTGTGTTATCTAGTCACTGTTGCAGCATGGCAGTTGTACTAGGACTAGATGGATAGAGTTGTATATATAGTTTACAATTGCAAGTCAATAAAGAGAGTTCAGATTTGCCATCTCCTATACAGGGCTCCGGCCAACACTGGTGTCTCTGCTGTGTGTGTATGCTCTGTTCTCCCTCTTCTTCTACCTCTAGCCATAGTGTGTGAGGACGGACAACGCTTCTTCATGGTCGGCACGGTTAGTGGGTGCTCGGCAACACTAGCGGGTGCTCGACAAGACTGGTGAGTGATCGATTCACCTGAGCCGGTGATCCTGTGGGCCAACAATGCATGCTGAAACAAGGTTCTACTTGCTAGCTTTTATCTAAAAATATCATTTCAATCATCTTGTTCTTACTCCTTGTCAATTTATTATGGTGCAGATTACAACCCGAAGCCTAAAGAGCATTGCTGGAGGTCATGTGGAAACATGACCATTCCCTTCCCTTTTGGCCTCGAAGAAGATTGTTATGGAAACAAAAGGTTCAAGCTTAATTGTACAGCAGGTAACACTACACTTTTCAGCTCAGGAAGGGCACAATATCACGTGATTAATGTGTCGTAGAAGATGGGACTCTGATTGTCAGCAACACACTAAACAACAATGCAAGCTCCATGAAAGAAATGGTAATAGTTAATACCAACGAGCAAGGAGATACTGACTTCGAGGGCCCTGTCGAAGATCAATTTGATTTTTCTATGGAATATGACATTGTTATAAGATGGGCAATAACCAATTCAACTTGTCAGCAAGCTAAGCAGAATAATAGCAACTATGCATGCCGTAGCACAAACAGTTCTTGTCTACACGTAACCCATGGGGGCATATTTATGGGGTATCGTTGCAATTGTTCTTCCGGCTTCCAAGGAAATCCGTACATACAGGGCGGCTGCAAAAGTACATCCCTCTCATCGATCAGTAGTTCAGTACGTCTACAGAGCATTACATCACTCATACCCAAAATGGAATGCATATTAGTCGGATCACATGCTCTAACAGAGCTGTAATTCGAAAATCGGATCAAATTATATAAACATTGGATTTGTTTTCAGCATAGTATAATACAAGAATATATGATACTCTCACAATTCCAAATTACAAGACATTATGGTTTTTTTAGATACATAGCTTTTGTTATGCACTTACTTATACACTAATGTCTAGATACACGATAAAATCAATGTATCTAAAAAAGCTAAAACATCTTATAATTTGGAACGGGGAGAGTATATTTGTAACGGTCAATATAAATATTGAATAACAAATTAGATGTCTAAAGATATTGATGAATGCTCGCTACCAAACTACTGCAATGGTACATGTGAAAATATCCCTAGAAGCTATAAATGCACGCCATGCCCTCACAGTAAAGAATTTGATTCTATTAAGGGGCAGTGTGTCATATCGACTAAGCAACGGAACCTTCTTTTGGGTAAGTCATAGCAAACAAAATCCCCTTGCAATTACATTTTGTAACATTAACATGGTCTTATAACCACAGCAAATGCATATAGGTTGCAATTGGAATTGGTTGTGGCCTTGGCTCCATATTTATTGCATTGGGTGCAATTCTACTTGTCAATAAGTGGAAGAAAGGCATCCAAAAGAGAATCCGACGAGCATACTTCAAGAAAAATCAAGGTTTGCTATTGGAGCAACTGATCTCAGATGAAAGCGCTACAAGCAAAACAAAGATATTCTCATTGGAGGAACTAGAGGAGGCGACTAACAACTTTGATGCTACACGTGTTCTTGGTCGTGGAGGACATGGAATAGTTTATAAAGGGATTCTATCAGACCAACGTGTGGTGGCTATAAAAAAATCCAAAATAGTGGAGCAAATAGAGATAGACCAATTTATCAATGAGGTTGTCATTTTGTCTCAAATCAGTCATCATAATGTGGTGAAACTGTTTGGTTGCTGCCTAGAAGATGTGGTGCCCTTGCTTGTATATGAATTCATTTCAAATGGAACTCTGTATGAACTTCTTCACACTAATACTACATTAAAATGCTTGCTTTCATGGGATGATCGCATTAGGATTGCTACAGAAGCAGCAGGGGCTCTTGCTTATCTACACTCAGCAGCTACAATATCAATTTTCCATAGAGATGTCGAGTCTTCAAATATACTATTGGATGACAACTTCACCACAAAGGTTTCAGATTTTGGTGCTTCAAGATCTCTTTCACTTGATGAGACCCATGTGGTGACAGTTGTTCAAGGAACATTCGGTTACTTGGATCCACAGTATTATCATAGTGGTCAACTAACGGAGAAGAGTGATGTATACAGTTTTGGAGTAATACTTGTGGAGCTTTTGACAAGAAAGAAGTCAATTTTTATTAATGATTTAGGTGCAAAGCAAAGCTTGTCCCATTTCTTCATTGAAGGACTTCACCAAGGGTCTCTTATTGAAATAATGATTACTCAAGTTGTGGAAGAAGCAGACCAGGAAGAGATTAGTGAAATTGTCTTACTTACATAAGCATGCTTAAGGGTCAATGGAGGAGAGCGACTGACTATGAAAGAAGTAGAAATGAGGTTACAATTCCTAAGAACAAAGAGGCTAAGAAAAAGACAACATTTACTTGAACAAGAAAGAGATATCGAGCCTTTGTTATGTGCAGAAGCTAAGAATTCACTCAAACATATCAACCTTGTTAATGCTACCCATATAATACCTCAAGAGACCTCTAGCTGCTACAGTTTGGAGCAAGAATGTGTGTCTTCGTTTAGGCCACGCTAACTACATTTGTGCTAGATAATACTGATTTATCTAAGATATAATATATTGTGAGCGCACGTGGGACTAGTACCTATCTTCAGAATATTTTGTACCAACTATCGGTAATGCATGAAGCAATACATTTCATTGACAAATGACCATGGCGCAACAAGGGAGCCTACCAATTGAAGGAGACGACAGTAGCCAAGGCCCAAGGCCGCGGGGACGCATCAACCGGCTGTTCATGCTCGGAGCGTCGGAGGAAAGAGGCGGAGGGCCTGTTCCGCTTGGCAGAGCCTCTACCGACTACGGCGACCTATGAACAGCGAAGTGCAGCGCTCGGCAGAGTCGCGGCGAGGAGTCGAGGTGCTCGAGGACGGTGTAGGCATTGGCGCACAAATTGGGCCTGAAAGGATTTTCCTTGATGGGCCTGGGCGATGCTTTCGTAACTATGGCCCAAGAAGTGCTGTCGGCAGCGTGGGTCAAGGACTTTTAACACGCCAAGCATCCATCCAGCCTGCAGCATGCTCACCGCGCTGGGGCCTCATGTCCGGACAATCCTTACTCCCAATTCAGTGCTGTTAGTTCTTTGCCTTGACCATTTGCCAGCAGCTTCGGCCAAGGACCACGAGGAGCCTAGATGCAAGCCAATGCTAAGTGAGATACTTATTACTTCATGGTACGAGCATGAAGCAGCAAGGACACAGGCTTAGCTGTCTGTGCTCGACTGCTCGTCCGGACCCCGTTGCGCCTGCAGCCAGCGCATGTACGCCGGATGAGTTTAACACAAATCTTCTAGTAGTGTCGATTTGCTTCCCTGAGCTTTTTGCTGAATTTAAAAAGCACTATCAAATTCGAATACCGGACAACGCACTCCTTTTAACTTTCAAAACCTGAAATTCGGAGATGACCTCGTCCCTCTCGCAGCTGGTCTCCAAGAGTCAAGTGCATGCACTCCAAGCAGAACACGCAATCGGCTGCACAAGGCCTTGCAAGCGGGACGGTGGATTTCAGAGATCATTTGTGGTGTCTCAGTCCAGGCGCTGGTACCGAATTTTTTTAACTTTTAGCCCTTTTTTAAAAAAAAATCACAAATATGTCGCTGGAGGTAAGATTTTAAAATCTGGACCCTTAGCTCGGCGTCATCGTTGTTGACGCCGAGCTTACACATGCTGGCGCCGAGCTCTTGGGCTCGAAGCAAACGTGACGGTGACATCGCAGGCAGCTCGGCGCCGTAGATCATGGCGCCGAGCTCGGCGGCAGGGTTACTGGTGCCGAGCATGTCTTACGTATGGGTCCCAATCGTTTCTCTCTTCCTCTCCTTCTCTCTCTCTCTCTCACATCCCTCGCCTCGCCCGAGCAGCGCACCGCCGCCACCCTCGCCGTCGCCTGCGCCCGGACGCCCGCGCCGCCACAGCGCCCCGTGCCTGCGCCGGTGCCCTCGCAGGACCCCAGGGCCTCGCCCGCGCCACCCCCCGCGCCACCCGTGGCCGCGGCTGCCATGGCCGCGCCCCGCCGCGCCGGTGCCGTGGCCGCACCATGCCCACGCCCGGCCTCGGCCGCGCCCGCCTTGCCTGCCTCGTCGCGCGCCACCGCCGTCCTCGGCCGTGCCCCCGCCGGCTCCGGCACCTGCAGCGCCCGACTGTGCCACCGCCGGCCTGGCTCGTCAGCCTGACTCACGCCCGACGTCCGCTGCGACTCCGTCGACGTCCGCGACTCCATCGTCGGACAGGTAAAAATTGTGAATTTGCAATGTGCATACTTAGTTAGCTTTGATTGTAGTGTAGTAGTTTTGGCATTTGTTATTTACTAGTTGATGTGATGACTCAGGTAGTTGATTTAGTTAGTGATCTAGTGAGATAGATATGTAGATAGATAGAAACATAGGTACATAGATATAGTTAGATAGCTACTTAGATAGATAGTTATATATTTAGTTAACTAAATAGGATCGGGTTATTTAATGAGTACACTGTATTTATATATGTAGTTATTATCTTATTTACTTAGTTTGTAGTTAGAAAATACTTGTTAGGTACTATATATCGTGTAATTTGGATTAAAGGACATGTGTTTCGTTACGTGTTTGAAATAGATGGACAACCTAGTGACCATATATCATGGAGGCACCGTTGAGAGCGATCATTATGGATATGTTGAGTTTGTTAACATGCAAATCGTGCCTGTGCTATTCAATGAGAAGCCATCGTTTAGTGAGATGGTTGCAAGGGCTCGGGAGGAGCTGCATTGCCTTGGCGATGATGATGATGACATTGCAGTTGAGGGTGTACTGCACCTAGGTTCTCCTCCCAACATCCTTAGGCGAATGATTCCAATTGGATGTGTGGATCTGTGGGAGAACTATGTGAGATCGGCAATGAAGAGCCAGCTGCAATGTTTGGACGTGGTTGTTCATCGGATGTTTGTTGATCCCATCCCTCATGGGTTTTCCCCACCAATGGGTCAGTAGGCACACATCGACCCTCCCATCCCAGAACCTGATATGGATGTGGAGGTTGCACCTACGGTTCCCGATGCTCAATCTGCCCCCAATTTGGTAGTTGAAGATGCTTTGTCAGACTCATGTTGTTGTGGCAGATCCTTCTCATGAGATCCCTTTGACACATAATCATCCAAGTAAGTGTCTTAACCGCATGGTTATTGGGAGCTTACCCCTTCTTTACATCCATTTCTTTCATTCTTTACTCATTTCTCTACTTATGTTGCAGGAGACATTCCTGAGAATATGGATGTGCCCCCTGTTGCTGCTCAAGTGAACTATGGAGATAGATTCCGTGGCTCCAATAGTGTTGAAATTATGAATGATTTGGAGCCATATGAGATGGCAAGGGCTCTTGATTCTGATGATGATCGCCCTATTGGAGAGCTGACAGAGAGTGATGTTGAGATGCTGAGGCGTATCTTTCCCGGCTGCCGTGATCCAAGAGTTCATGAGTTCAGCAATCTTGCTCATTCCGATCAGGCGTGTGCAGAAGGACGTGATGATGAGCTCGCATAAGCTCCTGAGGCCGGCCCTAACATGGTAATTGAGTATGGGAGGGTATTCAAGGACCTCCCTGCATTGAAGAGGTGGTTGCAGGCGTTTGCAGTGATACGAAAGAAACCTTACAAGGTCTTGCATTCATATGCGGAGCGCCGTTACACAGTTGTGTGTGATAAGGAACGCTGCCCATGGATCGTTTGTGCAAGGAAGCAAAATGTCACCGGAAAGTGGAAGATCACAAAAGTTGTCAGGCCACACAATTGTGCTGACCATGTGCTGACACTGAGGCATCGGCAGTTGAGATCTACTCTCATTGCCAAGCAGTTGGTGGGAATATTGCGGGGAGAACCCAACATGAAGGTTAGGACAATTATCAGGACCGTTGAGGCGTTGTATGGAGGTTATGTGATAACTCATGGTAAAGCTTGGAGGGCTAAGCAACGAGCATGGAAGATGATATATGGGGACTGGGAGGATGGGTACGAGCAGCTGCCAGTACTTTTCAATGCAATCAAAGCGGTGAATCCAGGCATGCATTATGAGTATATACGAAAATCAAATGCATGGAAGGATGGGAGGCAGATATTCTTCCGTGCTTTCTGGTGCTTCCTTCAGTGTGTCGAGGCCTTTAGGCACTGTCGTCCCGTCTTCTCCATTGATGGTACGTTCTTGATTGGCAAATACCAGGGCACATTTCTTATAGCCATATCCTGTAACGCGAACAACAAGTTGGTTCCTTTGGCATTCGCTTTGGTTGAGAAGGAGAACAATGACAGTTGGAAATGGTTCTTGAGGCTAGTCCAGATACATGTGGTTGGGCCTAGCAGGGAGGTTGGTGTCATATCTGATAGGCACCAGGGCATACTTAATGCCGTGCGAGAGAAGATAGAGGGGTATGCAGATAGAGGGGTATGCTAAGAATGCTATTAATCGTTAGCACACTAATGCTAATGCTTCCCCTAGAGAAGCAATGCTACTGCACACTGATACAGCACTGTCGTATTAATTGTTAGCACACTTGCAAGTGTAGCATTTTATTTTAGTCAATCAGGGATGGGAATTACTTTATATGATCTCAAATTATGGAAAACATTGTTTGTGTGCAATTTGAACTCCTCGTTAAATTGGTGTTGCGATAATGTGAATTATGGGAAAATGTCAAATTTGTCCTGATCCAGATTATTCTTTATTTTACCATTTAAGAATAACTCAACCTTCTATTTTTTTTAGTTTACTGTTTTAAATTTGCAATGTACGTGTACTATGGTAAATCCTGTCTTGGGTCTGGAAGTTGTCTTGATTTGCTATGTTCGTGACTTGTGAAGATTACTGAGGAACCGGGTGTCAGCTCAACAGGCAAGAGAGAGGAAGAAGGCTTATTTGACTGATCTGGAGGTGAAGGTGAAGGACCTGGAGAAGAAGAACTCGGAGATGGAAGAGAGGCTCTCCACCCTCCAGAATGAGAACCAGATGCTCCGACAGGTAGGTACATTTTATTTTGCGTTGGTTTGCCCATGTATTTGGCACATACAAATTTGTGTACTGTTTGATTATTTATCATCTTGTTAAATTTGTTTAGTACTTGCTATGCTTCATCGATCATGGACACAATAACGCTGTCTTTATTCTACATATACTGTTGTACCATCACAACTGAAAACATTGTCTTATATTTGCAACATTCATTATATTGCTGCTTGAGTAGCTGTCGGTGCTCCAAAAAGATTTACTGGTTAATGGATTATATTTTATATTGCCATGAAATTTGGAGTTATATTGGGTTGCAATGTTTTTGTTTATGAAAAAATGTTGGCCAGTACCAGTAGTACTCTATTAGGGTGATGCAGGAATAAAACGAACATATTCTGATTTGGAGTTTTTCACCTTTTTGCAGATACTGAAGAACACCACTGTAAGCAGAAGAGGTTGAGGAAGCACTGCTAATGGAGAGGGCCAATAGTTCAGAATGACAGGAAAATAGTAATGCATTATGCTAAAACATATGTTTATGTGGAGTGGATTTGGTCAGTTTGCTTTGTGGCCAAAGGAGAGAACCCCAAAAACTGGGGTGAATTTGTGCAGACAGTCATATATAGTATCTCACTGTATTTCTACGAAGTGCAGACGGTTCAGGGGAAAAAAGAACTTATGGAATGCATTTAACATATATCATACCATTTTGGGACATTTAACATGCTTTACATACCATCGTGTGCTGCTAGTTTTCTTAGAATGATGTCTGTGGATGAGATTGTGAATAGGAGTAATCAATATCAGTTCAAGGACTGTTGGGCAAAACTTGCAGAACAAAGCTACAGGATGTGCTTCCGTGGTTGTGTAATGATCAGTGACCACTGATCAGCTGCATTATTAATTACATCGTGCCAGATGCTGATGAAATCGGGAGAAGCTTAGGGCACCACCAAACAATGGAGGCTAACGCTCTTAGTGGTTCTAGTATAAATAAAATGATCCACATACACTAGAAAATATTGACTACTATTCACATACTGTAAATTATCACTCTTATGGTTTGCATATAAACTATTTGCTTTCATCATGCCTCACCTTTATTTTCTCTCTTCTTTCTTAGCATGGACCACTTTCTCTCTCTCCAAGCATACGTAGCTTCTGCAAGCCACTATGACAAGTACAGAGCACTTACTTTTTTATCGGATCCTACATGGCACTTGAGATTACAAGCAAAAGCATAACGTTGCGGAAGGCCTGCATGTGATTTTCCTTGCATAATAAGGACAAGAGAAGTGGTGCCGATTTTTTTTTTGTGCAGTCTGACAAAGCCGACTATGTTTTCTTTTGCCCGGTTTCTCAAGTTCATTATCTCTGAAAGTCCAAACGGTAACACTGAATGTTTTAGCAGCAAGTAATTTTCCACATGAAAGATACAGATCAAACCAAGTCTTCCAGGGCTCGCCTGGCTTTTCACTTTTCAGTAAGAAAACGTCCATGTTTCTCTATCAGGGTCCGGTATTAATGGAAAATCATTCGAGTGGGGCTCGCACCTCTCCGGTGACGTCTTAAAAAAAATTATTTCTCTTTCAGTTTCTTCTCCACGCTGAGGGACTGGAGCTGACGTGATCGCTAGGTGATTGTTATATTTCACCAGATCAGCACTAGCTCGGATAGATACTAACGCATATGGCCCCAACCGCACGTATAGTCCATCAAGTTTTTAAACACACATGAGCTCCATGAGCATTCCTCGCTCTAAGTTTTTTTTTTCTCACAACAAATCAGCTTCAGCTGACTTATCAGCCGCAGAAACCACCGACCGATCAGTGACGACATTGCACTGCTGACTGCTGTAATTTTCAGCAAGACGAATTGGTAAGCTCGATCACGCCGGTCTGCCCACGCAGTAAACGTCATTTTGCCTTGACATCAAGGCACGTGCACCTTCATTAAATGAATGACAATATGGTATTACATTATAGAAAACGGAAGCGGTCGGTTCGGGATATTTCTACATTTTAGCAATTAAAGAGTACAAAAAATGGTTGAAAATGATTGTGAAACCAATTGAAAATGACAAATTTTTTTGTTTGGTGAAATTTGGAAACGGTTTAGAAAACGAAAGCGGTCGGTTCGGAATATTTTTGTACCGTTTTCATCCTTAGTTGTGACATATAATCGTTGGTCACTGTGTGCGTCCCTGTCCCTACGTCCCCGTGGTGTGCAAACCCTGGTGCATGAAAGGGATCAATCGATAAATAGATGAAGCAACTGTGTGGAAAAAGTTTGTTTTTTTAGAGAAGAAAAACAAGAAACGTCACCTTTTTAACGGTGTTAGAGGTTTACTCCCGCTATGAAAATTGATGGTGGAGAACACTACACATATAAGAATATAATAAGATGGGACACATCTTGTTTCCTGTAGCAGTTGTGTTTTTAGTTTTCAGTAGCTGGAGTTTTAAATCCTTATTGTGCTTTGTATTTGTGGTCGTTTTATTTTCCCTCGTCTAATAAAAATCCAGTAAAGCTCTTGCCGCCTTATAAAAAAAGACCCGTCATTTTTGGTTAAGTCCTGATGCCTTAGTAAAGCTCTTAGTGGTTCTAGTACAAATAAAGTGATCCACATACTAGAAAATATTGACTACTATTCACATAATGCAAATTATCACTACTTGTGGTTTGCATAGAAACTTTTTGTTTTCATCATGTCTCACCTTTATTTTCTCCCTCTTCTTTTTTAGTATGGATCACTTTCTCTCTCCCCAAGCATGCGTAGCTTCTGCAAGCCACTATGACAAGCACATAACACTTACTTTTTTATCCGATCCTACGTGGCACTTGGGATTACAAGCAAAAGCATAGCGTTGGGGAAGGCCTGCGTGTGATTTTCCTTGCATTATAAAGACACGAGAAGTGGTGCCGATTTTCTTTGTGCAGTGTCGGTGTTCCAAATAAACACCAATGAGTAAATTTGTATTATTGAGCGTTTGGTCTGGATGGTGTGCTAAAAAGACACAAGATTTATACTGGTTCGGGCAAAATGTCCCTACGTCCAGTTCGTGGTTGTTGCTCGTGTTATTTGCACTGAAAAGTTTGTAGTAGGCGGTACAAACGGTCGAGAGAGGGACAGGTCCCAAGTCTCAGATGGAAAAGTCGAACGGGTGCCGAGAACTTAGATGCTGCTCAGCTATGTGTGATGTGGTGTGTGATGTGTTTTATCGATCGGTGCCCTTAGTGGGGTGCCCTTCCTTCCCTTTTATAGACCAAGGGGATGCCGGGATTACAGATAGAAGAAAGAAAAAAAACCAGAGGCCAAGGAGGTCCTTCATAGATGCCGGGTCTTTCTCTTCCTCTGAGCGAGCCTTGCTAACACGGCAGACGGTGCCAGGGATAGCTCCATGCTGGGTGTACGTCCGCTGATCCTGGCAGGGCCGCGCCGGGTGTCTATCCGCTGATGATGCCATGCTCTAGCTTCGTCAGTAAGTGGTCATGTCCCGGCGCGACAGACCAGGGTGTTGATCCATGACCCTACGGGGAGTAGACGGGGCTGTGACCGCATGTCCCTTACTGTAGACGATGCGAGTCTCCTCCTGGACCGTAATGGTTGTCGTATGCTTCTGTCAGGATCCGCGCCCGAGGGCAAATGGCGGCGCCCACAACACTGTAAGACAAATGTCGATGCCTACAACACTGTTCGGGCTCTGTCATGGCTGGAAGGGCTTAAAGCGCCCGTCTTATCATATCCTGACGGTACTTTCCTGCAGGCGTGCGGGATATGGTCCTTGGTATTGTGGTTGACTTCATCGTCTCACTTTATTTGCGTGCGTAGTTATGAAGGAGCAGCGCGCAGATGAGTCAGCCCCCTAGACCTCGGGCGAGGAGGAACTAGCCCTTAGACCTCGGGAGAGGCGGAGCCAACCCTTAGACGTCTGGCGAGGTGGAGCCCAGCCCTCAGACCTCGGGCGAGGCGAAGCCAGTCCTCAGACCTCGGGCAAGGCGGAGTCAGCCTTTAGATGTCAGGCGAGGCGGAGCCCAGCCCTCAGACCTCGGGCAAGGTGAAACTGACCCTCAGACCTCGGGCGAGGCAGAGCCAGCCCTTAGACATCGGGTGAGGTGGAACCGGCCCTTAGACCTCGAGTGAGGTGGAGCCAGCTCTTTAGACGTTGGAGGGATCGAGCGAGGCGAAACCGGCCCTCAGACCTAGGGCGAGGCGGAGCCAGCCCTTTAGACGTTGGAGGGATCGGGCGAGGTGTAGCCGGCCCTCAGGGGTCGGACGAGACGGAGCCAATCCCCAGAGGTTGGGCAAGAGGTGCAGTCGTGCTCTTGTCTTGTTCAGAACCATCAACGTTGATGGTTATTAGCTCCTCCTCTTCGGGTACCCTGGTATTTGGTCCTAGACAGTAGCCCTCGAGCCCCCGGGCGATTCAAGTAGAATCGTCTAGGGGATTTTTTGACTTGCCAGAGGGTGCGCGCGAGCGCACCCGATGGGTGTAGCCCCCGAGCCCCCGGGTGATTCTGTTAGAATCGCCTAGGGGTGATTTGTCTTGCCAGAGGGTGCACGCGAGCGCACCCGTCGGGTGTAGCCCCCGAGCCCCTGGGTGATTCTGTGAGAATTGCCTAGGGGTGATTCAGACCCTTTGCGGGTATGGCTGTAAGATTTGGCAGCTAGTTTAGCTGGATAGCTCAATTGGAATCCTGGTATCCCATCCGCGGGGATCCGACCAGGGTTGGCTCGGCTAAGACTCGATCACAGGCCGAGATTTCTATGAAGCTCGTGCACCTGAGTTTTGGTCGCTCACGGGCCCATCCTTTGTCGTAAGGGTGCCCTAGGACGGCTATTGAAACTGTTTGATGGGCCAGTCCTCGAACTTCTAGGCCCAGGTGGGCCAGAAAAATGCCTTTTGACTTGCACCCCCTTTGCCGGTAAAGAGTCCCGGTCCGCCCGGGGAGGAGAAACATCCGGCATGTCTTTGAAGGGAAAGGATAAGGATTGTGGGCGCATATCCCATGATGTGACATGGTGGTGGATCATGGCAGGCGCGGAGATCTAGGCGGACGGTTGCCTTCCTCACACTCGTCGCCCCTATAAAACCAAAGGGTTCGCCCTAGGGTTTCGTACTTTGCCTCCTTGCCTTCGCGTCTGCAACCTCTGCCGCCAATTGCCCAAGCTTCCCGCATCCGCCTCTTCAGCCGTCATCAAGTTCGTGTCCATCCACCCCAACCATTCAATGGAGCCGTGGGGCAGATCTGATATCACCCTCCAGCGCCTGGAGGGCCTCGTCCGCCGCGGTCTTCTCTGCGCGCGGACCACCGCTGAGGAGTGGCGGCTGCCCGGCGATGAGGACACGTTGTCACCGCCCGACAGCTATGTCGTGTCCTTCGCTCACTTCCACGAGCAGGGATTCACCACCCCCACCCACAAGTTCCTCTGGGGGTTGCTGCATTACTACAAGGTGGAGCTGTAGCACCTTAATCCCAATAGGATCCAACAAATTACGGTGTTCATCGCCCTGTGTGAGGGGTTCCTGGGGATTAGTCCCCACTTCGACTTGTGGTGGTATTTCTTCGCCGTCACCCTCCTGAAGAAGCGGGAGAAGAAGCATGAGCTGAACGTGCCGATGGGATGCACCGGCATCTAGCTATGCAACAACCGGGTCAGCGAGTACCCGCCGATGCGTCTGTCCACCTCCAACAAGGGGTGGCATTCGCATTAGTTCTATGTTAGGAACGACGTAGCTGCCCTTTGCCGGAGTTCATCAGGCGCCTCATCGAAGAGGTCCCGGACTCGTGGAGGAAGTGAGGAGTGCTAAAAAAGACAAGAAGAGGATCTAGGACCATCTCGCCGCCATCCAAATTCTGAAGGAGAGGGGCGTGGAGGGGTCAGGGATCATCGGTGCCTACCACATGTGGAAGGTGGCGCCGCTGATGAGGCGTGCACTTCCCCTGCATATGATGGCACCTAGGGCATCGCTTGATGGGATGGCGCTCACCGAGGGTGTGCTTTCCTCCTCCGAAGTGGTGTAGCGCATCAAGGAGGCAGTGGAGCCCCCTTGGGATGACACCGGCGCTATTCTTGATTTTGTATATCCAGTGCCGGGGCATCCCCCAATGCGGCCAGAGCCAGGGCACATCATCTTCGTAAGTTTTCTTTCCTCGTGCCTCTTTTTTTTATTAAACTCCCAACCTCTCGATGCTGGCATTGAGATACAGGGACCAGCCGAAGAAACTCATCCTCATGGATCACCCGGCCCCGCTGTCGAAGGACCTGATCGTGGCGGCGGTGAATCGCACCGCGATCAAGTGGCAGAAGAAGGTCAAGGAGGACTAGAGGAGGAAGAAACAACAGAAGTTGCGGGCACATGAGCGAGGAGAGGAGACAGACAGCAATGACGACGACGACGATGAAGAAGACGATGAGGTAGCTATCGACTCTGAGTGGGATGACCTGGCGAGTGAGGATACGCTGATAGGTATCCACTCATCCATGTAGGGGCCCTTCCCGTTCCATGCAGGGGGAGGTGAGCCCGTGAGGTCGGAGGAGACGGGCCGGATCATCCGCCCGTCCTCAGAACCAATAGGGGCGGGCGGTTCTACCACCGCGCCCAAGGTGCCAGCGGAGGGGGTCAGCTCCGCTGCCATGCCTCAGGGGCCAGTGGGGGCGGGCGGATCTACCATCACGCCCCAAGAGCTAGTGGGGGTGGGCAGATCCACCACCACGCCCGAGGTGCCGAGGGAGGCGAGTGGCTCTGCCGTCGCGCTCCCAGATGCAAGGGATGCGAGCCCCTCGGCTCGAGAGTAGTGGACGGGCGCAAAACGGCCCTGTCCCGAGGAGGTGGAGCTAAGACCTGGGGGTTTATCCCCAAAATGCCTCCACCGTCCAACAACGCCGAAGTAAGTCACCAACTCCTATGTTTTCTCTATTTTGCTCTGTTTTGCTGTGTGACTTATGCCTTTTAACTCTTGCAGAGTCTTGAGATGGTGCACCTTCTTGGCATTGGCGCCCAAGAAGAGCGTCGCCATCCAGGCGAGATAGGGGCTGTCGCCCGACATCGCTCCTGTTTCGGGCAAGAGCGGAGCCAACGTCAAGGCCTTTGTGGCTGGTCAGGCGCCGCCCGCTGTGGTGCCCGTGCCCTCGGTGGGTCAAGCGGGCGCTGGGGCTAAAGGAGCGCCCTCAGAGGTCGCCGAGCAACCGACGACGTAGGTGATTCCGCTGCCGATGTCGGGGCGGACGGAGCTATCGCTCGCGCTTGTGGCACCGACTGCGGTGGGCGCGACGCCACCGGTCGAGGTCCAACCGACACAAGCGGAGGTGGCCACGACTCTAACAAGCCAGGCATAGCCGGACACAGCGGCGGTGGTGCCCAAAATGACGGCGTGATCTACACCACCGGCGGCCCAAGTGACAGCGTCCGACGTGGTCCGGACGGAGGGGGACATGGCCGAGGGGTCCCTGGGTGTCCTGGCGGTGGTGGAGAGGATCGGCGAGGAGTCGCCCTTGGCCTTGATGCCAGGGGGTAGCCAATCATCCACGCGGGGCGAGCCATTGCTCTAGTGGATGGATCCGCAAGTCTCGACGTCGATACTCTTCTTGCTCGACGATGCTACCGAGAGCATAGAGCGGGAGAGTCTTAACGAGGGGATTTCGGCGATGTTGGAAGTCCTGAACCAGGCCAGGGGCGTCTTGTGTGACGTCATTGTTCCTACTGGCCAGGTATTCTCTTAATCTTTCCTCTCGCTTTCTTCTTTCTTCATGTATTTTTGTGTTTTGACATTGATTTTCTTTCAGTCCCTTATCGCTCATAGCCAGGAGAAATCCTGGTTCCTTCGCGAGCAGAAGGAGAAATGGGACCACCTCGCTGACGAGGCCTGGCTGCGTGGAGATATGAGTGCGTAGCTTGCCGTCGCCCAACAGAGGATGGCCGAGCTGACTCCTCTCGCCATGGAGGCGGACAATCTTCGACGGCAGGAGGCTGAGGCCCGCCGGGACGTGGAGGATGCCGAGAAACTATTTGATGAACTGTCGAAGATGGCATGGCAGGACGAGGAGGAGGCCGCTAGAGTCCGAAAGGAGCGAGACGAGCTGCTCTAGAGGGATGCTGAGGCCCGCCAACGGGTTCTCGACCTCCTGGCTGAGGTGGAGTGGGAGCGAGAGCTCAAGCTGGAAGCCGAGGAGAGGTCCGCAGCCCTGCTGTAGAAGGTGAACCTAGTTGCATAGGCGGTTGCCCGGCTGCGTAGGGAGCGAGACGAGCTGCGCCAGACTACGGAGAGAATCCGCTCGGAACACAGCGTGGCCCGTGAGGAGCGCGACCAGGCCATCTGAGAGCACGACGAGGCGCGGCAGGTGGTCAGCTCCCTTCGGGCCGATCTTGGAACCGCAGTGGCCCGAAGGATGGAGGCCGAGAGCGTCTCCGTCGGGCTGGTCATGGAGCTTGCCTCGGTGCGAGGGATCCTTCAGACCGAGAGCAATGAGCACGATCTCCTGCGTGCTACCGTTGGGGTGGTCTTCGATGACCTGTGGGTGGCACGGCTGGAGGGAACCAACTCACTTACGGCCCATGCCGTAGATATCACGGCGCGGGTGCGCCAGCTTGAGGAGGACACTTTTCATGTTGGGATCACCCAAGCCTTTGCTGTTGCCTGCTCTCATTATGCGGAGAGCATTGACTTGGAGATAATGAGCCTGGGCTTTACGCCTGACTTTGAAGCCTCCGAGCTGGATGAGATCAAGACGGCGGTGACTCCTATTGCGCGGAACCTGGCAAATAGAATCAAAGACATAGTTCTCCACCGGAGGGGATAGTTAGTCGAATGGGTCTGATAGACATTATCTATAATCTATGGACAAGTGTCGACCCCTTTGTATCTTTAAAAGTAGATTCATAATTTTGTTTCGTTAAACAAATTCGTAATTTCGTTTCATTTGATTGAACTTGCTTTCTAACCTTTTTGTATTAAAAAAAGGGGCTCGAGCAATCTGACCTTTCCGTTCGTTAAGACCGAAGGGCCCGATGTGTGTAAGAGGGAAACTTCGATTATGCTGGTGAGCAAAGTTACCATAGCCGTTGGGGTGTGGGTTTTTTGCAGTCTGACCAGGCATACTCGGTTATTCATTCCCACAAACCTTGCCACTAACCTTAACGTGAGGAAAAGGTCCGACGCAGTGACTGTTTCGAAAAAGGGGGTATTTATACCTTTATCAGACCCCGAGTGAGATTCGACCCCTTGAGGTTGTTGGGGTCAGATGTCACTAGAGACCGAAGAGAGGATAGCGAAACTACTCTTGTATTCGCACATACCCTTTCCTTAGGATTTTAGCTATCGTTCTACGACCGTGCGTTAGGTCTCCCCGTAAGTCCAACCTTCCCTGAACCCCCATGTGTGGTGGGGATTCGGTCAAGGGTTGACTCGCTTTTGTGACTGTCGCCCTATCTACGGTTTTCACAACCGAAGGGGTTGAGGCGACGTCACTTGCCTCAATGGCTCGAGTGACGCGCTTGATGAGCTCGCTAACGGGGGTGTTCGAACGGAATCCGGTCCCGTTGCTCATGATAGGGTCGACAAAGCCTTCGTGTGGCATTCCATTGCTCCTTAACCCGCCTTCCAATAGATTCCCCCTCAATGGGGATTCTATTGGCTCGGCTAAAGGCTGGATCGAACAAGAAGTTTGAGATGACCCTATCCTCCTCTATGTGGGTTGGGCGAAGGCCACTGAGGCTCATCTACGTTTTCTCCCCTGGCTCTTGTTTGACGTGAGGCGGCCTCAGGCCCTCCACGGACCGGCCTTTGGACCTCGGTCTCTCAATCTAGGATCGGGTGGCTCGAGCCCCCAAGCCCCATGGGGTGCGGTAGGGGTCGGCCATGTTTCATGCGTCATCCCATCCTCGGTTTCTACAACCGGAGGGGCTGAGCTAATGACACTTGCCTTGACGGCTCGAGTGTCATGCTCGGTGAGCTCGCTAATGGGTATGTTCGAGTGGAATCCGGGTTCGTCATCCTCTGTCGGGGTCGGTAGAGCCCTCATGTGGCACTCCACTACTTCTTAACTCGCATCCTAGCAGATGCCCGAGCTGCTCGATAGGTTCGGGTGGCCCGTTGGCCTCTCCTCGATGGAGATTCTATGGGCTTGGCTCAAGGTTAGAATCGAACAAGAAAGGTTGAGATGTCCCTGTCCGCTTCTGAGCGGGGTCGGGCAAGGGCCGCTAGGGCTCATCTCGATTTTTCTCCCCTGGCTCTGTTTGACGCGAGGCGGCCTCGAGCCCTTCATGGCCTAGCCTTCGAACCTTGGTCGATTGCCATTCATATCGAATGAGATGACTACCACTTCATGACGTGACATGAAGCGTTGTGATGCAGCGATAGCATGTGCAATGAATTAATAAATGAATGTATAAATGACCACATGATGGAAAAAGGCGAGGGTCGGTGATGTTACCTTGGTGGCATGAGTGATGGGGAGCTCTTACCGGACATGTCCGTGCGCGGTTTGGGTCCGACGTTTGCGATGGGGCCGGTGTAACCTGCACGAGCATCCCAACCTTTCATTTCTGTCTCTCAGCAGTGATCCGAGGCGTTCGATCGACTTGGGTGACCTGATAGCTTCTCCTTGATGGAGATTCCGTAGGTAGACTCCTCCATACCCTTCCTGAGAAGGTGGAGGATAAGATTTGGAGTGCGAAGGCAAAAACTGAGATCGCACTGGTGGAAAAAACACCATAGCCGCTGGGGCGTGGGGTTCTAGCAGTCCAACCAGGTTTAATCAAAGTTTGCGCCCGCACCCCATGCCTCCAGTTTTTAAACGTAAGGAGGGGTCAGGCAAAGAGAATGTCTAAACAAGTAGACACTCTCGGTAGCCCCCGAGCGATGCCCGCCCCCCTACCGTTGCTGGGGTCGGAGATTCGGTAGTGAAATTGATACGTAAAGTAAGTAAATAAGGGTTTATCTTTTGACGGCCGTTTGGTTCCTCAACCCCGTCGCTTGGCATTTCACCTGAGCCGTCCAATCAACTCAGGAGGCCCGTTGATCAAGCCTTGATGGATGTTCCGTTGTTGGGCCCTTCCAGGTCCTGCCTGGGAAGGCGGAGAGCCGCCTGCATGCATCTGCACCTTGTTTCTCGTGCCCGGCGTGCGGAAGTGGTGGGTCACACCCAGGCCACGTCCTGTTTGACCAAGCGCCGTCTCGTCGAGCAGGGTGCGTCCCGTCGGTCAGGATGCGTCCCATCGAATTCCCATTTGCATTGAATAGGGAGCGGGAGAGGGTTTTTTGCCCCAATCCTTCGCCTTTCTGCAACTGCTGTGGCTCCTCCTTAAATAGGGGAAGGGAGAGGGTTCTCATCCCGTTCCTCCACATATTCTTGAGCTACTGCCTCGCCTCCTTCTTCCTTTTCGCCGAGTGCGTTTGTGCGTCACGGCGGTTCCTAAGTAAGAGAGGGTAAAGCGAGGGAGAGGAGAACTCACAGATCCATTCATGAATTCAGAGCGCGATGTCGAGCTGGAGGTCATCCAACGTAGATGAGATTATGTTGGCCACCCACGCCGAGAAGGGGCCGCTTCCGCCAAAGGAGGAGGCACACTGGAGGGTGCTGCACGTCACCGGCTTTGTCACCGTCTGTGAGGCCTTCGTCGGGATGGAGCCGTACGTAGATTTCTTCTGGTGAATCTTATTCGGGCGAGCCTTGTCTGTGCGGATGCCGCCTAGGACTACGCCGATGGGGGGTTTCGCCCTTGCATCCACTTAGGTCAGCCAGTTCATAAAGTTTGATGAGATGTCGGAGACATCCACTAGCCATGGCGGCCATACTTCGGCGGGCAGCGTCCCCATCCAGGAGCTGCCTCATCTCGAGGTGCCATTATCAGGGTTGTGGCTGATCACGATGGCAGTCCTCGGACGCCCTGGCAAAGACACCATGGTCACCGATGTGGTGCTCGACGTTGCAGACGTTGGCACCCTCAGGGATCCCGCAGAGCGGTAGGACGTTGCCGATGGAGAGCGCGGCACGGCGGCCGCAGTAGACGAACTGGCCGATGCCGCTGGGTGGCCAGAGTAGTATTTAGAGTAGAAGTGGTCAGCAAATGTAACCGTTTAAGTTGTCGGGAGCCCCCATGTGAATAGTTTTTTGTATTCATGAATACATCAGTTCCTTTTCATGATGAAATCACTTTGTAAGGGGAAGTTTGACCCATCCGTTTCCTAGCAATGGTCGTGCCATTCGGTCGATTCAGGCTACCTGCTGAAGCAAGAATTTCCTACGGATATAAAGGATACGGACATCCCGCGTAAGAATTTAGTTAAGCAGGGAAGCCAGGCGGTGAAATTTGTAACAAATGGACAAGTTTTCAAATTTCGTTACAGCAAACAACTTTTTATTTCTTCTTCCCTTCTTGTGTAAAAAGGTTTAGCGCATCCCGACCCTTTCTGTGGTTAAGGTCGCAAAAGCTCGGAGTGCGAGCGAGCCAATTCTGATCATGTTGGTGAGCAAAGAGACCGTAGCCGTCGAGGCGTGGGTTTCCTGTAGTCCTACTAGTCATACTCAGGAATTGTTCCCATAAACCTAGCTCCTTGGGACTAACATGAAAAAGGAGGGCATGCGCAGAGAATGTTTGTCGGATAAATGAGCTCACATCAGCCCCTGAGTGAGGTCCGACCCTTTGCCATTGCAGGGGTCGGTTGTCACGAAAGATCGGGGATTTTGATGACAAAACTGATAAGAGAAAGTTTGTGTTTATTTAGGGGTAAAATCAACGTAGCTGCTTGATGTTCCAAGCATTGGCGAAGATCTCGTCGTCGATGGTCTTGAGCTTGTAGGCGCCTGGACGAAGCACCTCCGCAACCACGTATGGTCCCTCCCATGGTGGGGAGAGTTTGTGACGATCCTTGTTGCTCTGGACGAGGCGGAGGACTAGGTCCCCGACGTTAATGGCCCAACCTCGCACTCATCAGATGTGATACCATCGTAGTGCCTGCTGGTACTTGGCTGAGTGGAGAAGGGCAACATCGCGGGCTTCATCCAGCTAGTCCATGGCATCTTCGAGAGACGCCTTGGCTCCCTATTTGTCGTACGCCCTGATCCTCGACGCTCCATAGTCAATGTCGATTGGGAGGACAGCCTCAGAACCATAGACCATGAAGAAGGGCATGTAGCCGGTGGCTCGATTGGGAGTTGTCCTTAGGCTCTAGAGCACCACAGGAAGCTCAGCGACCCATCATGCGCTAAATTTGTTCAACTGGTTGAAGATGTTGGGCTTAAGGCCCTATAGGACCATGCCGTTTGCGCGCTCGACCTGCCCGTTCGTTCATGGGTGTGCGACGGCGACCTAATCGACCCGGACATGGTATTCATAACAGAATCGGAGGAATTTCTTTTCAGTGAATTGCGTACCGTTGTCCGTGATGATGGAGTTTGGGACTCCAAAGTGATGGATGATGTCGAGGAAGAATAGTACGGCTTGCTCAGACTTGATCATGGAGATCGGCCGAGCTTCTATCCATTTCGTGAACTTGTCTATGGTGACAAGCAAGTGGGTGTAGCCTCCGGGCGCTTTCTTGAGAGGCCCCACTAGATTGAGCCCCTAGACCGCGAACGGCCATGTGATGGGGATCATTTGGAGCACTTGGGCCGAGAGGTGAGTTTGTCGAGCGTAGTACTGACACCCCTCGTAGGTGCGTACGATCTGCTCGGCGTCGGCTACTGTAGTGGGCCAGTAGAAGCCATGTCAGAACGCGTTTCCGACCAGGGTTCTAGGCACGGCGTGGTGACCGCAGACCCCACCATGGATATTGCTCAGCAAGTGCTTCCCCTGCTCAATGGGGATGCAGCACTACAGGATCCCGGTGTGGCTTCGTTTGTAGAGTTCGCCCTCCATGAGGATGAAGGACTTTGCTCGGCATGCGAGCCTTCGAGCCTCCGCCTTGTCTGTTGGCAGTGCATCATGGAGCAGGTATTTGAGGTAGAGTGTTCTCCAGTCGACCAGAGGGTCGGGCTCTGTCACTGGATCTTCTTCGAGCTCCATGACCTCGGGGCCGGGCAGAGCCGATAGTTGGTCAGCCCCCGAGGCTGGATAGGGTGGACCGTCATTGGCCTATTTTGACCCCTTGTAGCGAACCGATGGCTTGTGTTGGTCGCTAGCGAAGACACCTATTGGCACCAGGTCTCAGCCAGATGCCGCTTTTGCAAGTGCGTCGGCTGCCTCATTGAGGCGCCTCGGGATGTGATTGAGCTCGAGGCTGTCGAACTTATCTTCTAGCCGTCGGACTTCTTGGCAGTATGCAGCCATTTTGGCATCGTGGCAGCTTGACTCCTTCATGACTTGGTCGACGACCAACTAGGAATCTCGACAAACGTCGAGGCATCGGATGCCCAACTCAATGGCGATGCGTAGGCCATTGATGAGCGTCTCAGACTCGGCCACATTATTGGAGGAGGGGAAATGGAGATAGACCATGTACCTAATGCGTACCCCGAGGGGCAACACGAAGACTAGCCCTACGTTGATGCCCTTCTTCATCAGCGATCCATCGAAGTACATCGTCCAGTACTCTTAATCGATGATCGTCGGTGGCATTTGGACCTTGGTCCATTCCGCGACGAAATTAGCTAACACCTGGGACTTGATGGCTGTTCAAGCGGCATAAGCAATGCCTTGACCCATCAGCTTGAGTGCCCATTTTGCGGTTCTTCCTATGGCATCCTAGATTTGGATGACCTCGCCTAGGAGGAAGGATGTCATGTCTGTCACTGTGTGTGACTCGAAGTATTGGCATAGCTTCCTCTTGGTGATGAGGACGGCGTATAGGAGCTTCTGGATCTGGGGGTAGCGGGTCTTTGAGTTAGATAGGACCTCGCTGATGAAGTACACAGGGCATTGTACCTTGAGGGTGTGCCCCTCTTCTTCTTGCTCTATGACTGGGGCGGCGCTGACCACTTGCGTGGTGGCCGCTATGTAGAGTAGAAGGGGTTCTCTATCAGTAGGAGGAACATGGATCGAGGCCTTCGTCAGAAGCTGCTTGACCATGTCAAGCGCCTCCTGGGCCTCGGATGTCCATTCAAAGTGGTCGGCCTTCTTCAGAAGTCGGTAAAAGGGGAGACCTCATTTGCCGAGGCGTGAGATGAAGCGGCTGAGCGCGGCAAGGCACCCTATAACCCGCTGAACCCCCTTTATGTTTTGAATCGGGCCCATCCATGCGATGGCTGAGATTTTCTTTGGGTTGGCTTCGATGCCACGCTCGGAGATGATGAAGCCGAGCAGCATGCCCCTTGGGTCCCCGAAAACACACTTCTCTGGATTGAGTTTGATGCCGTTTGCTCGGAGTCTTGCAAAGGTTTGCTCCAGATCGGCTATGAGGTGGTCGGCCCGTTTAGACTTAACCACAATGTCATCTACGTAGGCCTCAATGGTCCGCCCGATGAGGTCCCTAAAACACTTGAGCATACATCGCTGGTATGTAGCCCCAACGTTCTTTAGTCCGAACGGCATTGTGACATAGCAGAACGATCCGATGGGGGTGATGAATGACGTCGCGAGCTGGTCGGACTCTTTCATCGCGATTTGATGGTACCTAGAGTATGCATCAAGGAAGTAGAGGGTTTTGCACCCTGAGGTAGAGCCGACTATTTGGTCTATGTGTGGCAAAGGAAACAGATCCTTTGGTCATGCTTTGTTGAGACCTGTGTAATCAACACACATCCTCCATTTCCCACTCTTCTTTTGTACAAGAACAGGATTGCCTAACCACTCTGGGTGGTACACTTCCTTGATGAATCCGGCCACGAAAGCTTTGTGATCTTCTCGCCAATGGTCCTATGTTTCCCCTCGTCGAATCGACGCAGGCATTGTTTCACCGGCTTGGAACCTGGGTGGATTTTCAAGGCGTGCTCGGTGACCTCCCTTGGAATGCCCAGCATGTCCGAGGGCTTCCACGCGAAGATGTCTTTGTTCGCGCGGAGGAAGTTGATGAGCGCGCTTTCCTATTTAGAGGAAAGCGTGGTGCCAATGCGCACCATTTTGGCCTCGGTGCTCTCGGGGTCTATGAGGACTTCCTTAGAGCCTTCCACTGGCTCAAAGGACCCAGTCGACCTCTTGGAGTTAGGTGCTTCTTCAGTGACCTCTTTCCTGATGTCCGCGAGCTCTTCGGAGGCGACGATTGCTGCGGCGTGATCGTAGCACTCGACCTCGCACTCATAGGCACGCTGGAAGGATGTGCCGACGGTGATGAGCCTGCCTAGGACAGGCATCTTCAGTTTGAGGTAGGTGTAGTTGGGGACGGCCATGAACTTCATGTAGCATGGTCATCCATGAACTTCATGTAGCATGGTCATCCTAGGATGGCATGGTAAGTTCCGTGGAACCCAACCACTTCAAAAGCGAGGGTCTCCGTCCTGTAGTTGGACGGGCCCCCGAAGGTGACGGGTAGATCGATTTGCCCGAGCAGCATGGCCTGCTTTCTAGGCACAATGCCATGAAAGGGCGCTCTAGTTGGCCGGACGCGCGCTCGGTCGATGCCCATGGCGTCGAGCATCTCGACGTACAGGATGTTGAGGCTGCTGCCTCCGTCCATCAGTACCTTAGTGAGGCGCTTTGTAATAATGATCGGGTCAACCATGAGCGGATATCTCCCTGGTTGCGGGACACTCTCCGGGTGGTCAGTCTGGTCGAAGGTTATGGCGGATTCTGACCACTGGAGGAAGGCAGGTGTGGCCAGTTTGGTCGCATAGACCTCACGGCGGGCGATCCTTTGGTGGCGCTTGGAGTCGTAGGCCTCTGATCCTCCGAAGATCATGAGGCAGCCATCTGGTATCGGAAAGCTGTCATCCTTCTCCTCGGCGTCATTCGCGGTGGGGGCAGGGTCCTTTCCGTGCTCCCCCTTGTTAGAGCCTCTGTGGGGGTATGCCCTTGGGTATCCACAAGACAAGACATGGGCCACACCATTAGAGGTGGCCCAGCCCACAAGATCAAGGCGTGCATGGCGTGCACCGCAAGATATTGTATAGTACCAAATAGGCTACTTTCCTTGTAACCCTACCCATCCAGAGTATATAAGGACAGGCAGGGGTCCCCTAGCGGACAGGCTACATACATCTACATGGTCATCCCAATCAATACAATACACCAAAGACACAGGACGTAGGGTATTACGTCGATCAGACGGCCCGAACCTATCTAAATCGCTATCTCTGCGCCTTGTGTCACCATCCGGTTCCTGATCACGCGCACCTCCACAGACAAATCTACCTTCGTGGGATACCCCTCGGAGGACTGCTAAGCATATTCTGTCGACAGTTGGCGCGCTAGGTAGGGGTGTGTGCTTGATCCCATGGCGAGCTAGATGGACCTCAAATCAACAGCGCATTCTCATCATCAATCTTGTGGAGATCCATGTCGGTCCACGATGACGATTCATTGCTGGCTACACCGGCCCCCACGACAGCAGATCCGATCTCGGAACCACCTCCGAGGTTGTCTTCACCAACAACTCACCGCCCGCTAGGTGCTCGCCGTCAATGCCGACTAGATAACACCATACGCCGCCGACCAGATTTTCTGTCTAAAGCTAAGTCACGCTTTAATATTCTTCGAAATATTCTCCAATCTCCGTATATCGCTATAATGTTTCTCCGAACAGTTTTCTCCATATTTTCTCTCCAAACGATTTTCTGAACCCCTGAACAGTCATGTTGATGCTTGGATGCCTCCAGAGACGGCCCTGTCTCCAGCTCCTCCCTACACGTGCTACGGGCTCCGCGCTCTACGTTATGGGTGGTCGGCAGCGGTTCCTTGGTGATGTATGTTCCTCCTACACTGCACGGGCTCCACGCTCAATGTTATGGACTATGGGCTAGCTAGGGCTAGAGACTCAGCTACACACTAACTAGTCAGGCGGTATATGTTAAATATAATTACATCTTCACACCAACTGATCGCCGAACTGCATACGCCGTTTCATCACCATTGCTGAATTTTCTCCAGAGTTCATATATTTCTACATCATGTACTACCCGTTCTACATATTTGTATTGCAGGATCATCATCTAGGTGATCGGATCACCTGGTGCTCGGACTTCTCCACCGATCAACTAGTCGGACCGCTAGGTTGATCAACTTCATCACCGACCAGTTGATTGGATTATTCGCCGGACGCTTCTACTCAATGCTCACTTCGCCACCGACCAGTTGACCAGACTGTTCGTTGCTCGTGCTTCTTCGCTAGCTACATCGGTTACTCCTCGGCCCTCGGGTTCTTCGTGCTCGAGGACTAAGTGGGCACACTTCACCCCATTTCACCTTGCGGACATCACCAGCTACGCCAGGGATTTCTCGGTGCTCTGACATCGCCAGCGATGCCGGGGACTCCTCACTCCTCGGCGTTCAGACATCGCCAGTGACGCCGGGGACTCCTCTCTCCTTGGTGCTCGGCCATCGCCAGTGACGCTGAGGACTCCTCGCTCCTTGGTGCTCGCACATCGCCAGCGACGCTGGAGACTCCTCGCTCCTCGTTGCTCGCACATCGCCAGCGACGCCGGGGACTCCTCACTCCTCGGTGCTCGGACATCGCCAGCGATGCCGGGGACTCCTCGCTCCTCGGTGCTCGAACATCGCCAGCGACGCCGGGGACTCCTCGCTCCTCGGTGCTCACACATCGCTAGTGACGCCGGGGACTCCTCACTCCTCAGTGCTTGGACATCGCCAGCGATGCCGGAGACTCCTCGCTCCTCGGTGCTCGGACCTCGCCAGCTACGCCAGGAGCTCCTCGGTGCTCGGACATCGCCAGCTACGTCGGGGACTCCTTGGTGCTCGGATCTTGCTATGTATTATCGGTGTGCTATCAAGCTGCTCCATGCTGTTCGGATCAGGGTGCTGATCTTGGGCAGCACATTTGGGATCTTGATACGCGCATGTCTGACGACATCGGCAAGCTTTCAGACTTCTTTTTCTTTGACCCTGCTATAAGATTCATTCTTCATCTTCCAGCAGGCTCGGGGACTAAGTGGGCACACTTCACCTTGCGGTGAATGTGTGCATTTCTCATCTCGAGGCTACGCCCGAGGACTGGCTGCCTGCTCGGCTGGTCGTCTACTTTTTGACCCTGGTACCACGTGACTACGTCACCTACAGTCAGGCTCAGGGACTAACTGTGGGGGCATGCCCCCCGGTATCCACAAGACAAGACATGTGCCGCAACGTCAGAGGTGGCCTAGCCTACAGGATCAAGGCGTGCACGGCGCTGCTCGGCGTGCACCGCAAGATATTATATAGTACCAAATAGGCTATTTTCCTTGTAACCCTACCCCTCCAGAGTATATAAGGAGAGACAGGGGTCCCCTAGCGGACAAGCTATATATAGCTACATGGTCATCCCGATCAATATAATACACCAAAGACATAGGACATAGGGTATTACATCGATCAGACGTCCCGAACCTGTCTAAATCGCTGTCTCTGCGCCTTGTGTCACCATCCGGTTCCTGATCACGCGCACCTCTGCTGACAAACCTACCTTCGTGGGATACCCCTCGGAGGACTGCCGAGCATATTCTGTCGACAGCCTCCGGACAAGAATCACCTCATGAGGCTGTAGTCTTTGTATAGATGCTTGACGGGGAAGGCATGGTTCGGGCACGGCCCCTCAAGTAATTTTTTCAAATGGTTTGGGGTGCCCTCCGTGGGCTTCCGACCACCCTTGCAGTCAGTGGCGGCCATGAGTGAGCCCTCGCACCATTGCTTCTTGTTTTTCTTCTTGGCGGAATGATTGGAGGCGCCTTCGCCGGCGTCCTCATCCCGCCTCGCCTTGCCATCGAGAGTTTCAAAGATTGCTCCGACCGCTTCTTCTCCCGAGGCGTGGCTGGTGGCGATGTTTAGGAGCTCCTTGGTGGTTCGCGGGCCCTTACGTCCTAGCTTGTGAACCAGAGATTCACAGGTGGTCCCAGACAAAAAAGCTCCAATAACGTCGGCGTCGGCGACGTTAGGGAGTTTGTTGCATTGCTAGGAGAAGCGCCGGATGTACCCACGAAGGGTTTCTCTGGCCTTCTGCCGATAGTTATTGAGGTTCCACGTCTTTCCAGCGCACTTGTATGTGCCCTAAAAGTTTCGAATGAAGATCTCCTTCAGGTCCGCCCAACTTAGGATTCTGTTGGACGGAAGGTGTACCAACCAGGTTCTTGCCGAATCGGCCAAGAACAATGGAAGGTTGCGGATAATGAAGTCATCATTATCTGCACCACCGGCTTGACATGCAAGCCGGTAGTCTTCGAGCCATAGTCTGGGGTTTGTTTCCCCAGAGTACTTTGGGATATTGGTTGGTGGTCGGTACCTTGGCAGGAAGGCAACGTTGAGGATGTGTGACCAAAGACTTGAGGCCCCGGTAGGCCGGGGCTCGAGCTTCGGTCCTCACCGTTGTTGTATCGTCCGCCACGGTGAGGGTGATAGCCGTGTCTGGCTCCCTCTCTCGGTTCATCGTAGGCGCGTCGAGGGTGTTGCGTGCATCGCGGTTGCGGTGGAGACGCTGACGTACCGAGACCGCGATGTGCCGCCTACTTCCTTATGGTTCCTGGTGGACCGACGCATCCCTACCGAGGCCCTCCGAGGGCGTACGCTGGCTGGCTTGCATCGTCGAGACAATGAGCTTTCGGCCTGCTACGCCGTCGCACGCTCGAGCAGCGTGCGAATCTCATGGCAGGCCCGATGATCCTTGGGCGTTGCTGCCTCTGGAAGTCCATGGAGCAATGCCACCACAGCGGCGATGTTCTGGCTTGCCCGGACGAAGCGAGGGAGGTTTTCATCGTCGGCGGTGATCCTTCGGTTCACGTCGTGGGCCATAGCGCGTGCACGCCCACCGTCTCCTTGACGCTCGATCTCTCGATCGAGCCCCGCGCATTAGCGCTCAAGCTAGAATTGTGCCTCCTTGATCTCTCAGTGTCGGGCTTTTAGCTGCTCCACCCCCATGCGGGGTAGGTCTACTGTCTCGCCATCGGCCGTGCTGTCGAGGTCATTTGCCGGGGTAACCTCCTTCACGGGGACGCTTTTGACGTGCCCCTCGGGGATACCTGTCATGAAGCATTCAAGAGAGGGGTGATGGCTCCCCCTACTTGAGTTAGAGCCAGAGGGTGACTCCGGCTCCTCTGCCAGGATGTCGTGGAAAGATTCACTAGATCATACGTTGTGCCACAAGGCGGCCAACGGTCTCTGCGGCATTGTAGAGACCGAACGGAAGCACCATCGGGGTGCTCCGGATGAGGTGTTCCGAGGAGAACGGTTCTCCCTCGGTAAGCCACAGCTCCTCGAGCATCTTGGTGATTGCGTCGAGGCCTGCGGAGTGGAAGGGTTGAACGACGACGGGCGCCCGCACCAGCTCTCGTTCCACCGTGATGATGAAATCAAGGTCTCCGAAGCACACGTGTGCGCCCAGGACCCAGCTGATATCGTGGCAAGCCATTCGTGGCCTGATGTTAATGTCGGAACGCGCAAAGGCCCCTACCTGGCGTGCCAACTATCGGTGTTTCGAATAAACACCAACGAGTAAATTTGTATTATTGTGCGTTTGGTTCAGATGGTGTGCTAAAAAGACACAAGGTTTATATTGGTTCGGGCAGAATGTCCCTACGTCTAGTTCGTGGTTGTTGCTCGTGTTATTTGCACTGAAAAGTTCGTAGTAGGGGGTACAAACGGTCGAGAGAGGGACAGGTCCCAAGTCTCAGATGGAAAGGTCGAACGGGTGCCGAGAGCTTGGATCCTGCTCAACTATGTGTGATGTGGTGCATGATGTGTTTTATCGATTGGTCCCCTTAGTGGGTTCCCTTCCTTCCCTTTTATAGACCAAGGGGAAGCAGGGATTACAGATAGGAGAAAGAAGAAAAACTAGAGGCCAAGTAGGTCCTTCACAGATGTCGGGTCTTCCTCTTCCTCTGAGTGAGCCTTGCTGACAAGGTAGACGGTGCTAGGGATAGCTCCATGCTGGGTGTACGTCCGCTGATCCTGACAGGGCCGCGTTGGGTGTCTGTTCGCTGATGATGTCATGATCTAGCTTCGTCAGTAAGTGGTCACGTCCCATCCTGCCCTGGCGGGCGGCGCGACGGACCAGGGTGTTAATCCGCGACCCTATGGGGCGTAGATGGGGCAGTCACCGCATGTCCCTTACTGTAGACGATGCGAGTCTCCTCCTGGACCATAGTGGTTGTCGTATGCTTCTGTCAGGATCCGCGCCCGAGGGCAAATGGCGGCGTCCACAACACTGTAAGACAAATGTCGGCGCCTACAACACTGTTCGGGCTCTGTTATGGCTGGAAGGGCTTAAAGCGCCCATCTTGTCATATCCTAACGGTGCTATCCTACAGCCGTGCAGGGTATGGTCCTTGGTATTGCGGTTGACTTGATCGCCTCGCTTTATCTGCGTGCGTAGTTATGAAGGAGCAGCGCGCAGACGAGTCAGCCCCCCAGACCTCGGGCGAGGCGGAACCGGCCCTTAGACCTGGGGCGAGGCAGAGCCAGCCCTAGACGTTGGGCGAGGCGGAGCCCGACCCTCAAACCTCGGGCGAGGCGAAGCCAGTTCTCAGACCTCGGGTGAGGCGGAGTCAGCCTTTAGACGTCAGGCGAGGCGGAGCCCAGCCCTCTGACCTTGGGCGCGGCAGAACGGGCCCTCAGACCTCGGGCGAGGCGGAGCTAGCCCTTAGACGTCGGGCGAGATGGAGCTCAGCCCTCAGACCTCTGGCGAGGCGGAACCGGCCCTCAGACCTTGGGCGAGGCGGAGCCAGCTCTTTAGACATTGGAGGGATCGGGCGAGGCGAAACCGGCCCTCAGACCTCGAGCGAGGCAGAGCCAGCCCTTTAGACGTTGGAGGGATCGGGCGAGGCGGAGACGGCCCTCAGGGGTCGGACGAGGCGGAGCCAATCCCCGGAGGTCGGGCAAGAGGTGTAGTCGTGCTCTTGTCTTGTTCAGAACCATCAACGTTGACGGTTATTAGCTCCTCCTCTTCGGGTACCCAGTATTTGGTCCCCGACATGCAGTCTGACAAAGCCGACTATGTTTTCTTTTGCCTGGTTTCTCAAGTTCATTATCTCTGAAAGTCCAAACGGTAACACTGAATGTTTTAGCAGCAAGTAATTTTCCACATGAAAGATACAGATCAAACCAAGTCTTCCAGGGCTCGCCTGGCTTTTCACTTTTCAGTAAGAAAACGTCCATGTTTCTCTTTCAGTGCCCGGTATTAATGGGAAATCATTCGAGTGGGCTCTCACCTCTCCGGTGACGTCTTAAAAAAATGGTTTCTCTTTCAGTTTCTTCTCCACGCTGAGGGACTGGAGCTGACGTGCTCGCTAGGTGATTGTTATATTTCACCAGATCAGCACTAGCTCGGATAGATACTAACGCATATGGCCCCAACCGCACGTATAGTCCATCAAGTTTTTAAACACACATGAGCTCCGTGAGCATTCCTCACTCTAAGTATTTTTTTCTCACAACAAATCAGCTTCAGCCAGCTTATCAGCCGTAGAAACCATTGGTCGATCAGTAACAACATTGCACTGCTGACTGCTGTACTTTTCAGCAAGACGAATTGGTAAGCTCGATCGCGTCGGTCTGCCCATGCAGTAAACGTCATTTTGCCTTGACATCAAGGCACGTGCACCTTCATTAAATGAATGACAATATGGTATTACAACATAGAAAATAGAAGCGGTCGATTCGAGATATTTCTACATTTTAGCAATTAAAGAGTACAAAAAATGGTTGAAAATGGTTGTGAAACCAATTGAAAATGACAAATTTTTTTGTTTGGCGAAATTCGGAAACAGTATCATAATATAGAAAACGGTATCATAATATAGAAAATGAAAGCGATCGGTTCAAAATATTTCTGTGACATATAATCGTTGGTCACTGTGTGCGTCCCTGTCCCTACGTCCCCGTGGTGTGCAAACCCTGGTGCATGAAAGGGATCAATCGATAAATAGATGAAGCAACTGTGTGGAAAAAGTTTGTATTTTTTAGAGAAGAAAAACAAGAAACGTCACCTTTTTAACGGTGTTAGAGGTTTACTCCCGCTATGAAAATTGATGGTGGAGAACACTACACATATAAGAATATAATAAGATGGGACACATCGTGTTTCCCTGTAGCAGTTGTGTTTTTAGTTTTCAGTAGCTGGAGTTTTAAATCCTTATTGTGCTTTGTATTTGTGGTCGTTTTCTTTTCCCTTGTCTAATAAAAATCCGGTAAAGCTCTTGCCGCCTTTTTAAAAAAGACCCATCATTTTTGGTTAAGTCCTGATGCCTTGGTCGTGTGTTTTATTGGAAATCCACTGGCCTAGGATAATGTTAGCCATAGCAAGTTAGGATAATGGCCCCGTTCTGCTGGTCACATTTCCTGCTGGTTTGGGCTGACGCTCCTAGGCCTTTCGGCTGGCCTCCTCCAACCATTCAGCTGCACTACATGCATCAGCTGGCGCCTTCCTCACTCTCCCTCTCCCATTCCCTTGCGCGCTCCTAGGGTTCGGACGCTTCTAGCTGCTCCTCCCATTCCCTTGCACCACCAGTTCTACATTGAGCAATGGGAGCAGATGCACGACAACGTGGACGACAACAACGAGCCGCACACAAACCGTGAGTTCAGGTAGTACCAAGCCGCTAAGCCTTTTGGCTGGCCTCCTCCAGCCGTTCGACTGCACTACATGCATCAGCTGGCGCCCTCCTCACTCTCCCTCTCCCATTCCCTTGTGCGCTCCTAGGGTTCGGCCGCTCCTAGCTACTCCTCCCATTCCCTTGCACCACCAGTTCTACATTGAGCAATGGGAGGAGATGCACGACAACGTGGACGACAACAACGAGCCGCACACGACCCATGAGTTCAGGCGGTACCAAGCTTGGTACCAACATGCGACACGTTACAGGCTGAGGGTACAGTGGATAGAAGATGACTACGCCGACATCGAGTCCTCCGACGAAGAAGACACGGCGTACGACCAATCTACTCGTGCAGGAAGACAGGTGGTGGCAGGACCGATCTTGGACAGAGTGGTAAGTTAAGTGCCTTATTTTTCTATGTTTAGTTGCATACCAATACATCATGCGTTAGAGGTATCTATTTTAGTTAGCCGCAACATCCTTATAATACATTAGATTCTTATACAAAAGAAAACAAAATCTGTTGCTATCTGTTCAGAAGTATTATTACTGAGAACTTTGTTGCAGGGCAATACCCTCAAATGCTCCGTTGAAGACATTGAGCGCTTTCGTCCGAGAGTTAGGGACGACGACACGCGTAGATTCTTGGACGTAAGATTCAAACTATTCTTTCAAACATATTATTAATATGTTAGATTCTTTCAGTTAACATAATTTTGTACAACAGAGGCTGTCACGTCGGCTACGCCGTGCGGCTGCTCGTTATGGTTGCAGGATAGAAACGACGCAAGACATGTACGTTCCTTCCACAGGTAAAGGAGGCTTAGGTTCCTCTAGCCAAGAAGCTACAGGGGATGAGGACAACGACGACGTGGACCAGAGGCACGAGGAGCTTGGCCCCTCTCCGCTCCATGACGCTCCCTCGACACGGCCTACACAGCCTCCAGGCACTAGGCGACGCCGTCCACCTGACCCTTACACTCCAGGTACGAGCGCTCTCGGTCACAAGGGTAAGGGTAAGGGTAAGACTAGGAGACAGTGAGGGTTGTGGTAGATGTTAGTGTGCACTATTATGGATTTTGTATTTACTTTCCTATAACTATTTGGGACTGTATGGGCATTGTAGATTATTTGAACTATGCAGGACATGTTATATTGATTATGATGTTCGTTGTGGTTGCATTGTGCTCTTTGGATGATTAAATGTTTGGATTATATAATGATGTCTCTGTTTGTAACTTGCGACTTTTTTTTGTGAATCATTAATCATACTACACTACTAAAAAAAGCACAAATATAGTACACAGATTAAATGTAAATTCATTAGATCGTGTATACTCCAATCGTATCGTTGCTCTTGGGCTCAAAGTAGACGTGGCGGTGACATGGCAGGCAGCTCGGTGCCATCAACCCTGGCGCCGAGCTCGGCGCCAGGGCTACTAGAGCCAACCATGTCTTACGTATGGGCCCCAATCCTTTCTCTCTTCCTTTCCCTCTCTCTCTCGCACATCCCTCGCCTTGCCGAAAGCAACGCACCGTTTGCCCGCTCGTCCGCCGCCCGCCTCAGCGCCAAGACCGCACATTAAATATTCATTGTCAAGGCCGGCGTCGGCGCGCGCTGCCACTTGGCCAAGCACTGTGTCCGCCAGGCTATGACTATGACCATGGCCCATAGCCACGCGCGCCCGCGTGCCACCCACGCCCGGCCTCATCCATCGTGCCGCTTCATGATCACGGGCTCTCGGTCCATTGCGCCGATGTGGCGGGCGCCGTCATTGCCGACCTCACCGCCGAAGCGCCGGGCATCCCGCGCCCACCGCGTGCCACCACCATCCTCGGCCACGCCCCCGCCGGCCCCGGCACCTGCAGCGCCCAGCCGTGCCACCGCCGGCCCGGCTCGTCAGCCTGACCCACGGCCGGCGTCCGCTGCGACTCCGTCGACATCCGTGACTCCATCATCGGATTGGTAAAAATTGTGAATTTGCAATGTGCGTACTTAGTTAGCTTTGATTGTAGTGTAGTAGTTTTGGCATTTGTTATTTACTAGTTAATGTGATGACTCAAGTAGTTGATTTAGTTAGTGATCTAGTGAGATAGATATGTAGATAGATAGAAACATAGATACATAGGTACATAGATATAGTTAGATAGCTACTTAGATAGGTAGTTATATATTTAGTTAACTAAATAGGATCGGGCTATTTAGTGAGTACACTGTATCTATGTATATAGTTATTATCTTATTTACTTAGTTTGTAGTTAGAAAGTACTTGTTAGGTACTATCTATCGTGTAATTTGGATTAAAGGACATGTGTTTCGTTACGTGTTTGAAATAGATGGACAACCTAGTGACCATATATCATGGAGGCACCGTTGAAAGCGATCGTTATGGATATGTTGAGTTTGTTGACATGCAAATCATGCTTGTGCTATTCAATGAGAAGCCATCATTTAGTGAGATGGTTGCAAGGGCTCGGGAGGAGCTGCATTGCCTTGGCGATGATGATGATGGCATTGCAGTTGAGGGTGTACTGCACCTAGGTTCTCCTCCCAAAATCCTTAGGCGAATGATTCCAATTGGATGTGTGGATCTGTGGGAGAACTATGTGAGATCGGTAATGAAGAGCCAGCTGCAATGTTTGGACGTGGTTGTTCATCGGATGTTTGTTGATCCCATCCCTCTTGGGTTTTCCCCACCAATGGGTCAGTAGGCACACATCGACCCTCCCGTCCCGGAACCTGATATGGATGTGGAGGTTGCACCTATGGTTCCCGATGCTCAATCTGCCCCCAATGCGGTAGTTGGGGATGCTTGTCAGACTCAAGTTGTTGTGGCAGATCCTTCTCATGAAATCCCTTTGACACAGAATCATCAGAGTAAGTGTCTTAACCGCATGGTTATTGGGAGCTTACCCCCTTCCTTACATCCATTTCTTTCATTCTTTCCTCATTTCTCTACTTATGTTGCAGGAGACATTCTTGAGTGCACTGTGGAGATGGATTCCGTGGCTCCAATAGTGTTGAAATTATGAATGATTCGGAGCCATATGAGATGGCAAGGGCTCTTGATTCCGATGATGATTGCCCTATTGGAGAGCTGACAGAGAGTGATGTTGAGATGCTGAGGCGTATCTTTCCCGACCGCCGTGATCCAAGAGTTCACGAGTTCAGTGATCTTGCTCATTTCGATCAGGCGTGTGTAGAAGGACGTGATGATGAGCTCCCACAAGCTCCTGAGGTCGGCCCTAACATGGTAATTGAGAATGGTTGGGTATTCAAGGACCTCCTTGCATTGAAGAGGTGGTTGCAGGCGTTTGCAGTGATACGAAAGAGACCTTACAAGGTCTTGCATTCATATGCGGAGCGCCGTTATACAGTTGTGTGTGATAAGGAACGCTGCCCATGGAGGGTTTGTGCAAGAAAG
This sequence comes from Miscanthus lutarioriparius, assembly GCA_904845875.1. Classification (NCBI taxonomy): domain Eukaryota; kingdom Viridiplantae; phylum Streptophyta; class Magnoliopsida; order Poales; family Poaceae; genus Miscanthus; species Miscanthus lutarioriparius. The sequence continues at coordinate 24,071,301 of CAJGYO010000008.1, forward strand.
CAAAAGGTCACCAGAAAGTGGAAGATCACAAAAGTTGTCGGGCCACACAATTGTGCTGACCATGTGCTGACACTAAGGCATCGACAGTTGACATCTACCATCATTTCCAAGCGGTTGATGAAAATATTGTAGGGACAACCCAACATGAAGGTTAGGACAATTATCAGGACCGTTGAGGCGCTGTATGGAGGTTATGTGATAATTTATGGTAAAGCTTGGAGGGCTAAGCAGCGAGCGTGGAAGATGATACATGGGGACTGGGAGGATGGGTACGAGCAGCTGCCAGTACTTTTCAATGCAATCAAAGCGGTGAATCCAGGCATGCATTATGAGTATATCCCAAAACCAAATGCATGGAAGGATGGGAGGCAGATATTCTTCCGTGCTTTCTGGTGCTTCCCTCAGTGTGTCGAGGCCTTCAGGCACTGTCGTTCCGTCTTCTCCATTGATGGTACGTTCTTGAATGGAAAATATCAGGGCACACTTTTTATAGCCATATCCTGTGACACGAACAACAAGTTGGTTCCTTTGGCATTTGCTTTGGTTGAGAAGGAGAACAATGACAATTAGGGATGGTTCTTGAAGCTAGTCCGGATACATGTGGTTGGGCCTGGTAGAGAGGTTGGCGTCATATCTGATAGGCACCAGGGCATACTTAATGACGTGCGAGAGCAGATAGAGGGGTATGCTAAGAATGCTATTAATCGTTAGCACACTAATGCTAATGCTTCCCCTAGAGAAGCAATGCTACTGCACACTGATACAGCACTGTCGTATTAATTGTTAGCACACTTGCAAGTGTAGCATTTTATTTTAGTCGATCAGGGATGGGAATTACTTTATATGATCTCAAATTATGGAAAACATTGTTTGTGTGCAATTTGAACTCCTAGTTGAATTGGTGTTGCAATAATGTGAATTCTGGGAAAATGTCAAATTTGTCCTGATCCGGATTATTTTTTATTTTACCATTTAAGAATAACTCAACCTTCTATTTTTTTAGTTTACTGTTTTAAATTTGCAATGTACGTGTACTATGGTAAATCCTGTCTTGGGTCTGGAAGTTGTCTTGATTTGCTATGTTCGTGACTTGTGAAGATTACTGAAGAACCGGGTGTCAGCTCAACAGGCAAGAGAGAGGAAGAAGGCTTATTTGACTGATCTGGAGGTGAAGGTGAAGGACCTGGAGAAGAACTCGGAGCTGGAAGAGAGGCTCTCCACCCTCCAGAATGAGAACCAGATGCTCCGACAGGTACATTTTATTTTGCGTTGGTTTGGCTATGTATTTGACACATACAAATTTGTGTACTGTTTGATTATTTATCATCTTGTTAAATTTGTTTAGTACTTGCTATGCTTCATCGATCATGGACACAATAACGCTGTCTTTATTCTACATATACTGTTATACCATCAGAACTGAAAACATTGTCTTATATTTGCAACATTCATTATATTGCTGCTTGAGTAGCTGTCGGTGCTCCAAAAAGATTTACTGGTTAATGGATTAAATTCTATATTGCCATGGAATTTGGAGTTATATTGGGTTGCAATGTTTTTGTTTATGAAAAAATGTTGGCCAGTACCAGTAGTACTCTATTAGGGTGATGCAGGAATAAAACGAACATATTCTGATTTGGAGTTTTTCTCCTTTTTGCAGATACTGAAGAACACCACTGTAAGCAGAAGAGGTTGAGGAAGCACTGCTAATGGAGAGGGCCAATAGTTCAGAATGACAGGAAAATAGTAATGCATTATGCTAAAACATATGTTTATGTGGAGTGGATTTGGTCAGTTTGCTTTGTGGCCAAAGGAGAGAACCCCAAAAACTGGGGTGAATTTGTGCAGACAGTCATATATAGTATCTCACTGTATTTCTACGAAGTGCAGACGGTTCAGGGGAAAAAAGAACTTATGGAATGCATTTAACATATATCATACCATTTTGGGACATTTAACATGCTTTACATACCATCGTGTGCTGCTAGTTTTCTTAGAATGATGTCTGTGGATGAGATTGTGAATAGGAGTAATCAATATCAGTTCAAGGACTGTTGGGCAAAACTTGCAGAACAAAGCTACAGGATGTGCTTCCGTGGTTGTGTAATGATCAGTGACCACTGATCAGCTGCAGTATTAATTACATCGAGCCAGATGCTGCCGAAATCAGGAGAAGCTTAGGGCACCACTAATGGAGGCTAACACTCTTAGTGGTTCCAGTACAAATAAAGTGATCCACGTAGACTAGAAAATGTTGACTACTATTCACATAATGCAAATTATCACTACTTGTGGTTTGCATAGAAACTTTTTGCTTTCATCATGCCTCACATTTATTTTCTCCCTCTTCTTTTTTAGCATGGACCACTTTCTCTCTCCCCAAGCATACGTAGCTTCTGCAAGCCACTATGACAAGTACAGAGCACTTACTTTTTTATCCGATCCTACGTGACACTTGGGATTACAAGTAAAAGCATAGCGTTGGGGAAGGCCTGCGCGTGATTTTCCTTGCATGATAAAGACAAGAGAAGTGGTGCCGATTTTTTGTGTGCAGTCTGACAAAGCCAACTATGTTTTCTTTTGCCCGGTTTCTCAAGTTCATTATCTCTGAAAGTCGAAACGGTAACACTGAATGTTTTAGCAGCAAGTAATTTTCCACATGAAAGATACAGATCAAACCAAGTCTTCCAGGGCTCGCCTGGCTTTTCACTTTTCAGTAAGAAAACGTCCATGTTTCTCTTTCAGTGTCCAGTATTAATGGAAAATCATTCTAAGTGGGGCTCTCGCCTCTCCGGTGACGCCTTAAAAAAAATGTTTCTCTTTCAGTTTCTTCTCCACGCTGAGGGACTGGAGCTGACGTGATCGCTAGGTGATTGTTATATTTCACCAGATCTGCACTAGCTCGGATAGATACTAACGCATATGGCCCCAACCGCACGTATAGTCCATCAAGTTTTTAAACACCATTGAGCTCCGTGAGCATTCCTCGCTCTAAGTATTTTTTTCTCACAACAAATCAGTTTTAGCCGGTTTATCAGCCGCAGAAACCATCGGCCGATCAGTGACGACATTGCACTGCTGACTGCTGTACTTTTCAGCAAGACGAATTGGTAAGCTCGATCACACCGGTCTGCCCATGCAGTAAACGTCATTTTGCCTTGACATCAAGGCACGTGCACCTTCATTAAATGAATGACAATATGGTATTACAATATAGAAAACCGAAGCGGTCGGTTCGGGATATTTCTACATTTTGGCAATTAAAGGGTACAAAAAATGGTTGAAAATGGTTGTGAAACCAATTGAAAATGATAAATTTTTTTGTTTGGCGAAATTCAGAAACAGTATCATAATATAGAAAACGGTATCCTAATATAGAAAACGAAAGCTGTCGGTTCGGAATATTTTTGTACTGTTTTCATCCTTAGTTGTGACATATAATCGTTGGTCACTGTGTGCGCCCCTGTCCCTACGTCCCCGTGGTGTGCAAACCCTGGTGCATGAAAGGGATCAATCGATAAATAGATGAAGCAACTGTGTGGAAAAAGTTTGTTTTTTTAGAGAAGAAAAACAAGAAACGTCACCTTTTTAACGGTGTTAGAGGTTTACTCCCGCTATGAAAATTGATGGTGGAGAACACTACACATATAAGAATATAATAAGATGGGACACATCTTGTTTCCCTGTAGCAGTTGTGTTTTTAGTTTTCAGTAGCTGGAGTTTTAAATCCTTATTGTGCTTTGTATTTGTTGTCGTTTTCTTTTCCCTCGTCTAATAAAAATCCGGTAAAGCTCTTGCCGCCTTTTTAAAAAAGACCCGTCATTTTTGGTTAAGTCCTGATGCCTTGGTTGTGTGTTTATTGGAAACCCACTGGCCTAGGATAATGTTAGCCTTAGCAAGTTAGGATAATGGCCCCGTTCGGCTGGTCACATTTCCTGCTGGTTTGGGCTGACGCTCCTAGGCCTTTCGGCTGGCCTCCTCTAGCCATTCGGCTGCACTACATGCATCAGCTGGCGCCTTCCTCACTCTCCCTCTCCCATTCCCTTGCGCGCTCCTAGGGTTCGGACGCTCCAAGCTGCTCCTCCCATTCCGTTGCACCACCAGTTCTACATTGAGCAATGGGAGCAGATGCACGACAACATGGACGACAACAACGAGCCGCACACGAACCGTGAGTTCAGGCAGTACCAATCTTGGTACCAACGTGCGACACGTTGCATGTTGAGGGTACAGTGGACAGAAGATGTCTACGCCGACATCGAGTCCTGCGACGATGAAGACACGACATACATCCAATCTACTCGTGCAGAAAGGCAGATGGAGGCAGGACCGATCTTGGATAGAGTGGTAAGTTAATTGCCTTATTTTTCTACGTTAAGTTGCATACCAATACATTATGCGTTAGTGGTATCTATTTTAGTTAGCCGTAGCATCCTTATAATACGTTAGATTCTTGTACAAAAGAAAACAAAATATGTTGCTATCTGTTCAGAAGTATTATTATTGAGAACTTTGTTGCAGGCAATACCCTCAAATGCTCCATTGAAGACATTAAGCGCTTTTGTCCGAGAGTCAGGGACGACGCCACGCATAGATTCTTGGACGTAAGATTCAAACTATTCTTTCAAACATATTATTAATACGTTAGATTCTTTCAGTTAACTTAATTTTATACAACAGAGGTTGTCACGTCGGCTACGCCGTGCGGCTGCTCATTGTGGTTGCAGGACAGAAACGACGCAAGACGTGTATGTTCCTTCCACGGGCAGAGGAGGCTTAGGTTCCTCTAGCCAAGCAGCTACAGGGGACGAAGACGACGACGACGACGACATGGACTAGAGGCACGAGGAGCTTGGCCCCTCTCAGCTCCATGACGCTCCCTCGACTTAGCCTACACAGCCTCCAGGCACTAGGCGACGCCGTCCACCTGACCCTTACACTCCAGGTACGAGCGCTCTCGGTCACAAGGGTAAGGGTAAGACTAGGAGGCAGTGAGGGTTGTGGTAGATGTTAGTAAGCACTATTATGGATTTTATATTACTTTCCTGTAACTATTTGGGACTGTATGGACATTGTAGACTATTTAGACTATGCAGGACATGTTATGTTGATTGTGATATTCATTGTGGTTGCATTGTGCTCTTTAGACGATTAAATGTTTGAATTATATAATGATGTCTCTGTTTGTAACTGTGGATGCTCCTGAAACAAGGGAAACTCTTGCGACTTTTTTCCATGAATCATTAATCATACTACACTGCTAAAAAGGCACAAATGTAGTACACAGATTAAATGTAAATTCATTAGAACGTGTATAGTCCAATCGCATCGTACAGACGCTTTGCAGATGAATCTAGGCTTTTAAAGTAACAGTGAACGAATCCAGGCTTTTCAGACTTTTCAGTAGACATAGGACGTTACAAGGACAGCAGCGATTTATCACTTCACTTACATAGTACTGGCATGGAAGGAAGCACAACTCCACTCCATCTCCACCATCCATCTTATGACTGTTTGATCCAAGGGCTGAGGTGAAGAGGCACACAGATCGCTGACATGGCACATTGAGAGGCCTCCATTCCTCCTCTCAACCTATAAATAACCCCTCACTCCCTCTCATTCACACACACAACAAGGAAGAAGAGCACTCCTCAGTATTTTCTTTCGTTGCAATATCAATGTCTGGAGGGTCATCCAGAGGGAGAGGAAAGGGGAAGGGAACTACCATTGTGTGGGAGGGTTCTCTTGGTCCCGATTTTTTTGATGAAGCTCTTTATGAGAGGTTCCCAGTTGAGAGCAAAAGTGATTTCACCAAAGAGGAACCACTGAGAGGATACGATGAACGAAAAGAAGAGTGGCCAAAATGCATGCATGATGAGGACTGCCTAGTGCAGATGTTCACCGAGGGAATAGATGGAGGTCATCGTTTCTTCAAATGCCCGCGAGCATGGGTAATTGATATTACTATTTGTTTCTTCAATATGTTTCTCTTCTATATAACTTACATGACATACTTATTGTAGTCTTCCTCGACCTATTTATCCGCATGCAGAGTACATCTACTACCTGCAAGACCGTATATTCGATCTAGAAAGGGATCCTAGCAGCGGTTACAAGGACGATGGACAGGACAACAACAACAATGGTGCTGATTCACAGGAGGCACTCTACAATGATCCATATTGCACCTGCCCTAACCACAAGAACAAGGGGCCTCCCCTGTCCCCCACCACCACCACCACCAACAATGGGAGGCTACTATGGAGAAGGTGCAACACAATTTGCTATGTGGCCACACTACTAGGAAGACTTTATCTTATTCACATGACACATCTATGTATTTGTTGTTTGGTTTAATTACCTAAGGCATGTTAGGTTTAGTCGAAGGAACTCTGTACCCTAGTTTGGTACATGTTCTCACATGCCATTTCATATGTTTTGTGTGTTGAATTATATAATGTCCTACTTTGTTAGGTTTTGTTTGCAGCACGTGATCACATTTCACTACGTCCGTAATATTAAGCTGAGTATTATGACCACAAATAATGAAAACAACCACATAATGAAAAGTCCAATACTATGCCACATTAAACAACATAATAATACTAGAAGTATGTGCCGATAGTAGACATAGGGGGCAAATGCACTTTCAAATCCTCAGTCTGAAACATATTGAGTAAGCGACTCATCATCCGAGTACTAGTCCTCTACCACAACCTTGTTGCTGTGGCTAGGCTCACTTGTATTGCTCTGACCTACCTGTCGCCTGTAGTAAGCGGCCTCCGCTTCATCTACGGCCTCTGCGGCCTGAGTGAAGAACGCGTCGTCATCCTCCTCTGCCTGCAAGCCCACCTCTGCTAGAGCGATGAGCTCACTCAGTCTACCAGTGTCGTCCTCAGCCTCCTCCGCCTGCAAGCCCACCTCTGCTAGAGCGATGAGCTCGCTCAGTCTGCCAGTATCATCCTCAGCCTCCTTCGCCTGCAAGCCCGCCTCTGCTAGAGCGATGAGCTCACTTAGTCTGCCAGTGTCGTCCTCATCCTCATCCCCCTCATCAGACAACACAATCGCGTTGTCTAACAAACTCACGCATCTTGTTTTTGTGATGTTTAACGAATAGGTTGATGTAGTCATGTCCATATCCCCTCTTTCATGCAATTACTTGCCTCCCCTTCAGTTCATCCAAGAACTTAGCTTGACCATCATAACATTCCCACCTGCATTTTCTAGTGCTCTATTCAAACAAAAAATTATATCATATATGTCTTAGCAAAAGAAACAAAATACGATTTCATGTTTACCACAAAAATAACCAACCTCATCATAGTCAACCATATGGCCGTAATAATGGCCTATTCCAAGCTCCGAAGGCAATAGACCGTAGTTGGATTTAGCACCACATTCACACTTGACTAGAGGTGCTCTGTAAATTAACCTTTCTTTCTTCTTTTTCTTTGCCTTTGGTGGCTCCGGCCATTGATTCTTAGGACCATAGAGCCACTCCTTAAAACTACACTTCTCAAATCCATACACCTAAAAGAGGCGACATTAGTACATGCACACATAGAGCTAAAGATTTAAATAGATACACTTTCCACTTACTTCGTGTTTGTTTGGACACACAAACTCCAACGTATTCTCAGGGTTTATCATAGCTCGATCTCCGCATTCGCACAGAGGAGGTTCCTCGAGTCATCTAACTACAGCTAGGTGCTTCTCCTTAGCCGTCATTGGTGGGGGGTTAGGGGGGTGGAACCCACCGCTTGAAGTGCTCACGTGGATGTCTCCCTCTCCACCAATTGTCGAAAATGTGGTACCTAGGGTCAAACTTCTCTGCACCATCGATCCACTGAAAGAAAAAGTGCCTCTCATGGTCCTACACAACAAGATTCCAACAAAATATTAGTAGCATACTTACTCAAATGAAGAAAAAAAGATAGTGGAAATAATTACTTACATTAAAACGACTGCATGTGTAGAAGCAACGCGCCGCCGTGTCTGGATGTCTCGATTGAAACACGTGGGTCGGGAAACCACAGTCACAGTTAGGGACAGGGAGGTCAGGAGGGATGGGGGCATCTTTGCTAGACACGTCAGGGTATAATTCTCGAGGACGACCCTGTTTTCGTCAAAACTCCTCCCGATACATTTCTTGTATCTAACAAAACGGTTGTAATTTAACAAACAAAAATCAAAACATCACAAATAAATGTCAATGATAATCATAACTACAATACAACCAATTTCGTTCTAAGAACCGAAAGCAATTAACATTAAACCCTAAACCTAGGGTTTCCCATTTGATGCACAACAATGAACCCATAACATAACAACATGCGCTGCGGTTACCTAGGCATAATACAAATATTAAAAATTGCATGAAACCCTAAGTAATGACGATTCTTAGGTTGAAAAATCTGACTAATATATACCGAATTGATGCGAAAAAAAACTAGGAGGGGAGCGAGGATACCTTGCTCTCGAAGATCTACGGATCAAATCAAAGTTTCTAAGGTCCAATATGTCGATTCGTGAGGTAGGGCGAAGTGGGGAGAGAAAAAACCCGAGAGGGAGGAGAAAGAAGAGGAAGAAGGCTCGGGTAGGAAGGTTGGGGCCGGGGTTAAAACACCACCTCGGCGCCATAGATCATGGCGCCAAGCTCGGCACCGAGCTCAGCGCCAGGATCTACGGCGCCGAGCTTAGCGCCAAGATCTACGGCGCCGAGCTGTCTGCCATGTCACCGCCACGTCTACGACGAGCCCAAGATCGAGCAGTGTAAGCTCGGCGCCAGCAACTATGGCGCCGAGCTAAGGTCTAGATTTTGAAATCTTACCTCCAGGGGTATATTTGTGAAAAAAATTCAAAAAAAGGGCTAAAAATAAAAAATTTGGGCGCTGGTACAGTACCTAAACCTGTAGGATCGACGGACAGAAGTAAACTTGAGGCAAGGGTGACTGATAAGCTCATTTGGCGCCGTTCTCTGAGTTGTGAGTTCAACACTTCAGCTCCAAGTTGTCGTACACAGCTCTTCATTATCTTGGATCCGTACCTTTTGAATTGAAGAGGAAGTTTAAAGTACTTCTTCCGTCCTAAAATAAATGTATATCTCGCTTCCCGAGAAGTCAAAATTTTTAAGTTTGATTAAATTTATAAAAATATACTAATATTTATGATGTATACTAACAATCGTTAGATTGAATATGAGTATACTTTTATAATAACTTATTTGAAGATACAAATATTGATACAATTTTCTATATTCTTAGTCAAACTTAAAAAAGTTTGCCTCCTCGAAAAATGATATGCGTATTTATTTTTTAAATATATTTTAGTACTCCCTTTGTCAAAAACACATCATCACAGCATTTGAAGTACGTCCAGAAAAGAATAATGTTTTAGACATAGGTCCCACTTAACATTCCTTTTCCGTGGCTACCCGCCCGCCCCATCCCTCCCTCGTCGTTCTCTGTCTCTCCCTCCCTAGCTCCTATTTTCCTCTGCCCCCTCCTCTTCCTCTTCACCGGTGACCCCCTCTTCTTCTCCTCCGTCGGTCGCCCTCCTCTTCTCTTCCATTAGTGGGAGGCCGGCGCACACACTCCTCTTCTTCTCCGTCAGCGTGGAGGTGACACTACCTGGCGAGGCTACATCAGGGCGGCGGAGATCCGGCCCCTCCCTCCTCTGCTCCTCCCATGGCCGTCAGTAGCCTCTCCTCTCTCACCGTCGGAGAGAAGGCTCGGACGGAGAGGGCATGGAGTCGCTATATCTAGAGTGGGCTACGGCCTCCCTTTGCAGTGCTCAGCAAGGAATGGACTAGCAGCAAGGCGAGGCAAGGCGAGGCTTGGCGGCCACCGGCCACCATGTGGATCTGAAATTTTGAATGTGAACGGGAGAAGAGAACATGATAGAGACATTGTGGGGGCTATTTTGGTCTTTTTTTCTTGCTTATTGGTTGCCGTGCTCATTCCTAGAATGACAATAATTCTGAGACGGTAATTCTGAGATGGAGGGAGTACGTTCTAGAGAGTCAAGTAGACAAAAGCTTCTGCTGCCCAGCATACTGTTCCATACACCATACTATAGTCGGTCCTCGCAATTGCTAGCTATAGAAAGAGTAAACGCCACTATCACATCAGCCTTGCTGTAAGGATTGAGAAATGTATAGACTAAACGCTGAATTAGTTTCAGTCATTTCAGCTGCTGCTCATAATACAGAGACGGTAACCCGTGAGAAGACTCAAAACTCCATCGACCATGTAAGTGGTTCTAACCCCCCTGTCCACAAAAGAATGTGCGAGTAGGAGTAATTTTAAGTTAATGTGTCTAATGTTTAATTAATTATATAGATAAAAATATTAATGTTTATGGCATTAGATAAATATAGTATAAAAATATATCTTATGACAAATCAAACGATACGTATTTAATATTATATTAATATTTTTATTTATAGTTAGTTAAATTTAAAATATTTTAATTTAGTATTATACTAGAATTGCATTCTTTTATGGACAATGGGGGTATATAGTTAGTCCGCTATATTGGTAAAGTGGGGAAACATTAGCCAAAATAAGGCAGGGATTTCATCTATTGCTTCTAATTTTAGCGTCCACTTTTTCATTATGCTTGTTTGGATTCCATGAAATTAAAACCAATATCTAGAAAGTGCTTCTTATTTTATTATTAGATTATTTTCAATTTCTCTTAATTCCAAGACACCAAATAGGGCAAAGAAATCTAGTTTAAACTCTAAAAAGTTAGGGATATACTAGAACTCAACTGTCTCTAGAAATCATTTTTCCAGAATTATTAGTTATGTTGCTTCTTACCAATGCACCTCAGAGTGACTTGTAACTAACTAAGTGGTTGATATTTTCCTTTTGTATTCACTTTAGCGAACATTGTAATGCATATTTGAGATCCTAAACGAAGTTAAATAAAAAAGTTTGAATTGAAAAGCTTTAAATCACTTCAATTACAACTTTGGTGTAGGTCGTTTCGCCCTCCGAAGAAATTGGGAAATGTAAAAAAAATATATGAATAGCAAAATCATTAATCTTAAAACATAAATTTTGGGTCCTAAATGAATTCAAATGACAAAGTCATCAACTACAAAGTTGCATACATCTTCTAGTACTACAACTTTGGTTTATGTTGTTTCTCCCTCCAAGGTCATTTGAAAAATTCAAAAAAAATATGAATATCAAAATCATTAATCTTAAAACATAAATTTTGGGTCCTAAATGATTTTAAATTAAAAAGTTATCAAATAAAAAGTGCATATATCTTCCAGCACTACAACTTTGGTTTAGGTCATTTCTCCATCCGAGATACTTTGATTTTAAAAAAAAAAAAAAAATTCAAAATCTAAAAACTTCAAACATAATTCCTGGGCACCACAAAATGTAGTCATGTACAAAGTTGTAGATCCCTTCGAGTACTGCAACTTTGGTTTTGTTTCTCCATTCGAGGACATTTGAAAAATTAATATCAAATTTCAAATTATAAAAACTTAAAACAAAATTTTCTGACCTTAAATGATTTCAAATGGAAAAATCATCAGCTACAACATTGTAGATCTCTTTGAGTACTAAAACTTTGGAACAAAACCTTTTTGGGGCAGGCCAAATTGTCAACTGCCTCTAAAAAATCCATTTCTGAGTCGGCTAGAATTCCCAACCACCTCTAGAAATGCCTCCATTTCTAGGAGCGTATGGAAAGTCCAGGTGCCTCTAAAAATTGCATTTTTGGAGTCGGTTTGGTTTGCCAACCAACCTCTAAAAATAGGAAGCATTTCTAGAGGTGGCTCAAAAGCCTAGATACCTCTAAAATCGATTTATGGTGGCAAACCATTTTTAGAGGCGGATTTTGATAGAGCCGCCTCTACACAAAAAAGAAGGCGCCTCTAAAAAACGGTTTATATGTAGTAGTGATACAAGCTATTAGGAATTACTTTACATGTTCCACAATATTTATCCGGTTCTCATGGCTAAGAAGCAAGATTCTTGATTAATATTTGATGTATTTTGCATCATATTTGTTTTTTACACAAAAACATATAGATTTTTGGTACTTCATCTATGTCATAAGAATACGAAAAAAATTAATTTCATAAAAAACTTTAAGTTTTGTGTCACCTTGGTAAGCATACTGAATAAATATTATGAAGTAGAGGTACTAGTTTAGACTTAATAAAGTTCTTTAAAATATTGGAGCAACCGATCAAGGAATATCATGAGCAATTTTATTTTTCCCAATACATCGAGAGATCTTGGATCTTTACATCGAGAGCATTTGGTTTATAATTTGTACTCTCTCTATTCTAAATTGTAAGCCGTTTTGATTTTCTAGATTTATACTTTTTATTTATATGTAGACATAGTGTATATCTAGGTGTATAGTAAAAGCTATATATCTAGAAAAGCCGAAACGACTTACAATTTAGAACGGAAAGACCACCAAGTATGAATATTTATATACAACCCACTTTATTTAGTCTACAAATACATATTACATACCTACTCGAATATGAAGCTGCAGTATGTGCAAACAAACCAAAGTGGGCCTTTTATTTTGATGGTATATAACTAACTCCCACCAAGAGTATGCCTTATCATCTTTTTCAAATTATAGTTTATTTTAGTGTTGTCGTACATCTCTGATTTTGATCAAGTTTATGAAAAAGCTATCAATATTTACAACATCAAATTAGTTGTCAATGAAAATATGTCTTGGTAGTGTATTTATTTGAACATGTAAATATTACTATAGCTCTCTAAAAACTCAGTCAAAGATAGAAAAAAAAGAACAAAGCTAAAGAAACTATGATTTGCCTCGGAGTCGGAGAGAGTACAAATGCAAGAATTGCACTTCAAAAATGTATTTTGATTGACTCCTGACTAGGTGGCAATTCAAAGTCTACCCTGGTAAACTCTCAATCACGCACTGAATGATGAATGTGATATATGGCCACATAACTACCACAGCACTCACAGTCCAGAGTCCAGCCGCTCGCGATCGTACCACCCGGTGCCGGCGGGCGGGCGACGACCGTAACATCTGATGGGACGATGGAATTATGGCGGGTTAGAATCTTTGCTAGTGACGGCTTTATACGGTATCTGCGCAAGCACGAAACCGTATCTCTATAGCTTTTAAATATGAAGTAGTTCCGGTAGCCCAGAATATAATCCCGACACCTCACACCACGCACAGACAAGCTGATTGGCTTAATCATGAGCTCGAGCAGAGTAATGGTTTGTGCCATGGTGTTCGCTCTGGCGTGCTTGGCGTTGCCGGCCATGCCACCTGCATCCGCAAATGACGGAGGGATACTGTATGTCCCGTCCGCTGCCACCATAGCTAGTCACTGCCCCTCCAGCTGTGGGAACGTCGACATCACCTACCCCTTCGGCATTGGAGCCGGCTGCTTCCGACAAGGCTTCGAGCTTACCTGCAACTACACCACTCGACTGGAGGTTATTACATGGAAAATGCGACTGATCTTTTCTCAAGTTGGACAAATGCAAGCAAGATTGATGACGCTGAACTTTGGGTTGCCATCATGGACCAACCAAGCTGCAAAATCGCGCAGATGAACAAGGCAAGTTATGCTGCGGGGACATCAACATCCCCTACCCCTTCGGCATAGGGGCCGGCTGCTTCCGACAAGGCTTCCAGTTCGAGCTTACTTGCAACCACACCACTCAACCTCCAAAGTTGTTTCTGGGTAACAGCACAACTCAGATTACTGGCATTTATGGTTCCTTGGTATACATCCCAGCTATGTTCTTCAACAGTAGCTTGGAAGAATCTGGTACGATCACCCACAATATATCTTGGAATGCCCCCGCCAAGGGTATTACTATCGCCGGTTATTATAACACTTTCTTCTTCCTTGGCTGCGATTTCGATGTTGACTTGTTCGATTATGTAAGGAACCCTATCGGCTCCTGCATGAGCAGGTGCCACGGCAAGGTATTGCCGAATCAAGGGCCTTGCAAAGGGTTTGGTTGCTGTTCCATCATTCTACAAAACGACATCTCAGGCTTTCAAGGAACAATTGTTCCGGCTGATAATATGGCAGCACAGTCACATCCTCTGCACCCTGGCATCATGGCTTTCATGTCGATTGGAGATCATTACATGGAAAATGCGACTGATCTTTTCTCAAGTTGGACAAATGCAAGCAAGATTGATGACGCTGCACTTTGGGTTGCCATCATGGACCAACCAAGCTGCAAAATCGCGCAGATGAACAAGGCAAGCTATGCTTGTGCCACCGACAGCTATTGCAGAGATGAGTCATATGGAGGTTACAGCTGCCACTGCTACAATGGTTATTCCACAGCCAATGCTTACCTTTCCGAAGGATGCATGCAAGGTGCTCCCTGCTTGCTTTTGTCTAAAAAAACAAAAATATTTAACTTTTTATCTTCTTGTTCTTACTCTATCAATCTATTGTTATGAAGCAGATTACAACCCCAATTCTGTGAACAGTGATTGCAAAAACGTGATCCATGGGAAAACATTTATGGGATATCGTTGCAAGTGTTCTGTTGGCTACACCGGAAATCCATACATACAGGACAGCTGCACAGGTACATACCTTTCCTCCTTCACTATGTGCTACAACATAACATAGTTCACACCCGAAAATGGAAAGAAAATTAACAAATTCACATACTCTAAAAAATTTGTAATTTGTAGTTAAATCCGACTAGGCAGATTTAGACAGAAGATTCCTTTTCGTCGGCTTGGTATGCAAGTATGCAACCACAGATTATGATGATCAACATATATAAATAACGAGAATTGACTGTCTACAGATATTGATGAATGCTCACCGCCAAACTACTGCAACGGTACATGTCAAAACATTCCTGGAAGCTCTATGTGCACACCGTGCTCTCATACCCAAAAATTTGATTTCATCAAGCGGCGTTGTGTTACATCTACATCAAATCTTCTTTTAGGTAAGCCATAGCATACAAAACTCCCTTGAAATTATAATTTGTAAACATTAACATCATTTCATAACAACAACAAATGCATATAGGTATTGCAATTGGAACTGGTTGTGGCCTTGGCTCCATATTTATTGGATTGGGTGTAATTCTACTTGCCAATAAGTGGAAGAAAGGCATCCAAAAGAGACTTCGGCGAGCATACTTCAAGAAAAATAAAGGTTTGCTATTGGAGCAACTGATCTCAGATGAAAGCGCTGCTAGCAAAACAAAGATATTCTCATTGGAGGAACTAGAGGAGGCGACTAACAACTTTGATGCTACTCGTGTTCTTGGTCGTGGAGGACATGGAACCGTTTATAAAGGGATTCTATCAGACCAACGTGTGGTGGCCATAAAAAATCCAAAATAGTGGAGCAAACAGAGATAGACTAATTTATCAATGAAGTTGTCATTTTGTCCCAAATCATCCATCGTAATGTGGTGAAACTATTTGGTTGCTGCCTAGAAGATGAAGTTCCCTTGCTTGTCTATGAGTTCATTTCAAATGGCACTCTGTATGAACTTCTTCACATGGATACTACAGCAAAATGCTTGCTTTCGTGGGATGATCGCCTGAGGATTGCAATGGAAGCATCCGGGGCTCTGGCTTATCTACACTCAGCAGCTACAATGCCAATTTTTCACAGAGATGTCAAGTCTTCAAATATACTCTTGGATGACAACTTCACCATAAAGGTTTCAGATTTTGGTGCTTCAAGATCTCTTTCACTTGATGAGACCCATGTGGTGACAATTGTTCAAGGAACATTTGGTTACTTGGATCCAGAGTATTATCATACCGGTCAACTAACGGAGAAGAGTGACGTATATAGTTTTGGAGTAATACTTGTGGAACTCTTGACAAGAAAGAAGCCAATTTTTATTAATGATTTTGGTGCAAAGCAAAGTTTGTCCCATTTCTTCATTGAAGGACTTCGCCAAGGGTCTCTTATTGAAATAATGGATACTCAAGTTGTGGAAGAAGCAGACCAAGAAGAGATTAGTGAAATTGCCTTACTTGCAGAAGCATGCTTAAGGGTAAAAGGAGGAGAGCGACCTTCTATGAAAGAAGTGGAGATGAGGTTGCAATCCTTAAGAACAATGAGGCTGAGAAAAAGACATCATTTACCCGAAAAAGATGGAGATATTGAGCCTTTGCTATGTGGAAAATCTAAGAACTCACTTAAACATATCGATCTTATTAATGCTGCACATATACCACCTCAAGAGACCTCGAGATGCTACAGTTTGGAACAAGAATTTGTATCTTCGTTTAGGCGACGCTAACTGCATTAGGGTAAGATTATAGAGGGCTTGCTTATATACTGTTGCACCTGAGATATGATATATTTAGAAGTTGCATTTAATTTCATATCTTTGGATGAGATTGTATCACACGGATTCATTTTCTATGTAATATGCACAATGTATTGTAGACCAGATGGCTTGTATCCTTCTATATGATGGCTTGTATCCCTTCTATATTTTCTGTAGATGCATATAGGGTATAGCATCAGGTCCCTGTATTAAAGATAAGGTTCTATAAGAACATAGTTGTGGTTGTTGACAAGTCTACTGATAATTTGACATCAATTGCCAATGGCTCAATCAGTGGCTCCGGTAGCCAACAGACTAATACATGATTTGAAATGCAACACGATTGCTGCACTTTTTGTCATAATCAGGCTAGCACATGATTCCAGTAGGCATCAGACTAATGTGAATTGACACTCATATATGAGAATAAAAAGATATGGCAAACTCACTCTTCCCTTTAATGTCCTTGCATGACAGTACCAACTTCGTTGTCCTTTCATGACATTATCAATAGCACGGCCATCACGTGTATTCAACACAGAACTTCAAAGTCGCATTTGCAGATATGAAAGTATGTACAAGTCTACCCTACAGATGCAACTGATCTGCATATGGAAAATCTGAATTACTAGCTTGTCGCATTTTAGACTTTTAAAACTTCTGCAAGTGTGAGCGCACGTGGATCATCAGTACCTATATTTTGAATATTTTGTACCAACTATCGGTATTACATACATGAAGCAATACATTCCACTGAAAATGACCATGGCGCAAGGGAGCCTACCAATTCAAGGAGACAACAGTAGCCAAGGCCACGGGGGACGCCTCAACCGGGTGCTCATGCTGGGAGCCATGGAGGGGAGAGGAGGAGATCCCGAGCCCGAGGGGAGGAGTGGAGCAGGCCCTGCTCAGGCACTCAGCCTGTTCCGCTTGCTCTACTAACTGGCAACTACCGACCCTGCGGCGACCTATCAACAGCAAAGTGCGGCACTCAGCAGCGTCGGCGGCGAGGAGTCGAGGACGGAGTAAGTAGCATTGACTGACGGCTTGGCGCAGGAATTGTTGGGCCTCAAAGGATTTTCTTCGGTGGACCACGACGGTGCTTGCGTAAATATGGCCAAGAACTGCTGTGAGCAGCTTGGGTCAAGGACGACTTTTAACACGGCAAGCATCTAGGTAGCCAGCATGGTCACCGCGCTTGGGCCTCGTCCTCACGTCACCAGACAATCCTACTACCAATTCATTGTTGTTGGTGCTTTGCCTTGATTTGCTAGCAAGGTTTTCCTTAAGCCACGGGATCACCTAACATGATCCGATCCAAGTTATGGCTCTGACCACACTGCGGTGCCTGCAAGCGTGACCCTAGTAATTGGGCCGTGGTATAGTGTAACTAAATGTTTAAAGCACTACTCCGCAAATCCAATGCTAAGCACATGCACATTTCAGTTGTCAGAGGATATGAAGTTATGAACTTTGTTCTAAATTCATATTTCAGAGTCGTGAGTGCATCATGGTAGGTGCCCACTCTCTGTTTAGGCATCCTTTTCATAAACTGATCCTCTCAGTCCATATGTATTAGAGTGAAAAATGTACCAATTTTCTACCTTGAATTGAAGGCCATTGATATGTTTTCAGACAAAGTGGCAGCCACTAGAGAGTCATGCCTAACGTAATGACCCACAAAATTCTGAGAAGCAATGGGGCACTTACGCCCTGTTTGCTTGGCTTATAAGCCGTGCTTTTTCAACCAACGAACAATATTTTTCTCCCACAACAAATCAGCCAACAGTACTTTCTGCCATGGCTTATCAGCCAAGCGAACAGGGCGTTAGTCGTGATACTTTGGTTTTGTTGTTTTTCATACCTACAAACGATCACGATGAACTAGTGGGCTCTAATGGTGGTAGATGTTTCAAGCGACAGACTTGACTCGACTAAGAGCATCTCTATTAGCCTCTCATTAATAATCTATCTATACTCCAATATATAAATACTAAGGTAACATAATATACTTTTTATGGATATAGACAGTACATACGTATACATAACAGCTGAAAATGGATGGTTCAGGTGGGCCATTATTCGGCTGCCTTCCACTCTGTAGATGATGAGATTCCGACCCTGTCGAGTTAGGATGGATGCTCTCCGAGTAGTGGACATTTTGTTGGTTTTTAATTTCTGTATTAGAATACTTTCAACCAACTTCGAAATTACTGGAATTCAGCCAAAGTTTCGCCATTTTAGAGAGTTAAACATGAAGTACGGTTTTTTCTTAGAAATTTCTAGATCTAAATAAAATATTAGCACAGTTTAAGACCACATGTATTGGGTAAAAGATTATGCAATATAAGACATAGAAAATATGAGTCTACAGTTGTATTGCATGTATAATATGAAATGTTAGAATTTTTATTAGCCACCATCAGAATCCATGAAATTTCTCCAAAAGTTGGAACGCTGGTTCATGGCCTTTAGGTGTTGAAACATGGAGACGCGTATATGTATGTGGTCCAACCCAGTTAATAACTGTGTGATATCCGGACCATGGCCTTTCTCAACCGTGTATCCTTGCCTATGTATACACACCGCTGTAGTGACAGCTGCCTAAAAACTAGCGACAGAACGTATCGAATACACATATGAAATTGATATATGGATGTTACTACTCTCTCCATACTAATAATTAAGGTCGTTTTGGACAGAATTTAGCATATCAAAGAGCAATTAATTAGGGTGCATGTTTTCCTGTTTTTCCATATTAAATAGGGTTGCGGGTATGGTACATGCAACAAAGGTTTACAGCTAGAGTGGTTAGCGCATCGAGACCGAATGCAAGAGACCAATGTTCTCGAACCCTCTTTGGAGCGGTATTTTTGCTGGATGCGTGAATTTTCCCTGCCAGTGTGCGTTGGCGCTCGTAGAGGATTGGTGCGCGCGTTGCATGTTGCATGGAAGGGGGAGCCGTGGCGTTCATGAGCCGACGCAAGAATTTCTTGTCAGGCTTTATGTACAAACAAAATTCATGACTCCGTGCGACGCACGGGCACATATTCAGTACTAATACAAAACATATAGTTCTCGTATGGATTCGCATCTAAGTACCCATTTAACTTTGTTATATGTAAATATCCATGTAATGAATTTTAGAAATAAATCATGTAATGAGATATCAAAATATAATAAGTATACTAGACTTTTTGGGGCTCATGTTCATCTAAAAACTATCAAAGTGACCGTTTTAGTCTTAAACTTTATATTTTGAATTCAGTTTCACCTCGTATTAGTCCTTGAACTTTATATTTTGAATTCAATTTTTCCTGTGAATAGCAAAGTGCATTTTAATCCTTCAACTATTTCTTTGCTCATTGTCATTACTTGCCCTACATGGAACGTCATAATGTCGCGCCTGTTAGCTCTAGGACCACTCACCATTTAAGATAAATGGTCACCGTTAGGTCCTAGTGCCCCTGACATTGTCCTAGCTATCGAATTGGACATCACACATTCGATATTTATATCCATATAATTCAAAATAAATATAAATATAGATCCAAATATCCTTGAATATGAATGATTGGATCGTTTAGATCCGTATCTAGTTTGGATATCATATATTCATATTGTTCAACTATAATATTATTTTTTTCATTCCAATAATTAAATATAATTTCTAGCTTATAGATAAAAACATATTATTTTTTTATCATAATTGGTTATTAGTTGAGCCTCATGCTAGAAATAGCTAAGAAAAAGTTGTAGATTTGTTGTAGTTCTAATTTACCCACTGTTTCTTAAATTACTCCCTCTATTTTAAATTGTAAGTCATTCTATCTCTTTTTAGTGTATATCTAGGTATATCGCAATAGTAATATGTCTATAAAAGTCAGAATGATTTACAATTTAGAGTGGAGGGAGTACTAAATAGTGTTTATAGCAGCTATAACTATTCCACAAAAATAATGTATAGTAAGATATATATAAAAATGACACTATTACAAGATAACATTCCAATTAACATTAGAATTATTAAGATAAAAATTTTTATTCGACACTGAAAAAATTTATGCTCTCTTATTTGATAACCAAACTTGAAATCTTTCTTATTTGTCTACCCTTTCAATTTTCCTTACCTATCTAATACATCCATCAGTTTCAAGGTGTAACGGTGAAAGGTCCTATTGGCTAGAGTGGGGGTGAATTGCCTATAAAAATTTCTATAACAACACTTAACAAGGTCGTTAGATAATTATGAAGCGGAGCGAGTGTTGCGCTAGCCTACTAAAAAATCCAAGCCACCTACCATAATTCTAGTTACTATAGTCTCTAATTCACACAAGGGGCTAAGTCACTACTAATAAGTTAGTGAGCTCTTAAAGATTAACTAAAGAGCCTTACTAACCACTACACAAACAAGAAAGGTAGCTCTCAAAACTAACTACACTAAAGAGCTTAGCTACACAAGAGAATGTAAATACAAGTGAGGGTAGTGAAGATATACCGACGTGGCAAGTGATGATCAATCAATCAATCACAAGAAAACCAATGAAATTCTTGGGACAAGATGACACAATGATTTATCCCCGTGGTTCACTTGCTTGCCGACAAGTTACATCCTCGTTGTAGCGATTCACCCACTTGAAGGTTCACGCGCTAATAGGCATCACATTTCTAACCCGCAATCGGATGCCGCACAACCAACACAAGATGGGGAAAGGTCAAGAACCCCTCATAATCATCACAATCGGAGCCGGAGACAATCACCTTCCTCCGCTCGATGATCCTTGCTGCACCAAGCCATCTAGGTGGTGGCAACCACCAAGAGAAACAAGTGAAATCCGCAGCGAAACACAATCATCAAGTGCCTCTAGATGCAATCACTCAAGCAATGCACTTGGATTCACTCCGAATCTCACAGAGATGATGAAACAATGATGGAGATGAGTGAGAGGGCTTTGGCTAAGCTCACAAGGTTGCTATGTTAATACAAATGTCCAAGAGAGTGAGGTAGAGCTGTCCATGGGGCTTAAATAGAAGCCCCCACAAAATAGAGCAGTTGGGCTCTCACTGCAGCCCAACTCGGGATGACCGGACGCATGCCTCAGCGTCCGGTCAACCATCGCCATCCATGTGTCACCTCCATTCAACCTCGTGTGTACGATTCCAATGTTCAAATTCAAACCCTCGCGTCTTAATTTAAGACCAGACTCGCGGCAAGACGACTTGACGCGCTAACGCGGCATCTGATTGCTCCTGCGCCCGAGCCAGCCACGCAGTGACTGGACGCGCTGCTCCTCACGGCTTCTCAGCGTTAGGTCACTTCCAGTAAGCATCTAGAGGCAAAATTTTGCGACCGAACACGTCAGATCACACGCGACCGGACATGTCGGTGAGTTAGGTCAACTTTGCCTCGCTCTGTTGCTTGCATCAGCGTACATCATATACGACCGAATGCACCTCCGTCACGTCAGGTCACTACTTGAGCCAGCGTCCGATCAGGGACTGACGCCACGCTCTTCACTACACCGATGATCGGACGCGTCGAACCCCGAGTCCGGTCACTGCATGACCTGCGTCCGGTCAGAGGAAAACAGCTCCTCCACTTCACCAACTTCTCCACCCTTGAACAAATATGCCGACCACCAAGTGTATCACCTTGTACATGTGTGTTAGCATTTTTTCACAAACAATTTCAAGGGTGTTAGCACGCTACTAGATCTAAATGCATATGCAATGAGTTAGAGCATCTAGTGGCACTTTGATAACCGCATTTCGATACGAGTTTCACCCTTCTTAATAGTACGGCTATCTATCCTAAATGTGATCACACTCACTAGGTGTCTTGATCACCAAAACAAATGGGCCCTATCAAATTCACCTTTGCCTAGAGCCCATTTTGTTTTTTCTCTTTCTTCCTTTTCAAGTCGAGCACTTGATCACCATTGCCATCACTTCCATCAACAAGATCTTCATTTGCTCCACCACTTGGAATAGTGCTACCTATCTCATGATCACTTAAAGCAAATATGTTAGCACATATGGTTTCATCAATTCACCAAAACCAAACTAGAGCTTTCAAACGGTGTTAAAATTCAATGTAAAAGACCATTTTGCCCCTACTACCTCACGGGCCGCCATAGCCTCCTCACCGGCGGTGTGGTTGGAAGCCAACGCGACGCGTGGGCCGGGTGCGCAGGGGAAGCCGGCAGCCGGTTGCGCGTGGCATGGGTCAGCGGTCAGGGAAAGGGCATGCGGACGAGACCGGGCATGTGCGGGTGGCGGCCTAGGCGCAAGCAATCTTCGGCGCCGCATGGGGCCGCAGGGCGTGGGCGGTAGCAGGCGGACGAGACCGGGGCATCAGGAGGCTGTGGCGGCACGTGAGGAGGCAGGGCATGGGCGGTAGCAGGCCGTGGCAGCGCGTGGGGGCCACAGGGCGCACCGGCAACGGGCCACGATAGTGCAGGTGGCAGCGGCGACAGCTAACCACGGCGAGAGAGACGGCCAGTGGGGACGGCCAGTCACGGCGAGAAGAAAGGGAGAGAGGAAGAAGAAAGAGACAGAGGGCAAAAATGTTATTTCACAGCTGTTCTCTCACCTCCTAAGCCAGAAATAAATATTTTAATACGTCTGGTGTCCTTCAGCAAATTTGAAACAAACTAGAGTGTTCGCCAGCAAATCAATCTTTTTCGGTGTCCGCTGGCAAAGCGACCTCACTTTCGGTGTCCGCTAGCAATTTTTGCCATGTTTTTTTTTCTTAATTTAAGTATGCTAGAGATAAGTTCTTTGATAATAATTATATAATTGAATGCATATTTATACCCATTATTCATCATATATATGCTTAAATTTAATGTGATTACCAAATGCCGCTATTGGAACTTAGCATCCGCAATAGTGCCTCCTATCTCGACACCAATTCACTACCAACTCGCCCTATACACTTTTTAGTACCTTGTAGTTCAAAGACTACAATGACTATTCTGCCTATATACGACCAAAACAAAGCTTGACCTAGTATTAAGGTTTCGTATTTCTTAAGTTGCTGATTCCCACTTTCACATGCAAGACTGGTGGACAAGATAAGGAGATCTCACTTCTTTTCTTGTTTGGCTAAAAATAACCATGCATGCAAGATCTAAAGAGACTCGCATACACGTATTAACTTTGCAGGTTAGCTTCTCAAAGAAGATAGACAGCGTGAGGAATTGATTTCTGTTCTGTCTTTTTTTTTCAAAAAGAAAAAAGATACATAGCATGAGATGCAGACCAGACGTGTAATCCTTAATCATCCAGCATGACAGTGTTGCCAAATGAACGCACTTGGCGAGCCGTTAACTCGTTTATTTCGTTTTGCCATGGCCCATTAGCAATGAACTTTGGGAGCTAGCTAGTGAGCAACGCACTTGGCGAGTCGTTTTTGGTCCCAGCGACGACTGAATTATAGCTTGATAGGTTTGCATTTAATAGAAATGATGAACTCGTAGATTTGTTTTTCAACTCTAGAGTAAACTAAAATTCGAATTTAATCAAAATCTTTGACCGGTATAGTATTGTTTCGGACCTCACCAAAATAGATAAATTTCACAGAAATTCGATCATTTCGGGCCTGAACCCTGGTAAACTCTCAATCACGCACTGTGATATGCCTCATAACTACCAGACCACACACAGTCATATAGACGCTAGCCAAAGCGACCGCGCGTGAAGTACCTGGCAGGCGACGACCATAACATCTGCTGGGACAGGAGTATTATGGCGTTGGCGTGTTAATTTGCTCCTGACAGGAGTATCTACGCGTGCACGAAACTGTATCGATGCCTTTAAATATGCGTAGTCCCGTAACCCAGAACCCCGACACTAATAACACCACGAAGACAAACTGATTGGCTTAATGATGAGCTCAAGTAGAGTAATGGTTTGTGCCATGGCGTTCGCTCTGGCGTGCTTGGCGGCCATGCCGGCTGCATCCTTAGCTCATCACTGTCCTCCAGCTGTGGGAACGTCGACATCACCTACCCCTTCGGCATTGGGCCCGGCCGCTTCCGACAAGGCTTCGAGCTTACCTGCAACCACACCACTCAACCTCCAAATTTGTTTCTGGGCAACAGCACTACTCAGGTTACTTACATAAGCATAGGAGATAGTAACTTAGTTTACGTCCCTGCTATGTTCTTCAACGGTACTAGCATGTAAGAATATGGTACGAACACCTACAAGAATATGGTACGAACACTTAGTTTACTATCTCCAGTTATTATAACACTTTCTTCTTCCTTGGCTGCGATTTCGATGTTGACTTGTTTGACTCTATGAGAAACCCAATCGACTCCTGCATGAGCAGGTGCCACGGCAAGGTATTGCCGAATCAAGGGCCTTGCAATGGTTTTGGTTGCTGTTCCATCCGTCTACAAAACGACATCTCAGGCTTTCAAGGAACAATTGTTCGGGCTGATAATATGGCAGCACAGTCACATCCTCTGCACCCTGGCATCATGGCTTTCATGTCGATTGGAGATCATTACATGGAAAATGCGACTGATCTTTTCTCAAGATGGACAAATGCAAGCAAGATTGATGACGCTGCACTTTGGGTTGCCATCATGGACCAACCAAGCTGCAAAATCGCGCAGATGAACAAGGCAAGCTATGCTTGTGGTGGCACCGACAGCATTTGTAGAAATGCATCACATGGAGGTTATACCTGCGACTGCTCCAATGATTTTTACACGTCCAATGCTTACCTTTCAGATGGATGCATGCTGAAACAAGGTTCTACTTGCTTGCTTTTCTCTAAAAAATGAAAATATCACAAACATATCATTTCAATCATCTTGTTCTTACTCTTTGTCAATTTATTATGGTGCGGATTGCAACCCGAAGCCTAAAGAGCATTGCCGGAGGTCATGTGGAAACATGACCATTCCCTTCCCTTTCGGCCTCCAAGAAGATTGTTATGGAAACAAAAGGTTCAAGCTTAATTGTACAGCAGGTAACACTACACTTTTCAGCTCAGGAAGTGCACAATTTCACGTGATTAATGTGTCAGTAGAAGATGGGACTCTGATTGTCAGCAACACATTAAACAACAATGCAAGCTCCATGAAAGAAATGGTAATAGTTAATACCAACGAGCAAGGAGATACTGACTTCGAGGGCCCTGTCGAAGATCAATTTGATTTGTCTATGGAATATGACATTGTTATAAGATGGGCAATAACCAATTCAACTTGTCAGCAAGCTAAGCAGAATAATAGCAACTATGCATGCCGTAGCACAAACAGTTCTTGTCTACACGTAACCCATGGGGACATATTTATGGGGTATCGTTGCAATTGTTCTTCCGGCTTCCAAGGAAATCCGTACATACAGGGCGGCTGCAAAGGTACATCCCTCTCATCGATCAGTAGTTCAGTACGTAATTAGTCGGATCACATGCTCTAACAGAGCTGTAATTCGAAGTTCAATCGGATAAAATTATATAAACATTGGATTTGTTTTCAGCATAGTATAATACAAGAATATATGATACTCTTGTTAGACCTAGAACAGGATATCTAGGCATAAATCTAGCATGTCTACCTGCTCTTGTAATAAACTGCGAGTCCTAGGATATCTACTAGCACTGGATTAGAGATAGAATGAGAGAGAGGGGTGAAGGGGTGCAAACCATCAGCAGCCTTGGAGGAAGATGGGCTCGCCATCACAGTGCTTGGCGATGACCTGGTGGCAATGCAGTAGCGGTGTTGTCCGGGGTCGGTGTAGAGGCCGGTGGGCAGCCCGGCGTAGTAGCGGTCCTCCGGCGTGATGCAAAGGCGGTGGCGGCGCTTCCCGTCGCTGGCAGCGCCCCCTCTGTGATTGGTTAGGGTTTAGGACTGTAGGTGGGGTGCTACGTGGCTCAGGCGAACCTCGTGCTCAGCGCCTCGGCCCCCATCTCCTATTTATGGCGTTGTACGACGGGGACCCACCAACCATATTAGGGTTGGGCGACCCCGATCAAGGCACAGATCCAAGGGTTGGGCCTATTGGTGGAGATCAACTAACATTCTCCCTCTTGATCTCACTTATAACTTAAACTTAACATACTTACTTTCTCTTGTTCCCATTCCATCACAGATCAGTGCATAGAGCGTGTCTCATCGTTACGATCTCTTGCCATTAGATTAAACAGCTATAATGCACCTCTCTATTTTAAAACAGATTCTTAACTAGGCCCTTATTGTCCAGGAATCATAGGCTTTCCCTCAAACCCATGCCGGCTACGTGTTCTCTGAACACACTGGGTGGTAAGCCTTTTGTAAGCGGATCCACGAGCATCTTTTCTGTTCTTATATGCTCAAGACTAATTATATGATTCCGGACTTTATCTTTCACAACATAATACTTTATGTCAATGTGTTTGGCAACACCACTTGACTTATTGTTGTGAGCATAACATATTGTTGGATTATTATTGCAATATAACTTAAGTGGTTTATGTATGTCGTCTACCACTTTCAACCGGGGCAAGAATTTCTTTAGCCAATTCACCTTCCCTGTGGCCTCATAACATGCTACAAACTCGGCATACATTGTGGACGATGTAGTGACGGTTTGCTTTGAGCTTTTCCATGATATAGCTCCTCCTGCGAGAGTGAATATGTACCCTGACGTGGACTTTCTTTCATCTCCCGCATAATCAGAATCTGTGTACCCCTCTATTTACAGGAAATCAGATCTTCTGTACGTTAGAATGAGACCCTTCGTACCTTGTAGGTAACGTAAAACTTTCTTTACTAATTTCTAGTGTTATATTCCTGGATTACTCTGATATGTGCCAAGCAACCCGGTAACAAATGCTAAGTCAGGGCGAGTACATACTTGAGCATATAGTATACTTCCGACAGCTGAACTATATGGAACCGCTTTCATTTGATCGGTCTCATATTGGTTTCTGGGACATTGAAATTCCCCATATCTGTCACCCTTGACTATGGGAGCCGGTGATGGCTTACAATTTTGCATACTATATTTTTTTAGAACTTTTTCTAAGTATGCCTTTTGTGATAGTCCTAAAACCCCTTTTCTCTATCTCGGTAAATTTCTATTCCTAGGACGAACGAAGCTTCACCGAGATCCTTCATATCAAACTTTGAGGACAAGAACTTCTTTGTTTCTAGTAGTAGACCAACATCACTGCTAGCGGGCAAGATGTCATCCACATACAAGACTAGGAAAATGTATTTCCCATTCTTGAACTTTGCATAAACGCAATTGTCCTCTACATTTTATTGAAATCCAAACTTTCATATTGTACTATCAAACTTCAAATACCACTGTCTTGAAGCTTACTTTAATCCATAAATAGATTTCTTTAGGCGGCATCCCATGCGTTCTTTTCCTTCCACAACAAAACCTTTCGGTTGTGCCATGTAAATGTTTTCCTCCAAATCCCCGTTTAGGAACGCCGTCTTTACATCCATCTGATGTAATTCTAAGTCATAATGTGCTACAAGCGCCATTATGATTCAAAAAGAAACCTTACATGAGACTGGAGAAAATGTCTCATTGTAATCTATGCCTTCTCTTTACGTGAAACCTTTCGCCACAAGTCACGCTTTAAACCTTTCTATATTCCCTTTGAAGTCATGTTTAGTTTTGTGTCACACCCAATTTTAAGGATAAAATGGAGTGCAAAATCTTATGTGCGCCCAGAGATCAGTCACACACATAAGCCGACAAATTCTGAATAGTATCATCACAAATGTTTATTACATCACGATTAAGACAGAGTTATCACATAAATATAGCGGAAGTAATAAAAGATCTCTCGCGGAAGCTCCATTTCACAGGGACGTCGACTGGTTGACCACAAGTCTAGTAGTCCTCAGGAAAATCATCATACCCAAAGCCATCTGTTACCCATCCGGGATTTTTATCCAAGTAATGAAAAAAACAAGCGTAAGTACATGTCATACTCAACAAGTGTAACACGGGGTTCATAAGGCTCAAAAGGCTTGACACAGGTTTAGTAGCGTTTAGCTTTTAGTTGTCACAATTTTAGCTTAAGAGTAGCAACAAGTTGTTTCAATTCCCAATGCAAAACACATGATCAATGTAAACATGATTAATGAATAGCATAAACAATAAAACTTAGTGTTCATCTATTCCGTAAATGTTCCAAGGCCGCTCATGACCGTGAGCACGGCTGATATACCAGTTTTACACTCTGCAGAGGTTGTACACTTTCACTGTGGGTCATGATACCCATATGCCCGGGTTAATTACTCCCAAAACACTTCCAAGGTGAGTAGGCAGGGGTCACTATGAAGCCTTTCAAAGGTTCATCTAACAAGTTAGGGCCATTAGATTCACTCGGCAAATAGTTATAGGAACCCCCCTGTCAAATGGCATAATTCCTTTACGACTATACACATAAGAGTAGAGGCTGTCCTATACCCGATTTGGCAAGCCATTCTTACGCCAATAAAGGTAACCACTAACAAGCTAGAAAAGGTCCTCATACTGAGCTAAAGCTAGAGCCATGTAGCCCTCACAGCTGTACTGTAAGTCCCGGATGATCACTTACAGATAAGTCCTTAGG
Source organism: Miscanthus lutarioriparius (assembly GCA_904845875.1). NCBI lineage: Eukaryota > Viridiplantae > Streptophyta > Magnoliopsida > Poales > Poaceae > Miscanthus > Miscanthus lutarioriparius. The sequence goes on from CAJGYO010000008.1 coordinate 24,100,197, forward strand.
GAGAGGAATCTGAAGCGTTTAGAAAGTAGCTAAACACTCCAGCCCCCTGTATCCATGTTGCTAAAAAGTCATATTTTAATGTTTATTACATATACCATTAGTCAAGTTACAAGATCATGGTTTAATTGAGCACTAGCAAAGCTACCCAAATGCATAATCCGTAGGTAACATGGTAAAAGTTCAATTCTAGGGAATTCCTATCAAGGCGACACATGCAATATGAATTTAATGAATTAAAGTGAATAGGAAACAAGGAAGATCACATGCTATACTTGCCTTGAGCAAAGTACTCTTGCTGGTCCTACTCGTCAAAGTCGTACCCGTGATCTCCCACGAACTGCGCACCGACTGTACTCGATAACCACAGCAACATACAAGCATGCAGGAGCAATCATGCAAAGCAAACAAGGCTACATATTAGAACAGTACACCAACAACATAAATTCAAGATGAAAAGTTTGGAAAACAAATCTATGTCTCGCTATGAACACACAGACGCGAAGATCACAAAAATCGGATCTAAAACGAAGAAGTTATGAATTAAACAAGATTTCCTATAGGAAAATAATAGATTAAATCTAATCTTCAATTTTAAAAGTTGGAAATCTACTTTACAGTAACATAAACATATAGATTACTTAATTACGAACCTAACACAACTTGAACGGATCAAATCCGAGTTAAAACGGAGATTTTATGGCTAAAACAAGTTGAATGGCAAAACTGTGAATAAATGAAAACGTATTTCAATAAAACCGAACCAAAATACGCTTTTATAAAGAGAAAACGAAATCTGTAAACACGTTTTGGACTGCGGGTTGAATCTGGAATAATTATAAGGGCGTATGTGAAAGATTGGTAGCGAAGGGGTATCCTTCAATCTGGGCCGCCGGATTAGAAATAGATGGATGAGATCTGATCTGGCAGAAGAGAGGGAAATCCAACCGGAACAGTGACGGCGGCGGCTTGACCACGGCGGCGCCATTGCCGGCTTCTGGAGCTTGCGGTACTCGGCTTCAAAGGCACGATTCGACGAAATAAAAGTACAGGGAGAGAGAGGAAGGGATGGGGATCTCACCCGAACCGGAATAGGCGAGCAGGAAGCAGCGACGACGGCGCAGCGCTTGGTGGTCGACGATGGCTGTGGCGGTGCAAGGGCGAAGCACAGCTGCAGCTTGCTAGGGCAAAGAAAACTCACGACAGATGGGATAATGAGGCGGCGCAGGCGGCTATTTATGAGGCGGGGTCCCTTGGGCGGCACGTCATCACGGGGTGCCGTGGCAGGGGCGGACTCGACGGCGTCGGCACAGTGTCCGACTGGGACACGAGCAAGCGGAAGGAGGCGGGTCTGACTAGCGGGCCTGGATGGTCAGCGGGCGGAGGAAGGCGCGCGGTCAGCGGGAGCGGCTGGGCCAACGGTCTGCGGCGCTGGGCCTCGGCCCGAGCAGAGAGGAAAGGAAAACAACGGCCTAGAAAAGAAAATGGGCCACGCGGGAAAGAAATGGAGCGGGCCAGGAATAGAGGAAGGAGAAAGAATTTGTCCTTTTCTTTTTCTAATTTTTTTTCCAAAGCAATTTTGAAAATGAAATTTCGACTCAATTTGAAACCCGACTTCAACCAAACAATTCAAAATAACATGCCGCGGCATGAATGCACAAACATAATTGTTAACCTATATTTGATTTTAATTTGATAAACTTTATTATTTTTCCTAAATTTAAATGCTCACAAGAATACATAATGAATCAATTTCCCCTATTTTAAAATGTTGTAAATTTTAGGGTGTTACAATTCTACCACCCTTAAAATGAATCTCGTCCCCGAGATTCGGACGATGCTTACTCAAATAACTGTGGGTATGTTTTCCTCAGATCATCTTCTCTTTCCCATGTAGCCTCATCTTCTGTATACCGATTCCACTGAACCTTACACATCTTTATAACTCGGCTCCTTGTAACTCTTTCTACCGTCTCCAAAATCCTTACCGGAAACTCCTCATATGTGAGATCTTCCTTAACTGTAAGCTCCTCTAACGGTATCTGCTCCTCAGGCACATGCAAACACTTCTTTAACTGAGACACATGGAACACATCATGCATACCTGACAAACTCTCAGGCAATTCCAATTGATAAGCTACTTCTCCATGTCTCTCTAAAATCTTGAAAGGTCCAATATACCTTGGTGCTAACTTTCCTTTCATGTTAAACCTTCTCACACTTCTCATAGGTGACACCTTCAAGTACACATAATCCCCTACTTCGAAAACCAATTCTCTTCTTCTAGTGTCGGCATAGCTCTTCTGTCGAGACTGAGCCACTCTCAAGTTATCTTTGATCATCCTTACTTGCTCTTTTGCGTCTCTCAAAACATCTGGTCCGAACACTTGAGTTTCTCCCATTTGATTCCAAAACAACGGGGTTCTACACTTTCGTCCATACAAAGCTTCAAAAGGTGCCATATTGAGACTTTTCTGATAATTGTTGTTGTATGAGAACTCCACATAAGGCAAACTCTTGTCCCAACTTGTACCATACTGCAACGCATAAGCTCTCAACATATCCTCTAATATCTGGTTAATTCTCTCAGTTTGCCCATCTGTCTGAGGATGATATGCTGTACTAAAATTCAACTTGGTTCCAACGAACTATGTACTTGCTGCCAAAAATGAGATGTAAATTGAGTACCTCGATCCGACACAATTTTCTTGGGAACTCCATGTAGACAAACTATCCTCTCCATATATAATGCAACCAATTGGGGACCAGTATAGGTAGTCTTGACCGGTAAGAAGTGAGCAACTTTAGTTAACCGATCCACTATTACCCAGATTGAATCATAGCCTCTCTGAGTACGTGGTAACTCAACTATAAAGTCCATACCAACTTCTTCCCACTTCCACTCAGGTATCTTCATTTGTTGTAGCAATCCTGCAGGTCTTTGATGTTCGGCTTTGACTCTCTGACATGTATCACATAAAGCCACATATTCAGCAACATCTCTCTTTAGTCTGTACCACCAATACTTCTCTTTTAGATCTAAGTACATCTTAGTACTTCAAGGATGAATAGAGTAAGCAGACTCATGTGCCTCATGAAGAATTGCCTCTCGTAGGGCCTTATCCTCAGGCACGCATAGTCTTTTCCCAAACCACAGATTTCCATTGTCATCCATACGGAATCCTGGTGCCTTACCAATCACTATGTTTTCTGCTATCTCTTTCAACTTTGCATCCTGTAACTGTCCTTTACGTATTTCTTGCTCCAATTTAGGCTCCAACACCAACTCCACTGCATTAGTGACAAAGACTAAATTTAGTCGCTTTAACTCAGCACACAACTCACTCGACATCGATGTCACTTGCACCTCATTGGCATAACTCTTCCTACTAAGAGCATCGGCGACAACATTCGCCTTTCCAGGATGATAGTGCACCTCCAGATCATAATCTTTGATCAACTCTAACCATCGACGCTGTCTCATATTCAAATCTATCTGAGTGAAAATGTACTTCAGACTCTTATGATCAGTATAGATGTCACTCTTATGCCCAATAAGATAGTGCCTCCAAATATTCAGAGCATGAACCACTGCTGCTAACTCCAAGTCATGAGTAGGATAATTTAACTCATGCTTTCTCAACTGTCGGGAAGCATAAGCCACTACTCTGCCTTCTTGCATAAGAACACATCCAAGTCCTTGACGAGATGCATCACAATAGATAGAAAAACTCTTGTTCAAATCAGGCAAAATCAACACTGGGGCTATAGTCAACCTCTTATTCAACTCTTCAAAGTTAGCCTGGCACTTCTCTGACCACACAAACCTAGCATTTTTCTCCAACAAAGCTGTCATAGGTTTGGCAAGTTTAGAGAAACCTTCTATGAACCTTCTGTAGTATCCAGCTAATCCCAAGAAACTATGAATCTCTCCCACATCTGTTGGTGGTTTCCAATTCAATACATCCTTCACCTTGCTTGGATCTAATGCGATTCCACCATTAGAGACAACGTGGCCTAGGAAAGAAACTTCCTTCAACCAGAATTCACACCTACTTCGCTTAGCATACAACTTGTGTTCTTTGAGCTTCTGCAAGACCAACCTCAGATGTTCAGCATGCTCTTCTTCTATTTTGGAGAATACTAATATATCATCGATGAATACCACCACAAACTTATCCAAAAACTCCATGAACACCTTGTTCATCAAATACATAAAGTAGACAGGTGCATTGGTCAAATCAAATGACATAACACTGTACTCATACAAACCATACCTCGTAGTAAAAGCTGTCTTGGGTATGTCAATTGCATGAATTTTCAACTGATGATAGCCAGAACGAAGATCAATCTTAGAGAAAACACAGGCACCTCTCAACTGATCAAACAAGTCATCTATTCTAGGCAACGGATACTTGTTCTTGATAGTAACTTCATTGAGTGATTGATAATCAACACACATCCTCTGAGTACCATCCTTCTTGTCAACAAATATAACTGGTGCTCCCCAAGGTGACGAACTAGGATGAATAAAACCTTTCTCCTGTAACTCCTTAATTTGTTTCTTAAGTTCTTCTAATTCGTTAACCCCCATTCTATATGGACGCTTAGCTATAGGTGCAGTTCTAGGTAATAATTCAATAATAAACTCAATGTCATGGTCAGGTGGCATACCTGGCAAATCATCGGGGAACACATCTGGAAATTCGTCCACCATTGGGTCCTCCTTGTTGCCGCTATCATCAAGCTGGTTAACTGTGGCTGTCGGCTGTGCTTGTATTACAACATCAACACTCATTCTTTCCCCACTGGGTGCGGTCACAACAACTACCTTCTCTTTACACTAGATCACTGCTTGTTGTTGCTTCATCCAGTCCATACCCAGAATCACATCTATACCAGATGCTCTCAACACAATGGGGCTCACTTTAAACTCTACCCCATTAAGAATAGACTAGTTGGAAGACAACGATATGAAGCTTGCATACTTCCACCCGGTGAGTTTACTAACATGGGATTTTGCATGGCACATAATGGTATGCTATGATTTCTAACAAATGCTTGCGATATGAATGAATGTGAAGCTCCAGAATCAAAAAGAACAGTAGCGGGGGTTGAGTTGACATTGAATGTACCGAGCATGACTTCTGGTTCAGCAAGCGCCGTCTCGGTAGACACATGGTTCACCCTCCCTGTGTTGGGTGCTAGTTTCTGCAGCGTTCCCTTCTGATTACTCTGCTGACCCTGGGGTGTCTGCTGATTCTGCTTCCTGGGGCAGTGATTAGCATAATGCCCAATTTCTCCACAATGATAGCATATGTTGGGGGTACTAGGTGCACTTGTCTTCATAGGGGTGTTGTTGGGGGTTCCCTGTCGTGGTGTCTACGGACCACTCTGTTGCCGAGGACATTGATTGGCACTCTGCTGCTGGTTCTGGTTGCGCTGAGGATACTGACCACGATTCCACTGACTGGGTGGTCCCTAGAACCTCTGTTGAAAGCCTTGCTGAGGGTTGGTACATGGACGAGTATTACTTCTAGAGGCCTGTCCCTGAAGCCTCCTCTTCTTGGCCTCCATCTCCTTGCGCTTATTGTCAATAACAATAGCGCGATTCACCAACGTCTAAAAATTAGGGTATGTGTTGGACATAAGCTGGAGCTATAGACCATCATACAGACATTTGAGAAAGCGGCGTTGCTTGTCAGCATCATCAACCCCTTCATTAGGAGCATAATGTGACAACTGGGCAAACTTGTCATGGTACTCAGCGACGGACATGGATCCCTGCTTCAGAGCCCTGAACTCCTCTTGCTTGAGCTCTATCAGTCCCTCTGGTAGGTGATAAGATCTGAAATTCTCTTTGAACTCCTGCCAGGTGATAGGAGGAGCATTGGTGGGACGTCCATACTCGAATGACTCCCACCAGTCCTGAGCTTCTCCCTAGAGCTGTCCTGAAGCGTACAACACCTTCTGTTGATTATCACATTGTGCTATGTTGAGCTGCCTCTCCACTGCACGAAGCCAATCATCTGCTTCCAGTGGATGAGTGGCACGAGAGAACATCGGGGGACGGCCCTTCAAGAATTCACCACGCTTATCACGCGGTGCTCCACCAACCTGTTGGTTCTGCTGGTTCTGCACCAACGTTTGCATGATATATGTCTGTATTGCCAAGAGTTGCTCAATAGACGGTGGCGGTGGTGGTGGTGGATGTGGGGGAACACCTCCACGACCTCGGCCTCTTCCTCTATCAGACATCTGCTATCAAATATTCAAAATTTAGAAATCTCCAAGTTAGAATACATTCTGAAAATTTTCTGGACGAGTCTCAACATCAGCAGCTCTGTAAAACAGTCATATCTTGAGTTCCAGAATTCCAAATAAGGCGTACTTTATATGGTTAGAAATCTTAAGAAATCATCTACAACTTTTGTTCATAGCACATTCCCAGATTCTGTAGTTAGATTACTCAAAAACAGGATACAACCGAACTGTTCCCAGGTTCCAGACTGTGCGGAAACTTTAACTTGAAACAGAGATATCTCACTAACCAGATCAGATATGGGGGTGATTCCAGAGGCATTGGAAATATAATTAAGTCTAGTTGTTCCCATAAAAATTTCATAATTTTTTGTCATGTATATTTTAATTGGCAATAAGATAAAGGCAGACTGCTCCGAAAAACAGATTCCGAGAGAGCAAGATGTAACAACCCAACTATTTATTTATTGACCCAAACTTTAATATTCTTAAATATGGAACTTGCGGACATGCCCACAAAGTTTCAGCACTTATTACAAAGATCCAACTCACACATAAACATAATAACAAATCAACTAAACACACCAATGTCCACACCACACTAATAGACTCGACTAGACTCAACTTAACTCGTTCTACTATCGTGTTATTACATAAAGAGGGACTCCAACATCTAGGGGCGATACTTATGGGGAAGCTCCTCATACATCTTTGGCAAATTGAGGCACACCCTCTGTTCGTCTATCACCTGTCGGTGCCTCTTGATAGTTTCCTGCTGCACCTTCAATTGATTCTCCAATCGGTGAATCTTTGACACAGACTCAAAGCCAAAGTGTACCATCACTTGGGTGGTTGGATCCATGCCCTGCGGGTCCATCATTGCCCATTCCAATTCTGGGTGTTGGCGATGGATGAATCTATATTGGTCATCCTTCATAACCTCGAATCGGCCACCACGGAGGCCTATGCAAGCTTCAGTGGCTGCATCTTCTATGCCGTCCTCCATGGTAGCACGGTGACCATGGTGCGCATAGTTTGAATCCAGCTGATATGCGCCTTTCTATTCATCCTTGATAGTGATACACACCCTAGTCTTCCAATAGGTATCTTCAAGAGGGTGTGTATGTTCCTCGCAGACGTATTCCACAGCTGCATCCCAGTCGCTGTAGTAGGTCTGAAGCATGCTCATGAGTCGGTGATGTGAAACAGAGGATTCATATCCCGGCTTATACCACGCCTTTATTGTCCACCCTAGGGGCAGAATCGGCTCATCTTCTTTAGCCACGTCTTCCTCGTCATCATCGGACAAGTGGACGACCTCGACTTCTTGGGGTTCCTCCTGGACTGGCTCAGGTGTAGGTGTAGGTGTTGGCGGATCAAACTCTTGTTCTTGGGGTTCTTCCTCCTCAGGCTCCATGGACAAACCTTGGGGCGGGTAGTACCCTCCAGTGCTCATGCGGGCAGTCTTGTGGGCACGAGGCATCTACAGAATTACAGTTAGTTAGGTTAGATTAGAAGCAATAATTTTCATAATAGAATAAGGCAAAAGAAGCATAAAACTTTAGCAAATAACACGGGTGAGATAGAAAGCATGAAATGAGTGAAGCAAAAGAAGCTAAAATGACCATTGCTAACTAGGCTTGCGTCCTATAGTCAACATAGCTCTGATACCAATCTGTCACACCCAATTTTAAGGATAAAATGGAGTGCAAAATCTTATGTGCGCCCAGAGATCAGTCACACACATAAGCCGACAAATTCTAAATAGTATCATCACAAATGTTTATTACATCACGATTAAGACAGAGTCATCACATAAATATAGCGGAAGTAATAAAAGATCTCTCGCGGAAGCTCCATTTCACAGGGATGTCGATTGGTTGACCACAAGTCTAGTAGTCCTCAGGAAAATCATCATACCCAAAGCCATCTGTTACCCATCCGGGATTTTTATTCAAGTAATGAAAATAAACAAGCGTAAGTACATGTCGTACTCAACAAGTGTAACACGGGGTTCATGAGGCTCAAAAGGCTTGACACAGGTTTACCAGCGTTTAGCTTTTAGTTGTCACAATTTTAGCTTAAGAGTAGCAACAAGTTGTTTCAATTCCCAATGCAAAACACATGATCAATGTAAACATGATTAATGAATAGCATAAACAAATAATACTTAGTGTTCATCTATTCCGTAAATGTTCCAAGGCCGCTCGTGACTGTGAGCATGGCTGATATACCAGTTTTACACTCTGCAGAGGTTGTACACTTTCACTGTGAGTCGTGATACCCATATGCCCGGGTTAATTACTGCCAAAACACTTCCAAGGTGAGTAGGCAGGGGTCACTATGAAGCCTTTCAAAGGTTCGTCTAACAAGTTTGGGCCATTAGATTCACTCGGTAAACAATTATAGGAACCCCCCTGTCAAATGGCACAATTCCTTCACAGAAATACACATAAGAGTAGAGGCTGTCCTATACCCGATTCGGCAAGCCATTCTTACGCCAATAAAGGTAACCACTAACAAGCTAGAAAAGGTCCTCACACTGAGCTAAAGCCAGAGCCATGTAGCCCTCACAGCTGTACTGTAAGTCCCGGATGATCACTTACAGATAAGTCCTTAGGGAGAGAAATCTGAAGCATTTAGAAAGTAGCTAAACACTCTAGCCCCCTGTATCCATGTTGCTAAAAAATCATATTTTAATGTTTATTGCATATACCATTAGTCAAGTTACAAGATCATGGTTCAATTGAGCACTAGCAAAGCTACCCAAATGCATAATCCGTAGGTAACATGGTAAAAGTTCAATTCTAGGGAATTCCTATCAAGGCGACACATGCAATATGAATTTAATGAATTAAAGTGAATAGGAAACAAGGATGATCCCATGCTATACTTGCCTTGAGCAAAGTACTCTTGCTGGTCCTGCTCGTCAAAGTCGTACCCTTGATCTCCCACGAACTGCTCACCGACTATACTCGATAACCACAGCAACATACAAGCATCCAGGAGCAATCATGCAAAGCAAACAAGGCTACATATTAGAACAGTACACCAACAACATAAATTCAAGATGAAAAGTTTGGAAAACAAATCTATGTCTCGCTACGAACACACAGACGCGAAGATCACAAAAATCAGATCTCAAACGAAGAAGTTATGAATTAAATAAGATTTCCTATAGAAAAATAATAGATTAAATCTAATATCAAATTTTAAAAGTTGGAAATCTACTTTACAGCAACATAAACATGTAGATTACTTAATTATGAACCTAACGCAACTTGAACGGATCAAATCAGAGTTAAAACAGAGATTTTATGGCTAAAACAAGTTGAATGGCAAAACTGTGAATAAATGAAAACGTATTTCAATAAAACCGAACCAACATACGCTTTTATAAAGAGAAAACGAAATCTGTAAACACGTTTTGGACTGCAGGTTGAATCTGGAATAATTATAAGGGCGTATGTGAAAGAGTGGCAGCGAAGGGGTATCCTTCAATCTGGGCCGCCGGATTAGAAATAGACGGATGAGATCTGATCTGGCAGAAGAGAGGGAAATCCAACCGAAACAGTGACAGCGGCGGCTTGACCACGGTGGCGCCATTGCTGGCTTCTGGAGCTTGCGGTACTCGGCTTCAAAGGCACGATTCGATGAAATAAAAGTATAGGGAGAGAGAGGAAGGGATGGGGATCTCACCCGAACCGGAATAGGCTAGCGGGAAGCAGCGACGACGTCGCAGCGCTCGGTGGTCGACGATGGCTGTGGTGGTGCAAGGGCGAAGCGCAGCTGCAGCTTGCTAGGGCAAAGAAAACTCGCGGCAGATGGGATAGGGAGGCGGCGCAGGTGGCTTTTTATGAGGCGGGGTCCCTTGGGCGGCACGTCATCACGGGATGCCGTGGCAGGGGCGGACTCGACGGCGTTGGCACAGTGTCCGACTAGGACAAGAGCAAGAGGAAGGAGGCGGGTCTGACTAGTGGGCCTGGATGGTCAATGGGCGGTGGAAGGCGCGCGGTCAGCGGGAGCGGCTGGGCCAATGGCCTGCGGCGCTGGGCCTCGGCCCGAGCAGAGAGGAGAGGAAAACAGTGACCTAGAAAATAAAATGGGCCATGCGGGAAAGAAATGGAGCGGGCCAGGAACAGAGGAAGGAGAAAGAATTTGTTCTTTTCTTTTTCTAATTTTTTTTCCAAAGCAATTTTGAAAATGAAATTTTGACTCAATTTGAAACCCGACTTCAACCAAACAATTCAAAATAGCATGCAGCGGCATGAATGCACAAACATAATTGTTAACCTATATTTGATTTTAATTTGATAAACTTTATTATTTTTCCTAAATTTAAATGCTCACAAGAATGCATAATGAATCAATTTCCCCTATTTTAAAATGTTGTGAATTTTAGGGTGTTACATTTTGTAGACCCATTTACAGCCTACTGTCTTGGCTCCTTTAGTAATTGTTTCTAAGTTCCAAACTCTATTGGTTTTCATTGATTTCAGTTCATCTTCCATGGCTTCAAGCCACTTGGTTGAGTGAGTGCTTCTCATGGCTTCTTCAAATGAGGTGGGATCACCCTCCATTTGAAATTCCTCACTTTCATAAACTTCATAATCATCAGGAATGGCTAATCTCCTGACTCTTTGAGACCTTCTAGGGGCCTCGCTAGATGACGTTTGTTCTATTTGAAGCTGTTGTTGCTCTTCCTCATGTGTGACAACGGGTTCTTGGGGATCCTAAAGGACAGCTTCCTCATGCTTATTCATTGTTGCCACAGGAGAACTAACAACAAGTGTTGTTACTACAGTGTCTTGCACTATTGGTACAACAACAATAGGTAGCGTGAAAAATGGTTCCTGAACCATAGGAGTGGGCACGTATACCTGCTTCTCTTCAAAACTAATTTATCGCACTACCATGCTCCCCCTGATCATATCATTCTCCAAGAAGATAGCATGTCTTGTTTCTACAAACTTTGTTTGTCTGTCAGGACAATAGAAGCGATAATCTTTTGACTTTTCTGGATAGCCAATGAAATGACAACTGACTGTCTTGGAGTCCAGCTTTCCTAAGTTTGGGTTAAATACTTTTCCCTCAGCTGGACAACCCCACACACATAAATAGTTTAGTGGGGGTTCCTTTTCTGTCCACAACTCATACGGTGTCTTGGGCACCGACTTACTTGGCACTCGATTAAGAATATGAATGTCGGTTTTTAACGCCTCCATTCATAAACTTATCGGTAAGGTAGAGTAACTTATCATGCTTCTCACCATATCCATTAAGGTATGGTTGCGTCTTTCAGCTACTCCATTCTGTTGAGGCTCGCCCGGTGTAGAATATTGGGCTACTATGCCATTTTCCTGTTAGTACATTGCAAAGGGTCCAAGAACTTGGCCATATGGGGTGTGTCGACCGTAGTACTCTCCCCCACGGTCGGACCTTACTACCTTAATCTTTAAGTTGTGCTGATTCTCTACTTCAGCCTGGAATATTTTAAATTTATCCAATGCTTCTGATCTTTCTTTAATTGGATAAATATAGCCAAAACGAGAATAGTCATCTATGAATGTTATAAATGAATCATAACCATCCACACTCTTCACAGGAAAAGGACCACAGATGTCTATGTGGATTATTTCTAAAATTCCTACGCTTCGTTTGACATCTTTCTTTATTTTCTTAACATACTTTCCTTTTATGCAATCTATGCATTGTTCTAAATCTAAAAATTCTAAGGGCGGAAGAATTGATTTCTTAATCAATCGCTTTATTCTCCCCCTCAAAATATGGCCTAAACGATAGTACCATAATTTCGAACATACATCATGTACTCTCTTCCGCTTATTTGTTGCATTCATAGACGAGAAAGCATTCTCATTCTCAGTGCTTACATCATTCACATTCTTAGAAAGTGATAATAAATAAAGCTTGTCTTGTCGGAAGGCAAGACCAACATATTTATTATTATAAACAATCTGGCATTTGCCATTACCAAAATGGCAATCATATCCATCGTCATCTAAACGTGACAAACTTATTAAGTTTGTTCGCAAAGAGGGTACAAATAGAACATCTGAAAGCTTAAGTAGAAAACCATCAACTAATTCTAGAGAAAGATCTCCAATGGCTTCAACTTGAGCTTCAACTCCATTTGTTACTTTAATTCTTCTTTCTCCACTTTGCAGGGTCCTCCTCATATGGAATCCCTGTAATGAATTTGCAACATGAATAGTTGCACCTGAATCAATCCACCAAGTAGATTTTGCATAACTTAAATACAGGGATTCATCTATGAATGTAATGAAATCCTCACCTCTCTTCAGCAGGCTCTTTAGGAAGTCTAGACAATCCTCTGGTAGTGTCCATGCTTCTTGCACTATTTGGACTGATCCTTCTCAACTTGAGCATTGTAGTTCTTCTGATGGTGCTCAGTCTGATGGGCTTTTCCTTGAGGTTTGGCATTCTTATTGAAGTTCTTTTTCTTGTCCTTGACAAGGTTAGTAGAGTCACCCTATAAGGACTTCAGCCTTTTCTCTTCTTGAACACACATTGCGATGAGCTTTTCTATGTCCCACTTGTCGGGCTGCATGTTGTAGTTAACAACAAATATTTCATATTCCTTTGGCAAGGAAGCAAAAACCAAATGAATGAGGAACTCATCCTTGAGCCCCAAATCCATTGGCTTTAGCTTCGAAGCCGTGTTGCTCATCTTCAAAATATGCTCTCTGATACCGCCACCAGTATATTTCTTATTGAACAATTTCTTGATCAATGTACTAGCATAAGCCTTGGAAGAGCTAGTGAACTGACTCTCCACCTTCTTAAGGTCCTCAGTGGTGGTATCACAGTCTGGGATAGACCCCCTTATAGCATCTAAAATAGTGGACTTGGCCACCATCAAGCACTTGTGGTTCGAGATGTCCCACTTCTTGCGCTCGAGATCATACTTTATGCGTACTTCTGCATGATCTCGCTGCCGAGCAGTAAAATCAGCATCAGACACGTTTTCTTCCCTCACTAGGTCCACTAGCTCAGTAGGACACGGGGATGTGAGCGCTAAGTCATTCTTGGATAGCGCAAGTGTGAGCTCATACTTCTCTCGCAATACTCTGTAATTGCCCCTTCAAGGGGTGGTATGTGCGAGATGAATGCCATTGGGTTGAGTCCTGAAAAACATCGTCAGAGATAGTGAGAAAAAATATATCATTATAATTGCATGCTTTAATTTAACGTTGGTCAAAATTAAAACATACAATATTCTTATACACTAATTCTACATCACCGTTGGGCAGAAATAGAATTAATGCATGGAAAACTTATGATTAAGCATTATAATATTGCTATTATCAACGTTGGTCAGAAAAATAATAATATTATAATTTACTGATTAAAATTGACTACTCTTCAAATTAAATTCTCCCGTTGGTTCGAATTTAATTAGAAGATTATAAACTTTAATATTGCAGCAGAAACATGAAAAAATATTTATTATCTACTTTTCAGAAGCATTTTCTTGTTCATATCTACTTTCTAGAAAAGGTAACACATTAGTGTAATTTTACCAGAAATTTTAAACCTTTGAAATTCATCAAAATTCATTCTAATCTGCTTCTGAAAATTCAATAAACTTCAAATCATTTCGCTGTTCATTCTAGCCTGGCCTGCAGTAGCAGTAAGCGACCTAGCGGCTATAGGACGTGGCCCGGCCTACAGTAGCAGCTCTTGCGCGTGTGCTCGCGGCACCTCCCCCGTGCCCAGGCCACAACCTAGGCCTAGGCTGGCAAAGTCGCCCGCCACGCTCGCCCGCCTAGGCCGAAACACGGTCCAGTTAATCGTGACCGTCAGATCGCATCCGACGGCCGCGCGCGTGGATCGGGGATATAAAATCCGACGCCGCGGCGACCCCGGTGAAACCCTAGCCCATTCTCTTCTTTCCTCTCTCTCTTCACCGTGCTCGTTTCTTCTCCCCTCAGCGCAGCAGCAATGAGCGACCGAGTGAAAAGGCAAAGAACATGGCGCCGTTGCCGGCCCCTTTGCCGGCGCGTGCGCTCCCCACGCGGGTGAGCGCGCTGCCGTCGAGCGGACTAGTGGCGGCACCCTTGGCCGGAGCTCGCACGGCTCGGCCGTCTTCCCACGTGCTGGCTAGGCGACAGCGAGGTGCACGACGAGATAGGCCCCTTCCCCTTTTCCCCTTTCTCCGTTTCTTCATCTGCTTTTGGATCTTCTTCTCTGTTCTTCTCGGATTTTATCCGATTGGGGATTAGGGTTAGGGTTAAGTCAAGTTAGGGTTAGGGTTTGACTCACTAGAGTCACTATTCATCTTCCCTAGCGAGTGCTTCGTGGGTTTGAGCTCAGATTTGGGTTCTTCTTGAAGCCGAGTCCCTCTTCTTCCTACTGCTTTGGATTCATCTATTAGGGTTAGGGTTCGATGACCCTCTTCTCTTCTCAGATCTGAACGGATCTAATATGTTTCTTACCCCTGACTTGATCTACATCTAGACAGAGGGTTCTGATAGGCTAGATCTACACCTAGTTAGGCGTATGATACCATTGTTAGACCTAGAACAGGATCTCTAGGCATAAATCTAGCATGTCTACTTGCTCTAGATTAGAGATAGAATGAGAGAGAGAGGGGTGAAGGGGTGCAAACCATCGGCTGCGTTGGAGGAAGATGGGCTTGCCATCGCAGTGCTTGGCGATAACCTAATGGCAGTGTAGTAGCGGTGTCATTCAGGGTCGGTGTAGAGGCCGTTGGGTAGCCTGAAGTAGTAGCAGTACTCCGGCGTGATGCAGAGGCGGTGGCGGTGCTTCCCGTCGCTGGCAGCGCCCCCTCTATGATCGGTTAGGGTTTAGGACTGTAGGTGGGGTGCAAGGTGGCTCAGCGAACCTCGTGCTCGGCGCCTCGGCCCCCACCTCCTATTTATGGCGCTGTGCGACTGGGGCCCACCAACTATATTAGGGTTGGGCGCCCCTGATCAGGGTGCGGATCCAAGGGCCCAATAGGCCGTTGGGCTTATTGGTGGAGATCAACTAACAACTCTCACAATTCCAAATTACAAGACATTTTGGTTTTTCTAGATACATAGCTTTTGCTATGCACTTACTTATACACTAATGTCTAGATACATAGTAAAATCAATGTATCTAGAAAAGCTAAAACATCTTATAATTTGGAACGGGGAGAGTATATTTGAAACGGTCAATATAAATATTGAATAACAAATTAGATGTCTACAGATATTGATGAATGCTCGCTGCCAAACTACTGCAATGGTACATGTGAAAATATCCCTGGAAGCTATAAATGCACGCCATGCCCTCACAGTGAAGAATTTGATTCTATTAAGGGGCAGTGTGTCATATCGACTAAGCAACGGAACCTCCTTTTGGGTAAGTCATAGCAAACATTTTGTAACATTAACATGGTTTTATAACCACAGCAAATGCATATAGGTATTGCAATTGGAATTGGTTGTGGCCTTGGCTCCATATTTATTGCATTGGGTGCAATTCTACTTGTCAATAAGTGGAAGAAAGGCATCCAAAAGAGAATCCGATGAGCATACTTTAAGAAAAATCAAGGTTTGCTATTGGAGCAACTGATCTAAGATGAAAGCGCTACAAGTAAAACAAAGATATTCTCATTGGAGGAACTAGAGGAGGCGACTAACAACTTTGATGCTACGCGTGTTCTTGGTCATGGAGGACACGGAACAGTTTATAAAGGGATTCGATCAGACCAACGTGTGGTGGCTATAAAAAAATCCAAAATATTGGAGCAAATAGAGATAGACCAATTTATCAATGAGGTTGTCATTTTGTCTCAAATCAGTCATCGTAATGTGGTGAAACTGTTTGGTTGCCCTTGCTTGTATATGAATTCATTTCAAATGGAACTCTGTATGAACTTCTTCACACTGATACTACATTAAAATGCTTGCTTTCATGGGATGATCGCATTAGGATTGCAACAGAAGCAGCAAGGGCTCTTGCTTATCTACACTCAGCAGCTACAATACCAATTTTCCACAGAGATGTCAAGTCTTCAAATATACTATTGGATGACAACTTCACCACAAAGGTTTTAGATTTTAGTGCTTCAAGATCTCTTTCACTTGATGAGACCCATGCGGTGACAATTGTTCAAGAAGCCAATTTTTATTGATGATTTAGGTGCAAAGCAAAGCTTGTCCCATTTCTTCATTGAAGGACTTCACCAAGGGTCTCTTATTGAAATAATGGATACTCAAGTTGTGGAAGAAGCAGACCAGGAAGAGATTAGTGAAATTGCCTTACTTACAGAAGCATGCTTAAGGGTCAAAGGAGGAGAGCGACCGACTATGAAAGAAGTAGAAATGAGGTTACAATTCCTAAGAACAAAGAGGCTATGAAAAAGACAACATTTACTTGAACAAGAAGGAGATATTGAGCCTTTGTTACGTGCAGAAGCTAAGAATTCACTCGAACATATCAACCTTGTTAATGCTACCCATATAATACCTCAAGAGACCTCTAGTTGCTACAGTTTGGAGCAAGAATGTGTGTCTTCGTTTAGGCCACGCTAACTATATTTGTGCTAGATAATAAAGGGCTTTGCTTAGTTACTGATTTACCTGAGATATAATATATTGTGAGCGCACGTGGGACTAGTACCTATCTTTAGAATATTTTGTACCAACTATCGGTAATGCATGAGGCAATACATTTCATTGACAAATGACCATGGCGCAAGGGAGCCTACCAATTGAAGGAGACGAAAGTAGCCAAGGCCCAAGGCCACGGGGACGCATCAACCGGCTGTTCGTGCTGGGAGCGTCGGAGGAAAGAGGCAGAGGGCCTGTTCCGCTTGGCAGAGCCTCTGCCGACTACGGCGACCTATGAACAGCGAAGTGCGGTGCTCGGTAGAGTCGCGGCGAGGAGTCGAGGTGCCCGAGGACGGAGTAGGCATTGGCGCAGAAATTGGGCCTGAAAGGATTTTCCTTATGGGCCTGGGCGATGCTTTCGTAACTATGGCCCAAGAACTGCTGTCGGCAGCGTGGGACAAGGACTTTTAACACGCCAAGCATCCATCCAGCCAGCAGCATGCTCAGCGCGCTGGGGCCTCATGTCCGGACAATCCTTACTCCCAATTCAGTGCTGTTAGTTCTTTGCCTTGACCATTTGGCAGCAGCTTCGGCCAAGGACGACGAGGAGCCTAGATGCAAGCCAATGCTAAGTGAGATACTTATTACTTCATGGTACGAGCATGAAGCAGCAAGGACACAGGCTTAGCTGTCTGTGTTCGACTGCTCGTCCGGCCCCCGTTGCGCCTGCAGCCAGCGCATGTACGCCGGATGAGTTTAACACAAATCTTCTAGTAGTGTCGATTTGCTTCCCTGAGCTTTTTGCTGAATTTAAAAAGCACTATCAAATTCGAATACCGGACAACGCACTCCTTTTAACTTTCAAAACCTGAAATTCGGAGATGACCTCGTCCCTCTCGCAGCTGGTCTCCAAGAGTCAAGTGCATGCACTCCAAGCAGAACACGCAATCGGCTGCACAAGGCCTTGCAAGCGGGACGGTGGATTTCAGAGATCATTTGTGGTGTCTCAGTCCAGGCGCTGGTACAGTACCTAAACCTCTTGGATCGACTGACAGAAGTAAACTTGAGGCAAGGGTGACTGATAAGCTCATTTGGCGCCGCTCTCTGAGTTGGGACTTCAACACTTCAGCTCCAAGTTGTCCTACACAGCTCTTCATTTTCTTGGATCCCTACCTTTTGAATTGAAGAGGAAGTTTAAAGTACTTCTTCCGTCCTAAAATAAATGTATATCTCGCTTCCCGAGAAGTCAAAATTTTTAAGTTTGATTAAATTTATAAAAATATACTAATATTTAGGATGTATACTAACAATCGTTAGATTGAATATGAGTATACTTTTATAATAACTTATTTGAAGATACAAATATTGATACAATTTTCTATGTTCTTAGTCAAACTTAAAAAAGTTTATCTCCTAGAAAAATGATATGCGTATTTATTTTTTAAATATAATTTAGTACTCCCTTTGTCTCAAAAAAACATCATCGCAGCATTCGAAGTACGTCCAGAAAAGAATAATGTTTTAGACATAGGTTCCACTTAACATTAATTTTTCATGGCTACCCGCCCGCCCCATCCCTCCCTTGTCGTTCTCTGTCTCTCCCTCCCTAGCTCCAATTTTCCTCCGCCCCCTCCTCTTCCTCTTCACCGGTGACCCCCTCTTCTTCTCCTCCACCGGTCGCCCTCCTCTTCTCTTCCATTGGTGGGAAGCCGGCGCACACCCTCGTCTTCTTCTTCATCAGCGTGGAGGTGACACTGCCTGGCGAGGCTACATCGGGGCGGCGCAGATCCGGCCCCTCCCTCCTCTGCTCCTCCCATGGCCGTCAGTAGCCTCTCCTCTCTCACCATCGGAGAGAAGGCTCGGACGGAGAGGGCACGGAGTCGCTAGATCTGGAGTGGGCTACGGCCTCCCTTTGCAGTGCTCAACAAGGAATGGACTAGCAGCAAGGCGAGGCGAGGCGAGGCTTGGCGGCCACCGGCTACCGTGTGGATCTGAAATTTTGAATGTGAACGGGAGAAGAGAACATGACAGAGACATTGTGGGACTATTTTGGTCTTTTTTCCTTGCTTATTGGTTGTTGTGCTCATTCCTAGAATGACAATAATTCTGAGACGGTAATTCTAAGATGGAGGGAGTATGTTCTAGAGAGTCAAAGTAGACAAAAGCTTCTGCTGCCCAGCAAACTGTTCCATACACCATACTATAGTCGGTCCTCACGATTGCTAGCTGTAGAAAGAGTAAACGCCACTATCACATCAGCCTTGCTGTAAGGATTGAGAAATGTATGGACAGACTAAATGCTGAATTAGTTTCAGTCATTTCAGCTGCTGCTCATAATATAGAGACGGTAACTCGTGAGAAGACTCAAAACTCCATCAACCATGTAAGTGGTTCTAAACCCCCTGTCCACGAAAGAATGTGCGAGTAGGAGTAATTTTAAGTTAATGTGTCTAAAGTTTAAGTAAATATATAGATAAAAATATTAATGTTTATGGCATTAGATAAATATAGTATAAAAATATATCTTATGACAAATCAAATGATACGTATTTCATATTATATTAATATTTTTATTTATAGTTAGTTAAATTTAAAATATTTTAACTTGGTATTATACTAGAATTGCATTCTTTTATGGACAGTGGGAGTATATAGTTAGTCCGCTATATTGGTAAAGTGGGGAAACATTAGCAAAAATAAGACACAGGGATTTCATCTATTGCTTCTAATTTTAGCGTCCGCTTTTTCATTATGCTTGTTTGGATTCCATGAAATTAAAACCAATATCTAGAAAGTGCTTCTTATTTTATTATTAGATTATTTTCAATTTCTCTTAATTCCAAGACACCAAACAGGGCAAAGAAATCTAGTTTAAACTCTAAAAAGTTAGGGATATACTAGAATTCAACTGTCTCTAGAAATCATTTTTCCAGAATTATTAGTTATGTTGCTTCTTACCAATGCGCCTCAGAGTGACTTGTAACTAACTCAGTGGTTGATATTTTCCTTTTGTATTCACTTTAGCGAACATTGTAATGCATATTTGATATCCTAAACCAACTTAAACAAAAAAAAGTTTGAATTGAAAAGCTTTAAATCACTTCAATTACAACTTTGGTGTAGGTCGTTTCTCTCTCCGAAGTCATTGGGAAATGTAAAAAAAATATGAATAGCAAAATCATTAATCTTAAAACATAAATTTTGGGTCCTAAATGAGTTCAATTGACAAAGTCATCAACTATAAAGTTGCATACATCTTCCAGTACTACAACTTTGGTTTATGTCGTTTCTCCTTCCAAGGTCATTTGAAAAATTCAAAAAAATATGAATATCAAAATCATTAATCTTAAAACATAAATTTTGGGTCCTAAATGATTTCAAATAAAAAAGTTATCAACTAAAAAGTGCATATATCTTCCAGCACTACAACTTTGGTTTAGGTTATTTCTCCATCCGAGATACTTTGAAATTAAAAAAAAAATCAAAATCTAAAAACTTCAAACATAATTCCTGGGCACTACAAAATGTAGTCATATACAAAGTTGTAGATCCCTTCGAGTACTGCAACTTTGGTTTTGTTTCTGCATTCGAGGACATTTGAAAAATTAATATCGGATTTCAAATTATAAAAACTTAAAACAAAATTTTCTGACCTTAAATGATTTGAAATGGAAAAATCATCAGCTACAACATTGTATATCTCTTTGAGTACTAAAACTTTGGTACAAAACCTTTTTGAGGCAGGCCAAATTGTCAACTGCCTCTAAAAAATCCATTTCTGAGTCGGCTAGAATTCCCAACCACCTCTAGAAATGCCTCCATTTCTAGGAGCGTATGGAAAGTCTAGGTGCCTCTAAAAATTGCATTTTTGGAGGCGGTTTGGTTTGCCAACCAACCTCTAAAAATAGGAAGCATTTCTAGAGGTGGCTCAAAAGCCTAGCTACCTCTAAAATCGATTTATAGTGGCAAACCATTTTTAGTGGTGGATTTTGATAGAGCCGTCTCTACACAAAAAAGAAGGCGCCTCTAAAAAATGGTTTATATGTAGTAGTGATACAAGCTATTAGGAATTACTTTACATGTTCCACAATGTTTGTCGGGTTCTCATGGCTAAGAAGAAAGATTCTTGAATAATATTTGATGTATTTTGCATCATATTTGTTTTTTACACAAAAATATATAGATTTTTGGTACTTCATCTATGTCATAAGAATAAGAAATAATTTAATTTCATAAAAAACTTTAAGTTTTGTGTCACCTTAGTAAGCATACTGTCGGTGCAGAAAGTGACCAACAAGTAAATATTTGTAGTTTTACTGTATGTTGTGATCGGAGGTGGCCTAGCACTCAATGACACAGGGTTTATACTGGTTTAGGCAACGTGCCGTATGTCCAGTTTGAGTCGGTCGGTGACTTTATTCCTGAGCCCAGGTGCTCAAAGTTTGCAGTGGGGTTACAAACGAGAAGGAGAAAGATGGGGGGTACAAGAGGTCCGGTTGGACTCCTGCCGGAAGGGCCGAGAGTGACGGGAGCCCCGCTATGAACTAGGTGTTCGAGCATGTGCTCGTGGTTTGAACCTGGCGGTTCTGTGCTAGTGAACTTGATCGATCTAATGAATCGGGAATGACTTGAATCTTAATGTTTGGAGAGAGCACATTCTCTTTTATAGATGAAGGGGATGGCCATACAAGTGAGAGGGAGAGAGTACGTATGCTTCTAATCGTTGTTGTCCACGCCGGTGGGTACATGATGATGGTAGGTGCCCACAACACTGTTGGATGTCAGATGCACGTGGGAGGTCACGTCGTTCTGTTTAGGTATGGCAGATGTCGGTCCCTGCTATACTGTTGATGCCCAGTGGCATGTGAGGAGTTTTACCATGTTCTCCTGGTACGGTAAAAGCCCAGAGGCATGGGGGCCTTACCGTATGGGAGTTATTAGTGCCCACAATACTGTAGGGGGAAACGTCGACGCCTACAACATTGTTTAGGCTCTATCGTGCCAGGGAGGTTGTGGAGTACTATTTTTGTAGGTACCTAGGGTACGGACCCTGGTATTCTGGTTTGACTTGTGTGCCCCGCCTTACTTTCTCCGTCCGTTTCCTAGTCCCTACCGAGCAGGCGTCCCTGGTCGATTGATCCCAGTCGGTTCTGATCATGCCAGTCGGAGAAGAGAGTGAGCAGGGGTTTGATGTATCCCCAATCGGAGACGCGGGTCGGAGTTGGAAGTAGCGTTGGGCCAGGCCTTCCGGTCGGAGAGATCGTTCGAAAGTGGGCTGGATACCGAAGCGAGTGCTCCAGTCGGAGAGGTGGGCCAAAGTAGGAAGATGGACATCGTTCCTCCTCGACCAGACCTTCCGGTCAGTGATTGGATTGCCCTTCTGGTTTATTGTTTAGATACCTAGGCCGGCCCACAAGTTGCGCGTTTGTCCATTTGGGACGAGCCTCTATTGGGAAGCCGGTCCGCGAGGGACCCTAGTTTATGAACCCGATATGAGCCCCCGAGCCCCCGGGCGATTCATGTAGAATCGTCTGGGGGAATTTTGTCTTGACGGTGGGTGTGCGTGAGCGCACCCGCGGGTGTAGCCCCCGAGCCCCCAGGCGATTTGGGTAGAATCGTTCGGGGTTTTTTGTGTTGCTAGTGGGGCAGGTTTTTGTTTCGTCAGCGGGTGCGCGCGAGCGCACCCACGGGTGTAGCCCCTGAGCCCCCGGTCGATTCGGGCAGAATCGTCTAGGGGGTATTGTCAGTGGGCGTGTGTGCATGTGTTTTTTAGTCAAGATGGAGTTGTCAACAAAGGCGTCATTGCGCAGCTGAGGCGGTTTAGTTTTTAGGGATTAGACGAAACGGAGCTCGCGGGTCCTGGCGTCGGTGCGCGCCGTGGGATTGGGTGAGTCGGAGTCGTGGATCCTAGCGTCTGTGCGCGCCGTGGGATCGGGTGAGTCGGAGTCATGGATCCTAGCGTTGGTGCGCGCTGTGGGATCGGACGAGTCGGAGTCATGGAGCCTGGTGCGTGTCGTGGGATCGGGCGAGTCGGAGTCATGGATCCTGGTGTCGGTGCGCGCCGTGGGATCGGGTGAGTCAGAGTCATGGATCCAGGTGCATGCTGTGGGATCGGGCGAGTCGAAGTCGTGGATCGTGGTGTCAGTGCGCGCCGTGGGATCGGGTCAGTCGGAGTTGTGGATCCAGGTGCGTGCCATGGGATCAGGCAAGTCGGAGTTGTGGATCCTAGCGTCGGTGCGTGCCGTGGGATCGGGCGAGTCAGAGTCTTGGATCCAGGTGCGTGTTGTGGGATCGGGCGAGTCGGAGTCATGGATCCTGGCGTCGGTGCGCACTGTGGGATCGGGTGAGTTGGAGTCGTGGATCCAGGTGCATGCCGTGGGATCGAGCGAGTCGGAGTCGTGGATCTAGGTTGTTTAGTCAGTTAGTTTAGGGATCAGACGAGCCGAAGCTCATGGATCCTGATGGGGCGAGTTCGGGGTCGCAGACCCAGACAGTTAGTTAGTTAGTTTAGGGATCGAATGAGCCGAAGCTCACGGATCCTGATGGGGCGAGTTTGGGGTCGCAGACCTAGATAGTTAGTTAGTTAGTTTTGAGATCGGACGAGACGGTGTTCGCGGATCCTGGCATCGGTGCGCGCCGTGGGATCGGGCGAGTCAGAGTCGTGGATCCTGATGGGGCGAGTTCGGGGTCGTAGACCTAGGCGTTTAGGTGTCTTGAGCCCCCAAGCCTCGTTGGGCCTTAGTAGGGGTCGGTTTGAGTTTGTGTGCGTTACCCCATCCTCGGTTCCTCACAACCGGAGGGGTTGAGTTTTGTCGCTTGTCCCGATTGCTCAGGCACGAGTGACGCGCTCAGTGAGTTCACTAACGGTATGATCGAGTGAAATCTGGGTCCATCGTTCATGACGGGGTCGGCATAGCCCTCTTGTGACAATCCACTGCTCTTTTACCTACAACCCGACAGATGCCTGGGTCATTCCAAAGACCGACCCGGGTGGCCTAATGGCCTCCCCTCGATGGAGATTCTGTGGGCTTGGTAGAGGTTTAGGATCGAACGAGAAGATAGAGATGACCCTGTCTGCCAGACTGGGCGAGGGCTACACGGTGCTCGTCTGTGTTTTTCTCCCCTGGCTCTGTTTGACGTGGGGCGGCCTCAACCCCTTCGTGGGCCGGCCTTTGAACCCTAGTCGGTCATTGCTCATGTCGAATGAGGCAACTGCCGCTTCGTGACGCAACACAGAGCGTTGTGATGCGTTTCGCTGCATGTGCGATGCTTAGTTCCCTAGCCCCCGGGCGGTTTAGGGCCCGAATCGTTCGGGGGGCATGGGCGTATGGAATGAATGCGTATGGATGTATGAAATGATTAAAAAAATAAAGAAATAGCGAGGGTTGGTAGTGTTACCTTGATGACTCGAGTGACGGGGTTTGAAGAGCTCCAATCGGAAATGTCCGACCGAGACCCGTGCTCGTCGTTCATGACGGAGTCGGCATGGCCTACATGGGGCGTCCCTTTGCTCCTTACCTATCTCTCGGTGTTTTCCTGGGCTGTTCGATCGACTTAGGAAGACCGATGGTCTCTCCTGGCGGAGATCCCTTTTTGGGGTTTTTCCAAGTCTCGCCTGGGGAAGCAGAGGGCCACCTGCGTGAGGTGGCGCTTCGGCTCTTGTGCTCGGCGTGCGGTAGTGGTTTGCATGCGGTAGTGGTGGGCCATGCCCAGGCCATGTCCTGTCTGATCAGGCGTCGTTCCATCGGGCAGGGCGCGTCTCATTGGTCAGGGTGCGTCCCATCTGCATTAAATGAGAAAGAGAGAGGGTTTTTTCGCTCCATCGTTTCGTCTTTCTAATCGGCGCGCCTTCCCCAAATGCGGTGCCCTTTTCCTTAAGTAAGAGAAGGGAGAAGGTTTTTTGCCCCGTTCCTGTGCCTTTTCCTCATCTGCTGTCTCCTTTCCTTTTCCTTCTTGCCGAGAGCGTTCTTGAGAGCCACGACGGTTTCTAGGAAAGAAAAGAGAGAGAAAGAAAAGGGAGAGAGCGAGGGAGAAGAGAAAACCCTCAAATCCTTTCACTGTCTCAGAGCGAAATGTCAGACTGGAGGTCGTGCATGGTGAGGGAGTCGGTGTTGAAGGCCTTCGCCGTGAAGGGGTTTCTACCGCCGAAGGAGGTGGCGCACTGGAGGGCACCCGGTAGGGAGGAGTTACCGTAACCTCGGCCTTACGAGGTGGTTTCCTTTCTCGCCTTCCATGAGCGTGGGTTAGGATACCCCATGCACTAGTTCCTGCATGGACTTCTCAATGAGTGGGGCCTGGAGCTACAGCACCTTAATCTGATGAGGGTGCTGCATATCGCTGGCTTCATCACCATCTGCGAGGCCTTCCTTGGGACGGAGCCGTATGCGGACTTCTTCCGGCGGCTGTTCTCTAGGTGAGCTTTGCTTTGCTGGTGGGGAATCCGCCCGAGGTCGCGCCAGTGGGGTGTTTTGCCCTGCAAAGGAAACCAAGCGCGAGAGGCTTGTATCCTGCGTACACCCCCTGTGACTCCAACCGAGGGTGGCACGGGGAGTGGTTTTATATCAGGAATCCAGTGGAGGCATCGTTCCTGGCGTTCACTAGCGGGAGGCCGGAGAAGCAAGATAGTTGGTCATGGGGCTGTGCCTGTCGAGAGAAGAAGAAGGTGGAGATCATCGAGGAGGAGCTCCGGAAGCTCGTGCGGCGCGGCCTTGACGGGGTGCGGGTGTTCCACACCGTCTACCACCACTTGGTTGCTCCGTTGGTGGAGAGATCACGGTCAATGTGGAGGTACGATAGCCCAATGAACCCAGACCATGCGTTGCCGGAGGAGCTGCCGAACGATGAGGTCTGGAGTCACCTTGACCGGGGGCTGCAGATGAAGCCCAAGGAGAAGTTCGATGGGAATCCCACATCTTTCAACTCTACGATCGTGTATAGACTGGTATGCTCCCTTCCCTTTAGTCCATGCTTCTTCCTATGCTTTCCTATTTTTTGATTTTGAGTCGCCCGTTCCATAGGGACTTGGAGTTTACAAGTCCCTGCCGCACCTTCCCAAGGGACCGGAGGGCGTGGCTCGGTAGGTCACCCAATAGGAGGCAGCGGATGCTAGGAAGAGGAAGAGAACCAAGGAGGCTCGGCGGAAGTAAGAAAAGGAGCAGGAGATCACCTGGCGCATGAAGGCCAGGGAAAGAAGGAGCGATGTCGAGTCAGAGCTCGAGTCGGAGGATCCTATAGAGGTGGATGACATGGTTTTCTCCGAGGAGGAGGAAAGCCGGGAGGTCGTTGTGACCTCGGCGGAGCGTCGTGACCCTACGCGATGTCTGCTGGTGATGAGCAGAAGGCGGAGAGGCGCGCGGTGGTTCCCATGTTGACGAAGCGTTTGGCGAGCGTGGACGCCGTCGGTGAAGCGGACGTGGTCACCACGACCCTCGGTGGCGTCGCCGGTCTCGTCCCCGCCTGTCGTGGACGTGGCCGAGCAAGCCAGGCGGTTCGAGGTGTGGGCTGGTACCCGTGCGCCACCGGGGCCGATGCCTACGCATGACTCATAGCCGGAGGATGCCCCGCCTGCTACTCTGGTCGGGGTGTCTCAAGCCGAGGGTCGTGGTCACCCACAGGCCGGGCAGGAGCCGGTTGGGACAACTCCGCCCCTAGCTGAAGTGAGCGGGCGCGGGTCGTAGCTTGGAGTGGTCCTTGCCCTGCAGGCTCATCGACGTCGGGTCTTGCCTTTAGAGTCGTGCCTCTTACCTCCTGATATGTTTTTCTTTATTTCTTTTCAATCTTTAGCTATTGAGTCTTTTTGGAGTATGACTTACCTGCATTTTTTGTCAGTGGCCGGGCGATGATGGGGTTGAGCATCGCTCCAACTCCTGTGCAGGACGCTTAGAGGCCCACCCTGCAGTGCGCCATGGCGAGTGGTGGGGGAACAGGGTGGTGGTAGTGAGCCCTTCCCTTCCGAGGGTGGCGCTCCCTGGGTCGATTGCTGGTATGGCGGCAGCGGCGGCGGCGGTGCTGGCGGTGATCCTGGTGGTGGTGGAGACTTCGTCGGTGGTGTCCCTCATGGCCCCTCCTCCACCAATTGCGGCGGAAGAAGAGAAGGAGATCGAGGCCCCTGCCTTGCCGGGCAAAGGGCTGCACGGCTCACCCTCGCGGTCGAAGCCAAAGGCGCCGGGGGGAGAAGCGGCCAGGACAGAGTCAGAACACCCATCAGCATCCCGTGCAACTGAGGTGGTGGATATCCCATCCAATGACGAGGCGGATGTCATGGTGGAGCTGCCAGCGTCGTCACGGGAGCTGGCGGTGGTTCGGTCAGAGGCTGGGCCCTCTGGCGGGCTGCCGGAGGGTGACCTGGTGTGGCCCTACCCCGAGGACCCGGTAAAGGTGCAGTTCGTCCTTCAAGATTCCTAGGAGTGTCAGCTCTAGGACATCCTTGGGGAGCAAGGACTCACCGTGGAGTCCGACCTCACCAAGCTATCGCCGAAGCTCGAGGACGCCCAGGAGTGGGTTAAGTCCGCCCAGCAGTTGGTCAAGGTCGACCTGTAGCTGGCCGTGGAGGTGTCTCTCATGTTCTTGATCTCTTAGTCTGTTGTTGGTTGCCTCAGCATGCTTGTTTTTTGTTTTCGTAGGGTCTGAAGGGGATGTCGTCCCACAAGTCCCACTTCCTCTGGGTGGAGCATGCCCGGGTGGCTGAGCTTGAACGTCAGCTGGAGTCCACCCGACGCGAGTCCCAGGACTAGGTGGCCGAGGTGCGGGCGGAGGGGCAGCATGCAATGGAGTGGGCGACCACCGCCGAGCAGGGGCTTGAAGCGACGAAGGCCCACCAGGCTAAGACTGAGGCGGGGTTGCGGAAATCCCTAGCGGACATCGAGACGGCGCTCCAAAAGTCTTTGGAGACCCTTGAGTCAGAGCCGAGTGCCTTGGTGTTAGAGCAGAGCGCCCTGGAGTCGGCAGGGAATGCCCTAGAGTCGGAGCATAAGGCCCGATCAGAGGTAGACCAGGAAGTGCTCGTGCTTTAGGGCCAGGTGATGGGGACAGAGGAGGCGAGCACTTGGCTGTGCGAGCAGGTGGCTTGGCAGGCGGAGGAATTCTCCACCCTTGAGAACTTCTGCCTTGGTACGTACCTTCTCTATATTTTCATCGTGTTGGTTTCTTAGCTTGTTTCTGAGCTTGTCGCCCTTCTTGCAGAGCTAGGCGGAAAGGTGAAGTCGCTGGAGCGGGACCTGGAGACGGTCAAGGCGACTTTTGGCCGGAATGCAGAGGCACTGGCCAAGTCCCTTTAAGAGAGACGTGCTCTCGAGGGGGAACTTGACCAGGCCCGCAACGTTGCCCAGCTTGTCGTCTCGGAAGTCTTTTGGTCGGCGCCAAGTACTAGCACGCCCGCCGTCCAGCTGGCGGAGGTTCCGGATGAGGTCCGGGCCCATATCACGATTAGGCTATTCTACGGAGCATTGGGGGTGTTGACTTCGGTGGCAATGCACCATCTGAACCTGGACTTCGCCACTATCTGTAGCGGGTATGCCGACGGCCTAAGCACGAAGGACATACAATCGATTGGGGAGAGCTTGCTGCCGCACGCAAGGTTGGTGGCAAAGCAAGTCTCTGCATAGTGGGTGATGGATGTTCGCCGTGAATACATAGCCGGGAGCGTGCGTTCGGGGGGCGTCGTCCAGCCTGCGGATGGCATGGAGCCTGGGTCAGAAGTGGACGCCGTCCCGCCTTCAACAGAGCCGAATGTCGTCTCGCTAGGGAGTGAGTAGCCCACGCCTTCGCCGGTCGCACCGCCAGTAGATGCCGCCGAGCCACCCCAATAGCTTGTAAAGTATAAGTAGTTTAGTAGATGTAAAAAGTTTAAGTTGGTGGGGGAGCCCCTGTGCAAACGTTCTTGTGTACTTAATGACTGCAATTGGTTTTGTTTTTTGTGATGGAGTTACTCCGTTCGGGGAAGCTTGTCCCTTTCGTTCCTTAGTTTTTCCCTTAGCATAATTTTGTTCTTTTTTATTCTTTCTTTCTCGTACTTTCCCATTCGTCCCGTAGGCTACAACCTTAGGAGCCCGGGGCATGGCCCGTGGGGCTCAGCTGCTCGTAACCATAGGTAGAGGCGGGGTGCGCTCGGTCAGAATGTTTTAAAGCAAAGATATGTTAGGAAAATTAAAGGAATGAACTATCCTTTTGTTTGGGTAGGAAGGAGTTTCACCATATGATAATAAACGAAAAAGAGAGGTAGTAGTGCACCCTCGTGGAGCCCTCGAGTGACCCGGGCCGAAAAGTGTTTGGGTCGGGGTGCTCTTATAGGAGCAAACGCTAAGTAAACAATGGTAAGACTGAATTTTAGGGGAAGAAAAATGACATAGCTGTTCCAAGCATTTTGGTGAGAATGTCATCGTTGTCGTTCTTCAGTCGGTAGATGTCCGGTCGGATCATTTCAATCTTCAGTCATCCGGATCCTTGTCCGCTGTGCCCCCTTTCTTGGCTGCTGCTTCTGCGCCTTTTTCTTCCTTTGGTCCGCCGGCCTATCGCAGAAGGCGCGTGAGGCACTCGCAGTCCATGTATAGGTGTTTGACAGGGTAGGCATGGTTGGTGCACGGGCTCTCCATGAGCTCGTGGAAGTGGCCCAGAGGGTCCTGCTGGGGATGCATGCCCGTGTGTTCAGTCGTGGTGACCAATGCAGAGTTGGCCGGTCGGCGGCGGTCCTTTTTGTTCTTTTTTTCCTTCTGTGTGGAGGGGCCCTCATCCTGATCCTGACGTTTGGCCTTACCTTTGCCTCGGCCTCCGTTGGAGCGCGGCAGGAGCGGCGCTCGCTGGAGGCGTTGGACAAAGGTCCATGGTCCTAGGCCATCCAGGCTAGGACTCCAGTCGCTGCTGCGTTCGTCTTGGTTCGGCCCAAGCCGCTCGTACATAGGCAGTCGCTTCAGAGCGGTCGTCAAGTCAAGACAAGGTGCAGGTGCGGCCTCTTGTGCCGTGCTTGGTGGTTGTAGCGATGAGCGGGTGGAGCGACTCGTCTGCTATGTCCCCATTCCCCTAGTGGGAAGAGAGGCCATGAGTCGGTGTCGCGATACGGAGCTCTCTGCTTGTTGAACGGCGGTGGTCTCCACTAGTGACTGGAGGTTTCGGTGGATCGCTTGTTGCTGAGGGTCGTTCAGCTTGGAAATGCCGCGCAGAAGCATTGCCGCAGTGGTGATGTTCTGATTGGCCCAAGCGAACTATGGGGGATCATTACCCCTATACATGGTGTTGTGCTGTACCCGACGGGTGCGACCCCAGCGCCGCCCGGTGGTTTATGCGCGCGGGGCGCATTGTGGTGCGCCGACCGTGCTGGCGCAGTCGGCAGCTGGTTTAGTCGCTGTTGTCGTAGATCTTTTCCGTGCTCCCATGTGAGCGCGGGGGTCTCTGCATGAGAGTCTGAAGGGGTGCGAGTCTGTGAGGACTCTGCTTCCATCGATGGGTGTCCCGGACCATCCGCCATAGCGCACTCCCAGGACGGACGGTGGCTAAGCGCCATGTCGCCGATGCTGGAGCCGTCACTCTCGACATTGTCATCCATGAGGTCAAGGAAATAGGTGGGAGCATAGCTCGCCATCCCCATGAATTCGGACATGAGAGCGGGAGGTGCCGGCATCCTTCGGAGCCCCTGGGAGTACACATCCGAGGGGGACGCGAGGCCGTAGGGGAACCGGTCGCATGGCGGTCGCGGCGGAGATAACGGGGTCCCTCCAGATAATTGGTGGAAGATAGAAAGTAGCAAGTTGTTTACACTGATTTTGGAAAGAGAGTCACAGGGACTCGAAAGTACCGTCATGGCTTATACCTCTGTTCGTACAGCTACATCGATCCGGTCGACCTCCATTGCGGCTCTGGTATAAGCTAGTTATCGACTCTTGCCTAATTCAAGTATGGCCTGTGTGATTCTGCCTCACACCCCACTGCTTGAATCAGACCAAGGTCAAGTTATCGGCTCTACCTTAGAATGGCAGTCTCTGGTAGATTCATTAAGTTACCGATATTGCTTGCTGCTTTCATTATTTGTCTAAATTACAGCAATATCACTGTGCCCGATTGGGATTGATCTAGATCGGCCTTATATCTTATTTAACCCATCGTTTGCTAATCTGAATTGATCTGATCTACATATTAAACGATGAGTTACGTTTTATCGGCTGTTTTACTTCAATCTTGATCGCACATAGCATGCGGTTGTAGCATGTTGCATCTTGAGTAGATTTATTGGCTAGGGAAAACCATTCCATGGCCCGTTATCACGGCCTATGTGATTCTGCCTCACACCCCACTGTTAGCACCGTGGAGTGGAGATCGTTACTTGGTAGATCTATTCCTGATAAGGCATGACTTCAACTGTGCGCTATGCCTGAATGGGCTGTTTTAGCCAATATCGAGTGCTTTCACGAACAGTTCGCATCATGCCCCACTGATATTAGTAATGAGTTAGGGTTGTCAAGTATGTTGTTATTTCTATGGCCTACATGATTCTGCCTCATGTCCCACTGGTCATAGTGATAGATGAGATCTAAAATGTTCATTAGATTTA
This sequence comes from Miscanthus lutarioriparius, assembly GCA_904845875.1. NCBI lineage: Eukaryota > Viridiplantae > Streptophyta > Magnoliopsida > Poales > Poaceae > Miscanthus > Miscanthus lutarioriparius. Next base: position 24,131,577 of record CAJGYO010000008.1, read on the forward strand.
TCTTTATCAAACGGTTAAATGGTGTTGAGCTGTTTCTTTATATAAAAAGGGGTTCAGTCACTTATAATCATTGGCTTAGCGTAAACCAATCATCGTTGATTAATTACTAATGAACTTTCTCTCCTTGTCAATTACAGGGTCAAATTGACTGGCACGTCTTGGGAGGATTGCGTAGGATCGACCATCTCTGCGCTGAAGCTAGGCGGATCTGCTCCATCGAGCGGACCCTTTCGGCTTGCTGCATGTGTCCTCGGCACGGGACAAAATTCTGTGTTGACACATGTTTCTGGCATGCCTGGTGGGACCCCACAATCGTCATGGAGGCTCACAACAACAATGACATCCTTATGCTGCATTATGAAGATCTACCTGATGGAGAGAAGGGTATCATCAGCAAAGCTATAGAAGAATTTCAGAACAAGTGTATGTTGTTCTACACCAAAACACGTGACAACACAATTGTTCAGAAATTTCCACTATCAAGAGTTCTATTACATGGGCAGACAGATACAACTAAAGATGAAGACAGGTGTTTCTTTAAAGAAGTTGTAGACAAATCTGTTCGTGATGCCATATCAAGCCATAATGAAGCTTTCGTAGACATATTTCATAACGCCATGAGAGAGGCGATTCATGGAGTTCCAGTTGGTCAAGGTGGACCGACTTATTACAATATTCTTGATCCGTCAACCCAAGGAACTAATCAAGTCGGTACCAGCCATCAAGAAGCAGCACCAGCTGGCAGTGGTAATGTCTAGACAACTCAGGATTCATCTAAACAGACTCAAGGAACTGCTGCAAATCAGACATAGTACAATCCTGGACCGTCAATACAGCATGTGCAACAGCCGATGGGGCAAAGTCAGAACCAGGTGATTAATTTTGGCACATCAGGCCACATACCGTCGTCGGCTCAAAAAATAGCACCATCAGTTCAAAAGATCTGTAGAGATATAGATCCTTATGTCTACAATTAGAGACTTCAAGCAGCAAGCCAGCAAAGAACCCAGCAGATCAACATTCCACAAGGGTATCACTATGGCACGAATTACAACACCATTCACATGATGCCAAATCTAGGATACCAAGGCACAAGGGATTTCAATGCACAGATGGGTCAGCAGGTGCAGAGAACTCCAAATTCAAATGCTAATGAATTGCCGCCGAGAGTGACCGAAATGATGAAAAATCAGTTCGGTCTGAAGCCAAAAGGGTTTACCTTTCGTACAAACGCTCATATCTAGAATGGTATGATTTGGTCGCTCTTCCCACAAATTACAGGCTCCCAGAATTTGCTAAGTTCACTGGCCAAGATAGTACAAGCACAATAGAACATGTCAGTCGATATCTTACACAATTGGGCGAAGCATCAGTTGAAGATGCCCATCGAGTTCGCTTCTTCCCTCTATCCTTGTCGGGGCCAGCCTTCACTTAGTTTTTATCATTACCAGTCAATTCCATTACCAATTGGGCTGACCTGGAGAAAAAGTTTCATACATATTTTTACACTAGGACTGGAGAAAAGAAGATTACCGATCTGACAACTATGAGATAGAAGGTTAATGAATCAGGCACTGAATTTCTTTAGAGGTTCTGAGAAACCAGGAACTTGTGTTTCTCTTTAAACTTGGTTGACGATCAACTAGCTGCTTTAGCTGTTCAAGGAATGCTGCCGATGTGGAAAGAAAAGCTGCTGGGACAAGAATTCGATAACCTGGGTCAATTGGGTCAACGAGTAGGAGCACTCAATAGCCAATTCTAGAGTATGCGCAGAGACACACGGTTCCAGAAGAGTACCACAGTAGCCGAAGCTTATGATCCATACTCAGTCGATGACGGCTATGTAGATGAAGAGGAAGAGGTTGCTGCAGCTGAATGGAACTGGGGCAAGAAAACAGTAATGGTGCCAAATCCTTGGGGAAGAGGAGTCGAGGAAAGCTACGATTTTGATGTCACCAAATCAGACAAGTTCTTCGATTTCTTGCTTGAGAAAGGCTAGATCAAGTTGCCTGATGGTCATGTTATGTTGCCCCCTGATCAATTGAAGAGTAAGAAGTTCTGCAAGTTCCATAATGCCACTTCTCATTCCACTAATGAATGTAGAATCTTCAGGAAGCATATACAGAGAGCTATTCAGCAAGGGAGGCTCAAATTTGATACGCCTCAGAAAATGAAAATTGATGATAATCCTTTCCTAGGGGATCAAAACATGGTTGATGCTGGGTTATTCAAAGGAAAGACTAAGGTCCTAACATCAACCAAATCAAAAGAAGCTAGAACAGTCGATCCCAAGATATAAATATCGGCTGACGAGTACAAAGAAATCAGGAGGTAATCGACCCTAAATTATGGCCAGAGCCGACTCCGCAATAGAGAGGCAGTCGGCAAGTTTTTCGCCGGTCCGATCAATGGAAGCTATTAGGTCGTCGTTATTTCTCGGCATCCTCGGATGGCAGGGAGCGGGCGACGAATTGATGCTGAGGATGACCCCAAAGGCTGGACAGACTTAGTCCTCTGCTCTAGAATGATAGAAGCATCACGAAGTGCACCCTCTTGACGATGGATGCGCTGGCGCGATGATGCAGATCCATCAAGGGCCTCCACAGCAGACCTCTTACTGTTTTCCATGATCTCAAACCTATGGAAAAGCAGGGGCTACACTACGGTTGCAGAAGGTTTGGGACAAAGCGGTTTGTTGTTAGATCCACAGTTGTGGCCCATATATATAACCTACGAAGGTGAGAAGATAGATCTCACCGGGGGTGTGAAATTGGAATAAAAAACAGAAACAGAACGACACTCCGGGAATTCAAGGGACGAATAACGAAGAGTTAACGGTCTCGAATTCATTGCTTCCCCAGATTGCAAAATATCACGGGAAGGATGCATTGACCAGAGATGGACCCACCGAGGTTTCTTTGGATTGAAGGGTGTCTGGATCTCCACACGGCCAAAACTCATTGTGAACCAAGTAACATCGGCCTAACAATGAAATTGTGCCCGAGAAGAGAAAATCGCCCGCCTAACATATGCTCAGCCGATTTCTCGGTGAATCGAGAAACTATGGGGAAGAAGCCTGTGGCTTTCCCAGTGGGCGTTTAGTGGGGCATACAAGGTGAAGGTCTCCACACATTTTAGCCCTTGCAAACACTAGAACAGCTCTACGAGCATGGAGAGAAGACTCAGGTGATATCCCAAGAATTCTTCTAGCCGCAATAGCTGATCCTCTTGCTCGACAAGGCGCTAGAATGAGCGACACAATCACCCTGTGCACAAGAATTCTTCTAACCACTCAAGATCTACATATAAAAAAGATAGACCATGGAGGATCTAGTGGAGTCGAGAACGCTCGAGGAATCAGATAGAAGGGAGACATGGCTGGATTGTTGAGTTTGTTCTCGCCAGGGTCGGATAGACATTTTTTATAGCCGGTCCGAAAGGATGAATCCAAGTACCCATGAAGCGGTAATGTTATCGTAAAAGTTTTCAAGCATGGACTCATAAGCTGACATGGATGGCGACAAACAGTAGACCCCAGATCAAGATTCTTCACCCGTGACTGCGGACCTATCGGGAAAGCTGAGATGGTAATTTTGGAATAAAATTCCTTTTATCCCAAAATTGGGGGGCATGTGTTTACACTGAAATTTGGAAAGAGAGTCACAGGGACTCGAAAGGCCCCGAGACCATGTCATCAAGGGGGTCGATTGCATGCGGATCGGAACCAGCTGATTCAAATACAGAAACAAGAATCTGCTTTCTTCGGATAGCACCGGCAGATAAGGACAAAGGCTACAATTGGCGCAAGGACGGAACATGGTGGACTCTACAAAAAGGGAAAGAATAGAGTCCAAGTTATCTTAAATTAGGAATGTTTCCTTTATACCTAACATTGTAATGAATCGCGATCAAGTAGGATCCATGTTTAGGCTCTGGGTATAAATACCAAACCCCGACTATTGTAAAAAAGACATTCAATCAATCAATACAAGTCAATTACTTTTTTTGGCTCCGGCCACCCCTTAGGAGTAGGAGTAGAGTAGATATCGATGAGTTCTTTGGCAAATACGGCTGCATCGATCCGGTCGACCTCCACTACTTGTTGTAAGTACCGTCATGGCTTATACCTCTGTTCGTACAGCTGCATCGATCCGGTCGACCACCACTGCTGCTCTGGTATAAGCTAGTTATCGACTCTTGCCTAATTCAAGTATGGCATGTGTGATTCTGCCTCACACCCCACTGCTTGAATCAGACCAAGGTCAAGTTATCGGCTTTACCTTAGAATGACAGTCTCTGGTAGATTCATTAAGTTACCGATATTGCTTGCTGCTTTCATTATTTGTCTAAATTACAGCAATATCACTCTGCCCGATTGGGATTGATCTAGATCGGACTTATATCTTATTTAACCCATCGTTTGCTAATCTGAATTGATCTGATCTACATATTAAAGATGAGTTACGTTTTATCGGCTGTTTTACTTCAATCTTGATCACGCATAGCGTGCGGTTGTAGCATGTTGCATCTTGAGTAGATTTATTAGCTAGCGAAAACCGTTCCATGGCCTGTTATCAAGGCATGTGTGATTCTGCCTCACACCCCACTGTTAGCACCGTGGAGTGGGGATCGTTACTTGGTAGATCTATTCCTAATAAGGCATGACTTCAACTGTGCGCTATGCCTGAATCAGCTGTTTTAGCCGATATCGAGTGCTTTCACGAACAGTTCGCATCACGAGATCGTTGAAGTAAAGATAGGTTGAAAGATGTGTTAGACCCATGATCTTATTGTTGTATTATGGCCTGCATGATTCTGCCTCATGCTCTACTGATATTAGTAATGAGTTAGGGTCGTCGAGTCTGTTGTTATTTCTACGGCCTACATGATTCTGCCTCATGCCGCACTGGTCATAGCGATAGATGAGATCTAACATATTCATTAGATTTATCTTTATCAAACGGTTAAATAGTGTTGAACTGTTTCTTTATATAAAAAGGGGTTCAGTCACTTGTAATCATTGGCTTAGCGTAAACCAATCATCGTTGATATTTTATTGCCATTGATTAATATTTGTTCAATTAATGATGTACATTCTGAATGATGACCGATTCTTCTTCTTCAACCAAATGAGCTTTAACCGATTCATCTTTACGAATATGCTAGAATCGACAATTTAGTCGATTTCCTTTCATATCGGCTCTCAGAGCCGCATATTCGGGACTGTCTGGCAACACCGGCAAGTTCCGCCCTTAATTACTAATGATCTTTCTCTCCTTGTCAATTATAGGGTCAAATTGACTGGCACGTCTCGGGAGGATTGCGCAGGATCGACCATCTCTGCGCTGAAGCTAGGCAGATCTGCTCCATCGAGCGGACCCTTCTGGCTTGCTGCGTGTGTGCTCGGCATAGGACAAAATTATATGTCAACACAAGTAAATAACAGTATGGACATTACTCACAACGGGGTTTGAGTAGAGAGTTTGCTCGAAATGAAGCGTAGATGCCGCGTCGTTGAAGTCATCGTGCATCCCGGAGCCGATGGAGGGCGCCCCTCCGATGGACACTGAAACGAGAGCCTTCTCGAGGAGGTGTAGTACGCCGAGCCGGTCGGCGACGAAGTCCAGGCTTCCAAAGAGGAAGGCCTGGGATGGCTCAAAGACGGGTGGAACCCACATGCCAACAGGTGAGAGTGCGGGAAACTCCAGTGAGCCGAAGCAAATCGTATCGCCTGAGGCCGCCACGGTGATGGTGGCAGAAAAGTGGGCCATCCGATGACCAAAAAATGTTGAACGTACAGCGTCTTCCCCACGGACGGCGCCAACTGTCGGTGCATAAAGTGACCAACAAGTAAATATTTGTATTTTTACCGTACGTTGTGATCAGAGGTGGCCTAGCACTCAATGACATAGGGTTTATACTGGTTCAGGCAACGTGCCCTATGTCCAGTTTGGGTCGATCGGTGACTTTATTCCTGAGCCCAGGTGCTCGAAGTTTGTAGTGAGGTTACAAACGAGAAGGAGAACGATAGGGGTACAAGAGGTTCGGTCGGACTCCTACTGGAAGGGCCGAGAGTGACGGGAGCCCCGCTATGAACTAGGTGTTCGAGTGTGTGCTCGTGGTTCGAACCTGGCGGTTCTGTGCTAGTGAACTTGATCGATCTAATGAATCTGGAATAACTTGAATTTTAATGTTAGGAGAGAGCGCATTTCCTTTTATAGATGAAGGGGATGGCCTTACAGGTGAGAGGGAGAGAGTACGTATGCTTCTAATCCTTGTTGCCCACGCCGGCGGGTACAGGATGATGGTAGGCACCCACAACATTATTGGATGTCAGATGCACGTGGGAGGTCACGTCATTCTGTTCAGGTATGGCAGATGTCGGTCCCGGCTATACTGTTGATGCCCAAAGGCATATGAGGAGTTTTACCATGTTCTCCTGGTACGGTAAAAGCCGACGCCCACAACACTGTTGATGCCCAGAGGCATGGGGGCCTTACCGTATGAGAGTTATTGACGCCCACAATACTGTAGGAGAAAACGTCGGCGCCTACAACACTGTTTAGGCTCTGTCGTGCCAGGGAGGTTGCAGAGTACTATTTTTGCAGGTGCCTAGGGTACGGACCCTGGTATTGTGGTTTGACTTGTATGCCCTGCCTTACTTTCTGCGTCTGTTTCCTGGCCCCAACCGAGCGGGCGTCCCTGGTCAGTTGATCCCAGTCGGTTCTAATCGTGCCAGTCGGAGAAGAGCAGTGAGCAGGGGTTTGCTGTATCCCCGGTCGGAGACGCGGGTCAGAGTCGGAAGCAGTGTTGGGCTAGGCCTTCCGGACGGAGAGGCCGTCCGGAGGTGGGCTGGATACCGGAGCGAGTGATTGGATTGCCCTTCTGGCCTGTTGTTTAGATACCTAGGCCGGCCCACGAGTTGCGTGTTTGTCCGTTTGGGCCGAGCCTCTGTTGGGAAGCCGGTCCGTGAGGGACCCCGGGTTTATAAACCCGACACATACTGAATAAATATTATGAAGTAGAGGTACTAGTTTAGACTTAATAAAGTTCTTTAAAATATTGGAGCAACCGATCAAGGAATCTCATGAGCAATTTTATTTTTCCGAATACATCGAGAGATCTTGAATCTTTACATCGAGAGCATTTGGTTTATAATTTGTACTCTCTCTATTCTAAATCGTAAGTCGTTTTGGTTTTCTAGATTTATACTTTTTACTTATATGTAGACATAGTATATATCTAGGTGTATAGTAAAAGTTATATATATGTAGAAAAACTGAAACGACTTACAATTTAGAACGGAAAGACCACTAAGTATGAATATTTATATACAACCCACTTTATTTAGTCTACAAATACATATTACATACCTACTCGAATATGAAGCTGCAGTATGTGCAAACAAACCAAAGTGGGCCTTTTATTTTGATGGTATATAACTAACTCCCACCAATAGTATGCCTTATCATCTTTTTCAAATTATAGTTTATTTTACTGTTGTCGTATATCTCTGATTTTGACCAAGTTTATGAAAAAGCTATCAATATTTACAACATCAAATTAGTTGTCAATGAAAATATGTCTTGGTAGTGTATTTATTTGAACATGTAAATATTACTATAGCTCTCTAAAAACTCAGTCAAAGATAGAAAAAAAAAGAACAAAGCTAAAGAAACTATGATTTGCCTCGGAGTCGGAGAGAGTACATATGCAATAATTGCACTTCAAAAATGTATTTTGATTGACTAGGTGGCAATTCAAAGTCTACCCTGGTAAACTCTCAATCACGCACTGAATGATGAATGTGATATATGGCCACATAACTACCACAGCACTCACAGTCCAGAGTCCAGCAGCTAGCGATCGTACGACCCGGCGCCGGCGGAATGGACCAGCAGCGAGGCGAGGCGAGGTTTGGCGGCCACCGCCCACCGTGTGGATCTGAAATTTTGAATGTGAACGGGAGAAGAGAACATGACAGAGACATTGTGGGGTTATTTTGGTCTTTTTTCCTTGCTTATTGGTTGCCGTGCTCATTCCTAAAATGACAATAATTCTGAGATAGTAATTCTGAGACGGAGGGAGTAAGAGTCAAGTAGACAAAAGCTTCTGCTGCCTAGCATACTGTTCCATACACCATACTATAGTCGTCCTCGCGATTGCTAGCTGTAGAAAGAGTAAACGCCACTATCACATCAGCCTTGCTGTAAGGATTGAGAAATGTATGGACATACTAAACGCTGAATTAGTTTCAGTCATTTCAGCTGCTGCTCATAATACAAAGACGGTAACTCGTGAGAAGACTCAAAACTCCATGGACCATGTAAGTGGTTCTAACCCCCCTGTCCACGAAAGAATGTGCGAGTAGGAGTAATTTTAAGTTAATGTATCTAAAGTTTAATTAAATATATAGATAAAAATATTAATGTTTATGGCATTAGATAAATATAGTATAAAAATATATCTTATGACAAATCAAATGATACGTATTTAATATTATATTAATATTTTTATTTATAGTTAGTTAAATTTAAAATATTTTAACTTGGTATTATACTATAATTGCATTCTTTTATGGACAGTGGGAGTATATAGTTAGTCTGCTATATTGGTAAAGTGGGGAAACATTAGCAAAAATAAGACACAGGGATTTCATCTATTGCTTCTAATTTTAGCGTCCGCTTTTTCATTATGCTTGTTTGGATTCCATGAAATTAAAACCAATATCTAGAAAGTGCTTCTTATTTATTATTAGATTATTTTCAATTTCTCTTAATTCCAAGACACCAAACAGGGCAAAGAAATCTAGTTTAAACTCTAAAAAGTTAGGGATATACTAGAACTCAACTATCTCTAGAAATCATTTTTCCAGAAATATTAGTTATGTTGCTTCTTACCAATGCGCCTCAGAGTGACTTGTAACTAAGTGGTTGATATTTTCCTTTTGTATTTACTTTAGCCAACATTGTAATGCATATTTGAGATCCTAAACGAACTAAAATAAAAAAAGTTTGAATTGAAAAGCTTTAAATCACTTCAATTACAATTTTGGTGTAGGTCGTTTCTCCCTCCGAAGTCATTGAGAAATGTAATATATATATATGTGTGTGTGGTTGTAACACCCATGGTGTTACAAGCTTGTTTAGCATCATGATTTAGGCCTAAGAAAAATTTTTGAAACGATTTTATCGGATTTTTAAAAATTTAACTTATGTTTAAAAATGTCTGATAGCATATAAAAGGGGCGTATAGCTTGTTTATTGGATCGAGCATGAAAAATAGTTGTTATAAACAAAATAAAATTTATTAATAAATAGAACGATATACACATATATAGCTTTTGAATCAAATTTAAATTTGAGCTTTGCTGAAATTTTTCCTGTGCCTCAACGAATTTTTATTAAACAAAAAGGCTAATGAACGCATGCATGTGAAATTGCTCTCGCTTTCATGCTTGCACGCAAAGCCACGCAAAGTTGTCGTCACATTGTTTTGGACGGTGGCCGGCCAACCACTGAGCTGACCCACCATTGTTATCATGCACGTGTGAAGGACGAGTGAGAGTACAGATCGGTGCCTAACTCGTCACTATGCGGTAGTACGATGTCGGGAGGCAATTCAAGTTTTCATCACCACGGCCGCTTTAAGTTCCGAACGTGATCGCCTCTGCAAAGTATCCTAGCAGCACTTCACCATTTTTCCAGTTAGCCATACTCTCATAGCGCTTTTCTGCGTCGAGCTAGTAGCAGCGCCGACGAACTCCACCGCACCACGCCCGAGCAAGAAAGCAGAGCAGCCGGAGGTGCGTACTGTTGCTGTTAGCTTGTTAACATCAGTCTGATGTCATCCCTGCGTCACACCCATTTTAGAGCCGTTTTCGTGTAGGAAATTAATCAGGGAATACATTTGAAATACGTTGTTGGCCGGCCTGTTGGCTGCCTCGCTCGGTCCGCTGCCGGGCTGGGCATCCGCTCGCCGCCCGCTGGGCCAGCCCGCCCTCACGCTCGCCCGCTGGCCTGCTTCCGCAACTGGGCCGCAGCGCGCCACCTGCTGCCGCGCTGGGCCGCGCTCGCGCCGCTCGCGTGCGCCCACGCTGCCGGCTGAGCCGCGCTTGCGCCTGCGTCCGCGCCCGCCTGAGCTGGGCCGGCCTGCCGTTGGCTACTGGGCCGCGCCGCGCCGCCTGCTGCGCCTGGGCCACCGCCTGCCCGCCGCTGGGCCTGGCCGAACGGGCCGCTGGGCCGGCTGATGGCCGTTGGCCTTTTATTTCTAAAACAATTAGCTAATTTAGTTCAGAAATAAATTTGTAAAATCAAAATAAAATTGTGTAGGTATCCAAAAATGGCGAAACCAGTTTTGTTAATCTTCTAAAATCATGATCTACCTGTTAGTATGGTTTGTTCACATAGTGTGATAATATTCTTGGAAGCTATATAATTAATTTAAGGTGCGTAATTTTGTAAAACATAAACTTTTAGGAATTTCCATGATAAGTTGGTAATATTATTGAATCTGAAATTTGTACAGTAGGCTCCTAGCAATATTAGGTACTCACTGTAATTGTTGTAGCTCCGGAATAACTAGTTGCTATTTAGATAATGATGTTCTATTACGAATAAAGATTAAATTGATGGAATAGGATAAAGAAACAACTTAGGTTTATATAACTAAAATAATTGTTGGGAGATACGCCTTATCCGACAACGTGTATATGTAGCCTAAGTACGGTCGTCGTTAGAACTAGCTTGTTAACTTGAGAGGCGTAAATCGTACTTTACGAATCACGATTGCAGTCAATTAATTATGTCTTCGCATTTGCATCGCATTGCATCTCATATAGGTACGATGATGGATCAACGGATCAGTTGAAGATGATTGAGAATCCGAAGATGGTGTAATGGTATTCTCTCCAGGAGATGATACAATAGGCTTTATAGCCAGTTGATGGTGGATGATCTGAAGATGCAGATACTAACTTTTAATATATATCTTACCCAGGCAAGCCCCGGTGCATAACCCCTACTTTTCTGCAGTTTAAATTATATTTGTGCATTAAGTTTTCAGGAGTCGAATGAAATCCACTTGCATATATATATATATATATATATATATATATATATATATATATATATATATATATATATATATATCCTATGAGTCTTACTAGTATGACAGAATCGTGTAGAATGCTATGCTACAGGACTCCGGTAGAAGTCGAGTGATCGCCTGTCACTCGCGAGAGATAGGAAATATATTATTGGATTATTATCACTTGGAAAATACAAAAATGTTGGAAAAGAAAAATGGTGACCGGGCAGGGATATGGTTTGGGTATTGGTGGGTGTAAGAGGTCGTGTCGCCGTGGACACGGGGCATGGCTTGGTTACACTGCTTTCCCTGTCTGGTCGGTTAAGGACCGATCGTTGCATAAGACTTTAGGCAAGTCACAGACTTATTATCCCGAGCACATACTTGGGTATGGGCTCTTGGAAGACTTGTTGCTCTCTTGTCACGGATCCGGCTCTTTCTGGACCGACTGTCAGGGTTTGTTTTTTGTGGAGGAGGTCCTTGCACCGCTTTGAGTCCAGGACTCAGGGGCGGGGGCTTAGAGTCTCAGTTTGGACGGGAACCTGGACACCCGAGATAGGAGGGTAGTGGGTTAGTCCTGCTTGTGCCTTGGGTACAAGCGGGGCATGTGTTTTCGGGGTACCCAGCTGGGGGCATTGATTCACGAATCGCCGAGCGATTCGGTATGGCTTGTCTGCGGTTTAGCATCATAGTAAGAACTAAAAGATGAAAGATGGAATGGAAAAGGAACTCTGATTGCTTACCACCTGCTTAAAAGTAGCACAGGTGCTTACATAGAATGGTTAGTTAATGAACCAATGTGGCTATTAATAAAAATTGAATATAAGAACGTACGCTTAGTAATGCTTTCTGCAAATGCAATAAACCCACAAGCCAGATAGCCTTGCATATCCTTGCTTTTCTTTCCTCCTGTCGGGTAAGTCTTGCTGTGTACAATTGAGTACTTAGGGTTTTATTCCCCCTATTGCAGGTGACAGCTGGATGCTAGAGCTGACTCTTGTGTGTGGATTCCTCCTGGTGGGCTCAGAGAGGATTTCCTTTATGCTGCGATCATAGTTTTTATTTATAACTCTCACCAAATGTTTTATAAAGGAAAGTTTTATAATATGTTGTCATAGTTTACATATCAATGTTTCACCATGCCATGAATAGATAATTATTTCCGCTGTAATTCTGATCACATGTTTATATTCCGCTGTTACATTAAATTATTCATAACTCTGATAATATGATTACATTCCGCTATTATAATAATACACATTATACTCTGATGTTGTACTAAAAATGATGTAAGAAATGGTTAAGAATGATGTAAGCTTTTTGCTCTCATTTGTGATCCTGATGTAAAAATGTGGATTTTTTTGTTCTCCCCTGGGGTGTGCCCGATGGAACTGAGTAATTTAGTGTTCTCCCTTGGGTACTTAGTGTCTAATGGAAGACAAGTACTCCTAGGAGGCATTAGATTAGGCGGTTCTGCCACAGTGGGCGCGCAAGGCGAGGTCGAGCTCTCCGTTGTCGGGCCTTCTCCTTCTCAGCACGGCGGTGGCGTGGGCGAGCGATGGCGAGGGCTGCTTCCTATGTACTTGATTGGAGCGATGGGAGAGGATGCCGTGGATCTTTTATATGTGAGTGGAGGTGATTTCCTTTGTACATGATTGGATCGGTGGAAAAGATCTGCGTGATTTTAGGAGGAGATCGTGACCGCCGGGGAAGAGAGCAGGGAGGAAATCACGCGCGGAGGCCGGACGAGGCGAGGGCAGGTCGGGCTACGGGCGAAGTCTTCTTCTGCTGCTGCGCAGAGGCGCCAGAGCGAAGCGAAGCTATGCTGGGCTCCTTGCCACGGTGTGGCGTCGTCTTTTTCGGCAAGGAGGCGGGGACGAGGAGGAGTCGCTCATCTGTGCCTGACAAGTAGACGCGGCCGGATGGCCTTGCTGGGCGGGGCTAGCTTGGAGGGGAACGGCGACGGCGTGGACGAATGCGTGGGGAGGGGGAGGGAACGTGGGAGAGGCGGCGGCGGCTTGGGTGCGCGCACGGGGATGGGAGGGAGTGTGATTGGAGGGAGATGGAGCGTGATTTGAGGGGACGGGAGGGAGCGGGCGGCGGGGGACGTGGTATCGCACGGACAGAAAGGAGACAGGTGGATGCTTGAGCTGACTTTATGTGTGGATACCTCCTAGTGGGCTCAGCGAGGATTCCTTTACGCTGCGATAGTAGTTTTTATTTATAACTCTCACCAAATGCTTTTATAAATGAAAGTTTCATAATCTGTTGTCATAGTTTATATATCAATACTTCATGTCATGCTTAGACATTTATTTTCGCTGTAATTCTGATCAAATGTTTATATTCCGCTGTTAAATTAAATTATTCATAACTCTGATAATTTGATTACATTCCGCTGTTGTAATAATAAATGTTAAACTCTGATGTTATATTAAAAGTGATGTAAAAAATGGTTAAGAATGGTGTAAGCTTCATTCTCTTATTTGTGATTTCTGGTGGAAAAAATGTGGATCTTCGGGTTTTTCCTTGGGGTGTGCCCGACGGAACCGAGTAATTTAGTGTTCTCTTTTGGGTGCTTAGTGTCTAATGAAAGACGAGCACTCCTGGGAGGCAATAGATTAAGCGGTTATATATATATATATATATATATATATATATATATATATATATATATATATATATATATATATATATATATATATATATATATATATATATATATATATATATATATATATATATGTGTGTGTGTGTGTGTGTGTATAGCAAAATCATTAATCATAAAACATAAATTTCGTGTCCTAAATGAATTCAAATGACAAAGTCATCAACTATAAAGTTGCATACATCTTCCGGTACTATAACTTTGGTTTATGTCGTTTCTCCTTCTAAGGTCATTTGAAAAATTCAAAAAAATATGAATATCAAAATCATTAATCTTAAAACATAAATTTTGGGCCCTAAATGATTTCAAATAAAAAAGTTATCAACTAAAAAGCGCATATATCTTCCAGCACTACAACTTTGGTTTCGGTTATTTCTCCATCCGAAATACTTTGAAATTTAAAAAAAAAATTCAAAATCTAAAAACTTCAAACATAATTCCTGGGCACTACAAAATGTAGTCATGTACAAAGTTGTAGATCCCTTCGAGTACTGCAACTTTGGTTTTGTTTCTCTGAGGACATTTGAAAAAATAATATCTAATTTCAAATTATAAAAACTTAAAACAAAATTTGCTGACCTTAAATGATTTCAAATGGAAAAATCGTCAGCTACAACATTGTAGATCTCTTTGAGTACTAAAACTTTGGTACAAAACCTTTTTGAGGCAGGCCAAATTGCCAACTGCCTCAAAAAAATCCATTTCTGAGTCGGCTAGAATTCTCAACCACCTCTAGAAATGCCTCCATTTCTAGAAGCGTATGGAAAGTCTAGGTGCCTCTAAAAAATGCATTTTTGGAGGCGGTTTGGTTTGCCAACCAACCTCTAAAAATAGGAAGCATTTCTAGAGGTGGCTCAAAAGCCCAGCTACCTCTAAAATCGATTTATAGTGGCAAACCATTTTTAGAGGCGGATTTTGATAGAGCTGCCTCTACACACAAAAAAAGGCGCCTCTAAAAAATGGTTTATATGCAGTAGTGATACAAGCTATTAGGAATTACTTTACATGTTCCACAAAGTTTATCCGGTTCTCAAGGCTAAGAAGCAAGATTCTTGATTAATATTTGATGTATTTTGCATCATATTTGTTTTTTACACAAAAATATATAGATTTTTGGTACTTCATCTATGTCATAAGAATAAGAAATAATTTAATTTCATAAAAAACTTTAAGTTTTGTGTCACCTTGGTAAGCATACTGAATAAATATTATGAAGTAGAGGTACTAGTTTAGACTTAATAAAGTTCTTTAAAATGTTAGAGCAACCGATCAAGGAATCTCATGAGCAATTTTATTTTTCCCAATACATCGAGAGATCTTGGATCTTTACATCGAGAGCATTTGGTTTAGAATTTGTACTCCCTCTATTCTAAATTGTAAGTCATTTTGGTTTTCTAGATTTATACTTTTTACTTATATGTAGACATAGTGTATATCTAGATGTATAGTAAAAGCTATATATCTATAAAAGACAAAAGCGACTTACAATTTAGAAAAAAACTCTACAATTTAGAACGTAAAGACCACTAAGTATGAATATTTATATACAACCCACTTTATTTAGTCTACAAATATATACATATTACATATCTACTCGAATATGAAGCTGCAGTATGTGCAAACAAACCAAAGTGGGCCTTTTTATTTTGATGGTATATAACTAACTCCCACCAAGAGTATGCCTTAGCATCTTTTTCAAATTATAGTTTATTTTAGTGTTGTCGTACATCTCTGATTTTGATCAAGTTTATGAAAAAGCTATCAATGTTTACAACATCAAATTAGTTGTCAATATTTACATATGCAAGAATTGCACTTCAAAAATGTATTTTGATTGACTCGTGACTAGGTGGCAATTCAAAGTCTACCCTGGTAAACTCTCAATCACGCACTGAATGATGAATGTGATATATGGCCACATAACTACCACAGCACTCACAGTCCAGAGTCCAGCCGCTCGCGATCGTACCACCCGGTGCCGGCGGGCGGGCGACGACCGTAACATCTGATGGGACAGTGGAATTATGGCGGGTTAGAATCTTTGCTCGCGACGGCTTTATACAGTATCCGCGCATGCACGAAACCGTATCTATAGCTTTTAAATATGAGTAGTAGTTCCGGTAGCCCAGAATATAATCCCGACACTAAACACCACGCAGACAAGCTGATTGGCTTAATATATGATGAGCTCGAGTAGAGTAATGGTTTGTGCCATGGTGTTCGCTCTGGCGTGCTTGGCGTTGCCGGCCATGCCACCTGCATCCGCAAATGACGGAGGGATACTGTATGTCCCGTCCGCTGCCACCATAGCTAGTCACTGCCCCTCCAGATGCGGGGACATCAACATCTCCTACCCCTTCGGCATAGGGGCCGGCTGCTTCCGACAAGGCTTCCAGTTCGAGCTTACTTGCAACCACACCACTCAACCTCCAAAGTTGTTTCTGGGTAACAGCACAACTCAGATTACTGACATGTCTGGCATTTATGGTTCCAAGGTATACATCCCAGCTATGTTCTTCAACAGTAGCTTGGAAGAATCTGGTACGAACACCTACAATATATCTTGGGATGCCCCGGCCAAGGGTATTACTATCCCAAGGGGTATCACTTTCTTCTTCCTTGGCTGCGATTTTGATGTTGACTTGTTTGACTCTCTGAGAAACCCAATCGGTTCCTGCATGAGCAGGTGCCACGGCAAGGTATTGCCGAATCAAGGGCCTTGCAATGGTTTTGGTTGCTGTTCCATCCGTCTACAAAACGACATCTCAGGCTTTCAAGGAACAATTGTTCGGGCTGATAATATGGCAGGACAGTCAGATCCTCTGCACCATGGCATCATGGCTTTCATGTCGGATGATGGATATTATTACATGGACAATGCGACTGATCTTTTCTCAAGTTGGACAAATGCAAGCAAGATTTATGACACTGAACTTGAGGTTGCCATCATGGACCAACCAAGCTGCAAAATCGCGCAGATGAACAAGGCAAGCTATGCTTGTGCCACCGACAGCTATTGCCAAAATGAGTCATATGGAGGTTACAGCTGCCACTGCTACAATGGTTTTTCCACAGCCAATGCTTACCTTTCCGAAGGATGCATGCAAGGTGCTCCCTGCTTGCTTTTCTCTAAAAAAAAAGAAAATATTTAACATTTTATCTTCTTGTTCTTACTCTTATCGATCTATTGTTATGAAGCAGATTACAACCCCAAGCCCAATGAGCATTGCCGGAGGTCATGTGGCAACATGCCCATTCCCTTCCCTTTCGGGCTCGAAGAAGATTGTTTCGGAAACGAAAGGTTCCTACTTAACTGTACAGCCGCAAATGAGACGCTTTTTAGCACAGCATATGCACAGTATCACGTGACTGGTCTGTCAGTAGAAGACGGGACTCTGACAGTTAGCAACGTGCTAAACAATGCTAGCTCCTTGAAAGAAGTAATAATAGCTCTGGACACCGAAAGTCGAGTCGTGGACATGGACGGCCCTGTGGAAGACGAATTTGATTTTTCTATGGAATATGACATTGTTATACGATGGGCTGTTACAAATTCATCTTGTGAACAAGCTATGCATGGGAATAGAAGTATGTATGAATGCCGCAGTGGAAACAGTGATTGCAAAAACGTGATCCATGGGAAAACATTTATGGGATATCGTTGCAAGTGTTCTACTGGCTACACAGGAAATCCATACATACAGGACGGCTGCACAGGTACATACCTTTCCTCCTTCACTATGTGCTACAACATAACATAGTTCACACCCGAAAATGGAAAGAAAATTAACAAATTCACGTACTCTAAAAATTTTGTAATTTGTAGTTCAATCCGACTAGGCAGATTTAGACAGAAGATTCCTTTTCATCGGCTTGGTATGCAAGTATGCAACCACAGATTATGATGATCAACATATATAAATAACGAGAATTGACTGTCTACAGATATTGATGAATGCTCACTGCCAAACTACTGCAACGGTACATGTCAAAACATTCCTGGAAACTATACGTGCACACCGTGCTCTCATACCCAAGAATTTGATTTCATCAAGCGGCGTTGTGTTACATCAGCTAAGCAACGAAATCTTCTTTTAGGTAAGCCATAGCATACAAAACTCCCTTGAAATTATAATTTGTAAACGTTAACATGATTTCATAACAACAACAAATGCATATAGGTATTGCAATTGGAACTGGTTGTGGCCTTGGCTCCATATTTATTGGATTGGGGGTAATTCTACTTGCCAATAAGTGGAAGAAAGGCATCCAAAAGAGACTTCGGCGAGCATACTTCAAGAAAAATCAAGGTTTGCTATTGGAGCAACTGATCTCAGATGAAAGCGCTGCTAGCAAAACAAAGATATTCTCATTGGAGGAACTAGAGGAGGCGACTAACAACTTTGATGCTACTCGTGTTCTTGGTCGTGGAGGACATGGAACAGTTTATAAAGGGATTCTATCAGACCAATGTGTGGTGGCCATAAAAAAATCCAAAATAGTGGAGCAAATAGAGATAGACCAATTTATCAATGAAGTTGTCATTTTGTCCCAAATCATCCATCGTAATGTGGTGAAACTGTTTGGTTGCTGCCTAGAAGATGAAGTTCCCTTGCTTGTCTATGAGTTCATTTCAAATGGCACTCTATATGAACTTCTTCACATGGATACTACATTAAAATGCATGCTTTCATGGGATGATCGCCTGAGGATTGCAGTGGAAGCATCCGGGGCTCTGGCTTATCTACACTCAGCAGCTACAATACCAATTTTTCACAGAGATGTGAAGTCTTCAAATATACTCTTGGATGACAACTTCACCACAAAGGTTTCAGATTTTGGTGCTTCAAGATCTCTTTCACTTGATGAGACCCATGTGGTGACAATTGTTCAAGGAACATTTGGTTACATGGATCCAGAGTATTATCATACCGGTCAACTAACAGAGAAGAGTGATGTATATAGTTTTGGAGTAATACTTGTGGAACTCTTGACAAGAAAGAAGCCAATTTTTATTAATGATTTAGGTGCAAAGCAAAGTTTGTCCCATTTCTTCGTTGAAGGACTTCACCAAGGGTCTCTTATTGAAATAATGGATACTCAAGTTGTGGAAGAAGCAGACCAGGAAGAGATTAGTGAAATTGCCTCACTTGCAGAAGCATGCTTAAGTGTAAAAGGAGGAGAGCGACCGTCTATGAAAGAAGTGGAGATGAGGTTGCAATTCTTAAGAACAATGAGGCTGAGAAAAAGACATCATTTACCCGAAAAAGATGGAGATATTGAGCCTTTGTTATGTGGAAAATCTAAGAACTCACTTAAACATATCGATCTTATTAATGCTGCACATATTCCACCTCAAGAGACCTCGAGATGCTACGGTTTGGAACAAGAATTTGTATCTTCGTTTAGGCGACGCTAACTGCATTAGGGTAAGATTATAGAGGGCTTGCTTATATACTGCTGCACCTGAGATATCATATATTTAGAAGTTGCATTTAATTTCATATCTTTGGATGAGATTGTATCACACATATTCATTTTCTGTGTAATATGCACAATGTATTATAGACCAGATGGCTTGTATCCTTCTATATGATGGCTTGTATCCCTTCTATATTTTCTGTAGATGCATATAGGGTATAGCATCAGGTCCCTGTATTAAAGATAAGGTTCTATAAGAACATAGTTGTGGTTGTCGACAAGTCTATTGATAATTGGATATCAATTGCCAATGGCTCAATCAGTGGCTCCGGTAGGCATCAGACTAATACATGATTTCAACTACAACACATTGCTGCACTTTTTGTCATAATCAGGCTAGCACATGATTCCAGTAGGCATCAGACTAATGTGAATTGACACTCATATATGAGAACAGAAAGATATGGCAAACTCACTCTTCCCTTCAATGTCCTTGCATGACAGTAGCAACTTCGTTGTCCTTTCATGACATTATCAATAGCATGGCCATCACGTGTATTCAACACAGAACTTCAAAGTCGCATTTGTAGATATGAAAGTATGTACAAGTCTACCCTACAGATGCAACTGATCTGTATATGGAAAATCTGAATTACTAGCTTGTCGCATTTAGACTTTTAAAACTTCTGCAAGTGTGGGCGCGCGTGGATCATCAGTACCTATATTTTGAATATTTTGTACCAACTATCGGTATTACATACATGAAGCAATACATTCCACTGAAAATGACCATGGCACAAGAGAGCCTACCAATTCAAGGAGACAACAGTAGCCAAGGCCACGGGGGACGCCTCAACCGGGTGCTCGTGCTGGGAGCCATGGAGGGGAGGGGGGGAGATCCCGAGCCCGAGGGGAGCAGTGGAGCAGGCCCCACTCAGGCGCTCAGCCTGTTCCGCTTGCTCTACTGACTGGCGACTACCGACCCTGCGGCGACCTATCACAGCAAAGTGTGGCACTTAGCAGCGTCGGCGGCGAGGAGTCGAGGACAGAGTAAGTAGCATTGACTGACGGCTTGGCGCAGGAATTGTTGGGCCTCAAAGGATTTTCTTCGGTGGGCCAGGGCGGTGCTTGCGTAAATATGGCCAAGAACTGTTGCCAGCGGCTTGGGTCAAGGATGACTTTTAACATAGCAAGCATCCAGGTAGCTAGCATGGTCACCGCGCTTGGGCCTCATCCTCACGTCACCAGACAATCCTACTACCAATTCAGTGTTGTTGGTGCTTTGCCTTGATTTGCTAGCAGGGTTTTCCTTAAGTCACTGGATCACCTAACATGATCCGATCCAAGTTATGGCTCTGACCACACTGCGGTGCCTGCAAGCGTGACCCTAGTAATTGGGCCATGGTATAGTGTAACCAAATGTTTAAAGCACTACTCTACAAATCCAATGCTAAGAACATGCACATTTCA
Organism: Miscanthus lutarioriparius; assembly: GCA_904845875.1. Classification (NCBI taxonomy): domain Eukaryota; kingdom Viridiplantae; phylum Streptophyta; class Magnoliopsida; order Poales; family Poaceae; genus Miscanthus; species Miscanthus lutarioriparius. The sequence continues at coordinate 24,152,224 of CAJGYO010000008.1, forward strand.
GTTGTCAGAGGATACGAAGTTATGAACTTTGTTCTAAATTCAGATTTCAGAGTCGTGAGTGCATCATGGTAGGTGCCCACTCTCTGTTTAGGCATCCTTTTCATAAACTGATCCTCTCAGTCCATATGGATTAGAGTGAAAATGTACTAATTTTCTACCTTGAATTGAAGGCCATTGATATGTTTTCAGACAAAGTGGAAGCCACTAGAGAGTCATGCCTAACGTAATGACCCACAAAATTCTGAGAAGCAATGGGGCACTTAGTCGTGGTACTTTGGTTTTGACGTTTTCCATACCTACAAACAATCACAATGAACTAGTGGGCTCTAATGGTGGTAGATGTTTCAAGCGACAGACTTGACTCGACTAAGAGCATCCCTATTAGCCTCTCATTAATAATCTATCTATACTCCAATATATAAATACTAAGGTAACTGTCGGGGACCAATACTCGGGTACCCGAAGAGGAGGAGTTAATACCCGTCAACATTGATTCCTCCCAGCATTAGGATCACGACTACACCTCTTGCTGGACGCCGTCTCATCCATCCACTAAGGCCGCGGGCTCCGCCTCGTCCGGCCCCGAGGGTCGGCTCGGCCTCGGCTGGCTCCCGATGGTTGGCCCTGCCTTGTCCGACCCCTGAGGGCTGTCTCTGCCTCGGCCGACGTCTGAGGGTTGTCTCCACCTCGCCCGACCCCTGAGGGTTGGCTCTGTCCCGTTCGACGTCTGAGGATTCGCTTCGCCTCGCCCGACGTCTGAGGGCTGTCTCTGCCTCGTCCGACGTCTGAGGGCTGGCTCTGCCTGGCCCGATGTCTGCGCACTACTCCTGTACAACAACACACGGAGCAGATAAGGCAAGGCGCTCGAAGTCAACCGCAATACCGAGGACCGTACCCTGCATCCCTACAGAACAGTACCATTAGGCCATGCCAGAAGGGTGCTTTGTGACCTTCCAGGCATGTCAGAGCCCAAACAGTGTTGTAGGCGCCGACATTTACCCTACAATATTGTGGGCGCTGTCATTTGCCCTCGATCATGGATCATCACGGAAGCTAACGACAACCACTATGGTCTAGGATGACACTCGCATCACCTACAGTAATGGACGTGCGGTAACTACGCCGACTGCTCCCTGTATGGTCATGGATCAGCACCCTGGTCCGTCGCACCGCCCATCGGAGCGGGATGGGCCGTGACAACTTACTGACAATGCTAGAACATGACATTGTCAGTGGACAAACGCCCAGCACGGCCCTATCAGGATCAGCGGACATGCCCTAGTGTGGGGTTATCCCTGGCACCACCTGCCATGTCAGCAGGACTCGCACAGAGGAAAAGGAAGACCCAACATCTTTGAAGGACCTCCTTTGCCTCTGGTTTTTCTTCTTTCTCCTATCTGTAATCCCTGCTCTCCCTTGGCCTATAAGAGGGAAGGCAGGGTGCCCCACTAAGGGGATCGATCGATAAAACAAACCACGCATCACATCACACATAGCTGAGTAGCGACCAAGCTTTCAGCACCCATTCGACCTTTCCATCAGAGAATTGGGATCTTTCCCTCTCTCGCCCTTTTGTACCCCCTACTATGAACTTTTTAGTGCAAATAACATGAGCAACAACCACGAACTAGACGTAGGGACATTCTGCCCCAACCAGTATAAACCTCATGTCTTTTTAGCACACTATCCGGGTCAGACGAGCAATAATACAAATTTACTCGTTGGTGTTTACTCGAAACACCGACAATTGGTGCGCCAGGTAGGGGACTTTGCGCGTTCCGACTTTAACATTAGGCCATGGATGGCTAGCCATAGAATCAGCTAGGTCCCGGGCGCACGCGTGCGCTTTGGGGACCTAGACTTCATCGTCATGGTGGAGGGAGAACTGGCGCGGGCACCCGTTGTCGTTCAACCCTTCCACTCCGTCGCCTCGACGCGATCACCAAGATGCTCAAGGTGCTACGGCTTACCGGGGGAGAGCCGTTCTCCCCGGAATACATCATCCAGAGCGCCCCAATGATGCTCCCGTTCGGTCTCTGTAACGCCACAGAGATCGTTGGCCACCTTGTGGCCCAGCTCATGATCCCATCCCACGCGAACAACGAGTTCGTGGAGTTGATCGAACACGTCGTGGAATTTTTCCACGACCTCCACATAGAGGAGCCAGAGTCGCCCTCTGGCTCTGACTCCAGCAGGGGGAGCCATCACCCCTCTCGTGAATGATTCATGATGGGTACCCCCGAGGGACATGTCAAAAGCATCCCCGAGGAGGAGACTACCCCAGCGAACGACCTCGACTATGAGGCCGAGGGGGAGACAGTGGCCCCACCTCGCATCAGGGAGGAGCAGCTGAAAGCCTGACACCGAGAGATCGAGAAAGCGTGACTCCAGCTTGAGTAGGAATGCACGGAGACAGTGGGCGCGCACACATCATGGCCCATGATGTGAACCAAAGGATCATCGCCGACGATGAAGCCCTCCCTCGCTTTGCCCGGGCAAGCCAGAACATCGCCGCTACGGCAGCCTTGCTCCATGGTCTTCCAGAGGCCGCGACGCCCGTGGATCATCAGGCCCACCATGAGATTCGCACGCTGCTCAAGCGTGCGGCGGCACAGTAGACTGAGAGCTTGTTGTCTCGGCGACGCGTGCTCGACACCAGCCAGCTCACGCTCCCGGAACGCTCCGACAGGGACGCGTCGGTCCACCAGGAGCTACAAGACCGTGGGCAGCGCACCACGCTCCCGATGCGTCAGCGTCTCGACCGCAACCATGACGCATGCAGTACCCTCGACGCCCGTAGGCATACCTATGATGGCTCAAGAGAGGAAGCTAGCCATGGCCATCACCCTCGTCACGGCGGGCGCAACGATAGCGGTGAGGACCAAAGCCCGAGCCCTGGCCTACCGGAGCCTCAGGCCTTCGGCCGACACATCCTCAATGCTGCCTTCTCGCCAAGGTACCTACCATCAACCAACATCCCGAAGTACTCTGGGGAGACGAACCCCAGACTATGGCTCGAGGATTATCGGCTTGCTTGCCAAGGTGGTGGAGCGAATAATGATGACTTCATTATCCACAATCTTTCATTGTTCTTGGCCGACTCATCACGAACATGGTTGGAACACCTTCCGTCCAACAAGATCCAGAGTTCAGCGGACCTGGAGGAGATCTTTGTGGGAAACTTCCAGGGCACATACAAGCGCCCTAGACACCCATGGGACCTCAAGAACTGCCGATAGAAGGCCAGAAAAACCCTTCGTGGGTACATCTGACGCTTCTTCCGGTAGTGCAATGAGCTACCTAACGTCGCCGACGCCGACGTTATAGGGGCTTTCCTATCCGGGACCACCTATGAGTCTCTGGATCACAAGCTAGGATGTAAGGGCCCGTGAACCACCAAGGAACACCTAGACATTGCCACCGGCCATGCCTTTGGCGAAGAAGAAGTCCCAGCGATCTTCGATCGCCTCAATGGCAAGGCAAGGCAAGATGAGGACGTCGGCGAAGGTGCCTCCAATCGTCCCTCCAAAAAGAAAGAACAAGAAGCAATGATGCGAGGGCTCGCTCATGGCCACCGCTGACCGCAGGGGTGGTCGAAAGCCCACGGAGGGCACTCTGAACTATTTCAAAAAACTACTCGAGGGCCATGCCCGAACCATGCCTTCCCGGTCAAGCATCTGTACAAGGACTACAGCCTCATGTGGCAGTTCTTGTCCGAAGGCTCCAACAAAGGGGAGCACGAAAAGGACCCTGACCCCACCACGGACAACGCCAAGGAGAAAGACGGTGGCTTTCCAACACCGGATGGCTGCCTCATGATCTTCGGAGGATTGGAGGCCTACGACTCCATGCACCGCTAGAAGATCACGCGTCGTGAGGTCTATGCAACCAAACCGGCCACACCTACCTTCCTCCGGTGGTCAGAGTCTACTATAACCTTCGATCGGTCTAACCACCCGGAGAGCATCCTGTAGCTAGGGAGATACCCACTCATGGTCGACCCAATTGTCGGCATGAAGCGGCTCACCAAAGTACTGATGGATGGAGGCAGCGGCCTCAACATCATGCATGCTGAGATGCTCAACGCTATGGGCATTGACCGAGCGTGCATTCGGCCAACCAGAGTGCCCTTTCATGGCATCATGCCTAGAAAGGAGGCCATGCTGCTTGGGCAAATCGATCTGCCCATCACCTTCGGGGGTCCATCCAACTACAGGATGGAGACTCTTGCTTTCGAAGTGGTTGGGTTCCACAGAACTTACCATGCCATCCTGGGGTGACCATGCTACGCGAAGTTCATGGCCGTCCCCAACTACACCTACCTCAAACTAAAGATGCCGGGCCTAGGCAGGGTCATCACCATTGGCACATCCTTTTAGCGTGCCTACGAGTGCGAAGTCGAGTGTTGCGATCACGCCACGGCGATCATAGCCTCCAAAGAGCTCGTGGACATCAGAAAAGAGGTCACCGAAGAAGCGCCCGACCCCAAAAGGTTGACCGGGTCCTTCAAGCTAGCGGAAGGCTCTAAGGAAGTCCTCATAGACCCCGGGGGCACCGAGGAAAAAATGGTGCACCTTGGTACCACGCTTTCCTCCGAATAGGAAAGCGCACTCGTCGGCTTCCTCCGTGCCAACAGAGACATCTTCGTGTGGAAACCCTTGAACATGCCAGGCATTCTGAGGGAAGTCGCCGAGCACTTCTTGAAAATCCGCCTAGGCTCCAAGCTTGTGAAACAGCACCTGCGTCACTTCAATGAGGGGAAACGCATGACCATCGGCGAGGAAATCGCAAAGCTTTTCATGGCCGGATTCATTAAGCAAGTGTACCACCTAGAGTGGTTAGCCAATCCTGTTCTTGTATGAAAGAAGAATGGAAAATGGAGGATGTGTGTTGACTACACGGGTCTCAACAAAGCGTGCCCAAAGGATCCATCAAATCACGATGAAAGAGTCCGACCAGCTCGCGACATCTTTCATCACCCCCTTTGGATCGTTCTGCTGTGTCACAATGTCGTTCGGTCTGAAGAATGCTGGGGCTACATACCAGCATTGTATGCTGAAGTGTTTCAGAGACCTCATCGAGCGGACCGTTGAGGCCTACGTTGACGACGTCGTAGTCAAGTCCAAATGGGCTGACCACCTCATAGCCGATCTTGAGCAGACCTTTGTAAAACTCTGAGCAAACGACATCAAACTCAATCCCAAGAAATGCATTTTCGGGGTCCCGAGGGGCATGTTGCTTGGTTTCATCGTCTCAGAGCGTGGCATCGAGGCCAACCCAGAGAAGATCTCAATCATCACTAGGATGGGCCCGATTCAGAACATAAAGGGAGTACAGCAAGTTGCGGGGTGCCTCGTCGCACTCATCCGCTTCATCTTGTGCCTCGGTGAATGAGGTATCCCCCTTTATCGACTTCTAAAAAAGGCTGACCACTTTGAATGGACATCCGAGGCCCAGGAGGCACTTGACATGGTCAAACTGCTTCTAACGAAGGCCCCGATCCTGGTCCCTCCTACCGATGGAGAACCCCTTCTCCTCTACATTATGGCCACCACGCAAGTGGTCAGCGTCGCCCTAGTAGTGGAGCAGGAAGAAGAGGGCACGCCCTCAAAGTTCAGTGCCATGTGTACTTCATTAGCGAGGTCCTATCCGACTCAAAGACCCGCTACCCCCAAATCCAGAAGCTTTTATACACCGTCCTCATCACCAAGAGGAAACTACGCCACTACTTCGAGTCACATCCAGTGACATCCATGACATCCTTCCCCCTCAGCGAGGTCATCCAAAACTAGGATGCCATGGGAAGAACCACGAAATGGGCACTCGAGCTATTAGAGTTGTCGATCAAGAGTACTGTACGATGTACTTCGATGGATCGCTGATGAAGAAGGGCACCAACGTAGGGCTGGTCTTCGTGTCGCCCCTCGGGGTATGCATGAGGTACATGGTCCATTTCCCCTCCTCCAACAATGTGGCCGAATATGAGGCGCTCATCAACGGCCTACGCATTGCTGTCGAGTTGGGCATCCGACGCCTCAATGTTCGAGGAGATTCCTAGCTGGTCGTCGATCAAGTCATGAAGGAGTCAAGCTGCCATGATGCCAAGATGGCCGCATATTGCCGAGAAGTCCACAGGTTGGAGGACAAGTTCGACGGTCTTGAGCTCAATCACATCCCGAGGCGCCTCAATGAGGCGTCTGACGCTCTTACGAAAGCAGCATCCGGGCGGGAGCCGGTGCCAACGGGCATCTTCACCAGCGACCAACACAAGCCCTCAGTTCACTATGAGGGGTCAAAATAAGGTGGTGACGGTCCGTCCAATCTGGGCTCAGGGGCTAACCAACCATCGGCTCCATTCGGCCCCAAAGTCATGGAGCTCGAAGAGGACCCAGCGACAGAGCCCGACCCCCTGGTCGACTGGAGGACGCTCTACCTCGACTACCTCCTCTGTAACACGCTACCGATGGACAAAATAGAGGCTCAATGGCTCGCACATTGTGCCAAGTCCTTTGTTCTTGTGGAGGGCGAACTCTACAAGCGAAACCACATCGGGATCCTGCAGCGCTGCATCTCCATCCAACAGGGAAAGCATTTGCTGACCGATATCCTTGGTGGGGTCTGCAATCACCACACCGCGCCTAGAACCTTGGTTAGAAATGTGTTCCGACAAGGCTTCTACTGGCCTACCATAGTAGCCGACTCCGAGCAGATCATGCGCACCTGCGAAGGGTGCCAGTACTATACTCGATAGACTCACCTACCGGCCCAAGCGCTCCAGACGATCCCCATCACCTGGCCATTCATGGTCTGGGGGGCTCGATCTGGTTGGACCTCTCAAAAAAGCACCTGGGGGCTACACCCACTTGCTTGTCACCATAGACAAGTTTACAAAGTGGATAGAAGCTTGACCTATCTCCGCAATCAAATCCGAGCAAACCGTGTTGTTCTTCCTCAACATCGTCCATCGCTTCGGAGTCCCGAACGCCATCATCACGGACAATGGCACACAGTTCACTGGGAAGAAGTTCCTCCAATTTTGCAATGAACATCACCTCCACGTCGACTAGGCCTCTATAGTGCACCACCAAACGAATGGGTAGGTAGAACGCTCGAACGGCATGGTCCTACAGGGCCTCAAGCCTAGGATCTTCAACCGGTTGAACAAGTTTAGCGCAAGATGGGTTGCTGAGCTTCCCTCGATGCTCTAGAGTTTGAGGACGATCCCCAGCCAGGCAACCAGCTACACGCCCTTCTTCATGGTCTATGGTTCCGAGGTCATCCTCCCAACTGACCTCGACTATGGAGCTCCAAGGATCAGGGCGTACGACGAATAGGGAGCCAAGGCGTCCCTGAAGGACGCCATGGACCAGCTGGACGAAGCTCACGACATCGCCATCCTCCGCTCGGCCAAGTACCAGAAGGCGTTGCAATGGTACCACAGCCAACAAGTGAGGGGTCAGGCCTTCAACGTCGGCGACCTGGTCCTCCACCTCATCTAGAGCAACAAGGACCGCCACAAGCTCTCCCCGCCATGGGAGAGACCATACGTCGTCGCGGAGGTACTCCGGCCAGGCGCCTACAAGCTAAATACCATTGACAGCGAGGTCTTCACCAATGCCTGGAACATCGAGCAACTACATCGCTTTTACCCCTAATAAATGCACACTTTTTTCTTATCAGTTTCGTTATCAAAACTCCCTGATCTTTCATGACATCCGACCCTAGTAATAGCAAGGGGTCGAGCCTCACTCAGGGGCTGATCTGATTACATTTACCCTACAAACATTCTCTATGCCCGCCCCCTTTTCTCACATTAAGGCCTAGGATCTAGGTTTTCGGGAACAAGCTCTGAGTATAATTGGTCGAACTAAGAGAAACCTACGCCCCAGCGGCTACGGCGCCTTTGCTCACCAGCATGATCAGAATTGGCTCACCCACACTCTGAGCTTTATGACCTTAACTACGGAAAGGATCGGAATGCATTAAACCATTTTACAAAAAGGGGGAGAAGAGCTAAAAGGTTGTTTTCCATAACAAAGTTTGAGAGCTTGTCCATTTCGCACAAGTTCATCGCATTGCTTATCTGCCTAACTAAATTCTTGCGCGGGATGCTCACATCCTCTATTTCCACAGGAAAATCTTGTCTCAATAGGTAACACGAGTCGACTCGATGGCTTAGCCATTACCGAAAAACGAGTGGGGAGCAGAAAGTATCCCGCTCATATCCGGTGGAGGCTTTCCGAACCCATCACTCTTACCATCAAAGTAAAACCGTACCGGTGCCCAGGCCGATCAAACAGCTCGAAACCGCGGCCAAGAGATAAGCACCCTTACTTACTTACTTTACGTATTTATTTCGCTACCGTGCCTCCGACCCAGCAAATGGCAGGGGGTGAAAATTGCTCGCGGGCTGGTGAGAGTGTCTATCCACTAGACATTCTCTTTGCCCGGCCCCTCCTTACATCTAAAAACTAGAGGCATGGTGTGCGGGTGTAAACTTTGAGTAAAACTGGTTGAACTGCTAGGACCTTACGCCCTAGCGGCTATGGCATTTTTGCTCACCAGGGTGATCAGAGCCTTTGTCTCTGCACTCCAAGCTTTAGCCTCCACCTCCTCGAAAAGGGTTTGGAGGGGCCTACTTGTAGAATCTCCACCGAGGAGAGGCTGTCAGGTCACCCAAGTCGATCAAATGGCTCAGGCTGCTGCTGAGAGATAGAGATGAAAGACTGTGATGCTCATGCAGGTTACACCGGCCCCATCATGAACGTCGGACCCGGACCCCGCATGGACATATCCGGTAAGAGCTCCTAGAACCCGTCAAACATGCCATCAAGGTAACATTACCAACCCCCACCTTTTCTTTATATGATCATTCATTTATCCATTTTCATTCATACATTCATACATTCATCGCATACATCCAAGCATTGCACATGTGATTGCCGCATCACAACGCTTCGCATCATGTCACAAAGCGGTAGTCATCTCATTCGATATGAGCGCCGACAGATCGAGGTTCGAAGGCCGGCCCATGAAGGGCTCGAGGCCGCCTCGCGGTAATCAGAGCTAGGGGAGAAAAAACTGAGATGAGCCCCAGCGGCCCTGCCCGACCCCGCTTAAAAGCAGACAGGGACATCTCGACCTTTCTCGTTCGATTCTAACCTCGAGCCAAACCCATAGAATCTCCATCGAGGAGAGGCCAACGGGCCACCTGAGCCTATCGAACGGCTCGGACATCTACCGGGAGGCGGGTTAAGAAGTAGTGGAATGCCACATGAGGGCTCTACCGACCCCATCAGCGGATGACGGACTCGAATTCCACTCGAACATGCCCGTTAGCGAGCTCACTAAGCGCGACACTCGTGCCATCGAGGCAAGTGTCGTTAGCTTAGCCCCTCCGGTTGTGGAAACCGAGGATGGGGTGATGCATGAATCACGGCCGACCCCTACCGAACCCCACGGGGCTCGGGGGCTCGAGCCGCCCGATCCTAGATCGAAAGACTGAGGGTCGAAGGCTGGCTCACGGAGGGCTCGAGGCCACCTCATGTCAAACAAAGAGCCAGGGGAGAAAATGCGGATGAGCCTCAGCGGCCTATGCCCATCCTGCTTAGATGCGGACAAGGTCATCTCAACCTTCTCGTTCAATCCTAGCCTCTAGCTGAGCCCATAGAATCCCCATTTAGGGGGAATCTTTTGGAAGGTGGGTTAAGGAGCAACATAATGCCACACAAGGGCTTTGCTAACCTCATCACAAGCAATGGAATTGCATTCTGTTCGAACATGCCTGTTGGCGAGCTCACCAAGTACGTCACTCGAGCCACCGAGGCAAGTAACGTTAACTCTACCCCTCTAGTAGCGAAAACCGTGGATGGGGCGATAGTCACAAAAATGAGCCAACCCTTGACCGAATCCCTGCCACGCACGGGGGCTCAAGGAAGGTTGGACTTGCAAGGAGACCTAATGCATGGTCATAGAATGATAGCTAAGATCCTAGGGAGAGGGTACGTGCGAATACAAGAGATGCATTCTCCTAAGTTTTGCTATCCTCCCCTCGATTTTCAGTGACATCCGACCCCAGCAACGGCAAGGGGTTGGATTTCACTCGGGGGCTGATAAAGGTATAGGCACACCTTTTCTAAAACAGTCGCCGCGTCAGACCACTTCCTCATGCTAAGCCTAGCGGCAAGGTTCGCGGAAACGAATAAATTGATCATCCCTGGTCGGACTACAAAAAGCCTACACCTCGGCAGCTACGGTGTCTTTGCTCACCAGCATGATCAAAGTTCTTCCCTTACACCTCGGGCCCTACTGTCTTAATGAACGGAAGGGTCAGAATACGCGAGCCCCTTTTTCGCATACAAAAAGGGAAGAAAACAAGTTCAATCAAACAAAACGAAACTATGAATTTGTTTCTAAGATACAAAAGGGTCGGCACTTGTCCATAGATTACAATAATGCTCATCCAATCTATTTGACTAACTATCATCTCTGGGGGAGAACTATGTCTTCAACTTCATCCGCCAGGTTCCGCGTGAGAGGAGCCACCGCTGTCTCTATCTCATCTAGCTCAGAGGCTTCGTAGCCAGGCGCGAAGCCAAGGCTCATTGTCTCCAAGTCAATACTATCCGTGTAGTGAGAGCGGGCGATGGCAAAGGCTTGGGTGATCCTAGAGAGAAGAGCTTCCCTCTCGAGCTAGCGCACCCGCGCCATGATATCTACGGCACGGGCCGCAAGCGAGCTGGTCCCCTCCGGCCGCACCACCTCTAGGTCATCGCAGACCACTCTAAGGGCAGCACTCAGGAGATCATGCTCATCTCTCTCTGCTTGAAGGATCCTCCATGCCTCGGCAAGCTCCGTGGCTAGCCCGGTGGAGATGCTCTCGGCCTCCAGCCTCTAGGCTGTCGTGGTTTTGTGCTCAGCCTAGAGGGAGCCGATCCTCTGCTATGCCTCGTCACGCTCTTGGACGGCCTAGTCGCGCTCCCCATGGGCTGCGCCGTGCTTTGAGCGGAGCCTCTCCGTGGTCTGGCATAGCTCATCTTGCTCCTTAAGCAGCCGGGCAACCGTCTTGGCATCCAGGTTCGCCCTCTGTTGTAGGGCCGTGAACCTCTCCTCGGCTCCCAGCTTGAGCTCCCGCTCCTTCTTAGCTTTGGCTAGGACATCAAGGATCTGTTGGCGGGTCTCGGCGTCCCTCTAGAGCAGCTCGTCCCGCTCCTTCCTAACTTTTGTGGCCTCCTCCTCATCCTGCCGTGCCCTTGCCGATAGTTCCTCAAATGCATTCTCGGCCTCCTCCTCATCCTGATAGGCCTCGGCCTCCCGCAGTCAGAGACTACCCTCCTCCTCAGCAAGAGGAGTCAACTCGGCCACCCTCTATTGGAGCTAGGCAGTCACATCCCCATGCAACTGTGCCTCATCGACGAGGCGGTCCTAGTTCTCCTTATGCTCATGAAGGAACCAGGATTTTCTCCTGGCTGCGAGCGATAAGAGACTGAAAAAAGATGATGGTCAAAACATAAAAATATATGAAGAAAGATGAGGGCGAGAGGCAAGATTAAGTGAATACCTGGCCAGTGGGAACGACAACGTCGCGCAGGGCGCCCATCGCATGGTTCATAGCTTCAAGCATGGCCGCACTCTCCTCGTCGAGACTCTCCCGCTCCATGCTCTCAGTAACATCATCAAGGGTAAAGAGAGTCGACGACGAGTCCTGTGGATTTGCCCACCGGAGCAGGGGATCATCCCGCGTAGTCGAGTGGCTGCGCCTCGACGTCAGGGCCAGGAGTGGCTCCCCACCGGTCCTCTCTGCCACAACCGCAACATCCGAGGACCCCTCAGCCATGTCCCCCTCTGTCTGGCCCACGTCGGGCGGCGTCACTTGGGCCGCCAGTGGCGCAGATTGCATCGCTGCCTTGGGCGTTGCCATGGTGGCGTCCGGCTGCGGCCTGCCCATCGCAGCCACTACCACCTCTGCCTGCGTCGGCGTGGCCTCGACGGGCGGTGTCATGTCCACCGTAGCTGACACCACATGCGCGACTGGCAGCTCCGTCCGCCCCGTCGCCGACTGCTCAATGACCTCCGAGGGTATCCGTTGAGTCCCCTCATCTGCTTGTCCCACCGAGGGCACAGGAACCGTCGCGGGCGGCCCTAACCGACCGATAAGGCAGCAATTCAGTTGGCGCCGCCCCCGCCTGAGACTGGTGCGACGTCAGCCGACGGCTCCCACCTCACCCGAAGGGCAACGCTCTTCTGTGGCACCACCGACAAAGGATTATGCCATCTCAAGACGCTGCAAGAAAAGAAAAGGCATAAGTCACGATGAAAACAGAGAAAACTAGAGAAAACAGAGGAGTTGAGAACTTACATTGGCATTGTTGGGCGTTGGATACGTTTGGGGGACGAACCCCCAAGTCCCTACTCCACCTCATCGGGATAGGGCGTTTGAAGCCCGCCCCCTGCTCTCGGGTAGAGGGCCTCGCTTCCCTTGCATCCGAGGGCGCAGCGGCGGAGCCACCCCTCTCCATTGGCACCTCAGGCCCGGCGGCAGATCTGCCTACCCCCGCTGGCTCTTGGGGCACGGTGGCGGATCCGCCTGCCTCCGCTGGCTCTTGAGGCACAGCAGCGGAGCTGCCCCCTCCGCTGGCACCTTGGGCATGGCGGTAGGTCTGCCTGCCCCTGCTGGTTCTGAGGGCGGGCCGACGGTCTGTCCCACCTCCTCTGGCCTCACTGACGCATCTTCCCCTGCATGAAACGGGAAGGGTTCCTACAAGGACGAGCGGATACCTATCAACGTATCCTCGCTCTCCAGGTCATCCCACTCGGTGTCGACAACTACCTCATCGTCGTCATTGTCACTGTCTGTGTCCTCCCCTCGCTCCTGTACCCATAGCTTCTGTTGTTTCCTCCTCTCATCCTCCTTCGCCTTCCTCTACCGCTCGGCCTCGGCGCGATTGGCCGCCGTCACGGATGGGTCCTTCGGCAGCGGAGCCGGGTGATCCATAAGGACGAGTTTCTTTGGTTGGTCCCCCTATCTCGATATCAGCATCAAGGGGTCGGGAGTTCAATTAAATAGGAGGCACGAGGAAAGAAAACTTAAGAAGACGATGTACCCCGGTTCTGGCCGCATTGGGGGGTGCCTCGGCACCAGATACACAAACTCGAGGACAGCGCTGGCATCGTCCCACGAAGGCTCCATCGCCTCCTTGATGCACTGCGCCATTTCGGAGGGGGAGAGCACTCCCTCGGCGAGCGCCATCCTGTCGAGTGACGCCCCAGGCACCATCGTCTGTAGGGGAAGCGCGTGCCTCATCAGCGGCGCCACCCTCCACGTGTGGTAGGCGCCGATGATCCCCAACCCCTTCATGCCCCTCTCCTTCAGAATTTGGATGGTGGTGAGATAGTCTCGGATTCTCTTCTTTTCTTTCTCCGGGACTCCCCACTTCCACCACGAGTCCGGGACCTCTTCGATGAGGCATCGGTGAACTCTAGCAAGGGGGCGGCTACGTCGTTCTTGATGTAGAACCAATGCGAATGACACCCCTTGTTGGAGGTCGACAGACGCATCGGTGGGTACTCGCTGGCCTAGTTGTTGTTGAGCTGAATGCCGGTGCATCCCATTGGCATGTTCAGCTCCAGCTTCTTCTCCCGCTTCTTCAGGAGGGTGATGGCGAAGAAGTACCACCACAGGTCGAAGTGGGGACTAATCCCCAGGCATCCCTCACATAGGGCGACGAACACCGCAATGTGCTGGATTCTAATGGGATTAAGGTGCTGCAGCTCTACCTTGTAGTAGTGCAGCAATCCTCGAAGAAACTTGTGGGCGGGGTGGCGAATCCCCACTTGTGGAAGTGAGCGAAGGACACGACGTAGCCGTCGAGTGGTGACGGCATGTCCTCCTCGCCGGGTAGCAGCCACTCCTCGGTGGCGGTCAGCTCGCAGAGTAGACCATGGCGGACAAGGCCCTCCATGCACTGAGGGTGATGTCAGAGCAGCACCACAGCTCCATTGAAAGATGGGGGTGGGTGGATTCAAACTCGCTGGAGGCGGAAATGCGGATGCAGGAAGCTTAGGTGGTTGGCGGCGAAGGATGTAGATGCGAAGACAAGGAGGCACAGTACGAAACCCTAGGGGCGAACCCTTTGGTTTTATAGGGGCGATGGATGCGAGGAAAGCAACCGTCCGCCTAGATCTCCGCACCTACCACGATCCACCACCACGTCACGTCGTGGGATATGCGCCCGCAATCCTATCCTTTCCCTTCGAAGACATGTCGGATGTTTCGCCTCCCCGGATGGGCTAGGACTCTTTACAAGCAAGAGAAATACGGGTCAAAAAGCATTTCTACGGCTCGCCTGGGCACTAGAGTTCGAGGGCTGGCCCATCGACAGTCGTCCCAAGGCACCCTTACGATAAGGGATGGGCACACAAATGGCCGGCGCACGAACGTCACGGGAATCTCGGCCCTCGATCGAGTCTTAGCCAGGCTGGCCCTGGCTAGATCCCCACGAACGGGATACCGGGACCCCAATCAAACTATCCAACTAACAAACCATCAAGTCTCATGGCCGCACCCGCGAAGGGTCCGACCTCGGCAAAAATGAATCACCGTCCCTAGGACACACCGTGGGAAACAAGAGATGGCCAGGGCCCGCAGAGTCCTCCCTTTTGAAAAAACCTCCGAAGGAGTATTCCACTCCTCCACATGCTCGGGGGCTACACCCACCGGGTGCACTCGCGCGCACCCGCTGGCAAATCAGAAAAACCTTCGAAGAAGTATTCTACTCCTCCGCAGGCTCGGGGGATACACCCACCGGGTGCGCTCACGTGCACCCGCTGGCAGGTCAAGAAATCCCCCTGACGATTCTACTCGAATCATTCGGAGGCTCAGGGGCTACTGTCGGGGACCAATACTAGGATACCCGAAGAGGAGTTAATACCCGTCAACATTGATTCCTCCCAACATCAGGATCACAACTACACCTCTTGCTGGACGTCGTCTCATCCAGCCACCAAGGCTGCAGGCTCCGCCTCGTCCGGCCCTCGAGGGTCGGCTCGGCCTCGGTCGGCTCCCGAAGGTTGGCTCCACCTCGTCCAACCCCCGAGGGTTGTCTCTGCCTCGATCGACGTCTGAGGGCTATCTCCGCCTCACCCGCCCCCCGAGGGTTGCCTTCGCCCCGTTCGACCCCTGAGGGTTGAATCCGCCTCACCCGATGTCTGAGGGTTGGCTCCGCCTCGCCCGACGTCTGAGGGCTGGCTCCGCCTCACCCGATGTCTGAGGGCTGGCTCTACATTGCCCAACATCTGAGGGTTGTCTTCGCCTCGCTTGACGTCCGAGGGTTGTCTCCGCGTCGCCCGACATTTGCGTGCTTGTAACACCCCAGATGTTTGGCTTCCACATTTGCACTTGCATTTCATAAACATGAGCATCATTCATCCATTCATGAGCTTATATTGCATGAAACATGCTTGTGAAGCATTGCAACATATTGTCATATTTCATGTGAGTTTGTTTTATGAAATGAATAGTGTGACACACTCAAGTGCAACATATGCAACACACTTTGGTGAAACATGGTTAGTAGTACTATGCAACACATTCATGAAACATATGAAACATGGCTTTGAAACAAAAGTAACATTTCACTTGTTCTTCCTTGTTTCAATACATGTGATGCTTGATTTTGGTGTGATCAATGTGTGGTATGGCTAAATATATTTTTAAACAACTTAGTTATACTTAGAAGGTCATTAGGAACAATGTTCATGTTGATCATTTTGCCTAATTAAGTTTTCAAGTCATGGTTTGACTAGTGTTGACCCCTAGAGCTTTTTGGTTTGACTGTTTAAAAAGTACAACTTAGAGTCTATGCATGCCTGAGCAACCTAAAGCAAAGTTGTAGCAAATTTTATAAGGAACAAAAGTTATTTTATGACCAACCCATAAAAATGTGCCCAGCCTGCTTAAAACTGGCCCACAAGTCAGAAATTGAAAGCTGATTCAACACTTGAAAATTTTCTAAGTGTTATAACTGGATTTTAGTTTCATGTACCCTAGTTGAGAGCTCTGTAGTTTGCAAACCAAGCCGAACTAGCTCGAGCTCCAATTGTGAAAGTTGTAGCCCACATGTAGATCTCCAACTTTGTTAACTACGACATGAGCTAGATCAGCACGGTTTAGGAGTTAATCACCACCAAATATCATCTGTCAGTCGGTACTGTTGAAACATGAATCGAAAAGTTCAGGCCGGTCATGGCCGACCACGGCCAGAAGGTTGCCGCCGCGTGGTCACCACGCGCCTGGCTTGGCCTGACCACGCCGCGCGCTGGCCGAATTGAAGTGGAGCACGCCCGCACGCTCTCTGCCCTCCCATTCACTCTCCTTCTCCGTCGCAGCCGCAGCAGCACAGCGCCGACGCCATTGCCGGCTGCTTTGCTCCGCCGCGCTCGAGCAGGCTCGCCGTGGCACCACAGCCAGCCAGCTTCTGCCCAAAGCTCCGCTAGCACCCCACGTACCTCGTCGTCACCATCGCTGAGCCAGACGAGCCGTTGGTGAGGGCCTTTGGCCATTTTTCCGACGCCGTCGCCATGGCCGCACCTCGCCGGAGGGGCGCTCACCGTGGCTAGCACAGCACAGCTCCTCTCTTCCTTCCCTAGCTCCCGTCTAGCCTTCTCCATCACTCACCGATGCTCGGGTGAAGGTATCACCACCCACGCCGGTCTAGCTAGGCCGGAACACGGCCGCGCGCCGCCGTGCGCCATGGCCGAGCCGCCGAGCTTCGTGGCCGACGCACCTAGAGGCTGGTAGGGTTTGCGGTTAGGGTACCAATCGACGCAGTAGGTCTAGGCGGTCACGTTGGTGCCGTCATCGTCGCCGGGGAGGTCACCGCCGGCGAGCTACGCCATTTTCCGCGCCGTCGCAGCCGCCTCCCCTGTTTCCTGTCGCTGACCGGTGGGGTCATCTGACCCGGGGGCCCCGCTTGCCAGTGACTATTGAGCAATAGGATAGTTCAAATATTCCAGTTTTGATTGCTGTTTTGTGAATTTTGTAACTCCAAATGTGTAGATCCAAATTTGGTGATTCAAATTTTGTTAGACTCACAGAGAAGTCTAGTATTTAAGAAAAATATTATATGAGCACATGATGTAGAAATTTTGGATGAATTAAATAGGAACTTTAAATGTGTTTTTAAATGCATGCAAACTTGTTTAAACTATATCTTGAGTTTCTGTGGTCCAAAAATTATGAAATTTTGTGGGTAAGCTGGTCTTCCTTAGTAGAAGCTCTGGTTAAAATTTCAGAGCTAGTGCATGTGTAGTTTTTGAGTTCTAGATTTTCCTTTTATCATTGGATGATTCTTGTGTGAATTTTAGTAATTTATTTATGAATCCATTGACCATGAAATTTGTTGGAGAGTATCCTAGTACCTTAAGGATGCTTGGAAAAATATGAAATTTGTTGCTTGACACTTTTCACTAGTGTTTCCTAATGATGTCATTTTAAGCCATTATGTCTTATCATTTTTGTGTAGGTTGTTATACTTTTTCAAATGGTGTGAAATTTTTATAGTGGTCTACTTAGAGCATGTAGTATCTACTGTAATTTTTGGAGATTTAATGGTGTAGTCTTCATATATGTTTACCATTTCCTTTAATTAATTAAATAAATTAAGAAAGGTATTAAAAGAAATGTTTTGGTGATTAACACCCTACTTTCTGGTGTTCTTGTGATATGTGTAAGATGTGAGTAAAGTTAGTTTGGTCCAATTATGTGGTTACATCATAAGTTAATAATTAATTGTTTGCATTATGTCCTTCTGGATAGATCTGGGGACTTTAGAAAGTTCTCCATGATATTTTAGTTTGCTGTGAATGTGATGAATACAAAAGTTGTAGATAATTTATTTGTCTAGCTCCTGCAAAAATTTGATGGCAGTTGGCCCAGTAGTTTAGAAACTACAGCTGTTTAAAGTTAGGTTCCAGTTTTGCTTACTCTCTGTCTTGTGAGGACAGAGTTCTGTAGATCAAAGAATTCGACCTGGTAAAGTAGTGAATCATGCTTTGAGGTCTGAAAATTAATTGCATGAAATTTCATAAGCTTTCCAAATTGTCTTGTTGCATGTCATTTGGATTTGTAAATCTCTAGTTATGGTCAGTTTACTGTACCGCTGTATAATCCCTGTTTTGCTGCAACATGAATGTTTGTGTGTATGCTTTGTTGCAATGTTCTGGTTGATTGTTTAGGTGCTAGCCTAACTTGAGAACATGCTTAGGTGCAGGTGCTAGGTCCCTAACTGAAGATGAGCAATTATACATTAGGTTGTATAAACTTGGTAAGTTAAAGTGATTTGAATAGAGCTTAAGTTGGAATATGCGGACTACAGTGAGCATGTGCATTCCCCGAGCATCCCTACCTTCGTTCATGTGCATTCATGATATTTATCTTACGCATTCATGCAATAGGTGTGCCGGAGGGAGTGACATTGCTGGAGTTCGAGGGAGCCAACCAGGAGGAGGAGCCCGAGGTGCAGGAAGCCGACGAAGCAGCCGCCGCGGAGGAGTTGCTCGAGTGCCCTGACCACTAGCCTTCCTCTTTTCTGAAAGGCAAGCCCTGGAGCATTATAAGTCTCCCATATCTTTACAAATATATTGAGTATATTTTATTGTTGATGATGCATTAAGTATAGGAATTGGTTGGAACCAATTGCTGCATTATATATCTATCCTTGTCCAGATATCGCACTTGAATCCTACTTAAGTTTAGGAACGGGTTAAATGCTTAGCCATGCTTAGTGCAGTAGAAGTCGGGTGATTTCCTGTCACCTACGAGCTTTAGGATGAGGTGGATCACGGTTGACTATATTTGCTATCGTGGAAAAGAACCATGTGAATAATGAATTAAGACCGGGCGGAGTCTTGTGTAGGTTTGAACATAGTGACTCCGTCTGTGTCGTTTAAGGACCGATACGCTGTACGTCCTCAGGTCATGTTGAACCCAGCCTAACACTTAGCTGGCCGGATAAGTTGTTCCGACCGTGAAGCCGAGTAGCTCAACTCAGGCCGGGAACCGTGGGGGTTGGATGCATTCTGGAGGTAGTAAGGATGTGCGGAGAACCATTGGCATAAGTCCAAGGGGAGTCAGGTGCTTAAAATCCTGCACTTCCTGGTAGAGTGGTTCTCTGAGAATGCAGGGCGGCCCGGACCCGCGTCTTTTCTTTTATTTTTCTCCTGAGTTGTGCCAAAGGTGACTTGTTTGCGACCCTGACGGGGGAAGCAGGGTTTGTGTTAGGAATACCCCTCCAGCTGGATAGGAATCGATTCGAATCGCCATCTCTCCCGGATAGTGAGAACTTGACTTGAGCAGCGGCAACGTAGATTCACTTAATTTAACGATATGGTTAAATTGATGATGATGATGATGATGATGATGATGATGATGATGATAATGTTGCCACAAATTATACCTGCTATGGTTATTAATGTTTGCATATTAATCAAGTGATTGCTTAGTACAGGTGCTAATATAGATGACAGGTTAATGGCTTAAAGTCACTGCTAGATCAGGTTAAAAAGTTAATCATTATTACATATGCTTTTCAGCAAAAGGAAGTGTCAGCCAGATCCACTAAATAAAGCTATGCATGATCCTTGGTGTCATTTATTTTGGTTTCCGACGGGTAAGTCTAGCTGAGTACATTCCCGTACTCAGGGTTTATTCCCTCTTATTGCAGATGACCTTCTCTATCAGGGCTTCTGTAAGTATTGTCTCCACCCGGCGGGTGACGAAGACTAGATCACGGGCATGATCTCTTGTTATCTTATCTGAATGCTTTTGTTGGATGTGATCGGCAAGCTGGTACTTGTATTTGAACTCGTGTGTGTGAGTTAAACTATTGCTTCCGCTACTTTACAAGACTTGGTTTGTAATAACAATGACTCTGATGGGTTGTAATCTATCTGCAAACTGTTTGTGAAATGTTGTAATGTGTGAGATGTTATGTTGAATTACTGTGATCTTGGTTGTATGCAAGTTGGTTTGAAATCCTCCGTGGTTTCAGTTGACTACCGGGTTTATATGGGCTCAAGTGCGAGAATTTGATCGTTTCGGCGATTGTTTTTGTACTTGTGCTCTTATAAATTGGTCGGTTCTGTGACAGCTGGCATCAGAGCTAGATTCAACATTAAACATGTCATACGGGTATTTAAAAACAAAAGCTTTTGTTGCGAAAACTGTTTTTAACTTATAGTTATATAAGTGTTCAAAATCTAAAATTTTATAGTGTGCCGGTGATCACATCCTTTGTAGCCCACTTAAGGACTTTTAGGTGTCTTATATAATTACTAACTTGGGGGAAATGATTGTTTCTATTTTCGTCGTCCATGCAGCGTGCTATTGCATGGGTGCCATTCGCTTGAATGGTAATGTTTGGATCATTTGCCTCTACGCCCAGGTAAGGGTGAGTTGTGAGAGCATGACCATCCAACCATCGGTATAGGGGAGAGTTAGTTGTGGTTACTGGAATATTTACATGTTGCATACATGTACATATGAAGGTACTTAATTGTGGGTCTATCTGTCGGGTAGTTGTGGGTACCGAAGTATATATATCCGGGGATGTATATATGGAGAGTACCTTAGTTTACTGCTTTCATTGTGTGCTTAATTCTCTTTTGTTGGGATGGGCTGCAATGAAATTTTCTACAGGTACACTAACAATGCAACGTGTAGCTCGACTAGATATGTATATGAGAGAACGTATGTATGCCACCGTCTAGCCGTTAGAATTCTTAAATTCTACTAGGGTGAGAGAACGTACGGAACGTGCATGCATCATATTCACTCATGTCATTCATATTGCATTACTCCCTCCCTTATAATTGGTTATCCCAAGTATTAAGTTTCACCTCTCAAAATATAATCCTCTCATGAGAGTTGCATCCCTTTTGATACAGATGGCCACGCCCATGTTTCCTCCTAGTAGCAGCACCTTTTTGGACCAGTTTGGTACGCCTACCTTGCTTTGGAGGGTGCTAAGCTCAGTTGGGTACCCGGAGGTGCCCCGCTATACGTGGGTGCAGACGGTGCCAATTGGAGATGTGCCATGGTACTATGTGACCTTGGCGGTGCCACAGAACCCCACGAGACCGTTGTGGCGTGGGTGGAGCACCGAGTCTGATGGGCAAAGCCCATGGGAAGCCACACAAGTTGCTGCCCTTGATGTGCTTATGGACATAGCACAGAGTTTCGGGGATGAACTGGTGGGTGGACCAGCTGCATCCATTCCCCAAGTGGCTCCTACAGATGTCGAGTGGACTCAAGAAGCTGGCCATGCCTTGGTTCGAGGCCGTGGTGAGCATGTCCAGAGCGACAATGTGGAGATGAGTGCTATGATGGCAGTCTTGAAGCTTTGTCGAGTCAGGCAGGACACACTCTCTATAGTACTAGAAGAAGCTGGCAAGGCAATGGTAGCCCAGCGCAAGTTCAGGTTGCGTGCCCGCAAGTATCGCCGTAGGGCGGAGGCATGTGGGCAAGCTCAGCTGGAGGTAGATGAGATTCGGGGCATTGCAAATTATCGCCTACAGCAGTGGGGGCAAGCAGCACGCGAGAGAGATGAGCTTCATGATCAGCTTATGAACCTCACCATAGAGAGAGATGAGGCAGTACAGGAGTTGGGCCGTGTGACCCATCATAGAGATGCAGCCTTAGAGTTGGTAGAAGAAAGGCGTCAGGGGTGGATCATGGCTAACCAAAATGCTTTTCACCGGGAGAATGCGCTCTAGGCGTAGCTTGAGGACCTTCAGGTTGAGTACCATCAACTGAACAACCGCCTGTTTCCCATTCCTCACCCCATTCCGAGGTATCCTAATGTGGGAGGACCTCAAGTGATTGAGGCCGATGAAGAAGAGGACATGCAGATAGATGTCAACGCAGCTAAACCTGCAAATGAAGAGGAAGAGGAAGAGGAAGATCCTAAAGAAGTCCAAGGCATTTCTGATGTGGACAATGACCACTTTGATGAGTAGTTAGCTAGCAAGTCTCACTAGTTTAAGCTTTTGCAGCCATTTGTGTAATGGACTAAGTACTATGGTTGATGTTGGATGTACCTTTTAATTCGAACTTGGCATGAAATGTACCTTTATCCGCTCCCTTCGGGATGCTTATCTTAGTTGGTGAATTTTAAAACTTGTCATGTTGGAATGCACTGCGAATGGCGCTAGTAATCATTGGATGATGTGGTGATTGGAGAATGAATTATTGCCTCTGTTTTATTGCATGAATTTTACATTCTCTCCAGTAAATTTAGTTTGGCGTAATTACATTGTTCCTCTCCAATGTGCTAACATCACCAATAATTGTTGGTTGCGCACTGTTGCAGATGCCTCGCACTCGTTCCAATGGTGCGGCTGGTGATGATGATGATCTCCCACCACCACCACCACCCACACCAGCGGAATTGATGGCAATTCTTGCTGAAGGACAGCGCACTATGGCTGAGGCTCTCCGCACGATTGCATATCGTGATGGTCGGGGTGCACGTCAAGGACCGGAACCAAATCAGTTTAGTGACTTCAAGGATTTCCTTGACACTAAACCGCCGATCTTCAAGGAGGCTGAGGAGCCCCTCCAAGCTGATGAGTGGCTGAACACTCTTGAGCAGAAATTCCGTCTGCTCCACTTGACTGAGGTGCTGAAGACTGAGTATGCTTCTCACCAGCTGCATGGGCCAGCTAGTATTTGGTGGAGCCATTATCGGTCCACTATGCCCGCTAATGCCCAAATCACTTGGGATCAGTTCAAGTCTGCTTTCAGGGGAAATTATATTCCTCCTAGTCTCATGGCAATCAAGCATACGGAATTTATGAAGCTAACACAGGGAAACAAGAGCTTGAATGAATACCTGCAGGCTTTCAATAACCTTGCAAGGTACGCTACGGAGTTTGTTGACACTGATGCCAAGAAAATCGCAAGTTTCAAGCGGGGACTTAGCCCCAAATTGATGAAGACGATGGGAAATTGTAAGTGTGCTCATTTTAATGAGTTTGTTAGTGATGCTCTATCCCAAGAGAACAACAATGCTATATATGCTGCTTTGAAGAACCGCAAGAGAGCCTATGAGGCGGGTGCTTCACAGTCTAAGGCTCCAGTCACACATAAGGCTCCATTCCATCCTCCGACATCAGCAACTAAGTTTCGCCCACCACAGAAGAAGAATCCAGGGAAGACTGGATTCCGCAAGGCTTTTACAGTTGCTCTTCCAAAGGGCACTACCAGTCAAGGCAGCTCCAATGTTCCTCCAAGCAACATGCCATGTTGGAACTGCAACAAGAAAGGTCACTGGGCAAGGAAGTGTCCTTACCCTAAGAAGAATTTCAACCAAGGTGGCCGTCAGGGGCAAGTGAACTACACAAATGTTGCTGATATTCCTTCAGGGGAGGCAGTCACTGTTGGTAAGTTTCTGGTTGATCAACACCCTACAGTTGTACTATTTGATTCGAGTGCTTCATATTCTTTTATTAGTCCCGCATTTGCATCCAAGTTTATGCAGAAAACATACACTGTTGAGGGTGAGGGTTATTGTATTAGGGCTGCCAGTGGTACTATCCCCACCAAGTTCGTAGTCAGGGGCGTACAACTTGAGATAGAGGGATGAAGTTATCAAGTTGATCTGGTAGTTTTACCGGGGCTGGGTATCGATGTGATATTGGGAATGAATTGGATGAGCAGTCACGGGGTGCTTATTGATACATCGACTAGAGTAGTCATGCTCAGAGATCCTTGTACTCAGGAAGGTTTTCTGGTGCAACTACCTAGGGACATCAATCTTTCTTGTACGGCAAATGCGGTGCAAGCAAAGGCTATGGCAGATATCCCTGTAGTGTGTGACTTTCTGGATGTTTTTCCTAAGGATTTGCCTGGATTGCCTCCGGATCGGGACGTAGAGTTCAAGATAGAGTTGCTTCCTGGTACAGCACCTATTTCTAGAAGACCTTATAGAATGCCTCCCAACGAACTAGCTGAACTTAAGATCCAGTTAAGTGAACTTCTATAGAAAGGCCTTATCCGTCCTAGTTCATCTCCGTGGGGGTGTCCAGCTATCTTTGTGAAGAAGAAGGATCAATCGCTACGCATGTGCGTAGATTATAGGCCTTTGAATGCAGTCACAATCAAGAATAAGTACCCTCTGCCATGGATAGACATCTTATTTGATCAGTTGTCTAAAGCAAAAGTCTTTTCCAAGATTGATTTGAGATTCGGGTATCATCAAATCAAAATCTGGCCTGAGGATGTCCCAAAAATTGCATTCTCTACAAGATATGGTCTGTATGAGTATCTTGTTATGTCATTTGGATTGACCAATGCCCCCGCACATTTCATGTATCTGATGAATTCGGTGTTTATGCCCGAGTTGGACAAATTTGTGGTGGTATTTATAGATGATATCTTGGTCTATTCTGAGAATGAAGAAGATCACGTTGAACATTTGCGAGTGGTTCTCACTAGACTGCGGGAACACAAGCTTTATGCAAAGTTCAGCAAATGTGAATTCTGGCTTCGTGAGGTACCTTTTCTCGGGCATGTGTTGTCCGATGGTGGAATTATGGTGGATCCCACCAAGGTGCAAGAAGTGTTGGACTAGAACGCTCCAATCTCGGTGCACGAGGTTCGAAGTTTTCTGGGGTTGGCTGGCTATTATCGTCGCTTCATCCCGGATTTCTCTCAAATAGCCAAGCCTATGACTAGGTTGCTGCAAAAAGACACGAGGTTTGTCTGGACTTCCGAGTGTGATGCGGCTTTTCACACCCTGCGAACCCTTCTAACTTCGGCTCCAGTTTTGGCACAACCGGATATCGAGAAACCTTTTGATGTGTATTGTGATGCATCAGGCATTGGCTTAGGAGGTGTTCTTATGCAGGAGGGTAGAGTCATTGCTTATACCTCTTGCCAACTTTGGAAGCATGAGATGAATTATCCTACGCATGACTTAGAACTCGCTGCATTTGTTCATGCTTTGAAAGCCTAGAGACATTATTTGCTTGGCAATGTGTGCAACATCTACACTGATCATAAAAGTCTTAAGTACATCTTCACTCAACCTGAGTTGAATATGCATCAGAGAAGATGGCTTGAGTTGATCAAGGATTATAACCTCCAAGTGCACTATCATCCTGGCAAGGCAAACGTCATTGCGGATGCCTTGAGCAGGAAATCGCATTGCCACTATTTGATTGAAGGTGACTATCATTTGTCATGGCTCCTGCATCCAGCAATCCTTCACAACAACACTGTCAGTTGTACTCTGCAAGGTAGAATTATTGAGCTACAGAAGACAGATCCAGGTGTATTCGACATCAAGCGCAAGAAGAAAGAACAAGAAACCAAACATTTTCGGGTAGATGAAAATGATGTGTTATGGTTCAAGGATAGGTTAGTGGTTCCAAAGGATAGAGAGCTTAGAGATCAAATCATATCCGAAGCACATTCCTTTAAATTATCTATTCATCCTGGCAGTAGTAAAATGTATCATGATTTGAAGCCTCGTTATTGATGGACTAAGATGAAGAAGGAGATAGCCGCTTATGTGGCTAGGTGTGACACTTGCTATCGAGTTAAAGCTGTACACATGAAGGGCGGATTACTTCAGCCACTCTCTATTCCAGGTTGGAAATGGGAGGAGATAAGTATAGATTTTATTGTTGGACTCCCTACTACTAAGAGGAATTTTAACTCTATTTGGGTGATTGTAGACCGTCTGACTAAGTCTGCACACTTCATTCCTATTCGCATAGATTACCGTCCAACTGATTATGCTGAGTTGTACTTCAATCAGATAGTCCGTCTTCATGGAATACCTCGTACTATTGTCTCGGATAGGGGACCACAGTTCACTGCTCGCTTTTGGGAGCACTTACATGGATTATTGGGAACTAAGTTAGTAAGAAGCTCTGCCTATCATCCGCAAACCAATGGGCAAACTGAACATGTGAATCAAATCTTAGAAGATATGTTGAGAGCGTGTGTCATCTCGTCTAAGGGTTCATGGGAAAAGTGGTTGCCCTTAGCTGAATTCTCTTATAATAATAGTTATCAAGAGAGTATCAAGATGGCACCGTTCGAAGCTTTGTACGGTCGAAAGTGTAGAACCCCGTTGAATTGGGTCGAAGCCGATGAAAGGAGATATTATGGTATTGATTTTGTTCAAGAAGCCGAAGAACAAGTTCATACTATCCAAGCCCATATGGCCGCAGCTCAAGCTAGGCAGAAAATTTATGCTGATCGCCGTAGAAAACCTATCGAGTTCGAAGTTGGAGACTTCGTTTATCTGAAAGTCTCACCTATGAAGAGTGTCCAACGCTTTGGTGTGAAGCGAAAGCTTGCACCGAGATATGTCGGCCCATTTCAAATCATTGGACAAAGTGGTAAGGTAGCGTACAAGATCCAGTTGCCTCCTGAGATGAGTGCTATCTTCAATGTCTTTCACGTATCACAGTTGAAGAAATGTCTTCGTGTCCCGGAAGAGAGCGTTCCACTGGGGGATATCACGTTAGAATCTGATTGACTTTTGAAGAAAAGCCGGTCCGAGTAATTGACACTCGAGAGCGAGTGACTCGGAGTCGGGTGGTCAAGTTTTACAAGGTCATGTGGAGTAATCAAGGTAGTGAGCGCGATGCAACTTGGGAAAGAGAAGATTATTTGAGGGATGGTTATAAGGAATTCTATCAACAATGGTACGCTTATCAAATCTCGGGATGAGATTTTTATAAGGGGGGAGGGCTGTAACACCCCAGGTGTTTGGCTTCCACATTTGCACTTGCATTTCATAAACATGAGCATCATTCATCCATTCATGAGCTTATATTGCATGAAACATGCTTGTGAAGCATTGCAACATATTGTCATATTTCATGTGAGTTTGTTTTATGAAATGAATAGTGTGACACACTCAAGTGCAACATATGCAACACACTTTGGTGAAACATGGTTAGTAGTACTATGCAACACATTCATGAAACATATGAAACATGGCTTTGAAACAAAAGTAACATTTCACTTGTTCTTCCTTGTTTCAATACATGTGATGCTTGATTTTGGTGTGATCAATGTGTGGTATGGCTAAATATATTTTTAAACAACTTAGTTATACTTAGAAGGTCATTAGGAACAATGTTCATGTTGATCATTTTGCCTAATTAAGTTTTCAAGTCATGGTTTGACTAGTGTTGACCCCTAGAGCTTTTTGGTTTGACTGTTTAAAAAGTACAACTTAGAGTCTATGCATGCCTGAGCAACCTAAAGCAAAGTTGTAGAAAATTTTATAAGGAACAAAAGTTATTTTATGACCAACCCATAAAAATGTGCCCAGCCTGCTTAAAACTGGCCCACAAGTCAGAAATTGAAAGCTGATTCAACACTTGAAAATTTTCTAAGTGTTATAACTGGATTTTAGTTTCATGTACCCTAGTTGAGAGCTCTGTAGTTTGCAAACCAAGCCGAACTAGCTCGAGCTCCAATTGTGAAAGTTGTAGCCCACATGTAGATCTCCAACTTTGTTAACTACGA
Source organism: Miscanthus lutarioriparius (assembly GCA_904845875.1). NCBI lineage: Eukaryota > Viridiplantae > Streptophyta > Magnoliopsida > Poales > Poaceae > Miscanthus > Miscanthus lutarioriparius. The sequence continues at coordinate 24,179,774 of CAJGYO010000008.1, forward strand.
CATGAGCTAGATCAGCACGGTTTAGGAGTTAATCACCACCAAATATCATCTGTCAGTCAGTACTGTTGAAACATGAATCGAAAAGTTCAGGCCGGTCATGGCCGACCACGGCCAGAAGGTTGCCGCCGCGTGGTCACCACGCGCCTGGCTTGGCCTGACCACGCCGCGCGCTGGCCGGATTGAAGTGGAGCACGCCCGCACGCTCTCTGCCCTCCCATTCACTCTCCTTCCTTCTCCGTCGCAGCCACAGCAGCACAGCGCCGACGCCATTGCCGGCTGCTTTGCTCCGCCATGCTCGAGCAGGCTCGCCGTGGCACCACAGCCAGCCAGCTTCTGCCCAAAGCTCCGCTAGCACCCCACGTACCTCGTCGTCACCATCGCTGAGCCAGACGAGCCGTTGGTGAGGGCCTTTGGCCATTTTCCGACGCTGTCACCATGGCCGCACCTCACTGGAGGGGCGCTCACCGTGGCTAGCACAGCACAGCTCCTCTCTACCTTCCCTAGCTCCCGTCTAGCCTTCTCCGTCACTCACCGATGCTCGGGTGAAGGTATCACCACCCACGCCGGTCTAGCCAGGCCGGAACACGGCCGCGCACCACCGTGCGCCATGGCCGAGCCGCCGAGCTTCGTGGCCGACGCACCTAGAGGCTGGTAGGGTTTGCGGTTAGGGTACCAATCGACGCAGTAGGTCTAGGCGGTCACGTTGGTGCCGTCATCGTCGCCGGGGAGGTCACCACCGGCGAGCTACGCCATTTTCCGCGCCGTCGCAGCCACCTCCCCTGTTTCCTATCGCTGACCGGTGGGGTCATCTGACCCGGGGGCCCCGCTTACCAGTGACCGTTGAGCAATAGGATAGTTCAAATATTCCAGTTTTGATTGCTGTTTTGTGAATTTTTTAACTTCAAATGTGTAGATCCAAATTTGGTGATTCAAATTTTGTTAGACTCACAGAGAAGTCTCGTATTTAAGAAAAATATTATATGAGCACATGATGTAGAAATTTTGGATGAATTAAATAGGAACTTTAAATGTGTTTTTAAATGCATGCAAACTTGTTTAAACTATATCTTGAGTTTCTGTGGTCCAAAAATTATGAAATTTTGTGGGTAAGCTGGTCTTGCTTAGTAGAAGCTCTGGTTAAAATTTCAGAGCTAGTGCATGTGTAGTTTTTGAGTTATAGATTTTCCTTTTATCATTGGATGATTCTTGTGTGAATTTTAGTAATTTATTTATGAATCCATTGACCATCAAATTTGTTGGAGAGTATCCTAGTACCTTAAGGATGCTTGGAAAAATATGAAATCTGTTGCTTGACACTTTTCACTAGTGTTTCCTAATGATGTCATTTTAAGCCATTATGTCTTATCATTTTTGTGTAGGCTGTTATACTTTTTCAAATGGTGTGAAATTTTTATAGTGGTCTACTTAGAGCATGTAGTATCTACTGTAATCTTTGGAGATTTAATGGTGTAGTCTTCATATATGTTTACCATTTCCTTTAATTAATTAAATAAATTAAGAAAGGTATTAAAAGAAATGTTTTGGTGATTAACACCCTACTTTCTGGTGTTCTTGTGATATGTGTAACATGTGAGTAAAGTTAGTTTGGTCCAATTATGTGGTTACATCATAAGTTAATAATTAATTGTTTGCATTATGTCCTTCTGGACAGATCTGGGGACTTTAGAAAGTTCTCCATGATATTTTAGTTTGCTGTGAATGTGATGAATACAAAAGTTGTAGATAATTTATTTGTCTAGCTCCTGCAAAAATTTGATGGCAGTTGGCCCAGTAGTTTAGAAACTACAGCTGTTTAAAGTTAGGTTCCAGTTTTGCTTACTCTCTGTCTTGTGAGGACAGAGTTCTGTAGATCAAAGAATTCGACCTGGTAAAGTAGTGAATCATGCTTTGAGGTCTGAAAATTAATTGCATGAAATTTCATAAGCTTTCCAAATTGTCTTGTTGCATGTCATTTGGATTTGTAAATCTCTAGTTATGGTCAGTTTACTGTACCGCTGTATAATCCCTGTTTTGCTGCAACATGAATGTTTGTGTGTATGCTTTGTTGCAATGTTCTGGTTGATTGTTTAGGTGCTAGCCTAACTTGAGAACATGCTTAGGTGCAGGTGCTAGGTCCCTAACTGAAGATAAGCAATTATACATTAGGTTGTATAAACTTGGTAAGTTAAAGTGATTTGAATAGAGCTTAAGTTGGAATATGCGGACTACAGTGAGCATGTGCATTCCCCGAGCATCCCTACCTTCGTTCATGTGCATTCATGATATTTATCTTACGCATTCATGCAATAGGTGTGCCGGAGGGAGTGACGTTGCTGGAGTTCGAGGGAGCCAACCAGGAGGAGGAGCCTGAGGTGCAGGAAGCCGACGAAGCAGCCACCGCGGAGGAGTTGCTCGAGTGCCCTGACCACCAGCCTTCCTCTTTTCTGAAAGGCAAGCCCTGAAGCATTATAAGTCTCCCATATCTTTACAAATATATTGAGTATATTTTATTGTTGATGATGCATTAAGTATAGGAATTGGTTGGAACCAATTGCTGCATTATATATCTATCCTTGTCCAGATATCGCACTTGAATCCTATTTAAGTTCAGGAACGGGTTAAATGCTTAGCCATGCTTAGTGCAGTAGAAGTCGGGTGATTTCCTGTCACCTACGAGCTTTAGGATGAGGTGGATCACGGTTGACTATATTTGCTATCGTGGAAAAGAACCATGTGAATAATGAATTAAGACCGGGCGGAGTCTTGTGTAGGTTTGAACATAGTGACTCCGTCTGTGTCGTTTAAGGACCGATACGCTGTACGTCCTCAGGTCATGTTGAACCCAGCCTAACACTTAGCTGGCCGGATAAGTCGTTCCGACCGTGAAGCCGAGTAGCTCAACTCAGGCCGGGAACCGTGGGGGTTGGATGCATTCTGGAGGTAGTAAGGATGTGCGGAGAACCATTGGCATAAGTCCAAGGGGAGTCAGGTGCTTAAAATCCTGCACTTCCTGGCAGAGTGGTTCTCTGAGAATGCAGGGCGGCCCGGACCCGCGTCTTTTCTTTTATTTTTCTCCTAAGTTGTGCCAAAGGTGACTTGTTTGCGACCCTGACGGGGGAAGCAGGGTTTGTGTTAGGAATACCCCTCCAGCTGGATAGGAATCGATTCGAATCGCCATCTCTCCTGGATAGTGAGAACTTGACTTGAGCAGCGGCAACGTAGATTCACTTAATTTAAGGATATGGTTAAATTGATGATGATGATGATGATGATGATGATGATAATGTTGCCACAAATTATACCTGCTATGGTTATTAATGTTTGCATATTAATCAAGTGATTGCTTAGTACATGTGCTAATATAGATGACAGGTTAATGGCTTAAAGTCACTGCTAGATCAGGTTAAAAAGTTAATCATTATTACATATGCTTTTCAGCAAAAGGAAGTGTCAGCCAGATCCACTAAATAAAGCTATGCATGATCCTTGGTGTCATTTATTTTGGTTTCCGACGGGTAAGTCTAGCTGAGTACATTCCCGTACTCAGGGTTTATTCCCTCTTATTACAGATGACCTTCTCTATTAGGGCTTCTGTAAGTATTGTCTCCACCCGGCGGGTGACGAAGACTAGATCACGGGCATGATCTCTTGTTATCTTATCTGAATGCTTTTGTTGGATGTGATCGGCAAGCTGGTACTTGTATTTGAACTCGTGTGTGAGTTAAACTATTGCTTCCGCTACTTTACAAGACTTGGTTTGTAATAACAATGACTCTGATGGGTTGTAATCTATCTGCAAACTATTTGTGAAATGTTGTAATGTGTGAGATGTTATGTTGAATTACTGTGATCTTGGTTGTATGCAAGTTGGTTTGAAATCCTCCGTGGTTTCAGTTGACTACCGGGTTTATATGGGCTCAAGTGCGAGAATTTGATCGTTTCGGCGATTGTTTTTGTACTTGTGCTCTTATAAATTGGTCGGTTCTGTGACAGTGCTACTCCTGTACAACAACGCACGGAGCAGATAAGGCAAGGCGCTCGAAGTCAACCGCAATACCGAGGACCATACCCTGCATCCCTACAGAACAGTACCGTCAGGCCATGCCAGAAGGGTGCTTTGCGACCTTCCAGGCATGTCAGAGCCCAAACAGTGTTGTAGGCGCCGACATTTGCCCTACAGTGTTGTGGGCGCCGTCATTTGCCCTCGGGCACGGATCCTCATGGAAGCTAACGACAACCACTACAGTCCAGAAAGACACTCGCATCACCTACAGTAACGGACGTGCGGTCACTGCGCCGACTGCTCCCTGTATAGCCGTGGATCAGCACCCTAGTCCGCGGCGCCGCCTGCCGGAGCGGGATGGGGCGTGACAACTTGCTGACAATGCCAGAACATGACTTTGTCAGCGGACAAATGCCCAGCGCGGCCCTATTAGGATCAGCGGACATGCCCCAGCGTGGGGCTATCCCTGGCACCGCCTGCCTTGTCAGCAGGACTCGCACAGAGGAAAAGGAATACCCGGCATCTTTAAAGGACTTCCTTTGCCTCTGGTTTTTCTTCTTTCTCCCATCTGTAATCCCTGCTCTCCCTTGGGCTATAAAAGGGAAGGCATGGCGCCCCACTTAGGGGATCGATCGATAAAACACACCACGCATCACATCACACATAGCTAAGCAACGACCAAGCTTTCAGCACCCATTCGACCTTTTCATCATAGACTTGGGATCTTTCCCTCTCTCGCCCGTTTGTACCCCCTACTACGAACTTTTCAGTGCAAATAACACGAGCAGTAACCACGAACTGGACGTAGGGATATTCTGCCCGAACCAGTATAAACCTCGTGTCTTTTTAGCACACCATCCGGGTCAGACGCGCAATAATACAAATTTACTCTTTGGTGTTTACTCGAAACACCGACAGTAACATAATATACTTTTTATGGATATAGATAGTACATATGTATACATAACAGCTGAAAAGTGATGGTTCAGGTGGGGCCATTATTCGGCTGCCTTCCACTCTGTAGATGATGAGATGCCGACCCTGTCGAGGTAGGATGGATGCTCTCCGAGTAGTGGACATTTTGTTGGTTTTTAATTTTGGTATTAGAAAACTTTCAACCACCTTCGAAATTACTGGAATTCAGCCAAAGTTTCGCCATTTTAGAGAGTTAAACATGAAGTACGGTTTTTTCCTAGAAATTTCTAGATCTAAATAAAATATTAGCACAGTTTAAGACCACATGTATTGAGTAAAAGAATATGCAATATAAGACATAGAAAATATGAGTCTACAGTTGTATTGCATGTATAATATGAAATGTTAGAATTTTTATTAGCCACCATCGGAATTCATGAAATTTCGCCAAAAGTTGGAACGCTGGTTCATGGCCTTTAGGTGTTGAAACACGGAGACGTGTATCTGTATGTGGTCCAACCCAGTTAATCACTGTGTGATATCCAGACCATGGTCTTTCTCAACCGTGTATCCTTTTCGGCTTTGCCTATGTATACACACCGCTGTAGTGACAGCTGCCTAAAAACTAGAGACGGAACGTATCGAATTCACATATGAAATTGATATATCAATGTTACTACTCTCTCCATACTGGTAATTAAGGTCGTTTTGGACAGGATTTAGCATACCAATGAATAATTAATTAGGGTACATGTTTCCCTATTTTTTCATATTAAATAGGGTTACGGGTATCGTACATGCAACAAAAGTTTACAACCTGAGTGGTTAGCGCATCGAGACCGAAGGCTACCGAAGGGTCGTGGTTAATGGGGGAGGCGTGCGCGTACAGTAAACCAGGAGTTGAGGGGCATTAGCGTCCAAAACATGTTTTTGTTAGATGTGGACACGCATATGTGCGACCGTCGGCGTGCCGCGTGAACCTAAAAAATACGGAGGACTTTCGTCAAAAAAAAAAAAAAAAAAAAAAACTGGTGCGCGCGCCTCCGTATTTTTCCCCGATTCGGAAAAGCAGCAACCGCTGGGCCACATCTGGGTACCAGTTCGAACCACACCGACACCGTGCCCGTGGCCTTTCGTCCAATCGTGCGCGGGCGCAGCCGGTCCTACATGGCATGCCCACATGCAATTGTCCAAGTTCTTTTCACGGTTGGTTCTTTTGACGTAGGTACTGGTGGTTGGCTAACGTGTCACCGATCAAGTTTGCCCCTGAACCCTCCCTCAAAATCGTGATTACTCGTGACCATGAATGGTGAAGTGCGCCAGCAGCACACAAACAAGATGTTGTTGATGGACGCCGCGAACTGGACCCACTCGGGCCCTGGCAGGTACCGTTGACAGCGCACGCGTGCGTGCTGAGCCCTGCGATGAAGAAGAAGCGCCAGTCGATGTTCCACGGCGCGGTGGCCACGTATTTCGATCTCGCAAGGCTGCGGAGCTTCGTGGTTTGATCTGCAGCAAGATCGTCACGAAGAAGACTGGGAGGTTGTTCTGGGCTGCAGATGAATAGCCGAAGGGGTTGGGGTCCTCGTACTCAAGGACGCCGACGACGGTGGTGTTGTCGAACGTGCCTAGCATGTAGTGTACCACCACACCTTCCCTTCATGTAGTAGCTCGCGCCGGGGTACATCGGGCTTGACATAGAACGCGTCGACGTCGAGGTCGACGACGGTGAGCATGTGGTTGGCAATAGAGAAGAAGAGCTCATCGTTCATGAGCCGAGGCAAGAATTTCTTGTCGGGCTTTATGTACAAACAAAATTCATGACTCCGTGTGCGACGCACGGGCACATATCACTAATACTAAACATATAGTTCTCGTATGGATTCGCATCTAAGTACTCATTTAACTTTGTTATATGTAAATATCCATGTAATGAATTTTAGAAATAAATCATGTAACGACATATCAAAATATAATAAGTATACTAGACTTTTTGGGGCTCATGTTCATCTAAAAACTATAAAGTGACCGTTTTAGTCTTAAACTTTATATTTTGAATTCAGTTTCACCTCGTATTTGTCCTTGAACTTTATATTTTGAATTCAATTTTACCTGTGAATAGCAAAGTGCATTTTAATCCTTCAACTATTTCTTTGCTCATTATCATTACTTGCCCTACATGGAACGTCGTAATGTCGCGCCTGTTAGCTCTAGGACCACTCACGATTTAAGATAGATGGTCACCGTTAGGTCCTAGTGCCCCTGACATTGTCCCTAGCTATCGAATTGGACATCACACATTCGATATTTATATCCATATAATTCAAAATAAATATAAATATAGATCCAAATATCCTTAAACATGAATGATTGGATCGTTCAGATCCGTATCTAGTTTGGATATCATATATTCATATTGTTCAACTATAATATTATTTTTTCATTCCAATAATTAACTATAATTTCTATCTATAGATAAAAACATATTATTTTTTATCATAATTGGTTATTAGTTGAGCCTCATGCTAGAAATAGCTAAGAAAAAGTTGTAGATTTGTCGTTGTTCAAATTTACCCGCGTTTTCTTAAATTACTCCCTCTATTTTAAATTGTAAGTCGTTCTATCTCTTTTTAGTGTATATCTAGGTATATCGCAATAGTAATATGTCTATAAAAGTCAGAATGATTTATAATTTAGAATGGAGGGAGTACTAAATAGTGTTTATAGCAGCTATAATTATTCCACAAAAATAATGTATAGTAAGATATATATAAAAATGACACTATTACAAGATAACATTCCAATTAACATTAGAATTATTAAGATAAAATTTTCTATTCGACACTGAAAAAATTTATGCTCTCTTATTTGATAACCAAACTTGAAATCTTTCTTATTTGTCTACCCTTTCAATTTTCCTTACCTATATGATACTTCCATCAGTTTCAAGGTGTAACGGTGAAAAGGTCCTAATGGCTAGAGTGGGGTGAATTGCCTATAAAAATTTCTATAACAACACTTAACAAGGTGGTTAGACAATTATGAAGCAGAGCGAGTGTTGCGTTAGCCTACTAAAAAATGCAAGCCACCTACCATAATTCTAGTTATTATAGTCTCTAATTCACACAAGGGGCTAATTCACTACTAATAAGTTAGTGAGCTCTCAAAGACTAACTAAAGAGCATCACTAACCACAAGACAAACAAGAAAGGTAGCTGTCAAAACTAACTACACTAAAGAGCTTAGCTACACTAAAGAATGTAAATACAAGGGAGGGTAGTGAAGATATATTGACGTGACAAGCGATGATCAATCAATCAATCACAAGAAAACCAATGAAATCCTCGGGACAAGATGACACAATGATTTATCTCCGAGATTCACTTGCTTGCCGGCAAGCTACGTCCTCGTTGTAGCGATTCATCCACTTGGAGGTTCACGCGCTAATAGGCATCACATGCTTAACCCGTAATCGGGTGCCGCACAACCAACATAAGATGGGGATCCATAGGCTATGAGCAATCCACTAAAATATCTTTTGGCTCTTCGTCGGTGAAAGATCAAGAATCCCTCATAATCACCACAATCGGAGCCAAAGACAATTACCTTCCTCCGCTCGACGATCCTCCGTAGCCCAGAATCCCGACACTAATAACACCACGAAGACAAGCTGATTGGCTTAATGATGAGCTCAAGTAGAGTAATGGTTTGTGCCATGTTGTTCGCTCTAGCGTGCTTGGCGGCCATGCCGGCTGCATCTGCAGCGTCGGGTGACGACGGAGGGATACTGTATATCCCGTCCGCTGCCTCCTTAGCTCATCACTGCCCCTCCAGCTGTGGGAACGTCGACATCACCTACCCCTTCGGCATTGGGCCCGGCTGCTTCCGACAAGGCTTCGAGCTTACCTGCAACCACACCACTCAACCTCCAAAGTTGTTTCTTGGGCAACAGCACAACTCAGGTTACTTACATAAGCATAGGAGATAGTAACTTAGTTTACGTCCCTGCTATGTTCTTCAACGGTACTAGCATGGAAGAATATGGTACGAACACCTACAATGTATCTTGGGATGCCCCCGCTAAGGGTATTACTATCTCCAGTTATTATAACACTTTCTTCTTCCTTGGCTGCGATTTCGATGTTGACTTGTTTGACTCTATGAGAAACCCAATCGACTCCAGCATGAGCAGGTGCCACGGCAAGGTATTGCCGAATCATGGGCCTTGAAATGGTTTTGGTTGCTGTTCCATCCGTCTACAAAACGACATCTCAGGCTTTCAAGGAACAATTGTTCGGGCTGATAATATGGCAGCACAGTCACATCCTCTGCACCCTGGCATCATGGCTTTCATGTCGATTGGAGATCATTACATGGAAAATGCGACTGATCTTTTCTCAAGTTGGACAAATGCAAGCAAGATTGATGACGCTGCACTTTGGGTTGCCATCATGGACCAACCAAGCTGCAAAATCGCGCAGATGAACAAGGCAAGCTATGCTTGTGGTGCACCGACAGCATTTGTAGAAATGCATCACATGGAGGTTACACCTGCGACCGCTCCAATGATTTTTACACGTCCAATGCTTACCTTTCAGATGGATGCATGCTGAAACAAGGTTCAACTTGCTTGCTTTTCTCTAAAAAATGAAAATATCACAGACATATCATTTCAATCATCTTGTTCTTACTCCTTGTCAATTTATTATGGTGCAGATTGCAACCCGAAACCTAAAGAGCATTGCCGGAGGTCATGTGGAAACATGACCATTCCCTTCCCTTTCGGCCTCGAAGAAGATTGTTATGGAAACAAAAGGTTCAAGCTTAATTGTACAGCAGGTAACACTACACTTTTCAGCTCAGGAAGTGCACAATATCACGTGATTAATGTGTCAGTTGAAGATGGGTCTCTGATTGTCAGCAACACACTAAACAACAATGCAAGCTCCATGAAAGAAATGGTAATAGTTAATACCAACGAGCAAGGAGATACTGACTTCGAGGGCCCTGTCGAAGATCAATTTGATTTTTCTATGGAATATGACATTGTTATAAGATGGGCAATAACCAATTCAACTTGTCAGCAAGCTAAGCAGAATAATAGCAACTATGCATGCCGTAGCACAAACAGTTCTTGTCTACACGTAACCCATGGGGACATATTTATGGGGTATCGTTGCAATTGTTTTTCCGGCTTCCAAGGAACCGTACATACAGGGCGGCTGCAAAGGTACATCCCTCTCATCGATCAGTAGTTCAGTACGTCTACAGAGCATTACATCACTCATACCCAAAATGGAATGCATATTAGTCGGATCACATGCTCTAACAGAGCTGTAATTCGAAAATCGGATCAAATTATATAAACATTGGATTTGTTTTCAGCATAGTATAATACAAGAATATATGATACTCTCACCATTCCAAATTACAAAACATTTTGTTTTTTCAACATACATAGTTTTTGCTATGCACTTACTTATACACTAATGTCTAAATACATAGTAAAATCAATGTATCTAGAAAAGCTCAAACATCTTATAATTTGAAACAGGGAGAGTATATGTGTAATGGTCAAAATAAATATTGAATAACAAATTAGATGTCTACAGATATTGATGAATGCTCGCTGCCAAACTACTGCAATGGTACATGTGAAAATATCCCTGGAAGCTATAAATGCACGCCACACCCACACAGTAAAGAATTTGATTCTATTAAGGGGCAGTGTGTCATATCGACTAAGCAACGCAACCTTCTTTTGGGTAAGTCATAGCAAACAAAATCCCCTTGCAATTACATTTTGTAACATTAACATGGTCTTATAACCACAGCAAATGCATATAGGTATTGCAATTGGAATTGGCTGTGGCCTTGGCTCCATATTTATTGCATTGGGTGCAATTCTACTTGTCAATAAGTGGAAGAAAGGCATCCAAAAGAGAATCCGACGAGCATACTTCAAGAAAAATCAAGGTTTGCTATTGGAGCAACTGATCTCAGATGAAAGCGCTACAAGCAAAACAAAGATATTCTCATTGGAGGAACTAGAGGAGGCGACTAACAACTTTGATGCTACTCGTGTTCTTGGTCGTGGAGGACATGGAACAGTTTATAAAGGGATTCTATCAGACCAACGTGTGGTGGCTATAAAAAATCCAAAATAGTGGAGCAAATAGAGATAGACCAATTTATCAATGAGGTTGTCATTTTGTCTCAAATCAGTCATCGTAATGTGGTGAAACTGTTTGGTTGCTGCCTAGAAGATGTGGTGCCCTTGCTTGTATATGAATTCATTTCAAATGGAACTCTGTATGAACATCTTCACACTGATACTACATTAAAATGCTTGCTTTCATGGGATGATCGCATTAGGATTGCAACAGAAGCAGTAGGGGCTCTTGCTTATCTACACTCAACAGCTACAATACCAATTTTCCACAGAGATGTCAAGTCTTCAAATATACTATTGGATGACAACTTCACCACAAAGGTTTCAGATTTTGGTGCTTCAAGATCTCTTTCACTTGATGAGACCCATGTGGTGACAATTGTTCAAGGAACATTCGGTTACTTGGATCCATAGTATTATCATACCGGTCAACTAACGGAGAAGAGTGATGTATACAGTTTTGGAGTAATACTTGTGGAACTTTTGACAAGAAAGAAGTCAATTTTTATTGATGATTTAGGTGCAAAGCAAAGCTTGTCCCATTTCTTCATTGAAGGACTTCACCAAGGGTCTCTTATTGAAATAATGGATACTCAAGTTGTGGAAGAAGCAGACCACGAAGAGATTAGTCAAATTACCTTACTTACAGAAGCATGCTTAAGGGTCAAAGGAGGAGAGCGACCGACTATGAAAGAAATAGAAATGAGGTTACAATTCCCGAGAACAAAGAGGCTACGAAAAAAGACAACATTTACTTGAACAAGAAGGAGATATTGAGTCTTTGTTATGTGCAGAAGCTAAGAATTCACTCGAACATATCAACCTTGTTAATGCTACCCATTTACAACCTGTTCGTTGGTTGGTTTCTGGGCTGATAAGCCCGGCTAGTGCTGGTTTGTTGTGAGAGGAAAACACTGTATCATAGCTGATAAGCCTTGGCCGAAACTAATAAGCAAATATGCCGATAATACCTCAAGAGACCTCTAGGTGCTACAGTTTAGAGCAAGAATGTGTGTCTTTGTTTAGGCCACGCTAACTACATTTGTGCTAGATAATAAAGGGCTTTGCTTAGATACTGATTTATCTGAGATATAATATATTGTGAGCTCGCGTGGGACTAGTACCTATCTTCAGAATATTTTGTACCAACTATCGGTAATGCATGAAGCAATACATTTCGGCCCTGTTCGCTTCTCTTATAATCCGTACTTTCAGTTTCTTTTTTTTAGCTGAAATAGTGTTTTTCTCTCACAACAAATCAGCCGGAACAATGTTTTGTCTTGTTTTTTCAGCGAAGCGAACGGAGCCTTCATCGACAAATGACCATGGCGCAAGGGAGCCTACCAAAGAGACGACAGTAGCCAAGGCCCAACGCCGCGGGGACGCATCAACCGGCTGTTCGTGCTGGGAGCGTCAGAGGAAAGAGGCGGAGGGCCTGTTCCGCTTGGCAGAGCCTCTACCGACTACGGCGACCTATGAACAGCGAAGTGCGACGCTCGGCAGAGTCGTGGCGAGGAGTCGAGGTGCTCGAGGACGGAGTAGGCATTGGCGCAGAAATTGGGCCTGAAAGGATTTTCCTTGATGGGACTGGGCGATGCTTTCGTAACTATGGCCCAAGAACTGCTGTCGGCAGCGTGGGTCAAGGACTTTTAACACGCCAAGCATCCAGCCAGCCAGCAGCATGCTCACCGCGCTGGGGCCTCATGTCCGGACAATCCTTACTCCCAATTCAGTGCTGTTAGTTCTTTGCCTTGACCATTTGCCAGCAGCTTCGGCCAAGGACGACGAGGAGCCTAGATGCAAGCCAATGCTAAGTGAGATACTTATTACTTCATGGTACGAGCATGAAGCAGCAAGGACACAGGCTTAGCTGTCTGTGCTCGACTGCTCGTCCGGCCCCCGTTGCGCCTGCAGCCAGCGCATGTACGCCGGATGAGTTTAACACAAATCTTCTAGTAGTGTCGATTTGCTTCCCTGAGCTTTTTGCTGAATTTAAAAAGCACTATCAAATTCGAATACCGGACAACGCACTCCTTTTAACTTTCAAAACCTGAAATTCGGAGATGACCTCGTCCCTCTCGCAGCTGGTCTCCAAGAGTCAAGTGCATCTTACTATAGTAATCCTGCTACCAAAAGAGAGCCAGGCAGCGTGGCCACGTCGCCCGCTTTCCCCGGCCATCGGATCGGCCGCACGGACGGCCCAGATCGTGCGAGCCCTGGTCTTTTTTTCAGAAAAACCCTTGAATTTTAGTTGAATCAACCCGCAGTCCAGACCTCCTCTCAGGGTTTTTTTCGAAAAAGGCCTCGAACTTTACGAAAATTTGGCGTCTGACCCTCTCTGTCCCGACGCGACTACGGCGACGGGCGCGACCGGGGTGCGGCGGCGTCGGCCGCCCTCCTCCTCCTGCGCCTCCTCCTCCTCCACCGCTGCTCTCCCTCGCCTGCCTCTCACCTCTATCTCGCCCTCCCCTTCCTCTCTCTCTCTCCCCTTCCCTTATGATGCGGCGGCGGGTGCCAGGCGCAGCGCCCGCTTCGCGTTTCCCATCGCTGACTTGTCGCCTCGTTTCCTCTCCGCCGCTGCTCCAGACTCACATCTCCCGGCGCCCTCGCCTATGCTCGGCGTCCGCGCGCCTCCCGCAACCCCAACGCACGCGAGAAGGGCGTCAGATGCCAGAGCACGTCGCAGCGAGGCCCTACAGCAGCGCCACGCGCTCCTCCCATGCGGCCTTGCGGGGCTGAGGTCCGCAAGCAGCAACCCGTGCTCCCCAACCGAGAACGCATCGGCGGCGGCGGCAGCGGAAAGCGCGCCGAGTCGCACCTGGAGCGCCGCCATCCGGTCCCGCTCCTTGGCTTGAGACGACCGGCGAGTGGTTAGGCACCCTTTTCATTGCTTCTTGATGTCGATCTACGGCAGGTTTCCTCCTTCATTCTCTCTGTGTGTTCGCTGTTACGGCCAAAAGACGAACAGACCAAGCTAATAGAAATTGCACATTTGTACTAACCCATGCAGAAACTTGTGAAAATCGTAGGAAAATAATTGTAAATCGAAATAATGTGAAATTAATTTTGTTACATTCATAACTTTATCCTCTGCCTGATTCAATCTTTGTTTTCACTATTGATTTTTGTTTCCAAGGATCTAATGGGGATGTGCAGTCTATTTTTTTTGGGTGTGTGCCAACTAATGTGCCTAGGTGCCTTAGTGATGATGCCGGCTCCCTCTTCCTCCTCTAGAAATTGTCACATTGATAATTGCTACTTCATCCATTTACTCACTTTTATCCCTTTCTTGATTATATCCAAAGACACCACAGTGCATTGTGGATTATGGTGGCCGTGTATGCTGATTGGTTTTTGCAAGTTCATTGACAGGGATGTATTACTTGTAAGAAAAAAAGTTTACACGTTGGTTTCGTGGGCGACACATGTTAGTATTACCATTATATACCATTATATACCTTTGTTACGCCTAGCAAAAAGATTCAAGGCCAACATCGAATTAAAATTCTTTTTAGGCATAGTCCACGTTTTTCCCTACCTGTTACTCATCATGTGTACCATAGGTAAATACAACTGCTTGCTTCATAACTCATTACACCTCAAGTAGTCTTGCTGAGTAAGTTTTAGTTGCCCCTAATCTTTCGCCACTTAATAACTTAATTAGTACATATAAGTTGTTTTTTAAGCTGACATGTTATCACAGAGTATCAGGTTTGTCTTTATATATGGATGACCCCTTCTCTGTAGGTATCATGTCCTACAGAGTGTCCTCATGATTTTTGATGACATGTCTACATGGAACTATTAGACACAAATGTCAAGTCACTAAGGTGTAACATCTTTGCTTTGCTCGTGCTGTTAGTTTTGATGTCAGTTTCAAAGGTAAGACATATTAGTGTCACCATTATATATCTTTTTTTATGGCTAGCAAAAAGATTCAGGGTTTTGATGTCAGTTTTAAAGGCAACATATATTAGTGTTAGCATTATATATCTTTTTTATGGCTACCAAAAAATATTTAGTGCCGACATAGAATTAAACTTTCTTTTGGGCTTACTCCATGTTTTTTCCTACCTGTTAGCTGTTACCGACTATGTGTACATAGTTAAACAGAGCTGTTTAACTTCATAACTGATGAAGGTTAGACAGCTCTGCATTCTCTCCTTTCACCTTTGATTTGTATTTTGGGCTTACCAGGAATATTCATATTTGCCTTAACAGGATTTGTTGTTTCATATCATATTGTCTTTTGTCTGCAGTACACCATGTGTCTGTCACAGTTCCTTTGTTGCAGGTCATGGCCGAGTCCCTGAACAAAGGCAGGTTAATCCTCTGCATTAAGGGAGACACCATGCTAATTAAAGAAAATAGTTGACCTTTTAAGCCATGGGAAATTGCAGAAGTTGCAGGTGTCATCCTTCAGAGGTAAGCTGTTTGCCATTTTCGATGGATAAAAAATATGGGACCATTTAAGCCATGGGAAATTCTCTGTGTTTTTTTCATTTTCCTTTTGTATCATTTACTTAATATATATGGCTCATAGTTTTCTAAATTTGATATATGATAATAGTTGCTCCTGTTCAAAGAAAAGGGGTTGGGGGAACAGAGTTTTTGAGGGACTAAGTAGATAACTCTCAACAATAATTCTTATATATATTATTCTCACATGTGAAACACTACGTTTACCATCTGCTACTTACCTGCACTCACCGTATACTTTGTTACACCCCCTACTTATCGATCTTTCCAGATTACTACACCACAGATTGCCTGCTACGCTTTGGAGATGCAAATCCCATTCCATTTTGCTTTCTGCTATTGCACTACTCATCTCCAAAATTAGGGCCTGTGAGAGCCAGAGAGATGGATTTTATGTTTTCTTTTGCTACGTATTGTAGTTTGTTATTCATACATGGTTTGTTTCATATCTAGCTGAGATATTGAACTGCCATTAGTGACTTCTTGTTTTTTTATCATCTTAACACTGATTTATTTCAGGTATGTCTGTCATAATTGAGTACAAATATGCTTTCCTCGGGTTACTGCTGCATCCTATAGTCGTTGTGCCCTCTTAATACCCACAGGTTGCTATCATTATCCATGTTGCTATTTATTTGCAGGGGCAAAGTGTTGTATTGGGCGAGCGGCTGCGTCCAAGATGGTGCGGCCAGGAAACGAGATAATAAGAGAATTGTAAAGAACATAATAAAACAAATAAAAATAAAAAAATGTCAAACCAAGTTTGTTGACCTCTACACAACTAGCACTGCACTGTGAACACATAACATCACATATTTTAGTGTAATTTTTTGCTATTAATGTGGATCTAGATTTCTCTAGAGTTCTATTTAGCCCTGAACAAAACAAAATGTATAGCAACCATTGTTATCAATAGCGGAACTAGCGGGTGACACCATTGCTAACTTCTGTACTGCACAAGAAGCATTGTTCTATCATTTCCTTCGAAATTGCCAGACAACTTAGTTTTCTATTCAGGTTACGTCGCTGTTAGTTTGTTATGAATAGTATATGACTGAAAAGTGATAGACTCAGGATAAACCGGATCACAGCTTCCACATACAAGCTGGCCCCATCGAAGAGCGCGGCAACGCCGCGTGTCTTTCTAGTGCACTCCAAGCAGAACACGCAATCGGCTGCACAAGGCCTTGCAAGCGGGACGGTGGATTTCAGAGATCATTTGTGGTGTCTCAGTCCAGGCGCTGGTACAGTACCTAAACCTCTGGGATCGACTGACAGAAGTAAACTTGAGGCAAGGGTGACTGATAAGCTCATTTGGCGCCGCTCTCTGAGTTGGGAGTTCAACACTTCAGCTCCAAGTTGTCCTACACAGCTCTTCATTATCTTGGATCCCTACCTTTTGAATTGAAGAGGAAGTTTAAAGTACTTCTTCCGTCCTAAAATAAATGTATATCTCGCTTCCCGAGAAGTCAAAATTTTTAAATTTGATTAAATTTATAAAAATATACTAATATTTAGGATGTATACTAACAATCGTTAGATTGAATATGAGTATACTTTTATAATAAGTTATTTGAAGATACAAATATTGATATTATTTTCTATATTCTTAGTCAAACTTAAAAAAGTTTGTCTCCTCGAAAAATGATATGCGTATTTATTTTTTAAATATATTTTAGTACTCCCTTTGTCCCAAAAAAACATCATCGCGGCATTTGAAGTACGTCCAGAAAAGAATAATGTTTTAGACATAGGTCCCACTTAACATTAATTTTCCGTGGCTACCCGCCCGCCCCATCCCTCCCTTGTCGTTCTCTGTCTCTCCCTCCCTAGCTCCTATTTTCCTCTGCCCCCTCCTCTTCCTCTTCACCGGTGACCCCCTCTTCTTCTCCTTCGTCGGTCGCCCTCCTCTTCTCTTCCATCGGTGGGAGGCCGGCGCACACCCTCCTCTTCTTCTTCGTCAGCGTGGAGGTGACACTGCCTGGCGAGGCTACATCGGGGTGGCGGAGATCCGGCCCCTCCCTCCTCTGCTCCTCCCATGGCTGTCAGTAGCCTCTCCTCTCTCACCGTCGGAGAGAAGGCTCGGACGGAGAGGGCACGGAGTCGCTAGATCTGGCGTGGGCTCCAGCCTCCCTTTGCAGTGCTCAACAAGGAATGGACCAGCAGCAAGGCGAGGCGAGGCGAGGCTTGGCGGCCACCGGCCACCGTGTGGATCTGAAATTTTGAATGTGAACGGGAGAACAGAACATGACAGAGACATTGTGGGACTATTTTGGTCTTTTTTCCTTGCTTATTAGTTGTCGTGCTCATTCCTAGATTGACAATAATTCTGAGACGGTAATTCTGAGATGGAGTAAACGCCACTATCACATCAGCCTTGCTGTAAGGATTGAGAAATGTATGGACAGACTAAACACTGAATTAGTTTCAGTCATTTCAGCTACTGCTCATAATACAGAGACGGTAACTTGTGAGAAGACTCAAAACTCCATCGACCATGTAAGTGGTTCTAACCCCCTGTCCACAAAAGAATGTGCGAGTAGGAGTAATTTAAATTAATGTGTCTAAAGTTTAATTAAATATATAGATAAAAATATTAATGTTTATGGCATTAAATAAATATATCTTATGACAAATCAAATGATACGTATTTAATATTATATTAATATTTTTACTTATAGTTAGTTAAATTTAAAATATTTTAACTTGGTATTATACTAGAATTGCATTCTTTTATGGACAGTGGGAGTATATAGTTAGTCCGCTATATTAGTAAAGTGGGGAAACATTAGCAAAAATAAGACACAGGGATTTCATCTATTGCTTCTAATTTTAGCGTCCACTTTTTCATTATGCTTGTTTGGATTCCATGACATTAAAACCAATATCTAGAAAGTGCTTCTTATTTTATTATTAGATTATTTTCAATTTCTCTTAATTCCAAGACACCAAACAGGGCAAAGTAATCTAGTTTAAACTCTAAAAAGTTAGGGATATACTAGAACTCAACTGTCTCTAGAAATCATTTTTCCGGAATTATTAGTTATGTTGCTTCTTACCAATGCGCCTCAGAGTGACTTGTAACTAACTAAGTGGTTGATATTTTCCTTTTGTATTCACTTTAGCGAACATTGCAATGCATATTTGAGATCCTAAACGAACTTAAATAAAAAAGTTTGAATTGAAAAGCTTTAAATCACTTCAATTACAACTTTGGTGTAGGTCGTTTCTCCCTCCGAAGTCATTGGAAAATGTAAAAAAAATATGAATAGCAAAATCATTAATCTTAAAACATGAATTTTGGGTCCTAAATGAATTCAAATGACAAAGTCATCAACTATAAAGTTACATACATCTTCCGGTACTACAACTTTGGTTTATGTCGTTTCTCCTTTCAAGGTCATTTGAAAAATTAAAAAAAAATGAATATCAAAATCATTAATCTCATAAATTTTGGGTCCTAAATGATTTCAAATAAAAAAGTTATCAACTAAAAAGTGCATATATCTTCCAGCACTACAACTTTGGTTTAGGTCATTTCTCCATCCGAGATACTTTGAAATTAAAAAAAATCAAAATCTAAAAACTTCAAACATAATTCCTAGGCACTACAAAATGTAGTCATGTACAAAGTTGTAGATCCCTTCGAGTACTGCAACTTTGGTTTTGTTTCTCCATTCGAGGACATTTGAAAAATTAATATCGAATTTCAAATTATAAAAACTTAAAACAAAATTTTCTGACCTTAAATGATTTCAAATGGAAAAATCGTCAGCTACAACATTGTAGATCTCTTTGAGTACTAAAACTTTGGTACAAAACCTTTTTGAGGCAGGCCAAATTGTCAACTGTCTCTAAAAAATCCATTTCTGAGTCGGCTAGAATTCCCAACCACCTCTAGAAATGCCTCCATTTCTAGGAGCGTATGGAAAGTCTAGGTGCCTCTAAAAATTGCATTTTTGGAGGCGGTTTGGTTTGCCAACCAACCTCTAAAAACAGGAAGCATTTCTAGAGGTGGCTCAAAAGCGTTGTTACCTCTAAAATCGATTTATAGTGGCAAACCATTTTTAGAGGCGGATTTTGATAGAGCCGCCTCTACACAAAAAAGAAGGCGCCTCTAAAAAATGGTGTATATGTAGTAGTGATACAAGCTATTAGGAATTACTTTACATGTTCCACAATGTTTATCCGGTTCTCATGGCTAAGAAGCAAGATTCTTGATTAATATTTGATGTATTTTGCATCATATTTGTTTTTTACACAAAAATATATAGATTTTTGGTACTTCATCTATGTCATAAGAATAAGAAATAATTTATTTTCAGAAAAAACTTTAAGTTTTGTGTCACCTTGGTAAGCATACTGAATAAATATTATGAAGTAGAGGTACTAGTTTAGACTTAATAAAGTTCTTTAAAATATTGGAGCAACCGATCAAGGAATCTCATGAGCAATTTTATTTTTCCCAATACAACGAGAGATCTTGGATCATTACATCGAGAGCATTTGGTTTATAATTTGTACTCCCTCTATTCTAAATTGTAAGTCGTTTTGGTTTTCTAGATTTATACTTTTTACTTATATGTAGACATAGTGTATATCTATGTGTATAGTAAAAGCTATATATATCTAGAAAAGCCGAGACGACTTATAATTTAGAACGGAAAGACCACTAAGTATGAATATTTATATACAACCCATTTTATTTAGTCTACAAATACATATTACATACCTACTCGAATATGAAGCTGCAGTATGTGCAAACAAACCAAAGTGGGCCTTTTATTTTGATGGTATATAACCAACTCCCACCAAGAGTATGCCTTATCATCTTTTTCAAATTATAGTTTATTTTAGTGTTGTCGTACATCTCTGATTTTGATCAAGTTTATGAAAAAGCTATCAATATTTACAACATCAAATTAGTTGTCAATGAAAATATGTCTTGGTAGTGTATTTATTTGAACATGTAAATATTACTATAGCTCTCTAAAAACTCAGTCAAAGATAGAAAAAAAAAAGAACAAAGCTAAAGAAACTATGATTTGCCTCGGAGTTGGAGAGAGTACATATGCAAGAATTGCACTTCAAAAATGTATTTTGATTGACTCGGGACTAGGTAGCAATTCAAAGTCTACACTGGTAAACTCTCAATCACGCACTGAATGATGAATGTGATATATGGCCACATAACTACCACAGCACTCACAGTCCAGAGTCCAGCCGCTCGCGATCGTACGACCCGGCGCCGAAGGGCAGGCGACGACCGTAACATCTGATGGGACAGTGGAATTATGGCGGGTTAGAACCTTTGCTCGCGACGGCTTTATACAGTATCTGCGCATGCACGAAACCGTATGTATAGCTTTTAAGAGTAAAGTCCAAGGGCCGTTATTCTGGTCCCTAAACTCATAAATCGACCGTTTAGGTCTTCAAACTTGTTCATCTGTGTCATCCCGGTACCTAAACTCACAAATCACTCGCTTACGTCCTCAAACTTGTTTGACTGTATCATCTAGGTCGCTAAACATGCAAATCATCCATTTAGGTCCTCAAACTTGTTCAGTTGTGTCATCTCGGTTCCTAAATATTGTAAATATATTGTAAACTTATAAAGTCAACATATATTTATAGAATTGTTCAAAAAATATAATCTAATTTCGTTAGACTCCTGATAATTTGTACTTTAAATCATAAAAGAAATCACCATGTACTTTCTATTTTTAACTCTGTAGTTAAATGACTAAATAGTCACGTATAATTTATAAATCCTAAAAATGTATGTGCCTATTTAGTTATTGAACTATAGAGTTAAAAATACAAAGTACATGGTGGTTTCTTTTATTCTAATTTAAAGTACTTGTTACTAGGAGTCTAACAAAATTAGATTTATAATTTTTGGATAGTTTTATAAATATATATTAAATTCACAAGTTATAGTATTTATGGACCGGGATGACACAACTGAATAACTTTGAGGACCTAAATGGGTGATTTGCATGTTTATGGACCTAGATGATACAGTCGAACAAGTTTGAGGATCTAAATGAGCGATTTAAGAGTTTAGGGACCGGGATGACACAGATAAACAAGTTTGAGGACCTGAACGGTCGATTTGCCAGTTTAGGGACCGGGATGACATAACCGAATAAGTTCAAGGACCGCTGGTGCACTTTACTCAGCTTTTAAATATGAGTAGTAGTTCCGGTGACCCAGAATATAATCCCGACACTAAACACCACGCAAACAAGCTGATTGGCTTAATGTTGAGCTCGAGTAGAGTAATGGTTTGTGCCATGGTGTTCGCTCTGGCGTGCTTGGCGTTGCCGGCCATGCCACCTGCATCCGCAAATGACGGCGAAGACGGGCCGGACCGTCGGCCTGCCCCTGGAACCAACAGGGGCGGGCGGATCTGCCGCTGCGCCCGAGGTGTCGGCGGAGGCGGTGTCTCTGTCGTCGCGCCCCAAGATGCAAGGGGAGCGAGCCCCTCTGCCCGGGAGCAAGAGGCGGGCTCAAAACGGCCCCGCCCTGACGTGGTGGAGCAGGAGTTTGGGGGTTCGCCCCCCAAACGTATCCGTCGTCCAACAGCGCCAATGTAAGTCACCAGCTCCTTTGTTTTTCTCTGTTCTTCTCTGTTTTCATCGTGACTTATGTTTTCTTTCTTTGCAACGTCGTGAAGCGACGTAATCCCTTGGTGCTGGCGTCAGAGAAGAGCGTCGCCCTCCGATCGGGGCGGCAACCGTCGGTTGGCGTGACACTCGTTTCGGGCGAGAGCGACGCCGGTGCGACTACCTCGCCGGGCGGTCATGTGCCACCCACGGTGGCGCCCGTGCCCTCGGTGGGACAAGCCGACGCTGGGGCTTGAGGAACGCCCTCGGAGGTAGCTTAGTGGCTGGCAACGGAGGTGATACCTGTAACACCCTAGGTGTTTGCCACCAGTTAAGCAATGGATTTGAGCTAAAACATGGTATATTAAGTGATGATGAAAATGTCAAGGTCAAACCTATAGAAACGAGCCCCAACCTAAACTTGGATATTGCACCTTTGCTCGCCTATAGACCCCTTTTCAAGATATATGCTTGGGTGGTGTGATTGGGATATCTTCATGTGTCTCACATCAATACCCATCTATATTGGACACTCGAAAAGTTTCATGAAGTTTGGAATCAAAAAGTCACATGAAATGATAAGTTATATCCTTGTTGGAATGATTTTACTAAGTGCTTGAATTGCACTATTAAGTGAATGAGAACATGAGATGTCAACCAAACCTTGCAACCTTGCTAAAATGACTCTAGATGAACTCTACAACAAAAGTCATGAAAGGTTCATGTTGGGCAAATGCCAAGAAAATGCTCCAATGGATCAAAAAGGATAATTTAAGCTTCATCATGATCCTACATTGGTCAAAGTAGAACAGCAGGTTCTATACCAGTTTTGAGGTTGGACCTTAAATGAAAGTTGTAGTCCATATCATGTAGAACAAACTTTGTTTTTGGACTAAGAGCTAGATCAGCTTGGAAGTAAGTCAAATCGAGGTCACAAGATCGAATTTGTTGTTGTCTTTAGCACTTAGAATTATTCTAAGTCTGGAGTTTCGCTAAGCAACGACGTTGGCATTCCACGTTCTCCAAAATTCGTTAAGCAACTTGAGTTGGTCAAAAATAAAAGTTGAAGGTTATATTATGGAGAAGAGCATGCAAAAAGTTGCACGGAGTTTGACCGAGTTTTGACTTCCGAAAGTGAATTTCCGTGACCGTTATCAAGGCGCTGACACTGACAGTTTGTGGCTTAATTACCTGCTGTTGAAGAGCTCTAATGACCTTGGTCTCTAAATGAAAAATGAAGAGCAGTTCGTGGGCTTCAAACTTTGTTTTAGGCCCAGTAACTAATTCGGCCTGTAGCCAGCCAGAACTGACGCCCGCTCTTCCCACTTCTACGCGCACCACGTGTTCGACGATATGCCGTGTGGCCTTCTTGCATGGACGCCGCACGCCCTCTCCATCGCCACGCGTCGCCCGGCCCCCTGCACCCCAAATGTGGATGCCCGAGCCTCCTCTGCTCACTCGCCGCTCTCTATTCGCCTCCTGCCTGCCTTTTCTCGCTCCCGCCGCGCGTGCCAGAGCGCGGCCGCCATGGCCGGCTGGCCGAGCTTGCCGCTGCCGCATCCCTGCTGCCTTCGAGCCCCCTCTGTCTCTCCTATGCACCGTGGTGTCTTCTCTAGTGTGCGCCGCTCCTTTTCGCCTGAGGAGGCCAGCTGCTGCCGCCCTTGGGTCGCCGCCGGCGTGCTGTGCCGCTGCGGCCGCTCGCTCGCAGGTGGCCAAGCCACCTAGGGCCGCCTCGGGCCAAGCCGAGGCCACTTGCACGGGTGTGGCCTGCTTCCTCCATGCTTCCACGCCCCTCAGCCACCGCCGGTGTGGCCTCCTCCGGCCAGAACGGCAAAATCCCGACGACCTCTGTGTTCAAGACCCCGTCAAGGACCTCGCGCAGCAATTCGACAAAAGGAGAGGGCCTTTCTACAGAACCTGTGACTCATGTGAATAGTGCCGTAAGGACTGGTTTGTAATTATTTTGCAGAAATTTTGGAAATTCATAGTAAATCGTAGAAATTTCGTAAAATAGTAAATGAGGGATTTTTGGAATCCTTGTGAAATTGTCTATGCAGTGGATCTATAATATGGCATGTTTTAGTTTAAATATTTTGCGGTAAAAATAGATTTGTGCAGTAAGGTTGTAATGCTAGTTGAATTTATTATTTTTCATAACTGTAGATCTAGGGCTCCAAATGAAGTGAACTTTTTGTGGCATGCTACTCATGTGATTATTGATATGTGGTAAAAATTTCATGAGTATTGGGTGAAGTATGAGTGAGTTATTGGTTTATCTCGCTCTCACATGATTTCTTGCTTTAGCAAATTGTTCTTTTCATAGAGGTTGCTATACATATTCAAATGGAGTAAAATTTGTACATTAGACTATTGAGAGTATATGTGAGCCACTGTAATTTTTGTAGAAGTTATTGTGCACTTTTGGTATATGTTCATTAAGTCACCTTGTTATCTAAAATAAATTAAGAAATGCATTAAAAGAATTTATTTGGTCATGGACACTAGGTTTTCTGGTGTTCTTTAGTCATGTGTGAAATGTTGGTAAAGTTGGTTTTGCCCGATTATGTATTGGCAACATAAGTTAATAATTATTTTCTTGCCGATGTGGTTTATGGACAGATCTGGGAACTTAGCAAAGTTCTTCATGATAATGTGCTTTGTTGTGAAACTTATTTATACAAAAGTTGTAGATAATTCATGTATCTAGCTTCTATTAAAATTTGGTGTCATTTGGCCAAGTAATTTAAGAGTTATAGCTGTTTAAAGTTGGGTTTCAGAAATGGCTGCTTTCTGTCAATTGTGGACCAGTTTCTGTAAATGGATATATTTGACTTAGTTAACTTGAGAATCATGCTAAGATGATTAAAGATTAATTGTAGAAAATTTCATAAGCTTTCCATAATGTCTTCTTGCAAGTCATTTTGATTTGTGTAACTCCAGTTATAGCTAAATCTTGTAGCTGCTGTTTGCATGTCCAGAAATTGGCAGATTCCAATTATAGTGTTTGCTTGTATATTGTTAAGTGTGACGTATGCTTTGAATGATGACTGAGTTAGAGCACCTGAGATCTTGGGAAAACTTGTGTCATGCTTGGTGTTGTCGTCTCCTTTGCCATCTTATCATGATAGATTGTGTGATGTTTAAGTTAAGCATCGCGAAGTACTTAAGTGTGTTAGTGTAAACTATGCTTGTCTTGCTTGCTATTTTGTGATGCATCTTATGGTACTATTCTTCATATTTATGCACTTACATATTGCATCTCATCTAGGTACGCTAGATGCACCATGTGAAGGATGAGATGTTGGAGCCAAACCCGAAGATAGTGTTTGATGGATCTATCCCGAAGATGGAAGGACTAAGCGAGTGCTAGGACCTAAGATGTCACCAGGACGGTGCAAGCTAACTGAACTGACTTGTGTCGGATCCCAGACAAGCCCCGAAGCATTCTAAGTCTCCTACTTTATAAAAGCAATTATTCCTATATATGAGTTTATATATTGTTGCATTAAGTTGTAGGAGTTGATTGAAACCGTTGATGCATTTATTACTATCCTTGCCTACCTTATTACCTTTTACCCCTGTTAGGTCAGGATCGAATAACTGCTTAGCCTTGCTTAGATCGGTAGAAGTCGGGTGATTTCCTATCACCTGCGAGATATAGGTGGTTACTGGAAGAATTTAGCTATGGAAAGAATGATATCCTGGAAGTAACCATGTGTGATGGATAATTGGAGACCAGACGGAAAAGTTGGAGGCAACCAGACAGGGTTCTGGGGTGCTGTTAGTTTCTGTCTGTGTCGATTAAGGACCGACCGTTGTTGGCCCTCGAGTCATGTTGAACGCATGCCTTACATTTAGCTGGCCGGATAAAGTACCTTCCGACCGTGAAGCTAGGAGATTATTCGGGCCGAGTAGATTGCCCGCAGCGCACTGTGCCGGAGCAGGTGTGGTAGGACACGGGGGCGAGATGATAAGACCAAAGTGCAGTCGGTCGGCCCCCGGATACATGTGGTTCCTGGCAAACTCGAGACTCCTGGATAGTTGACTCGGTGATCAATACCTCACTTTAGCGAGTGAGTGAGGTTTGTGTAAGGAATAAATCACCAGCTGGTTAGGAATCGATTCGAATCGCTATCGCTCCTGGATAGTGAGCACTTGACTCGAGTTACGGCATCGTAGTAATTATTATGGAATAATGATGGTTATCTAGATGGTATGGGATATGCTAAATCTAAATTGGTAACTTGATGTTATTGGTTAATCAAGTGATTGCTATAGTACAGGTGCTTACCTAGATGGATAGGCTATAATAAAGATGATGTAAAGTACTTAAAATGGTTTCTTCATGATAGCTTATGCTTTTTGCAAACGAGTCAGCTAGCCCACTAAAGAAAGCCTTGCATAATCCTTGGTGACACTTTATTTCTGGTTTACGACGGGTAAGTCTGGCTGAGTACATTCGAGTACTCAGGGTTTATCCCACCTTGTTGTAGGTGAAGTTCTCGACCTGTTGATGATGGTGGCTAACCGCCGGTGGGCTCGGTGATTCTATATTTACTTCTCATCTATATGCTTTTGTCTGAGGATGTCACTTATGCTAGCAATGTATTTGGAACTTATATTAATGTAATCATTTGAAAGCTATGTTGTTTTCTCTAATCAGTTTTAAAACCCAAACTTGTACTATTATTTGTGAACCCAATTGTAATATTATTTCCACTGCAACTCTGCGTATGTGATGTGTATTTGCTTAATCACGCGATCTTGGTTGTGATGTTGATTTACCGAGGTCTTTCGAGACACTCAGCGGACTACCGGGTTTATATAAGTGAAAGTATGTGTGTGTCAACGTGTTAGCGGGGACAACCGTACTTGATCTTGTATAAATTGGGCGGTTCTGTCACAATACCGCTGCCGACGATGGGTCGGATGGAACTGCCAGCCGCGCTTGTGGCGCCGACCGCGGTGGGCACGCCACAGCCGGTAGAGGCCCCACCGATGCAGGCGGAGGCGACAATGGCTGTGATAGACGGGACACAGCTGGATGTAGCCGTGGTGGTGCCCGAGGCAGTGGTGCCACCCACACCACCGGCGGCCCAAGTGATGGCGCCCGACGTGGGCCGAACGGAGGGGGACGTGGCCAAGGTGTCCCCAGATGTCGCGGTGGTGGCAGAGAGGACCGGTGAGGAATCGTCTTGGCCCTAATGTTGGGAGGCAGCCACTGGCCCGTGCGGGACAAGCCCCTATTCCGGTGGATGAATCCGCAGGACCCGATGTCAACACTCTTCACCTTCGACGATGCCGCTGAGAGCATGGAACAGGAGAGTCTGGACGAGGGGATTGCGGACGTGCTGGAAGCCTTGAACCATGCCAGGGGCGGCCTACGCGATGTCGTCGTTCCCACTAGTCGTGTATTCCCTTGATCTTGCTCTCCGTTCGTCCTCTTCTTTCTTCATATATTTTTATGTTCTGACCATCATCTTTTTTCAGACCCTTATCGCTCGCAGCCGGGAGAAATCCTGCTTCCTTCATGAGCAGATGGAGAACTAGGACCGCCTCATCGAAGAGGCGCGACTACCCGGGGATGTGACCACCCAGCTCATTGTCTCCCAGCAGAGGGTGGCCGAGCTGACTCCCCTTGCCGAGGAGGTGGACAGTCACCGACTACGGGAGGCCGAGGCCCGTCGGCATGAGGAGGAGATCGAGACGGCGTTCGAGGCCCTATTGGCGAGGGCACGACAAGATGACGAGGAGGCCGCCAGAGTCAGGACGGAACGGGATGAGCTACTTCAGAGGGACGTCGAGACCCATCGGTGGATCCTCAACCTTCTGGCCGAGGCTAAGAGGGAGCGGGACCTAAGGCTGGGAGCTAAGGAGAAGCTCGTAGCCCTAGAATGGAGGGCGAGTCAGGATGTCGAGGCGGTCGCCTGGCTGCGCAAGGGGCGGGACGAGCTACACCAAACTACAGAGAGGCTCCGCTCTGAACGTGGAGTGGCCCACGAGGAGCGCGACCAGGCCGTTCGAGAGTGAGACGAGGCGCAGCAGAAGATCAGCTCCCTCTAGGCCATGCTTGGAGCCGCAACAACCTAGAGGCTAGAGGCTGAGGGTGTCTCTGTTGGTCTGGCCGCAGAGCTCGTTGAGGCAAGGAGGAACCCTCAGGTGGAGAGCAACGAGCTCGGTATCCTGAGAGCCGCCCTTGGAGTAGTCTGCGATGACCTAGAGGTGGTGCAGTCGGAGGGGACTGGTTCGCTTGTGGCCTGTGCCGTTGAGATCATGGCGTGGGTGCGCCAGCTCGAGAGGGACGCCCTTCACACCAGGGTCCATCAATCCTTCGTGATTGCTCGTTCTCATTATGGGGACAGCATCGACCTAGAGACGATGAGCCTTGGCTTTATGCCTGGTTACACTGATGCCGAGCTGGATGAGATAGAGGCGGTGGTGGCTCCTCTTTCGTGGGACCTGGCGGACAAAATAG
Organism: Miscanthus lutarioriparius; assembly: GCA_904845875.1. Classification (NCBI taxonomy): domain Eukaryota; kingdom Viridiplantae; phylum Streptophyta; class Magnoliopsida; order Poales; family Poaceae; genus Miscanthus; species Miscanthus lutarioriparius. Next base: position 24,208,426 of record CAJGYO010000008.1, read on the forward strand.
AAGACACAGTTCTACCTCGGAGGGGTTAGTTAGTCAGATAGGTCGAGTAATCGTTCATGTAACAAGCAGACAAATTCTGACCCTTCTACACTATCGCACAAACTTATTATTTTGTTTTGTTTGACTAACTTTGTTCTTCCTCCCTTTTATGTGTGGAAAGGGGTTCATGTGTTCCGACCCTTCTGTTTGCTTAAGATCGTGGGGCCCGAGGTGTAGGAGGGAAATTTTGATCGCGCTGGTGAGCAAGAGTGCCATAGCCATAGGGGCGTAGGTTTCTCGTAGTCCAACCAGCCATGCTCAATCGTTTGTTTCCGTAGACCTTGCCACTAGATTTAACATGAGGAAGAGGTCGGGCGCGGCGACTATTTTAGAAAAGGTGTATTTATACCCTAATCAGCCCCCGAGTGAGATCCGACCCCTTACCATTGCTGGGGTTAGGGGTCACTAAAGATCGTGGAGAGGATAGCGAAATTAGTAGGAGAAAACATCTCTTGTTTTCGTACGTACCTCATCCCTAGGATTCGAGCTATTGTTCTACGACTGCGTGTTCGGTCTCCTTGTGAGTCCAACTTTCGTCGAACCCCCTCACGTAGCGGGGGTTTGATCAAGGGTCGGCTTGACTTTGTGATTGTTGCCTCATCCGTGGTTTCCGCAACCGTGGGGGTTGAGCTAACGTTACTTGCCTCGATCGCTTGAGTGATGCGTTCGGTGAGCTCGCTAACGGGTATGTTCGAGTGGAATCTGGGTTCGTCGTTTGTGATGGGCTCGGCAGAGCCTTCATGTGATGTTACACCGCCCCTTAACCCGCCTTCCAACAGATGCGCCCTCAATGGGGATTCTATGGGCTCGGCGAGGGGCTAGGATCGAACGAGAAGGTTAGGATGACCCTGTCCGCTTCTACGCGGGTCGGGTAAAGGCCGCTGGGGCTCATCTGTGTTTTCTCCCCTGGCTCTTGTTTGACATGAGGCGGCCTTGGACCCCCCGTGGGTCGGCCTTCAAACCCTAGTCTCCTGATTTAGGGTCGGGCGGCTTGAGCCCTAGAGCCTTGTGAGGCTTGGGAGGGGTCCGCCATATTTCGTGCATTACCATTCCCTCAATTTGCGTAGCCAGAGGTGACTAGTCATTTGTTTGTGACCGTGTGTTTGGTCTCTTTGCGATGCCAAGCCCCCGATCCCCCATGCGTAGCAGGGGTCCAGTCAGGGGGTCAGTTCGTCATGTGATCGTCATCCCTATTGCGTCCATTTGCTAGAACGAAGGGGTTGAGCCATGCCGTGCTTTCCACGCTGGACGGAGTACGATGCTCGGTGAGTTGTTAACGGGCTTGTTCGAGTGGAGCCCCGGCATCCCCTTCGTGGGGGCCTGGTTCAAGGTCAGTTGGTGACTGACTCTAGACTCTTGGCGGCCGGTCCATATAGTTTCTAGATCCGTTCGACCGGTCCGAGGGCTCGATGCCTTTCTTTGGGGAAAAACCATGGACCCTACATCATCCAAGACTCAAAACGAGGGTCGGGACGCCCGAGGCGCTCCACGCGCTTCGGGTATTGGCCGCTAGCGGGCCCGTCCATAACCTCCCCTCACTCCAGCGTGCCCTAGAGCAGCCGTGAACCCACTATTTGGCCAGCCTTCGAACTCCTGGGCGTTAATGGGCCATAGGAGCGTTTTCAACTCCGTATCCCACTTACCTGCGGTGGCCCGTAGTCTTTGAGGGCGAACCATCGCTCGGTGGATCCTTCGTAGGGAATATTTGGATAGGCATGCGCTCATTTTTCGGCAGCTTCCTAGAGCCGTTCGATCAACCTGAGTATAGGTTTTATCTTGATGATAAGAGTGATGGGTTCAGGAAGCTCTTACCGGACATGATCGAGCAGGATCCGAGTCCATCGCTCACGACGGGGTTGGCATAACCCACACGGGGCATCCTGCTGCTCCCCTCCTATTTTCCTATAGTGGCCACGCCATCTGATCGACTTGTGTTACCTACTGAGACAAGACTTTCCTACGGAGATAGAGGATGAGGACATCCTGCGCAAGAATTTAGTTAGGCAGATAAGCCAGGCGGGGAACTTGTAATAAATGGAAAAGCTCTTAAATTTTGCTATAGCAAACAGCTTTTTAGTTCTTCTCCCCTTTTTGTATAAAAAGATTAGTGCATTTCGACCGTTTTTGTCGTTAAGGCCATAAAAGTTCAGGATGCGGGTGAGCCAATTCTGATCACGCTGGTAAGAAGAGATGCCATAGCCGCTGGGGCATAGGTTTCCCAAAGCTCGACCAGTTATACTCAGAGCCTATTCTCGTAAACCTAGTTCCTAGGTTTTAACATGAAAGGGGGGCCAGGCACTGAAAATGTTTGCTAGGCGGATAGATTTTTAAAGCGTACCGGCCCTTTCCATGCCTAAGGCCAAAAAAGCCCAGGGTGCATAAAGGAAACTCAGATTACGCTGGTGAGCCAAGGCGCCGTAGCCGCTGGGCGTAGGTTTCTCGCGGTCCAACCAGTTTTACTCAGGGTTTATTTCCGCAAACTTCGCTTTTGGGTCTTAATCATGAAAAAGGGGCGGGCGTAGAGATTATCTACTGGATAGATATGTCCTTATTAGCCCCTGAGTGAGGCCTGACCCCCCACCGTTTGTTGGGGTCGGGTGTCACAAAAGATCGGGGAGTTCAACAACAAAACTAATAATAAGAGGAAGTGCGCGTTTATTAGGGGTAAAAGTGACATAGCTGCTCAATGTTCCAGGCGTTGATGAAGATATCGCCGTTGAGTTTTTAGGCGCCTAGCCGGAGCATCTCCTTGATGACGTGTAGTCCCTCCTACGGCGGGGAGAGCCTGTGGCGGTCCTTCCATACTTGGCTGAGCGAAGGAGGGCGACATCGTGTGCTTCGTCTAGCTGGGCTCCGTCCTATGCTCCCCCTTGATAGAGCTTTCGGACAAGAACTGCTTCAAGAGAACGCAGTCCTTGTAAAAGTGCTTGACGGGGAAGGCATGGTTCGGGCATGGCCCCACAAGTAGCTTCTCGAAGTGGCTCGAGGTGCCCTCTGCGGGCTTCCGGCCCCCCGTATGGTCAGCATTGGCCACTAGGGAGCCCTCGCACCGCCGTTTGTTCTTCCTTTTGTTGGGAGGCTTAGAGGTGCCATCGTCGGTGTCCTCGTCCCGCTTTGCCTTGCCCTTGTGGGTCTATCGATGAAAGGCCCGAGGTTTCATCAAGTCAGGGCTTGGGCTCCGGTCCTCACCGCTGTCATAGCGTCTGCCATGGCATGGATGGTAGCCATGGCTGGCCCCCTCCTTCGCGTCGCCATAGGCACGCTTGCGGGCATCGAGGGTGTCACGGGCATCGCGGTGGAGGCCGAGATGCTCATGCACCAGAACCGCGGTGCGCGGCCCACCACCCTATTGGGCCAGATGGACCGGTACGTCCTCGTCGGGTTGTTCTGAGGGCGCTTCGCATCTACGAGCGTCGAGGGTGTCACGCGCGTCGTGGTGGAGCTCGAGACGCTCGTGCATCGAACCTGCGGTGCGTGGCCTTCCATAGTCGAGGCTGAGGGACTTGTTGCTTCCGGGGGCACGGACCTCTGTTGTAGGTAGCTGCAGCTCCTCGGGCGCCTCGGCGATTGCGTCAAGGCCAGTGAATAGGAGGGGTTGTGTGGCAGCGGAAGACTGAACCAACTCTCCCTCCGTCGTAATGACGAAGTCCAGGTTCCCGAAACGCACGCGCGCGCCCGGGACCCAGCTGACATTGCGATTAGCCATCCAAGGCCTGGTGTTGATGTCGAGATGCGCAAAGGACCCCTACCTGACACGCCAACTTTCGGTGTTTTGAGTAAGAACCGGCTAGTAAATTTGTATATTGCGCGTCTGACCCGGATGGTATGCTAAGAGGACACAAGGATTATACTGGTTCGGGCCGAATGTCCCTACATCCAGTTTCGAGCTGCTCGTGTTATTAGCACTGAGTTTGTAGTAGGGGGTTACAAACTGACGAGAGAGGGAGGTAGCTCCCAAGTCTCTGGTGTGATGCGGTATGTTTGTCCGATGAATCGCCCCCTCAGTGGGACGCCCTGCTTTCCCTTTTATAAGTCAAGGGGAAGCAGGGGTTTACCTCCCCAAGGGAGGAGGAGAAAGGAAAGAGAAATAAGGCTCCCAGAGGTGCACCATCCTCCTCTTCACGTGGGTCCTACTGACCCTGTAGATCGTGGTGGCAGCGGTGTCGTACCGGGGTCCTGTTGGTCGCTGCAGCTTACATGGACGATGTGAGTTTCCTGAAATGACATGTCGTGGGGATGGGTCGTACTGGGATCTGACCGCTCCCTGCACGATGCCAGAAGTTTGACCTTGAGTGGTATTTTGTGGCCTGTAGTGGTTGCTGCGACGTGAGCTTCTGTTAGGAACCATGTTTGAGGGATCGGGCGAGGCGGAGCCGGCCCTCAGACATCGGCCAAGGCGGAGCCGACCCTCAAGGGTTGGCCGAGGTGGGGCCTACCCTTGGGAGTTTTTAGCAGAGGCGAAGCCTACCCTCGGGAGTCAGCCGAAGCAGAGCCAGCCCTCGGATGTCGGGCGAGGCGGAGTTGGCCCTCAGGCGTCGGGCGAGGCGGAGCCGACCTTCGGGGGTCGGACGAGATGGAGTCAGCCCTTGGGAGTCAGCTGAGGTGGAGCCGACCCTAGGGGGTCGGGCGAGGCGGAACCCGCGGCCTTAGTGTCCACCGAGGAGGAGCCAACCCTTGGGAGTCGAACAAGGAGGAGCCCCTGGCCTCGGTGGTCAGACGAGGCGGAGCCCAGCAAGAGGTGTAGTCGCGCTCTTGACTGCTCGGATGAATCAATCGTTGATGGTTATTAGCTCCTCCTCTTCGGGTACCTAGTATTGGTCCCCGGCAACATGACAGAGACATTGTGGGGCTAATTTGGTCTTTTTTCCTTGCTTATTGGTTGTCGTGCTCATTCCTAGAATGACAATAATTCTGAGACTGTAATTCTAAGATGGAGGGAGTACGTTCTAGAGAGTCAAGTAGACAAAAGCTTCTACTGCCCAGCATATTGTTCCATACACCATACTATAGTCGGTCCTCGCAATTGCAAGCTGTAGAAAGAGTAAACGCCACTATCACATCAGCCTTGCTGTAAGGATTGAGAAATGTATGGACAGACTAAACGCTGAATTAGTTTCAGTCATTTCAGCTGCTGCTCATAATACAGAGACAGTAACTCGTGAGAAGACTCAAAACTCCATCGACCATGTAAGTGGTTCTAACCCCCCTGTCCACAAAAGAATGTGCGAGTAGGAGTAATTTTAAGTTAATGTGTCTAAAGTTTAATTAAATATATAGATAAAAATATTAATGTTTATGGCATTAGATAAATATATCTTATGACAAATATCTTATGACAAATCAAATGATACGTATTTAATATTATATTACTATTTTTACTTATAGTTAGTTAAATTTAAAATATTTTAACTTGGTATTATACTAGAATTGCATTCTTTTATGGACAGTGGGAGTATACAGTTAGTCCGCTATATTAGTAAAGTGGGGAAACATTAGCAAAAATAAGACAGGGATTTCATCTATTGCTTCTAATTTTAGCGTCCACTTTTTCATTATGCTTGTTTGGATTCCATGACATTAAAACCAATATCTAGAAAGTGCTTCTTATTTTATTATTAGATTATTTTCAATTTCTCTTAATTCCAAGACACCAAACAGGGCAAAGAAATCTGGTTTAAACTCTAAAAAAATAGGGATATACTAGAACTCAACTGTCTCTAGAAATCATTTTTCCAGAATTATTAGTTATGTTGCTTCGTACCAATGCGCCTCAGGGTGACTTGTAACTAACTAAGTGGTTGATATTTTCCTTTTGTATTCACTTTAGCGAACGTTGTAATACATATTTGAGATCCTAAACAAACTTAAATAAAAAAGTTTGAATTGAAAAGCTTTAAATCACTTCAATTACAACTTTGGTGTAGGTCGTTTCTCCCTCCGAAGTCATTGGAAAATGTAACAAAAAAATATGAATAGCAAAATCATTAAACTTAAAACATGAATTTTGGGTCCTAAATGAATTCAAATGACAAAGTCATCAACTATAAAGTTGCATACATCTTCCAGTACTACAACTTTGGTTTATGTCGTTTCTCCTTCCAAGGCCATTTGAAAAATTCAAAAAAATATGAATATCAAAATCATTAATCTTAAAACATAAATTTTGGGTCCTAAATGATTTCAAATAAAAAAGTTATCAACTAAAAAGTGCATACATCTTCCAGCACTACAACTTTGGTTTAGGTCATTTCTCCATCCGAGATACTTTGAATTTTTAAAAAAAAATAAATTTCAAAATCTAAAAACTTCAAACATAATTCCTAAGCTCATGTACAAAGTTGTAGATCCCTTCGAGTACTGCAACTTTGGTTTTGTTTCTCCATTCGAGGACATTTGAAAAATTAATATTGAATTTCAAATTATAAAAACTTAAAACAAAATTTTCTGACCTTAAATGATTTCAAATGGAAAAATCGTCAGCTACAACATTGTAGATCTCTTTGAGTACTAAAACTTTGGTACAAAACCTTTTTGAGGCAGGCCAAATTGTCAACTGCCTCTAAAAAATCCATTTCTGAGTCGGCTAGAATTCCCAACCACCTCTAGAAATGCCTCCATTTCTAGGAGCGTATGGAAAGTCTAGGTGCCTCTAAAAATTGCATTTTTGGAGGCGGTTTGGTTTGCCAACCAACCTCTAAAAACAGGAAGCATTTCTAGAGGTTGCTCAAAAGCCTTGTTACCTCTAAAATCGATTTATAGTGGCAAACCATTTTTAGAGGCGGATTTTGAGAGAGCCGTCTCTACACAAAAAAGAAGGCGCCTCTAAAAAATGGTTTATATGTAGTAGTGATACAAGCTATTAGGAATTATTTTACATGTTCCACAATGTTTATCCGGTTCTCATGGCTAAGAAGCAAGATTCTTGATTAATATTTGATGTATTTTGCATCATATTTGTTTTTTACACAAAAATATATAGATTTTTGGTACTTCATCTATGTCATAAGAATAAGAAATAATTTATTTTCATAAAAAACTTTAAGTTTTGTGTCACCTTGGTAAGCATACTGAATAAATATTATGAAGTAGAGGTACTAGTTTAGACTTAATAAAGTTCTTTAAAATGTTAGAGCAACCGATCAAGGAATCTCATGAGCAATTTTATTTTTCCCAATACATCGAGAGATCTTGGATCTTTACATCGAGAGCATTTGGTTTAGAATTTGTACTCCCTCTATTCTAAATTGTAAGTCATTTTGGTTTTCTAGATTTATACTTTTTACTTATATGTAGACATAGTGTATATCTAGATGTATAGTAAAAGCTATATATCTATAAAAGACAAAACGACTTACAATTTAGAACGGAAATACCACAATTTAGAACGTAAAGACCACTAAGTATGAATATTTATATACAACCCACTTTATTTAGTCTACAAATATATACATATTACATATCTACTCGAATATGAAGCTGCAGTATGTGCAAACAAACCAAAGTGGGCCTTTTTATTTTGATGGTATATAACTAACTCCCACCAAGAGTATGCCTTAGCATCTTTTTCAAATTATAGTTTATTTTAGTGTTGTCGTACATCTCTGATTTTGATCAAGTTTATGAAAAAGCTATCAATGTTTACAACATCAAATTAGTTGTCAATATTTACATATGCAAGAATTGCACTTCAAAAATGTATTTTGATTGACTCGTGACTAGGTGGCAATTCAAAGTCTACCCTGGTAAACTCTCAATCACGCACTGAATGATGAATGTGATATATGGCCACATAACTACCACAGCACTCACAGTCCAGAGTCCAGCCGCTCGCGATCGTACCACCCGGTGCCGGCGGGCGGGCGACGACCGTAACATCTGATGGGACAGTGGAATTATGGCGGGTTAGAATCTTTGCTCATGACGGCTTTATACAGTATCCGCGCATGCACGAAACCGTATCTATAGCTTTTAAATATGAGTAGTAGTTCGGTAGCCAGAATATAATCCCGACACTAAACACCACGCAGACAAGCTGATTGGCTTAATATATGATGAGCTCGAGTAGAGTAATGGTTTGTGCCATGGTGTTCGCTCTGGCGTGCTTTGGCGTTGCCGGCCATGCCACCTGCATCCGCAAATGACGGAGGGATACTGTATGTCCCGTCCGCTGCCACCATAGCTAGTGACTGCCCCTCCAGATCTTGGGGACATCAACATCTCCTACCCCTTCGGCATAGGGGCGGCTGCTTCCGACAAGGCTTCCAGTTCGAGCTTACTTGCAACCACACCACTCAACCTCCAAAGTTGTTTTCGGGTAACAGCACAACTCAGATTACTGACATGTCCGGCATTTATGGTTCCAAGGTATACATCCCAGCTATGTTCTTCAACAGTAGCTTGGAAGAATCTGGTACGAACACCTACAATATATCTTGGGATGCCCCGGCCAAGGGTATTACTATCCCAAGGGGTATCACTTTCTTCTTCCTTGGCTGCGATTTTGATGTTGACTTGTTTGACTCTCTGAGAAACCCAATCGGTTCCTGCATGAGCAGGTGCCACGGCAAGGTATTGCCGAATCAAGGGCCTTGCAATGGTTTTGGTTGCTGTTCCATCCGTCTACAAAACGACATCTCAGGCTTTCAAGGAACAATTGTTCGGGCTGATAATATGGCAGGACAGTCAGATCCTCTGCACCCTGGCATCATGGCTTTCATGTCGGATGATGGATATTATTACATGGACAATGCGACTGATCTTTTCTCAAGTTGGACAAATGCAAGCAAGATTTATGACACTGAACTTGAGGTTGCCATCATGGACCAACCAAGCTGCAAAATCGCGCAGATGAACAAGGCAAGCTATGCTTGTGCCACCGACAGCTATTGCCAAAATGAGTCATATGGAGGTTACAGCTGCCACTGCTACAATGGTTTTTCCACAGCCAATGCTTACCTTTCCGAAGGATGCATGCAAGGTGCTCCCTGCTTGCTTTTCTCTAAAAAAAAAAGAAAATATTTAACATTTTATCTTCTTGTTCTTACTCTTATCGATCTATTGTTATGAAGCAGATTACAACCCCAAGCCCAATGAGCATTGCCGGAGGTCATGTGGCAACATGCCCATTCCCTTCCCTTTCGGGCTCGAAGAAGATTGTTTCGGAAACAAAAGGTTCCTACTTAACTGTACAGTTGCAAATGAGACGCTTTTTAGCACAAGATTTGCACAGTATCACGTGACTGGTCTGTCAGTAGAAGACGGGACTCTGACAGTTAGCAACGTGCTAAACAATGCTAGCTCCGGGAAAGAAGTAATAATAGGTCAGGCCAGCGAAAGGGGAGGAGTGTATTACATCAAAATCCCTGTGGAAGACGAATTTGATCTTACTATGGAATATGACATTGTTATACGATGGGCAGTTACAAATTCATCTTGTGAACAAGCTATGCATGGGAATAGAAGTAAGTATGCATGCCGCAGTGGAAACAGTGATTGCAAAAACGTGATCCATGGGAAAACATTTATGGGATATCGTTGCAAGTGTTCTACTGGCTACACAGGAAATCCATACATACAGGACGGCTGCACAGGTACATACCTTTCCTCCTTCACTATGTGCTACAACATAACATAGTTCACACCCGAAAATGGAAAGAAAATTAACAAATTCACGTACTCTAAAAATTTTGTAATTTGTAGTTCAATCCGACTAGGCAGATTTAGACAGAAGATTCCTTTTCATCGGCTTGGTATGCAAGTATGCAACCACAGATTATGATGATCAACATATATAAATAACGAGAATTGACTGTCTACAGATATTGATGAATGCTCACTGCCAAACTACTGCAACGGTACATGTCAAAACATTCCTGGAAGCTCTATGTGCACACCGTGCTCTCATACCCAAGAATTTGATTTCATCAAGCGGCGTTGTGTTACATCAGCTAAGCAACGAAATCTTCTTTTAGGTAAACCATAGCATACAAAACTCCCTTGAAATTATAATTTGTAAACGTTAACATGATTTCATAACAACAACAAATGCATATAGGTATTGCAATTGGAACTGGTTGTGTCCTTGGCTCCATATTTATTGGATTGGGGGTAATTCTACTTGCCAATAAGTGGAAGAAAGGCATCCAAAAGAGACTTCGGCGAGCATACTTCAAGAAAAATCAAGGTTTGCTATTGGAGCAACTGATCTCAGATGAAAGCGCTGCTAGCAAAACAAAGATATTCTCATTGGAGGAACTAGAGGAGGCGACTAACAACTTTGATGCTACTCGTGTTCTTGGTCGTGGAGGACATGGAACAGTTTATAAAGGGATTCTATCAGACCAACGTGTGGTGGCCATAAAAAAATCCAAAATAGTTGAGCAAACAGAGATAGACCAATTTATCAATGAAGTTGTCATTTTGTCCCAAATCATCCATCGTAATGTGGTGAAACTGTTTGGTTGCTGCCTAGAAGATGAAGTTCCCTTGCTTGTCTATGAGTTCATTTCAAATGGCACTCTGTATGAACTTCTTCACACGGATACTACAGTAAAATGCTTGCTTTCATGGGATGATCGCCTGAGGATTGCAGTGGAAGCATCCGGGGCTCTGGCTTATCTACACTCAGCAGCTACAATACCAATTTTTCACAGAGATGTGAAGTCTTCAAATATACTCTTGGATGACAACTTCACCACAAAGGTTTCAGATTTTGGTGCTTCAAGATCTCTTTCACTTGATGAGACCCATGTGGTAACAATTGTTCAAGGAACATTTGGTTACTTGGATCCAGAGTATTATCATACTGGTCAACTAACGGAGAAGAGTGATGTATACAGTTTTGGAGTAATACTTGTGGAACTCTTGACAAGAAAGAAGCCAATTTGTATTAATGATTTAGGTGCAAAGCAAAGTTTGTCCCATTTCTTCATTGAAGGACTTCACCAAGGGTCTCTTATTGAAATAATGGATACTCAAGTTGTGGAAGAAGCAGACCAGGAAGAGATTAGTGAAATTGCCTTACTTGCAGAAGCATGCTTAAGGGTAAAAGGAGGAGACCGACCGTCTATGAAAGAAGTGGAGATGAGGTTGCAATTCTTAAGAACAATGAGGCTGAGAAAAAGACATCATTTACCCAAAAAAGATGGAGATATTGAGCCTTTGCTATGTGGAAAATCTAAGAACTCACTTAAACATATCGATCTTATTAATGTTGCACATATACCACCTCAAGAGACCTCGAGATGCTACAGTTTGGAACAAGAATTTGTATCTTCGTTTAGGCGACGCTAACTACATTATGCTAAGATTATAGAGGGTTTGCTTATATACTGCTGCATCTGAGATATCATATATTTAGAAGTTACATTTAATTTCGTATCTTTGGATGAGATTGTTTCACACAGATTCATTTTATGTGTAATATGCACAATGTACTGTAGACCAGATGGCTTGTATCCTTCTATATGATGGCTTGTATCCCTTCTATATTTTCTGTACATGCATATAGGGTATAGCATCAGGTCCCTGTATTAAAGATAAGGTTCTATAAGAACATAGTTGTGGTTGTCGACAAGTCTATTGATAATTTGATATCAATTGCCAATGGCTCAATCAGTGGCTCCGGTAGGCATCAGACTAATACATGATTTCAACTGCAACAGGTTGGGCACTTTTTGTCATAATCAGGCTAGCACATGATTCCAGTAGGCATCAGACTAATGTGAATTGACACTCATATATGAGAACAGAAAGATATGGCAAACTCACTCTTCCCTTCAATGTCCTTGCATGACAGTACCAGCTTCATTGTCCTTTCATGACATTATCAATAGCACGGCCATCACGTGTATTCAACACAGAACTTCAAAGTCGCATTTGCAAATATGAAAGTATGTACAAGTCTACCCTACAGATGTAACTGATCTGCATATGGAAAATATGAATTAGCTTGACGCATATTAGACTTATAAAACTTCTGTAAGTGCGAGCGTGCGTGGATCATCAGTACCTATATTTTGAATATTTTGTACCAACTATCGGTATTACATACATGAAGCAATAAATTCCACTAAAAATGACCATGGCGCAAGGGAGCCTACCAATTCAAGGAGACAACAGTAGCCAAGGCCACGGAGAAAACGCCTCAACCGTCTGCTCGTGCTGCGAGCCTTGGAGGAGAGAGGATGGGATCCCGAGCCCAAGGGGAGCAGTGAAGCATGCCCCGCTCAGGCTGTTCCGCTTGCTCTAGTGACTGGCGAGTACCGACCCTGCGGCGACCTATGAACAGCAAAGTGCGGCACTCGGCAGCGTCGGCGGCGAGGAGTCGAGGACGGAGCAAGTAGAATTGGTTGGCTTGGAGTAGGAATTGTTGGGCCTCAAAAGATTTTCTTCAGTGGGTCAGGGCGGTGCTTGCGTAAATGTGGCCCAAGAACTGCTGTGGGCAGCATGGGTCAAGGATGATTTTTAACACGGCAAGCATCCAGGTAGCCAGCATGCTCAATGTGCTTGGGCCTCATGTCACCAGACAATCCTACTTCCAATTCAGTTTTGTTGGTTCTTTGCCTTGATTTGCCAGCAGGTTCTTCCTTAAGAAAGTCACTGGATCACCTAACATGATCCAAGTTATGGCTCTGACCACACTGCAGTGCCTGCAGGTGTGACCCTAGTGATTGGGCCGTGGTATAGCCGTATAGTGTAAAGAACCATCCAAATGTTTAAAGCTTGCTCTCTGTTTAGGCATCTTTTTATAAACTGATTCTCTCAGTCCATATGGATTAGAGTGAAAATGTACTAATTTTCCACCTTAAATTCAAGGCCATTGCTAATGTGGAAGCCACAGGAGAGTCACGCCTGACGTAATAACCCATAAACTTCTGAGAAGCAATGGGGCCCTTAGTAGTGATATTTTGGTTTTGTCATTTTCCATACCTACGAACGACGATCACGATGAATTAGTGGGCTGATAGTGGTAGATGTTTCGAGCGGACAGACTTGACTCGACTAAGAGCATTATCTCTATTAGCCTCTCGATAATCTATATTCGACTAAGAGCAGGGTTTTCCTTAAGTCACTGGATCACCTAACATGATCCAAGTGTCGACGAGATACAGTCGGCAGTCTACCCAGGGGTATACCCAAGGTAGTAGATTATCGGCAGACAGATGCGCAAGCTACAAACAAGATGGTAATGCAAGATAGACACGAGGTTTTATCCAGGTTCGGCCGCCGTGAGGGCGTAACACCTACGTCCTGCGTCTGATTGTATTACTGTATGTCAATGAGAGATGATTTTTAGAGGGGTCCCCTGCCCGCCTTATATAGTCTGGGAGGCAGGGTTACAGATCTGAAAACTAATCTTAGCCAGTTACAATTGCCATAGGTGGCCAGATAAGGATTCCTATTCTAACCGACCAGGACCCTGCTTGATCTCCAGGTCTGTCTTGATTCCTTGCGCGGGACTCCGACCAGATCGACCGGGCCGCGCGTCGTCTCCTGTTGGGCCAGACCTCCTGATCCAGGCCGGCCCAAACTTAGCCGTAAGGGTATAGGGGTCAATACCCCCACAGCTAGTCCTCGAGCACCATGTATTATGCTGCGACACGCCGTTCGATCTCCTTCGGCCAGCGTGATCCCCCTTCGTGCCACCTTCAACTGATTGCAACGTTGACCAAGCGAATGTACCAGTGTAGTGGTCAGAACAGAAAGCAATAGACCACGAATATAGCCAAAGATTCCGGTTGTCCGAAGAATGCATGGTGCTCTAAAGAAAAAAGAAAAAGACTTCTTTCCTGATGAAGTGTGCCCACTTGTATTTCTGAAAAAAAAATGTAAGTTATAGCCAATAATCAGAGCATAGGGGTCGATAAAACAAACACATTCACCGCAAGGTGAAGTGTGCCCACTTAGTCCCCGAGCCTGGTAGTAGGTGACGCAGGCACGTGGTGCCAGGGTCTAAAAAGAATTCCCGGTTAAGTTGAGAATCCAATCGTCAGGCGATACGAGATGCACCAGTAGGTGCATCGTACCGATGTAGTCCCCGAGCTTGCTGGAAGGCGAGGTCTGAGCCTTGTAGCAAGGTCTAAAAAATATCCTAACTGTATGCAAGTCACCAATCGCATGTAGTCAAGACACGAAAAATCCGAGATGTGGTCGGAGAGTGGTTGAGGGAGTCCCCGAGCACAGGAGTGGTCTAGACAGTCCCTGAGCACAGGAGTGGTCCAGACAGTACCCGAGCACAGGAGTGGTCTAGACAGTCCCCGAGCATAGGAGTGGTCCGGACAGTCCCCGAGCACAGGAGTGGTCTAGACAGTCCCCGAGCACAGGAGTGGTCTAGACAGTCCCTGGTCACAGAGGTGGTCAAGACAGTTCTCAAGCACATAAAGTGTGGCAAAAACCATATGTCACTTGTACTATTATTTTATATATTTATTTACTTACTTGTTCTGTCAAGTCCAATCTGACACGTCTGGTCAATAAAGTAGATGGGTATAACACATCATACTGCCTTTTTGTCTTGTCAAGCAAAAACAGATGCGTGACACCTACCAGTAGGTGCGTCAGCATGGGCCCTCCCACACTGGCAATGAAGAGGCGCATATAATGGCGTAGATCTCAAGGCTGTGAAAACAACCGTCTACGACACGTGCGCACGTCTCCCAAGAATCCTGGGCAGACAGAACGGCACAACTCTTGGGTTAAATACAGTATAGGATAGGTAAGTTACTTTTTACTGAACCCCATTGCCATTCGCAACCACAGCTTTCTTCTTCCTCTCGTCAACCCTATCACATCCGTAATCCACGCCTATCAATCCGCCGCCGTTTCTCCGTTCACCAGCAGGGCCAGAGCCATGGCGAAAAGCGATGCACAGAAGAAAGCAGGGGTCATGGCGAAGGAATGGTGGAAATCGAAAAGCAATGAGCAGACTATTGAAGATCTCGTCACCATGGGCGTACTCCACAACAAGGAGCTCGTAGGATGGCGTGCGCCGGAGGGCGAGGGGTACCCTGATCCTCAACCAGGTGAGATCGTGGTGTTCGAAGACTTCTTTAAATGGGGATTTGGGGTTCCAGTACATCCGTTTCTTCAGGGTCTCTGTCTTTACTACGAGATTGGGATTTGCAATCTGCATCCCAACTCGATCCTCCTTATCGCCACTTTCATTCATCTTTGCAAAGCATATGGTGGCTTCCAGCCCCATTTCGATTTTTTCCGCCATCTGTTCTGTTTGCGGAAGAAAGGAAGCGGCGGTTCGAAGATAGCCGGGGGTGTGTACCTCAACCTCCGTGACAGCATGAAATCCCAGTACCTCTACTGCCCATGGAATACATCACTCAATGAGTGGTACAAGAGGTGGTTCTACATCCGCGAAGAGCCAAACACGATCACGCTGTGCGATGTAGGCTACATTCCGAAGAAGAAAACAAGTTGGTTAGAGAAACCCGAGCACCTGGAACAGATTCCAGAGATTTTTGGAATGATCCCGTGGAAGAAACTGGATGGTCCGAGCGTGGTCGGGAGTTTCATCAGCCGACGGATCCAGCCCTGCCAGAAGAGAGTACATCCTGGCTATGAATATCAAGGTAGCACAGACCCGATGAGAACGAGGCAGGAGGCGCTCGACAAACTCGAAGTCAAGGCCAGAATTGGAGAGCTATTTAACCTGGCTGATCCAAATTATGCCAGGTTAAGCGTAATCGAGCACGCTTTCAAGCTTGCCCGACCTCCCCCTAAGGTATACCATCTTGCCCGGTAACCGTAGTTTTATATTGTGATCGGGAAAACGGAGACTTACTATGCGCACTCATTTTTGCTACCCAGGTCAATGGCCGGGATAGAGCGACAGTGTTTGTGTCGCCACCCCCTGGGGTGGAGTGGCCACAAGGAGGTGGTCCCACTGCCCAGACCAGCGTCGATATCGAGGACGAGGACCTCGACTGGGCGGTGCTCGGGGCTGGAGAGGAGGCAGCAGCCATAGCTGCTGGCAAGCGGCCGGCTGCCCCCAAACAGTCGAAGAAAAGATCAGCAACTTCCCTGCTCACCGGAGGGGTGCTAAATACTAGCGAGCCCAAGGGATGCCCGGAGGAGAGACCGTCAAGCAAACGTCGACAGGTGATTTTGACCTGGTCGGACGATGATGCAGAGGAGGGAGGGGATGCGGACGCCTTCCGACTTGCCCCCCGAAAAAGGAGGAAGCAGCCGGGAGCAGCCACGGAGGCAACAACCCGACCGAACACGCCACCGACCACCATGGCGCGAAGGACAAACAGCGGAGGGGTCGAGCACCAAGGCCCAGCGATAGTGCTGGATGTAGAGGGAGACCAAGAGTCACCCGCACAACACGTGGAGCAAGGGCGGCCGAAGAGACGTGCCTTCACCACATCGTTCCGCGCTTCAGACCTGTAAGTATTTGTAACCTTGTTATAAGTTAGCAATTTGCATGGAATATGATTGGCATCTGCGCTTTTCTCGGATGTACTAGTTCGGCGTCCACAGAAAGTCTGGACCAGCTAGCCGGAAGTTGCATGACTCCGCCAATAAGGTCAGAGCAGGCTACCCAGCAGCCGGCCATCGAGGAAGCCATAGCAGCAGATCCGTCGGGACCTCGGCAAGGGAGCAACCAGACAACAGTCCCCGAGCACGTGGTCGAGGAACCAACGGAGCCGAGCACGAGTGCTCCGAGCACGAGTGCTCCGAGCACGAGTGCTCCGAGCACTAGGCCCGCTGAGGGCAACACCTCAGGGTCGAGAGTAACGGAGCAGACCGGGGAGCAACAACCGGAGGCGAGAGCACAGCCCATTTCCACCGAAGCTAAGGCACGTGGAAAGGCGTTGGTGATCGCAAAAACTGATGAAGCCGGACCAACACCGAGACCTAAAGAAGAGCCCGAAGAAGACGAAGTAGAGGAGGTCCTGGGTCATCCGCAAGAAAAAAGACAACATGTATATGTGTCGCGTTGGCGGAACGACCAATGGGTTATACATGAGGAAATCCCGGAGGTCGAAGAGACCAAGAAAGTTGAACGGGCGGCGAAACGGCTGGTTACGGAGGTGCAGGTAAGATTCGCTCCACCCCCTGATCTTGCTGTATAGTCGTAGTTGTCTTACTTAGCCATCTGTATACAGGACTTGATGAAGACCGCACAGTACCGCAAAAAATGCTTTGACCAGATTGAGGGGATTGCTGCAAAGAACGAGAAACTGACGGCGGAGGTGGACCGCTTGCGTCAGCTACTTGAAGCCGCCGATCATGAAAAGACGGAGCGAGATTCCCAAAACCAGAACTTGATCGTCCAACTCAGTAAAAAAGAGCAGGAAAGGGCAAGTAAGTAGCCGCTTTTATCATTCCGACCACTGACAAGTGCCGTTGCATTGTTGGTAGTAACAGCTGTAGTGCAGGCTTAGAAGCTGAAGTGATCCGTCTCCGAGAGGAGAACAATCGTGCGGTCGGAGAGTGTGGTCGCTTAAACGAGTTGAACAGAAAACTGACGCAAGACCAGTCACAACTCCGAGACCACGAACCCAGATGACAGAGGAGCTGAAGGGTAAGTTGTACAACCGCCTTTGCTCATTATGTTGACCACCGCAATTTGGCATAGTCTACCGTCTTAACAGCGTATGCCATTTGCAGTTATAAAGGTTAATGCAAAGAAACATCTGGAGACCATGATGAAAGACCTTGACGACTGGAAGGCGCAATGCCAGGAAATTACCAAGGACCGTGACACCTGGAAGAGCCGGTGCCAGGAGGTGGTAAAGGGCATTTTGCCGGTCCTTGACCTCATCGGTCCGGAGTTGATAGAAGACGTGCCAAGGGCGCCGCAACTGGGACTGATCGAGAGATGCTAGAGGGCATGGGGATGGTTCCGGGAGTTCATGAAGGAGGCAGGTGAGTACACAGGCGCACATGTGCTGAGCATGGTACGTGCTCACTACCCCCTGATCGATCTCAAGCGCCTAGAGGCTGGATACCCGAAGGAGGTGGACCCAGACAAGGCCGAGGAGCTACGGATGACCTAGCTGGACTTGTCGGCGAGAATAATTAGTGATATTAACCTGTGTGGAGGTGCAACACCATCTGTACAAGAGACACTGTCAACAAGTCAGCTGGGAGCGCCATCGTTGTCAAGCCATCCGGCGAAGCCTGCGGTCTCGACCAGCCAGGCATCGGTGGGGCCATCTTCTTCAGCTAGGTCAATGCCAGAGTCATCGAGACCCTTGCATGATATCGGGCCCAACGAGCAGCAGGTGCCTCGTGCCCAGAATAGCCAATAGTATAGGCTGTAGCTGTAGAAGAAGATGTAGTTGTGTTATTGTAAACTTGGACCTTTTCAGGCAAGCTTGTAATAACGTAACTGTTTATCACCACAAGCTTGTTTGTTTTGCAGAAAACGTATTTAAGCTCGGATATCGTATTGGTGTAACTAAGTTAAAACGCGTTAGCATTCTGTTTAGTTGTACATGTAGTCGACACGTCATCCTGATAGGTTTGTACGGCCCTGGCTTGTCTTGTGGTCGAGGTGTGAGGCACGTAGCCTGTGCACACGTAGGACCACACAAGTCAAACCAGAGGGCGCCTGCCGATCACCCGTAGCGTAGAGAGCGGATCCCATGCACGCGTTGGGAGAAATCGGAGACAGGGCCTGCTCCGAAAACCCGAGAAGGAGTAGTGGTCGGTTTTTACTGGTTGAGTTAGAATAACCATAGACTTTGAAATGACACATTAGAGTGGTCGGAGAAATCATAATAGCTTTATTGAATTAAATCAAAAGTACAAGAGGGGTACATATCTTAGTGGTTAAGCGTAGAAACGCCTAAGCTTGTCGATGTGCCATGAATTGGGTACGTCTGTACCGTCTAGGTGAGCTAACCTGTAAGATGTTGGACGTGTGACCTCCTTGATCATGAAGGGCCCCTCCCATGGGGTTGCGAGTTTGTGGACGCCAGTCTGATTCGTCTTCCACTTCAGGACCAGGTCCCCGACCACAAAGAACCGCTCCTTGACGTTCTTGTTGTAGTACCTGCGCAAAACAGCAAGGTATTTGGCTGTACGTACGCAAGAATCGAGCCGCTTCTCTTCTACACTATTCACTTCTAGCTCCCGTACTTCATTGGCCTTGTCTTCGTCAAAATTCTCTACCCGTGCTGATCTGAAGGCTATATCTGTTGGGAGCACTGCCTCAGCGCCATAAACCATGAAGTATGATGATACGTCGGTATTGCGGCTGGGCTGGGTTCTAAGACCCCAGACCACGGCTGGTAACTCTTTGAGCCATCTTCCGGGAGCTTTGTCGTTTTCTCTGTACATCCTTTTCTTAAGTGCGTCCAAGATCATACCATTTGCCCGCTCGACCTGTCCGTTAGCTCTAGGGTGTGCCACCGAGACGTATTTTACTACTATGCTCCTTTCATCGCAGAAGTCCCAAAAAACGTTCCCAGTGAACTGAGTACCCAGATCAGTGATGATGCTGTTGGGTATGCCGAAGCGATGGATGACCTGGTCGATGAACGAGACCACCTTTTCTGAAGATGCCTTGACCAGGGGCATGTACTCCATACACTTGGAAAACTTGTCGATCAGCACAAAGACGCATGTAAATTTCCCAGGGGCCGGTTTGAAAGGCCCGATCATATCTAGTCCCCAGCATGCGAAGGGCCAAGAGGCTGGTATTGTCTGAATCTCATGCGCCGGTACGTGAACTCTCTTGGCGAAGAACTGACAACCTTCACAATGACGGACTAGCTTCTCTGCGTCGGCTACGGCCGACGGCCAATAGAACCCTGCTCGGAAAGCCTTACCGACCAGCGTTCTCGAGGCTGCGTGGTTGCCGCAGGAGCCAGAGTGGATTTGGTCCAGGAGACGCTCACCATCCTCCTGGGTTATACACTTCATCAAGATTTCTTCCTTCGCGTTCTTACGCCACAATTTGTCATCGACGAGCAGATACTGCTTACTGCGACGCATCAGGCGTTCGTTTTCTATCCGATCAGTGTAACCGCTGCCATCTGTCAGGTACTTGATGAAAGGTACTCTCCAATCAGGCTCCTTAGTGGTCGGAGGTGGTTCGGTAGTGCTCGACGCCGGAACCGTAGCCACCAATAGCTGGTCTGGAGGCTTGTCGACAGTAGGATCTTCTTCTTTGATGGAGGGCGTGAGCAGGTCCTGAACAAATACGCCATGTGGGATTTTGGCTCGGGATGATCCTAACTTTGACAGCGCATCTGCTGCTTGATTTTTGTCCCGGACCACATGTGTGTATTCGATGCCATAGAACTTGCCTTCCAGCTTTCTGATCGATTTGCAGTATGCGTCCATCTTTTCGTTGGTCGTGTCCCAGTCCTTGTTGAGTTGGTTGATGACCAGAGCCGAGTCTCCGTACACGTAGAGACTTTTGACACCGAGCTCGACCGCAATGCGCAGACCATGTAGGCATGCTTCGTACTCGGCGGCGTTATTAGACACCGGGAAATGAATCCTAAGGACGTATCGGAGCTGTTCCTTGGATGGCGATATGAAAAGGACTCCCGCTCCTGCACCATCGATGTTGAGAGAGCCATCGAAGTACATCTTCCAATACTCGACGGGCCCCTGAGAGGCAGGTGTGCTTAAGTCCGTCCACTCGACGATGAAATCGATAAGTGCCTGAGACTTGATGGTAGTACGGCTTGCAAATTCCAAGGAGAAAGGACATAGCTCCATTGCCCATTTGACGATGCGCCCATTCGCATCCTTGTTGCGAATGATGTCTCCCAGAGGGTACTCGGTCACGACCACCACGCGATATCCATCGAAGTAATGTTTCAACTTTTGAGATGTAATCAGTATGGCGTAGATCAGTTTCTGAATCTGTGGGTACCTGGTCTTGGATTCATTGAGCACCTCGCTGATGAAATAAATTGGTCGTTGTACCTTGTAGGCGTGGTTGGACTCATCGCGCTCGACCACCATGGCGGTGGAGACCACTCGATTAGTTGCCGCTATGTAAAGCAGGAGAGTTTCGTCTTCTCTGGGAGCGGTGAGGACCAGAGGTGACGTAAGAAATTGTTTCAGCTGTGTGAAGGCAGCGTCTGCTTCCTCCGACCACTCGAACTTCTCGGATGCTTTGAGTAGCTTGAAAAATGGTAGTCCTTTTTCGCCTAATCTTGATATAAAACGACTAAGGGCGGCCATGCATCCGGTAAGTTTTTGAACATCCTTCACCTTTTTTGGTGGCTTCATGTCCAGGACAACTTTTACCTTCTCTGGGTTAGGGCGTATGTCGTCGTGACTGACGACGTTGCCGAGCGGTATACCAGATGGAACACCAAAGATGCACTTCTTTGGGTTTAATTTCCATTGGAATGTGTTAAGGGCTTTAAAGGTACGCCCTAGGTCATCAACAAGGGTGTATGCTTCCTTGGTTTTAACGACTACGTCGTCCACGTAAGCCTCGACAAGGTCGTCTTTTATCTCGTCTTTGAGGCAGGCCTGTATGGCGCGTTGGTAGGTAGCCCCAGCGTTCTTGAGCCCGAACGACATGGTCGTGTAGCAGTAGGCGCCGAAGGGCGTGATGAAGGATGTCTTGATCTGGTCATCCTTTTTGAGAGCGATCTGGTGATAACCAGAGTAGCAGTCGAGGAAGGACAGCAACTCGCAGCCGGCGGTTGAATCTACGACCTCGTCTATGCGAGGTAAGCTGAAGGGGTCTTTAGGGTAGTATTTGTTGAGATCAGTATAATCAACGCACATTCTCCATTCATTATTCTTTTTGCGTACAAGAACCGGGTTGGCTAACCACTCCGGATGATATACTTCTTTGATAAATCCGGCTGCTAAAAGCCATGTAACTTCTACCCTAATAGCCTCCTTTTTGTCGCGAGCGAACCATCGTAGCTTCTGCTTGATGGGTTTGGCCTTGCCATCGACATTTAAGGAGTGCTCGATCAAGTTCCGAGGTACACCGGGCATGTCAGCAGGTTTCCATGCGAACACATCCACGTTGCTCCTCAAGAACCTGACGAGCACGTCTTCCTATTTGGGATCCAGGTTGGCCCCGATAAGGGCCGTTTTGCTGGGATCGCCGTCGACCAGCTGGATCGCTTTGTGCTCCTTGGACTTGATGTTCTTGCGTGGGGCCTCGAGCTCTGGGATCTCCAGGTGGTCGGCTGGGGTCTGCTTCACGTCGAGCATGGTCTCGGCCATGCGAATAGAGAGGTCGTGAGCCTCTGCTATTTTGAAGCTGTCCTCCTCGCAGGTGTAAGCTGCGTATATGTTGCCCCTAAGAGTTTGAACCCCCTTCTCAGTGGGCATCTTGAGCACCAAATACCTGTAGTGAGGTATGGCCATGAACTTGGTGAGCGATGGTCTACCAAGGATAGCATGGTAGGTGCCTTCGAAGTTGGCGACCACGAAGTTGACGTAATCGGTGCGAAAGTGGTCTGGGGTACCAAATTGCACAGGTAACATGATCTGCCCGAGAGGTGTAGAACTCTGTCCGGGGAGAACACCCCAGAACTGTGCCTCATATGGCTTGAGATCAGCCTAGGTTATCTTCAAGGCTGGTAAACTGTTCTTGAACAGTATATCAATGGAACTGCCGCCGTCAATCAGCACTCTGTCGAACTGAACCTTGTTGATACAAGGGTCGAGAACCAGAGGAAAATGCCCTGGCTTAGGTATGGCTGCCCATTGGTCCTTTCTGCTGAAGGAGATCTCGCGGTGAGACCAAGGAGGGAGCCGCGGATCGGTGATGAGGTTGTCGGCGTTGGCCACGTTCAGGCAAGCGCGAGCGAGCAGCTTGCGCTCTTGTTTGGTTTCTATGGACACTCTGCCCCCAATGATGGTGTGGACACGATCGGTTGGCTTGACGTACTTGTGACGGGGATCTGCGTCTTCATCATCATTGTCCTCATTACGCTGCTCTCCTACGTCGTTAGGCTTGTCGAACGTATCCGGAGCCTGTTGGCGCGTGTAGATAGATTTGAGAACACGGCAGTTCTCCATGGTATGGTTTGACTTGGGGTGAAGCTGGCAGGGTCCTTTCAATGCTTTGGCGTAGTCATCTTCGTAGTTGCGACGTCCGCCACCTTTTTTAACGGCGTTAACTTCACCATCATCTTCCCGAGCACGCTTGCCTCTGTATTCGTTATGGTGGTTACGCCGCTGAATACGTTGGTCGCGGTGGTCGCGGGAGTCGTTGCGCTGGTTGTGACGGTCAAAATTGTCGTTCCGACCACGATTGCCGCGGTAGTCGTCGCAGTGTGGGGGTGGTCGGAGCGTGGAGCCCTTGCTGCTTCTTCGACGATTATCTTTTTAGCGTCATCGGCATCCGCATATTTTTTAGCAGTGGCTAGGAGCGCTGTGACCGATTCAGGTCTTTTGCAGAGGAGCTTGTCCCGTAGGGCGTCGTGGAAGCGGAGACCAGTGATGAAAGCTTCAATGGCCTCGTTGTCAGAGATTGATGGGACCTTGATGCGCATCTCCGAGAAACGCCGGACGTACTCGCGAAGTGGCTCATCTTTGCGATCTCGAATCCGTTGTAGATCATATTTGTTGCCAGGTTGTTCGCAAGTAGCAATGAAGTTGTCGATGAATGCTTGCTTGAGCTCCTGCCAAGAATCGAAGTAGTTCGCCGGCAAGCTGACCAGCCATTGGTGGCCTGCATGGCCGACGGCGACTGGGAAGTAATTAGACATGACGTGCTCGTCCGCCATGGCCGATCTACACGCAGTTTCGTAGAGCATAACCCATAACTCGGGGTTTTCCTTGCCGTCGTACTTCTGGAGTTTTTCGAGCTTGAAGTTCTTGGGCCATATGACTTGGCGGAGATGAGAGGTAAACTGCTTCAAACCCGGAGGACCGTGGGTGGTGTCATACTCCATACAACGATAGCTTTCGTGGGATGCACGATCGTTGGCTCTTTGGTTGATGCGATCGTGCAGATCGCGTTCTCTGAGGTGATGGCGGAGATCGTTATTGCCATCACGGCGATCTCGATTGCCCCCCTGGTTGATCCTGCGGCCGCCGTTATCACGGCGATTGTCGCGGTTGTCTCGGCGGTTGTCGTCCCGGCCACCATCATGACCACAGTTTCCGTCTTGACGGTTATCTGATGGGTCGTTGTTGCGCGAGCCACGTTGGTTGAGTGGCTGTGAGCGACTTGAGTACTGGCGACTGTGGCTTGATTCGACTGAGACGGAGGGGATCCGAGCCTGATTTGCAATTTCTGCGGTCTGGGCCATAGCAGCCGTCAGGTAAGCTTGTATATCGTCACGAACTGCTTGGATTTCCGGAGTGTTGGGCAGCCGTTGCATTGTCGCCATAGCAACAGCTACGTTGGCGCTTGGAGTCCTGAAGACCTGCTTGTCCCCCACCCTGTCAAAGGCATTGTTAAGGTCGCGTGGTTGGACCCTTATGCGTCGTGCCTCATCTTCCGCCTCGGCTTCGATTTGTCGGCGATTAAACCGATCGATATTGCGTGCTTCACGTGCCAGCCTTTCTTGTTCTGTTTCGCCAACTGCCGGTGGTTCATCGTTACTGACGACGTTGACCAAGTCTACTCGCCTTGGCGGGAAGGACGGGAATCGCGGAAAGCCCGGGGCGTGGTCTGGGATATCCAGATCGTATTCGACGCCTTCATTGTCATGATGCTGGAGCTCGGTGTGGACGGAGGCATTAGATGCGGCACCGGACGGGGAGCTTGAGCCACCCTCTTGAACTGTGTGGACCGATCCTTCTTGATATCCTTCAATCCGGACCATGTTGACGAAGTCGCGTGTCTTTGGCCGAGGTCGATGTATGAGACACAGATCCAAGCAGCGTTGTATGTTGTACGCGTAGCTAGAAGCAGTGTTTCGCAGGTCGTGAGGCTGAGCCTGGTAATTCTCCATCGAGGATTCGTACTCGGAGAGCTAGAGACCCGTCGTGGGGGCTGGCTGGCGTCGAACGGAGACCACGAGATCCGTACCGAGTCGTGCGGAACAACTGGCCTGAGCTGGTCGGGTAGATCTGTTGTGGGTAGTGGTTACCTGCTCATTAGGTTGACTTTGAATCAAACTTACCAGAGCTAGGGTTTCGGCAAGTTTGGTGCCGACCCGATCGATGGAGTCGAGCAGGTCGGTGTTGTCGATCTGCCTCCTGTTGTAGCGAGGAAGCGGACAACGAGTTATCAGCGTGGCTGAAGGCGATGCTGACATGGTCGGAGCCAGATTCACTGTGGTCGGAGCCAGATCCACCGTGGTCGGAGCCAGATCCACCGTGGTCGGAGCCGTAGCCGATGTAGATGAAGAAGTGGTCGACGCAGATTGAATCCGCGCCTCCTCCGTGGTCATGGCGATGAAATCATCGGAGCCAGTGGTCCAGGTGATCTGGCCGATGGTGAACGTGAGGCCGCTCGGCGTAGCCATGGAACCGGGGATGAAGACCATCTTGTTCGTTTGGAGAGCAGTACGCACACCCCCTACCTGGCGCGCCACTGTCGACGAAATATGGTCGGTAGTCTACCCAGGGGTATACCCAAGGTAGTAGATTATCGGCAGACAGATGCGCAAGCTACAAACAAGATGGTAACGCAAGACAGACACGAGGTTTTATCCAGGTTCGGCCACCGTGAGGGCGTAACACCTACGTCCTGCGTCTGATTGTATTACTATATGTCAATGAGAGATGATTTTTAGAGGGGTCCCCTGCCCGCCTTAGATAGTCTGGGATGCAGGGTTACAGATCTGGAAACTAATCCTAGCCAGTTACAATTGCCATAGGTGGCCAGATAAGGATTCCTATTCTAACTGACCAGGACCCTGCTTGATCTCCAGGTCTGTCTTGATTCCTTGCGCGGGACTCCGACCAGATCGACCGGGCCGCGCGTCGTCTCCTGTTGGGCCAGACCTCCTGATCCAGGTCGGCCCAAACTTAGCCGTAAGGGTATAGGGGTCAATACCCCCACACCAAGTTATGGCTCTGACCACACTGCAGTGCCTGCAAGTGTAACCAAATGTTTAAATCACTACTCTGCAAATCCAATGTTAAGCACAGGCACATTTCAGTTCTCAGAGGATATGAAGTTATGAACTTTGTTCTAAATTCAGATTTCAGAGTCGTGAGTGCATCATGGTAGGTGCCCGCTCTCTATTTAGGCATCCTTTTCATAAACTGATCCTCTCAGTCCATATGGATTAGAGTGAAAAATGTACTAATTTTCTACCTTGAATTGAAGGCCATTGATATGTTTTCAGACAAAGTGGAAGCCACTAGAGAGTCATGTCTAACGTAATGACACACAAAATTCTGAGAAGCAATGGGGCACTTAGTCGTGATACTTTGGTTTTGTCGTTTTCCATACCTACAAACGATCATGATGAACTAGTGGGCTCTAATGGTGGTAGATGTTTCAAGCGACAGACTTGACTCGACTAAGAGCATCTCTATTAGCCTCTCATTAATAATCTATCTATACTCCAATATATAAATACTAAGGTGACATAATATACTTTTTATGCATATAGATGTTAAGCCCTAGGGATCATCTAGGTGTAGATAGGAGGGTGAATCGCTTACTGGTTGATTCAAAATCGGCCTAGAACACAAGTCAGGAGAGGGAGACAGCGAGAGAGGGAGATGTGTGTAGGTGTATCTGACCGTCGGCTTTGGAGGATGACAAGCCGTCCATGGCGTAGTCGTGACAGAGGGTGTCGGGGTAGGAGAAGCAGTAGCGTCCGGCGCGGTGTAGACGTCCGGCATGGCGCAGAGGCGGTGGTGGCGGCGACGAAGGCGATGGCGTTTCCCGTCGCTTACAGCTCCCCTTTCTAGATCGGACTGGGGTTAGGACATCACGGTGGGGCTGGCGGCTGTGGTGAATCTCATGTCTTGTGCCCCAGCCCCCACCGTCCTTTTATGACGCTGCGCGACGGGAGCCCATCAGCCAGTAGAAAGGCTGAGCGACCCCGATCAGGGCACAGATCAAGGGCCCAATTGGCCCCAATTGGTGACGATCAACCTAACATTCTCCCCCTTGATCTCACCTTATGTCTTAAACTTAACTTCCTCTTTCTTTTTCCCATTCCATCACAAATCAGTGCATAGAGCGTGCCTCATCGTCACGGTCAGTTGGCATTAGATTTAACAGCTACAATGCATCTCTCTGTTTTGAAACAGATACTCAACTAGGCCCTTAGTATCCAGAAATCAGACTTTCCCGTAAACCCATGTCGACGATGTGTTCTCTGAACGCACTGGGTGGTAAGCCTTTGATAAGCGGATCCGCAAGTACTTACTCGGTACTTATGTGCTCAATGCTTTCAAAATGATTCTGGATTTTCTCCTTTACACCATATAACTTAGTGTCAATGTGTTTGACAGCACACTTGACCTGTTGTCTTAGGAGTTAACTTATTTTAAATGGTTATTGTTGTTGTCTACCATTGTTAAATCCAGGTACAAATTCTCTTAACCTCCTTTTGCCTGTTCCTTAAGCCTCATGTCAAGCTATACTATGGTATGCATCACTGATGACACCACAACTGTTTCTTTGGAGCTTTTTCACAATAATACTCCAACTGCTGGTGTTAGCAACTGCTGTGGATTTCACTATACATCTCGCCAAAACTTAACATTTGTACGCTCAACTATTTGAGAGTACTTGTTCTTTCTTACTGAGCATGAGGCATATGATACTTTACAAAATTGCAAGACATTTTCATCTCCATTCCAGTGATCTTTATTTGGACTGGACTTCTGCCAAAATATCCCGGATACGTAAACTGCGTCAGGGTAAGTTCTTACTTGTACTTGTACACTCATCCAGCTTTCAACAGCTGAAACATATGGAACCATGTTCATTTGATCGATCTCATTTATGGTACCAGTACCACAATTTACACCCATGCTGTGTTCTTCAACTATACTCCTAACTTGGAAGAATCTAGTATGAACACCTACAATATATCTTGGGATGCTCCCACTAAGGGAATTACTATCTACAGTTATGACATTTTCTTCTTCCTTGGCTGCGATTTCGATGTTGAATTGTTCGATTATGTAAGGAACCCAATCGGCTCCTGCATGAGCAGGTGCCACGGCAAGGTATTGCCGAATCAAGGGCCTTGCAATGGGTTAACTGGACCTCAGGCTTTCAGGGAACAATAGTTCGGACTGGCAATATGTCAGCACAGTCAGATCCTCTGCACCCTGGCATTATGGCTTTCATGTCAAAAGAACATTACATGCAAGATGCGACTGTTCTTTTCTCAAGTTGGACAAATGCAAGCAAGATTTCTGATGCTGAACTTGAGGTTGCCATCATGGACCAACCAAGCTGCGAAAGTCCGCAAATGAACAACACAAGTTATGCCTGTGCCACGGGCAGCTCTTGTGAAAATGGGTTTTCTGGAGGTTACAGCTGCTACTGCTACAACAATAATAATTATTATAATTATAATGCTTACCTTTCTGAAGGATGCATGCAAGGTTCTCCCTGCTTGCTTTATGTAAAAAAATTGAAATATTAATGTTTTATCTTATGTCCTAACTCTATCAATCTACTATTATGAAGCAGATTACAACCCCAAGCCTAAAGAACACTGCCAGAGGTCACGTGGGAACATTTCCATTCCCTTCCCTTTCGGGCTTGAAGAAGATTGTTTCGGAAACCAAAGGTTCCGACTTAACTGTACCACCGCAAATGAGACGCTTTTTAGCACAACATCAGCCTGTTATGATGGTTAGCAACGTGCTAAACAATGCTAGCTCCGGGAAAGAAGATACACAGTATCACGTGACTGGTCTGTCAGTAGAAGATGGGACTCTGATGGTTAGCAACGTGCTAAACAATGCTAGCTCCGGGAAAGAAGTAATAATAGTTCAGGCCAACGAAAGGGGAGGAGTGTACCTCTACGGCGCCCCTGTGGAAGACCAATTTGATTTTTCTATGGAATACGACATTGTTATACGATGGGCAGTTACAAATTCATCTTGTGAACAAGCTATGCATAGGAGAAGTAGTAACTATGCATGCCGTAGTGTAAACAGTGATTGCCAAAACGTGACCCATGGGAAAATATTTATGGGATGATATCGTTGCAAGTGTTCTTCTGGCTACTCAGGAAATCCGTATATACAGGATGGCTGCACAGGTATATACCTTTCCTCCTTCAGTATGTGCTACAGCAGTACCATAGTTCACACCTGAAAATGGAAAGAAAATTAACAAATTCACATACTCCAACAAAGTTGTAATTTGTAGCTAAATTAGACTAGGCAGATTTAGACAGGAGATTCCTTTTCATCAGCTTGTTATGCAAGTATGCAACCACATATTATGATGATCAACATATATAATGAATAACGAGAATTGATTGTCTACAGATATTGATGAATGCTCACTGCCAAACTACTGCAAAGGTACATGTCAAAACATTCCTGGAAGCTATAGGTGCACACCGTGCTCTCATACCCAAGAATTTGATTTCATCAAGAGGAGGTGTGTTACATCAGCTAAACAACGGAATCTTCTTTTGGGTAAGCCATAGCAAACAAAACTCCCTTGAAATTATAGTTTGTAATCATTAACATGATTTCATGACAATAGCAAGTGCATATAGGTATTGCAATTGGAACTAGCTGTGGCATTGGATCCATATTTATTGCCTTGGGTATAATTATAATTGCCAATAAGTGGAAAAAAGGCATCCAAAGTAGAATCCAACGAGCATACTTCAAGAAAACTCAAGGTCTGTTATTGGAGCAACTAATCTCAGAAGAAAGTGCTACAAGCAAAACAAAGATATTCTCATTGGAGGAACTAAAGGAGGCGACCAATAATTTTGATGCTACCCATGTTCTTGGTCGTGGAGGACATGGAACAGTTCATAAAGGGATTCTATCAGACCAACGTGTGGTAGCCATTAAAAAATCCAAAATAGTGGAGCAAACAGAGATAGACCAAGTTATAAACGAAGTTGTCATTTTGTCTCAAATCATCCATCGTAATGTGGTGAAACTATTTGGTTGCTGCCTAGAAGATGAAGTGCCCTTGCTTGTCTATGAGTTCATTTCAAATGGCACTCTGTATGAACTTCTTCACAGGGATACTACAGTAAAATGCTTGCTTTCATGGGATGGTCGCATAAGGATTGCAGTGGAAGCATCCGGAGCTCTGGCTTATCTACACTCAGCAGCTACAATACCAATTTTTCACAGAGATGTAAAGTCTTCAAATATACTCTTGGATGACAACTTCACCACAAAGGTTTCAGATTTTAGTGCTTCAAGATCTCTTTCACTTGATGAGACCCATGTGGTGACAATTGTTCAAGGAACATTTGGTTACTTGGATCCAGAGTATTATCATACCGGTCAACTAACGGCGAAGAGTGATGTATATAGTTTTGGAGTAATACTTGTGGAACTTTTAACAAGAAAGAAGCTAATTTTTATTAATGATTTAGGTGCAAAGCAAAGCTTGTCGCATTTCTTCATTGAAGGACTTCACCAAGGGTCTCTTATTGAAACAATGGATACTCAAGTTGCGGAAGAAGCAGACCAGGAAGAGATTAGTGAAATTGCCTTACTTACAGAAGCATGCTTAAGGGTCAAAGGAGGAGAGCAACCGACTATGAAAGAAGTAGAGATGAGGTTACAATTCCTAAGAACAAAGAGACTGAGAAAAAGACAACATTTACATGGAAAAGAAGGAGATATTGAGCCTTTTCTATGTGCAGAAGCTAAGAATTCACTCGAACATATCAACCTAGTTAATGCTACCCATATAATACCTCGAGACCTCTAGGTGCTACAGTTTGGAGCAAGAATATGTGTCTTCATTTAGGCCACGCTAACTACATTTGCGCTAGATAATAAAGGGATTTGCTTAGATACTAATGCATTTGAGATATAATATATTTCGGGGAAGCTATGTTATATTTAGCATATTTGGATGAGATTGTATCTCATAGATGTGTTTTATGTGTATGCACAAGATATTGTAGACCACATCGCTTGTATACCTCCGTATTTATTTAGATGCATATAACATCAAGTCACTGTATTAAAGATAAGGTTGTGTAAGAAAATACAAAATAGTCATGGCTGTCGATGAGTCCAATGATAATTTGATCAGTTGCCAATGGCTTAATCAGTGGTTCCAGTAGCCATCTGACTAATGCGTGATTTCAACTGCAACATGCTGCTGCACTTCTTCTTTGTTTTTTTTTTTTTTTTTTGCCAATTATTAGCATGACTAATGTTAATTGACACTCCGGACAACAGGAACTCACTCTTCCCTTCAATGTCCTTTTAGGACAGTATCAATAGCACGGTCGATATGCATTCAACACAGAACTTCGTAACTGTATTTGCAGATATGAAATACAACTCCATGTCTCTATCCTACAGATGCAACTGATCTGCATATGGAAAATCCGAATTAGCTTCACGCATTTTAGACTTCTAATAATTCTGTAACATTGAGAGCGCACGTGGACTAGTACCTATCTTCAACCAACTATCCGTAATAGACTAAGAGTTGAAGCAATACATTCCATTGAAAATGACCATGTGGCAAGGGAGCCTACCAATTCGAAGAGACAACAGTAGCCAAGGCCACGGGGGACGCATCAACCGGCTGCTCGTGCTGGCCTGCTGGGAGCCTTGGAGTTGGAGGAGAGAGGAGAAGATCCCGACCCCGATGGGAGCACGCCCCGCTCAGCCTGTTCCGCTTGCTCTTGCTCCACCGACTACCGACACTGCAGCGACCTTTCAACAGCAAAGTGCGGCGCTCGGCAGAGTTGGCGGCGTCGGCAAGGTGCGAGGAGTCGAGGACGGAGTAGCATTAGCGCAGAAGTTGGGTCTGAAAGGATTTTCATCGATGGGCCGGGCGGTGCTTGCATAAATGTGGCCCAAGAAGTGCTGTCAGCAGCGTGGGTCAAGTCAAAGGACTTAACACGGCACAAGCATCCAGTCAGCAGCATGCTCACCGCGCTAGGGCCTCATGTCGCCGGACAACCCTACTTCTCCAATTCAGTGTTGGTGGTTCTTTGCCTAGATCTGCCAGCAGGTTTTTCCTTAAGAAAGTCACAGGATCACCTAAAATGATCCAAGTAATGGCTCTGACAACACTGCAGTGCCTGTTTCAAGCATGGCCCTAGTGAAGAACCATCCAGAATTCCAGATGTTTAAAGCGCTACGATCTGCAAATTCAATGAGCAGATGCACATTCCAGTTGTAAGAGCCAAGAGGGTATGAACTTTGGTCTAGATTCAGATTTCAGAGTCGTGAGTGCATAATGGTACGTATAGCTTAAACGTTTCCCTCCCCTGAGGAGCTATCGTTGTGCTTACAGAACTGGATCATCGCTTTGGCCGTGTCCAAGCTGAAGTGACATTGCCTCCAGGGCCTAGCAGTATCGCCGTAGGTGACATCGAAGCAAGTACGTGTTGCTAGTGTGATAAGTATTGCAGCCGCTGAGTCTTTGAACCTGACTTGTGTCCCGTTTCCCTGAAGCGAACCTTCGCACAAATAACTTGTTAGTACAATAAATAACGGTAATGCTAGAAAACCAGAGTCCATCCGCCTGACGCCGCCCGTCCCACTCCACCTCACTGCTGCCACCTTCCCCCGCCACGCGCCTCATCGCGCGCCGCGCGGCTGCCCCATCCTACGCAGCGCTCCATCCCCCGCTGCGCCCACTCTGTGTTTCCGCTACTACAGTTCCTCACCATGAAGGTTGTGGCCGCCGCGACACGCGACGGCAAGGAGATGTTGTGCTGAAACTTTATGTTGCAAATGTATGTTTCAAGGATTTTAGATGTTTCAAAGATATGTTGCAAGTGTTTCATATGGATGTTACAAAAGTAGATTGGGATGTTGCAAGTGTTTCAAAGGTATGTCGCAATTGTCTAATCAATGTTTCATCTATTTTCAGACGTATGTTACAAGTGTTTTATCTGGATGTTGCATATGTTGCAGTGGCTATACACATGTTGCAGGTGTATATTCCAAATGTTTTATCTGTTTCAGTCATTAGCAAGTGCAAACCGCCAGCACTGGTGTTGACGAGGGCGGCAGGGCCAGGCCGCGGCCACCGACGCGGGGAGGCGTAGACCGCACGGCGCCGGTGTGGAAGAGGCGTGCGATTCCTCAGCAGAGGAGTCTAAGGCCATAGAGGTGAACGACGCCCGACGCGTCTGCACAGGGATTGAGCAGGGGGTGGAGGCGAGTCATCCGAGCGGTTTGGAGCGGTCCTGCATGCACGCGTGAAATGGTGTCGGCACGGGCAGTGCGTGAATCCGAGCAGACGAGGCGGAGCAGGCGCGGGCGTCCGTCCGGACGTCCGAGCGCTAGCCTCTCCGAATAAATAATTATGTTAAAAGTCTAACAAACTAATTAACAAAGATTAAATTCAAAATAGCATCACCAAAGAGGTTAAGAATCCTCATTATTGTTTGGATACTCAATCTCTCCCGTCCATATAGATTGGAGTGAAAAATAAACTAATTGCTAGGGTATTTAGTTTGAAGAATGGGTTAGTCCATCATCTTCTTACTCATTTTTTTTGTTTGGTTTGTAGAATGAAATGAGTTGACGTATCCGTATCATCACCTCATTCCTTACAAGCTAATAATTAATACTAGTGTAAGGAACGGAGTCATCCCACTAAATTTGAGGAATAGTCTCTTGATGCATCACCTTTTGAAAACGAATAAGCAGAAGAGTTGCCGATTATATTAAAAAATCTAGATTGAACAATGCAATAAAGCAACATGCGAACACATAGTCGATGTACCCATGTGGTTCGGTTTGTGATGAGTGATTTTCAACATGAGTAACGCTTTGGGTTGAGTTGTTAAACTAACCGAGACATGAGTTTGGATTGTGCAACATGTCTCTTAGCTTGTGATGCGCAGGTGTGGAGCTCCGAGACGATGGTCAATGGCGAAGGTGAAGGTCAAACGGGTTCGTGCCGATAGACTAGAAGTGGTGAAGGACGGATGCCGGGCTTAGACCGAGGGACCGGAGAAGCCGGGTGACTAACCGTGGTGGCTAACACTTAGGGTCATTGACAAGTGCAAGAGTACATGGGAAGTGGCCTGTGTTGACCAAGTCAAGACGGCGGTTGGGCAAGTCAAGCGGAGGCGCCGGAGGACTTGACGGCCGGGCGGTCAAGGACGACGGTGACACATGTCGAGTTCATGGGGCAAGCGTATGGAGTACGCTACCCGCGAGTGGTTTGATGGTTTGGGCCTCAAAACCACCGGTGGACGATTTTCAGGTTTTGGCCTCAAACCCGGGTGTGGTTCCGTCAAGAATCGGTGGCGACATGTGGCGTCATCACGAGCTTGCCTCAAGGCGAAGCTAAGTCATGAAGGCGCGTGGCCATCGAATCAGCGGATCTCTGAGTTGGGCCATAATATTTTTCGGGTTAGGTGGTTTGCTCTAATTACCGAGGGGTATATTGGAAATGTGTAATAGTCTCTATAAATAAGAGGAGGGCTGCCCCAATCAGCCTCATCTCTCCAGCCAGTCTCTCTTTCATCCTTGTTAATTAGGGTTTCTTCCTCTAGACTTCTTTAGTGATCCGTAGATGATTTAGTAAATCGTTCATCTGTGTAAATCAAATTCTGAACCTGATCTAAGTGGGAATGGAAGCCTTAACCTCCGGTTGTCCTCGTGGCTTCAAGATTTGAGTTTGTGTTTTGATTCACGTTTTGCGGTTCTTTCTCTCCCGGTATCTCATTTTCTTGTTCTTGCTCGATCTCTTCAATTTGAGTGTTTGCGGTGCTTTTAATCCATTCAAATCGTGCAAGGATGTGTGTTTACACTACTTTCTGAGTGAATCGGCTTCACACGAGCACGAAGAATCGGGTCGGATTTCGTTTTTAGGAGAAAAACTATGTTCTTGCTCATGATTTGAAATTCCCGATGTTTGGCTAAGTCTTAGGCGATGGTTTCCTAAAGATAGCCTCCCAACTTACTTGTGTCCATTTGGTTTAAATTTCGTGAAAGTTAGAGTTGATCTGAGGTCACTGCTGTTGGAGAGTATCGGATCTCCGTCGGGGGCACCGGTCGCCCCACCGGATACGACTGGTGCTTGCTGTTTGTTTTGGTCCAGCACCAGCGTAACCGGTGTGCACCGGTTGGTTGCACCGGATACGACACCCGCACTGCATGGCGCAGAGCAGACCCTCGCTCGCAACCTTTGCTTTTCATTTTGCACCGAGGTGACCGGATCGATCGCACCGGACAAGGCATCTAGAGAGTCTCGCACTCACCCGTTTTGGCTGAGGCACACCGGAGGTGTCCGGTGTGGACACCAGTGCTCAGCACCGAGATATCCGGTGCTGCATGGGAAGATCGCCCGGTCATTGTTGTTTCTTCTCCGAGTCTTCTCTCGTCTGTTCGGCTGTGGTTCTTGAGTATTTCTTAGTCCATCTCGCTACAAGCTAGCTTGCGTGGACAGTGGTGGAGCGTGCCTGAATGTGTAGGGGGGGGCCAGATTCAAACCTACACTGCTACAGTATTTACCAACAGTAATAGAGAAAATTGAAATTCCGTGGAAAGACCTTTGTTTCTTCAAGTTGTATTCAGACTGCATTGAACAATAAAAAAATCATGTCAAAGAAGAATGGACAATGTGCGGAGATTGGCATAGTTGCAAGCTGCCTTTCACTCATCATCAAGCGGTAGCTAGCAAGCTTAAGACAACAAGAGAGGTAGTAATTAATTGCATGCATGCAGCGACTTGCAAACTTCTAGTACGTGGTGCAGCCATGTATTCATGGTGGAACTGCAGAGCAGGAGGGGCAGGACCCAGTTTGTCCCTAACGTAGCTCCGCCAGTGTGCGTGGATACGGTTTTACTCGTGCTTTGCTTTTGGGATTGAATTTGGGACAGAGGCTTAAGCTTTTCGCAAGAAAATTTTAGGCTCCCATTCAACCCTCCTCCCCTCTCGCCGTCGTTCTCGGTCCTTCACAACAATAATTCCAAGAGAATGAATCAATAAATGTTGTATCATCTCATCTAGAATGGTTTGATTCCTCAAATCAAATACCTTATAAATTCCCACCTTAATCTCTTTCAATATGTCTATATTAAAGGGAATACGGAAGTGATGTGTTTCTAAACCAGGCGGAAACCAAGACAGTCCTGCCTAACCTAATAACAACCCACAAAATTCTGAGAAGCAATGAATGGTGCCCATAGTCGTGATATTTTGGTTCTGTCGTTCTCCATACCTACTAATGATCACGGTGAACTAGTGGCCTAGTGGAGGTAGCTGTTTCATGGCTACAGCACTTGACCTGACTAAGCTTTCGCAGTTCTCACTGCTTTGGTCATTTTCCACCCGTGCCGGCCGGTGCCGCACACCACATCTACAAAGCGGAAGGCTGCCAAATACTATGATCAACGTTTCCTCCTTTTTTATGAGTGCTTGAACCTGAAAGATCTCAGGAAGGTTTTTTTTCTTAGAAGTTTTAGAGCCAAGCTCTGGTCTTTTAATTATCAACAGACGGGTTCAGAGTATTACAGCCCAGAAGATGACTGCAACATGGGCGAAGCCACGTTGGCTTTCTCTGGTGCACGTGCACCATGGTAAAATAAAAGTTTGCTAATATCTGTCTTAAATTTTCCATGTATTTCTTTAGAAATTGTACACATTCCTTTATGTTTGATAGAGTGTACGCCAGGTTGGTTTTGAGCTGGCTTCGCCCCTGGCAACATCCGACAGCTTAGAGCGCAATATCATCCATTAAAAACCTTTACAATTGATACAAAACACAAACCAGCAGAGCACCACTTTGCCACAGCATAACTCTTGTCTATGCTTCAGATCTCAGGAAGGTCGTCGTTTTTCCAAATGCAAAGAGAGGATGAGATGCCGACCCTGTCGAGTTATTAGGATGGATGCTCCGATCGAGTAGTGGACATTTTGTGCAGGCCGAGTCTCCCTTTCCTGTGCATGGCCTTTAGCTTTAGGTAGTGCTGCAACACGGAGACGCGTCTGGTGGAATCCAATTTATAACCGCGTGATTTCCGGGCCACGGCGTTTTTGGGTCTCAAACGTGCATGTATTATTTGCCTATGTATAGGCACCGCTGTAGTGGCGGTATCCCGAAACTCCAGAGCAAGCTGCCACAAAACAACATACGGCGTTTCCTCACAAAAGAAACATACCAACTTAAATATTTAGGCTCTAAACCTTTGGAGAAATACTAATCAAAAGTTGGTGACTAACTTTTGGTACGGTGCAAGCG
This sequence comes from Miscanthus lutarioriparius, assembly GCA_904845875.1. Classification (NCBI taxonomy): domain Eukaryota; kingdom Viridiplantae; phylum Streptophyta; class Magnoliopsida; order Poales; family Poaceae; genus Miscanthus; species Miscanthus lutarioriparius. The sequence continues at coordinate 24,245,691 of CAJGYO010000008.1, forward strand.
GAGGCAGTGGCGTGACGACTGACGACTTGCAGGTTGCAGCGGCCCGTGGCGGCTGCACTTGCATAGTAGTGGCAGTCTCGGTGTGGGTCATCATCAGTAACGATGGCGCAAACAATGACGATGGCGTATCAACGTGTTAGCATTGTCATCCAGTGACGATGGTAGCTGTTAGTGCTCTTGCTGCTGTGCTTGAATGGAGCAGTGTTGCAAGTAGTGGTGTGCAGGAGTGTGGACGTCTCAGTTCAACAGGCTACCTATAACTATAAGGCTGCAATAACCAAAATCAAATGTCTTGCATTTTCATAGTTGATGGATTGTGTATGCATCAGTTAGATCGTTGGAATCAAGTAAAAAAAAAACAAGGTTGATTGTGCATGACCAGGCATTGTGCCTGCTGAATATTTGATCTTCTAAGTTGATTCATATCGTGCAGGATACACATACCCGCAAATTTCAGTAATCGTTACAGCTCGACCATATGCGGTACAGTTGCAAATTTGCAACAAATAAAAGAAAGAAAATTGCACAACGGTAACATGCATGCATGGTTATCATGTGTTCTTTCCTTACATGCTTGGCATCAAAAACTAAAACCTCAATAATCATATTCAAAGAATCAATAATGTATATTTGCCTATAACTGTTGTACAAACCAGCGACGTGGTCACGTCGAACAGTGGAATTTACAAACACAGCCAAGCGCATTAAGTCAGATAAGTTATATCATGGTACGTACGGTAAAAGCCATTTTGTCTTCAGGTGTAGAAATCGTGTTCATTCCAGAAGCGAAATTAGGTGGGTACAACAATGCTATCAGGTACAAACAGCTAGTTGCCAAAGCCCTGTATTGCAACATCACCTGCACAAGCATGTTGTTCACACTGTGAGATGCTGCCCAATTAAATACAAAGAAAAATGGCAATCTTGAGATCGAATCACACATTCACTTAAAATGGCAGGTATTGAACCCATAGAACTTGCAGGCTGCCATTGCCACAAGGCCGCAAGGCACTTTTCCCCTTCCTTTTTAGGGGAACAAAGTTGGAGATGAGGCCTCTAGCTTTACTTTATTATAAGAATCATTCACAAGGAGAGTTTCTTAAATAGAGATTATCAGCAATCCAAGGCTATAAAGTACCACCTCGACCATACCTCACAAATAGTATGAATAAGTCTTCATCAGTTATTGCTCCAAGTTCCATTCTTCTCTCCAGAGCAGTCAGACCTCCGCCATCTTTAATTGTTGTTCTCGCACCCCTGTAGAAAGGATCATAATAGTTCTTTAGAAAAATGCCTCCCATCTATAAGTATGTATTCCATAATCTGTGAAGGAAAATTATGGCAGCAATATAAGGAAATCATAGTAGTAACAAGGGAAAATAAACGAAGAATGTGTTCTTTGTACAGGCAAAGAAAGCAAATGGCCAGAATGCGCACAGAGGAAACGTGGAGTCTTCATTAGACTAAAAATTGAGGCAATAAACCTTCATAATGCCCTTTTTTACAGTGATCAGTGAATCTGGACACAGAACGACACATTTGCATGAACGAGCTCAATATACTTTTTGAGAATTTTTCATGTATACTTGGTGTTCAAATGAAAGTCTAAATGTGTCACTGACTAGTTTATACTGAACAAAACGAAAATACAAAGATAAATTTAAATACACTGAAATAGTAAAAAACTCAAGTGGAAAGATAGTTTGGGAATCATGAACAACATGGCATGAGGGCATAAATATGAAGCTGCTGATGATATTGCAAATAAAACTAATCATGAAACAAATATTATCAAGAATTCAAGCCTACCTCTTCAGCAGATGCTTGGTGAGTTCATCATTTTTCTTTTGGACACAATGGTGCAATGGTGTTCGGCCATGGAAGTCCTGCATATTAATATCCGCGCCAAAAAGTAGAAGAAGCTCCACCATTATAGGATGACCATATTCGCATGCAAAGTGCAATAAAGAACAACCTTGTAGACAGCCTTCTGGTTTCCCAGAGTCCTGAATTATCTCACAAGAAATTGGATCAAGTAACATCTTGTCTGTCACTGGCTGAACATGATGGGCATCTTTGCTCAAAGCATCATATGTCATGTTAGCACCGACTTCAGCTATTGCAAGAATTTGATATGCTGCTCTCACATCATTTTTCCTTATAGCTTCCAAAATATTAATGGTAATCTGATCGGGATCTCTGGCAAAAAGCAGTTTGTCGACATACTGCATGGATCATTTATGAGAATGAACAACATGATACTAACAGGAAATGTTCATCAGAAGCAAACATATATGAGACAAACTAACAGCACTATATCATGCTGCGCATGTTTGTTTTAATGAATAGCACTTGTATTCATCTGAGTAGGCTCAAATATATGCATGTAGAGTCTGGTAAATATGAACAAAGGCCCTTACAAAATGAGGAAATGCAAACTGATGAATACTCTAAAATTTGCAATAAACATCCACTTTCTTGGAAAGCATTCTTTCACAATGTTAGCCAGCCCACCAAGGAAAATACTCTAAAATTTGCAATATCCATCCACTTTCTTGGAAAGCATTCTTTCACAATGTTAGCCAGCCAACCAAGGAAATTACGAGTGAAGTTGCTGCGATATTTCTACTATACAACTCTTTCAAGTTTTAAAAGAGAAGCTGTACGACATCATCTTATTAGGGTGTATGTGGCAATTTCTCATTTAACTTTTTCCCCTAGATTCAATACTTCCTTGGTCCATGCGAATGATGGCTATAGACAAATATTATGATATGGATGTGTTGGAATATAAGTGAATTGCCCACCTCTCCCCATCAGCTTAAGCTTTTGGGCTGAACTGGTCGGTGCAGGCAACTTAATATGGTATCAAAGCCAGAGGTCTCGAGTTCGAATCCTGGTTAGCGCAATTACAACAACAACAACATAGCCTTTCAGTCCCAAGCAAGTTAGGGTAGGCTAGAGTTGAAACCCACCAAGAGCCCCAAGTCACGGTTCAAGCACTTCAATAGCTGCTTTCCAAGTACTCATATTCAAATATAGATCTCTAGGTATATCCCAAGCTTTCAAATCTCTTTTTATTGCCTCCCCCCATGACAATTTCGGTCTTCCTCTACCTCTCATATTATTAGCTTGGCTTATTAAATAAAATAATTGTTGCTCGCTCCTATTCCACGTCTGAGGCCTAAGGAAGCCTCCACGTGAGGGGGAGTGTTGGAATATAAATGAATTGCCCATCTCTCCCCATCAGTCTAAGTATTATTTTTTTGTAAAAAAAGGATTATGTCATAAAATTTCTTTCCCTCTTTGAACATAGTTTCAGCTTGGAAGGTTTTCATAGTTGTGGCTTGCTATTTGATTAGTTAAAGCTGATCCAAATTCTGATTAGGGTCAAAGATGATTTGCCGCACATGCAAGTAGCAGATTATCTATCCAACAATACAATTATAGTTCATAAGGAATGATATATTTGGCTTAGCTTGGTATCAAAAGCCCAGGGCCAAAACTTGACTCCGACTATAAGATGTAACAAAGGTTACATCATAAGGGAATCTCCATTGTCCATCTAAATTTTGCTCACTACACTAAATATGTATGTCCACAAGAATTTGATAGAAACTAGAAAGGGCGCCTCCAGTAATTGTGTAATACATTCCTAGAACTCCCTGCGTTAGCGGGCTGGTTAGCTTCTCTGAAACAAATGATTTAGTTCCATAAAGATGGAAATTAAAGCAAAAAATGTTTCTAAACTAAAAATATAAAACAGATGGCAATGACAACAGAATCAAACTATGTTCATCCACTCAGGGAATACCTGTCACTAACATCAGACAATAAATGCATGATAGGTCATATATTGATTGTGGAGAAACCATCAGTAGGTTGATCAAAGATAAAAGGAATTGAAGAGCTTACCTTTGTTTGTATGTACCTCTCCTTTATTGAGAAAGCATCACTAGGTTTAGGCTTTTCAATAAAAAGAATAGCTCCATTTGATTCGTCCATTCTGGATGAACATAGAATAAAATAACAAAATGCCAAGAAGGAAATTGCACAAAAAGAAAAACAGCAGCATTTGCTCTCCATGCGTGCACTCCAAAACATATTAGTTGCAACACTATTACTCCCTCCCGTGCATTTTGCGTAGGTCAAGAGTCAAACTTTATAATCTTTGACCAATAATTTGGCTAACAATTTTTAACTATTGTAATACAAACTTGATACTATTACATTTGTAACCAAATGTCCTATCAAACAATCACCAGTTTATAATATAAAATAAATGAATGGTCAAAGTGTAATTTAGGAGACAGTGCCATGTTAGAAGATGCCTTGTATACTGGACCAGAGAGAGTAATGGCTAGAAATAGGGTCAGTGGCCGCATATAACTCAAGGGTTAATTCAAACCATGCCATTATAAATGTCACGGTTCGGAGATCTGCCATTACTATTTGTCTACGTAGAAACATAACATTAAAATTCGCTTTATACTTGAAACGTGCACTTTCTACGTTTTTGAAGATGTTGGAACCACATGCAGGCGACTGTATTCCATATTGCCTAAATTACCCTTTTCTTCATCTGGTTCTTCTCATTGTCAGCAATGGCTCCCACCAGCCACTGCTGCCGCCACATCCAGAGTGCTCAACTACTCGCCGATCACCTGCGCGTCTTCCCCTCCCTCCTCCATGGACACTGACAAGCACTTGCTGCTAAGCTTCGGACATGTGTGCTTGCTTGGCCGACCTTCGACCAAGCTCTTCCAACTGCACTCTCCTGCAACGGCCCACGCGGCACAACACATGGTGGCGGCGGACACCAAAGCCGGCCTGAAGCCAGCCGTGTGGCGCCTGCACGTCACCGGCACCATTCCTGCACCACACCCACACCTGAGGAGAGCCGGCAGGAGGTGTGGGAGGTACTGACCACATCTGAAAACTCCCAGTCCACGGGTTGTAGGTGGGGAAGCCGCAGTTTGTGAGCGCTTGAGGATGAGGATTGAGCACTGCTTATGGAGCCTGAAGATTTATCGCCATGGAACTATGCATGCTGAGGTTGAGGCCATGAAGCAACTGCAACCCCCAAGTGTCGGGGGATACTTGCTGGCCAACGTAAGTGAGAGAGTCGGCCAGAGTCCTCAGGCGTTGCTGAGTACTGGAGCACCGTCTGGTCGCCTTGTTCCGTGGTGTGGACTGTGGAACTCCGCCTCAAGTGCAAGGGCGCATGAAGCTTTGTTGTCGCGGAAAAGACCTTCAACAGCAGTCCAGATTGCATGCGCTGTGGCACCAGGCGTGAGGACGCTGCCAAGGATCTCTGAAACAGAAGAGTAGATGAGGAAGCATACAGCATAATTAATTGCCATCCAAGTAGTAGGAGGTCTGGTGCTGCTGTGCCATCATGCATGGCACTGTATTTGCCCACAAGAGTATGGAAAACCTCACGCCAAATGCTGTAATTGGGTGGATTGAGCTCTAGAATAAAAGGGATATGAGAATGGACGTAGATGGCTGAGAGAGCAGCAGCAGGATTAGCTCGCTGTGGCTGGGGAAGAACAGCAGCAATGCCTGCAGCTAGTGTGGCAGCAGGATCTGCTTGTGGCTACATGGTGAGAAAGAGAGGAGCGACGTCTTAGTGCATAGTGCCAACTCTTCAAATGTAATGACATTGCATTTGAGAGGGTGTGTTAAGGTATAATAGTCAAGGGTATTAGTGTAATCTCCTAGTCTAGCGTTTCCCTCCTATGTCTCTCATGTACTTATGTATAGTCCCTTTGGGCCGCAATACTATTATCTAGTTCAGCCTCTATTATTCGTAACACATGCAACTCCATAGAAACAACTTCATCTTTGATAGAGGCCGTCCTTCCTTTGATTCATGAAAAAGCTTCTTCTGTGAAGAAGCTAGACTTCAGGCTCATAGATTTTGTGATGACAAACGCCTTGAGTTCCTTCCTTGTATAGACTCTCTAGCTTAGCTTTGCAGCCCATCTCAGGCTTGCATCCGCTGTTGTTTTTGTTTTGTCTTGGGCAAAGCCCTTTTTGTACAGTTTCTTTTTATTAAAACAATTCTACAGGTGAGGTCTCCCCAGCTGTACCTTATGCTCAAAAAAAAGAGAGGAGCGGGAAGAGAGAAAAGGAGACGCAGGATCGTGTATTAGGTTGATACCATGAAAGAAGATAGGTGGAATAAATTCTCTATTGCTGTAGGCTGTACTTCACAACAGTGAGTATACATGCAAAGAAAGAATCAAAGATATCATCTACTATCCTCTAATTAGCCTAATTAATACAGGGTATAAAAGTACATGTAGATATGATCAATGATCTGCTATTAGGATCAGTACTGACTGAGATAGAAGATCAATAATGGCTAGGATAATGTCATTCTAACAAGAACCTTAGGTGGAGGAAGGCGAGAAAGGGAATCACTGTGGGCCCCGCATGTTAGTGAGGTAGAGAGAGGGGAGTATCAAGGCATTTTGGGTCATACAAAAAGTCTGCATGTGGGCCCCTTTGAGAACGTAGAAAACAGCACGGTTCAGGAAGAGAGGGAATTGTAATGGGCATGGTTCAAAATAGACAAATAGTAATGACATGATTCGAATTAACTCAACAATCAGATAGTTATTTTCTAACTTCTTTGTGGAATATTATAACTACAAAACTGATGAATATTGTACAGGCATGAAAAGAAAGAAATAAACTACTACAATATCGATGCCTGCTGAATAAGCTATAAACACTGGAATTTGCAGATGAGAAAGCACCATGTTGAATGATGTTCATCGTGCTATTGTGCATTCACCACCCACAGTGAAACACATTGATTTCAGTAAACACTAAAAGTTCAATGGAAAATCAAGTCCTAATTTGGTCTACAATGGTCCTAATTTGGTCTACAATGCTAACTCCATTGTATTTGTGATACTATGTTTGTCAATGGAACCTCTCCTTTATTGAGAAAGCGTAAATCATTTTTATGAAATGCCTAAATATTACTTGATAAAAAATATTTGAATTGATTATAACTGAATTGATTGTGCTGTTTCAAAGAAACAACATGTACGAGGACAGGCAGCCTGTACACACAATTCATGCTAGCACTAACTTGTTGGCTTCTATGTTAGTCTACACTAGTGAATGTCCCACAGCTTACAGACTAGAAATCAAGTGGTGTGGTCCGGAAGAAAATTGGTTAAAATGTCAAGGTGAAAAGTAGTGAAGTCATATGCAGAACTGATTGTATGCTTTAACATACCCTTGATCTTCTTTTGGAAGAAGAGCTTCCCAAATGGAATTAGCGTAATCATTTCCTAGTGCATGGAAGAGATCCATAATTACTGGCTCCCAGACTTTCACATCTAGTCTCAAGGATCGAACCTGCATCAAGTAAAAACATTAGCTGTGACACTGACATATGGAACAAGCTAATAGCTTTCTTTTTTTAATCTGACTGATAAGATTTTTAAAATCTTAAGGACTACGAGATATCGTATATAATAACAAAAAATACTAGTTCTCGAGGTCACACATTCATTACCAGATAAAAATGAAAGGCGCATCTATTAAAAAAACAAGCAAATGTATTAAATCAAAGTGTTCCCTTTCATACCAAGTCTTTAAAACTTATGCATGGTTCACTACCACATAGAAGTACTTAAATTTACCACTTGGAAATAAATGTTATATTATATGCAAATCAAAAGTATATATACTTTTTCTAATTATAATTAGATCGCGTAATCGCTAAAGCTTTGTATTGGAGATGCCGATGTCAAAAATGACAATTAATGAGAACAAAAGCAGTATTGCACTATAGTAAGATATGCAGTAATATATTTACTGTATCTATCATCACTAAGTGAATAAATCCAAGAATCTGAACTTTTCTACAAAAGATATGGCCAACCAAACATTATCACTGATTAGCATATATCAAGGTATAAGGAAACTAGTTATTGCACCTTTGAAATGTGCACTCCAAGATTTCTGTGAGCCCCAGAGCACTCAATGCAAATCAGAATACCCAAGTTTAGAGATGCCCAATCAGGATCAGGAGAACGACATTCCGCACAACTGTCATTTCCAGGGATATTCCTCAGAAGGTTGAATACATCATCATGTCCCTCTGAACTCTTGTTATCTTCAATAGACAAAGAATCAGCAGAACTTGCGGATCTGTTACTCTCTGCTGCTACATTACCATATGACAACTGAAATGAAATGAAATCAGAATAACAAAATTAGTACCATATCTTGAATAAATCAAAAGATTGAACATATGCATGTAATGCATTAAAATGGAGCCAAATTAGGAAGGCTAAGCATTATTACTTCATGATTATCCAGTGTCAATGCATGGAGTTTAATAGATCTATCCTTTGTTTCAACCAAAAAGGTAAACCAAGACTAGTTATATGATGCAGCAAAAGAGAAATGGCTGCAGCAAACCTGCTGCGGGAATGGTGAATTTAGTAGCGATGCGATAACTCCAGTAATTTTCTGGATCCAGTCCTTTTGATCAGCCCCTGATTCCGCCTGCCATAAACAAAGTTAAAAGCATTCATGTGGCATCGGGCCATTGGTGTATCAAAGAATGAAAAAAATCATAAAATGTGTTATTCACTTGTTCTGTTGTTCAGGAAATACCAAAAACATGAATTACACAAAGAAAGTTCGATATCTGAGGACTACGCAGTTACCTGTAATGTGTATGTCTTAACGGGTGAGATTATTCTGAAGCAAAATCTTAAATCATTTTCTTCTGCATCAATCTTAATTGTTGAAGTTCTGAGATCAATTCTATGACATGATAATGAATCTTCACCCTGAGATGAAGCTCTTTGGTTCAAGAATCTGAATCGACCAAAAACACCAGTTCCTTCACCAGCTGTTTGTTGTGATGACACTCCTTGCTTCCAAGAGAATAAAAGAAACAGGTACATGTAAAGTACAGAAAAAAACAACATAAGCAAATTAGCATCTTAGGATAAATTATACAATACACTGCATTTAAAATAATCCAGCACATCCCTTGAAATATCTACTGCACATAAATTTTGACGTGCAAATTATGTACCGCAACCCTAAAAAAACTGGTTCTGAGACCTGCAAGGAAAGAACCCCCCCAACACACACACACCACCACAACAACAACAACACCACACACACACGTCATTGCCATTAAGAAGCTTCTCCACGCAGGCCAAGCAGACTTTCCTTAGCTAGTAAGTTTCATGTCTGCAGCTAGTAATAGCAGCCAGGCCCAAAGGAGGGCCTTGGGCGACCGGAGCCTGGGCCAAGGCTGCCTGGCCGCATGCGCAGCAGGGGAGGCGACGGCTCGGGAGAAGCCGTCAGCCTCCTCCCCCCAGGAGGAGTCTGGAATAGAAAAGAATTAGGAATAGGACTAGATAAGGATTAGAATAAAAGAAAATAGAGATTGTTTAGCAAAGGAGAGTCCAGATCTATAAGGATTCTACCCATAGATTACTTGGTGTGCAAGTCCACTAGGGACTATAAATATAGGGAAAGATGTACCCTTTTGATTAAGAAAGAAATAGAGGTTCATCCTCCTATCTCCTCCCTCTAATCCCTCTCCAGCTCTCCACTGTTCCTCTCTCCCTCTCCCTGGCCGCACGCCTCCTCCCTCTCCTGCTATACTCCATCACGCCATCACCCCCAACCCAACCAGGGCTCATCACAAATACAAATTTGCCTACTCATGCAAGCAAAGAATAAGAACTCCTGACACTGAGTGCCAAGCTCTGTATATGTTCCCAAGCCAATTCAGATAATCAGATTGCATACCGATTTTCCTTTATTCCCATAGTAGTACAGAGTTCCATGGCTGTCAAGCACAAAAAATCTCCTCTTCCATTCACCACGTGTATTTTGAGGACGCTTAAATAGGTAACCTTGTTTAATAACTTGAACCTGGCAAAGAAACAGGCTAGTAAGGACAAGCAATAGAAGTTCACAAAACAATTATGAATTATGAATTACCAAACAATAAAACTTCAGCCCAGTATAACTACAAAAGGGAAATGATGTAAGAATAAATACTATATTTTGAACCAAAATGGCGGTAATCATGGATACCACTTGCCTGGATTCTGATTATAGGAAGGCTCATGCATATCAAATTAGTACAATGTTAGAAAAGCTCATCTCAACTACATGTAAATTCTATCTATCAACACTGAGTCTCTTCAATCATCATATGAAGCAGCATGAATAAGCTTTAAGCTAGTTTATCCTGGTATTGGTGAAGATTTATTAATTTGCTTCACAACAGATAATTATACCTCGCCGTTGACAGTTGGCTGCATTAATGCTTCAATCGTTTTATAGGACTGAAGGCCAACAACATGGATACCATCACCGCTAGTAGATGTGTCTACGTTGCTAGCCATTCTCACATTAGCTATTTCCTCTTCAGTTCTGAACTCCTGAATTCTCTTTGCAAGCTTATCTTGCTCACTTACAGCCATTTGTTTTGATTGTTGTGCATATGTTAGAACCTGCATCAACACTTCAAGCTTAGCACAGCAATTGTTAACTCCTGGTTAGCTGGGTCATGTTGATAAGGTTGAATATTTCTTTTAAAGACCACTGTGGCATGAGACATTATTAAACCTGGTGAATGAATGGTTCCATTTGACTCAGTAGCTCATATCCCTATATCATAAAGAATCAAATCAGAACCCAAGCAACCGAAAGACCAGAAATTACTAAGCACATAGAAAGGACTCCATACCTGCTTAAAATACCTCAAATGGGCATCCATCACTGCACTTATTGATTCCAAGAACTCATACTTCTTTTTTGCTTCAATGTTCGCAAGGGCATGTACCTGAATTCCTTACAGCAAAGTCAATCATCGGAAAGGCTGAACAATATACTTGCATGTGGAAAAATGTTGATGTACATACTAAGTTAAAGCGACATCTTTCGAAAGCTGACTTGGCATTGTGTAGATCCTGTAAACTTAGAATTAGAGCGGCGGCATGAAAGCTAAATATACATTCATCTAGCCCATAAAATAGAATAAAACAAAATTAAAAAAAAAGGCTAGTCAGAAGTTCACAACGTACCTCCTCAAGTTCTGTCACGACTTCTGCTTTAGTCCCTTTTCGCACTGACACAAATTTTTCACGTGCCTGACAAATAGCACCAGAATCTTAATACACAGTGTATTACACTAACATGTTAAAGGTATAGAAAAACAAGGTCACACTGTTCGGTAATTTATCATCTAACACATGCCGCGTGAACAAAAATAAAGAAGGTAGTCAGATAAGTCAAAATCAAAGCATCACCTGATCATAAGCCACTGCAGCCCTATCCAAACGTCGCCGACAATCCTATACAGAGCAAGTAAAGAACATATATCAAGTAAGCAATGTGTTAAAATCTACCTTCCACATTACTGTCCATATGGAAAGGCAATTGTTCCTACTCCCTCCGTCCGCGAATAGAAGGCGTAACTGTTTTTTTCTACTGTCCCGTAATATGCATGCACGGCCAAGTCTTTACACGCATGCAGTATTTATTATGCTGCCTAATTGACTCCTCGGTTCCTATGCATGCACGGTCGCATGGCCTATGAGGCCGAGAAAATGAAGCGATTGGGGCCACAAGACAACACGCTAATTGATTTCATGTGGAAGCTAATTGGGCAGCCGGTTTTTTGCATGCACGCATGCAGCGTCACAGTAATTTGGAGGCCCGACATTTAATTCGCATCTTGGTCTTTGCGTCGGAGGGAGTTGCGCCTTCTATTCGTGGACGGAGGGAGTATTTCCCAAGATGGAAGGCACAGATTTTAGGACTATTTAAGGTTTTTTGTTCCTTGCCCGAACTCGGAAGCAAGAGGGTTGAAGTCTGGTCCCACAAGCATAAAAGTCATTTGCCCATTGAAAAGATCAACACCTGACCTAATATATTGTTTACTTCAGTTACAACCTATCAGTTACACAATAATATTAGTTACAACTTACAAGTATGCTGTGTTGAGTGGATTTCAGGCGGAAAGGAGAGGAGGGAGTTTACCTTCACACCATTTAAATCCACGTTAATGAACTGTGACAGGCGATCACTAAGCATGTGCTCAACCTGTTTGGAGGGAAAATGCTTATTATAATTAGAATGCAAAAAAATAGTCATTTGTGCTGTTTATACAAGTGATATATCAGCATGCCCTGAGCAAAAGAAATTTACCAAATCTAGAGACATCAGATTAGTACATCAGTGTATTGCGAGGGCGAACAAAAAGTCCATCATAGAACAAATGATTATTATATTCAACACAAAATTCCTGCTTCTAGATAATGCAGCCACTACTGGATGCAAGGAACCCTTTTGGCACTTTCTTCCTATCTGTTTTATTTATAGCAACATAGAAATAAATATCTTTCAACAAATAAAAAATGCATCGCTCATACTTTTTCTGTTGTGGTTCTGCAAATTCCAACCCTTATTTTATCACTTGTGCTTTCAGTTTATTGAATATATTTGAAATTTACAAAGTAATCCAAGAACCTTATAGGTGGTAAAATATGTGAAACTGCAGGTGGCAGATTGAGTATAGAAGTTCCAGAAATAATTCAAAAACATAAGTAAGAAAAGGAACGATGTGAATATTGTAAACTGAAACTAATACAGATCATGCCAAGAAAAGAATACAGATCATGCCCAGACTCACAGGAACAAGCCCTGGTGTTGAGTTGAAAACTCAGACAGAAAAACAGTAATGCTATTTTCCTTTCAATTCTTCGTTACGTTTGTGTTACATGAACTACCTATGCAGGAGAAATTATAGGTCCAATTTCGACCGTGTATGATAGTAGTACCTGAGAACGAAGGAGTTCCTTGTATGTCCCAAGCTCCCTGAAAGCAGTAGTAAACTTGGACATCACGGGCCCTGCAACATAGTAAAGAATATGGTTTTGAGACAATATGAATAGAGAAACACCATAAATGACTGTAAATTTGTAGCTATCAATTGTCATGCTATGCAATTTTAAATAGGAGAAATTTGATTAATTAAGGAGTGCATGGATATGTACGTATCTGTACTATTTCTGTATTCTAAGATTCTGTTGTTCTGATCTACAGACATTAAAACAAATATGCCGTAAATATCCAAAATACTCAAAGTGACAGTGAGACAACTAGAAAATGGAAACAGAAAAAACGCATGTGTTGGGTTTCAACTCTAGCCTACCCTGACTTGCTTGGGACTAAAAGGCTTTGTTGTTGCTGTTGTTCTACTAGATATAGATAGGATGGAAGGACAGAACACATTAGACTTAAGAGGTTTGCTGACCTCCAATGGCAACACTAATAGGGTCATCCAGACCAGCACCAAATGCTTGCAGAGAATCTGCAAATGATAGATCCCCTGCATATGCCTCATCAAGTGATCCCCTGAAACTAAGGTGATTAGCAACATAATAAAAAAGCACTAGCTCATGGAACATTACAAAAACTAAAACACGAAACCTGGAACAGCAAAGTAAAGAAAAAAATATTGAATGCATTTCTTGAACTAAACGGAATTTTTGTGAAGGGGCCTTATCAGAAACTTATGCAATAAGACAGTACACATTTATGGCATTTGCCTCAAGTTATGTGCAGTTAGAAGGCCTCAAATGTATGCAAATGTGGAACAGGTGATAATCAAGAAACATACATGAATCTTTTACATCCTTTATGCAGGTTTGAGCACCGTTCTTTCAGTTCATCAGTATGTTGTTCCAAAGAATTGACCTGCAGGTATTGGAAACAAGTCGGGACAATAATTTAAATGCATGTATAGGTTTGTTTTGAAGTTCAAAAACAAGGTTTTGGGGGCAACAAACAGAGATAATTTGATAATTCTGGAGAGAAATTAGTGAGCCAAGTTACCCAGCAAAATTGTTAAGCCCAATGCCTACACCTCTTTTTTTGTTTGATTTCTATAAGAAACAGAATAGCAGGGATGTTTTTAAGAGGGGCCAATTTCATTATAAAATTTCCAGCAGGCTGATTCAACAAAAATGGATTGTTGTTGTTCCAGCAGGTGATTCAACAAAAAATGAAACCATCAATTCGAAATGGGGAAACTAGTGTCCTCAGCAAAACAAAAATAAACAGGAAACCATTGTAAAAACTAGAGCCAAGCTGAAAATTTGCTCAAGCAAGCTTTACCCTTTGCACCATGTCCATCCATGAGCAAACTTCAAATAGGATCCGCCCCTTCTATTCAGATATGTTGTGCAATGCAACAGCAAATTTTGATCTTAAAAGTTGCGCCGTTGTCATCAAAGCGTTCTAACCCCTTCAAAGAAATCAACCCCGAACTATCTGAGGATGATTGACTTAATTCTCACCAACATGCCCAATTCGTCCAAACAAACACGGAAATCACGTGAAAACGCCAACTCTGCTCAGAAATCCCTGTGTTTCAAATCCAAAACGATCAACGCACACTGGATCAAGCTACCAAGCCGAGATCTCCCGCACACAAATGTTCCAAATCCGCCATAGCTCCGTCGCAGACACCCAGACTCCGACAACGGATCGAATCCTTCCATTCGACGCACCCAAATCAACCCAAATCCAACTGACGACCGAGATTCCAAGAAACACGAAACAATGCCTCGAAGGGGCCGGATCAGGGAGGCCCCGTGGGCAGAGGGGCGAGTGGCGCCACCTGTTTGCGGAACATGGGGGAGTCCTCGAGCTTGGTGAAGGCCGCCATGTCCGTCCTCGTGGCGCGTGGAGGCGAGGCTGCTGCTGCTCTCTGGAAGCTCGTGGAGATCTGGGCGGGAGGGAGGAGGGAGGAGGAGAGAACCAGAGTGGAGGCGGTCGGGCATAACTGTCCAGTTTCCTGTACGCCGTAGTGCGGTGGCGCTGTGCTGGTGCGGGCTGTGCGGTGTCGGGGTTAGATGGGTTGGGCTGAGTTTTGAACCCAATCGCATTTCACCGAATTGGTGGGCTGCGCAGTGTAAAATGGGATGGGCCGACTTAGCTGGTCTCGGGCTCTTGGCGGGCTCACGAAGTCGAAAAAAGCGTGCCTTCCAGCTTTTTTTCTTAAAGTTTCGTTCTTTCAGTATCCAGTTTACCAATTAACTTTCCTCAAAAAAAAAAAAGTTTACCAACCAACTTAATTCGAGATAATTCCTTTTTTATAGTGAGTTTGATATTGCTAACCGCGCGCCCATGCTGTCTGAGATAATTTTTGTTGTTCAGTTCAGCTAAGGTTTTCGGATTCAAATACGACCAAAATGGATGGATCTTGAAAATTTCAGATTGGAATTCACTTATTTTGACCAATCAAAACATCTTGTTTAGCTAATATCTTATCAAATTTCGGCCAAAATCAAGAGGAGGCAGAGTGTATTATAATTTGGTAAGAGTTTGCACTTTTATATTGAAGGAATAACTCTTGCAGGTTTGTTTGAACTCTAGATTATACTAAAAATTTAAATCGATCCGAAACTTTTGAGTGATACAATGTCATTTCAGGTCTCATCGAGATAGGTGAATTTCAACGCAACTCGATTGTTTTGGACCGCTGTTTAAAAGCTATTAACGGTTCAAGATGAGATGATGACCACTTTGTTTGAAAATCATTTATATGATTGAAGGGAGTTATTATAGCATATTAGTAACACCTTTCATCAAAGATTGATGCAGTGTGCTACTGAACACTAAAGATAGCATGTCCACTTGAACTTATCAGTCGTACCGTTTTAGTGAAGTAACAGTGTTTTCCTCTCACAATAAATCAGCATCAGCATCAGTATCAGCATCAACCGTTTTTTCAGCCAGCCGAACAAGGCCTCGTCAAAAACAATATAAGCCGAAGACGTCGTTGAGGCCCATGATTCAAAAAGACTCCTTTAATTTAAGTTCCACTTGCCACGTACTTCGTATTCGTAACTTTTACCTTCTTCAACTTCTTGCTCCTCACCTGGTTCATTGTAACAAGGATGAAGTAGTTAGGTCACACTGAACTTAACACTTGTCAATACCCTTGTGAGACTGGGGAGATTGGTTGGTGCACCTTCAGGCCCTGTTTGGATGTTTTGTGATTCTTTTCACATGTAATAGCATTATTACACCTTTTATTTTCTCCATGGTCAACCGCCGTCTCTGTTTGATCCACCACGTCATGAGGTCCGTCGATGCTCTCTGAGTGAATCTGTCTCCGACGTGGTGTGTTTGTGCCTCAGCCAACTACAATTAGGAATCATGACTCATTCCTAGCTGACCTAAGCCAACTACAATACGAGCCGTGTACATGCATATACGAGCCCGATCATAGCCTCAACTGTCAACATGATAGGTACGCAGAGAGGTGGGTTTTTGGGCCGTCTATGCACTAAGATGATAAGTTCTTGCACATGATAGAGCATATTACAAGTTGTTGGGGTAATTTGCATCCACAAGTCTACTTCTTATAATCCGGATGCAATTTACTATTTCAAAAAAGTTTCCTCCCTTAGTAGCCGATCAAATAAGAGCCTCCAAGCAGAGCCTGTGCCAGCGACCCCTCCTCCAAAAATATTATACACTATAGTAGGCTCTACTACCTGGCTTGCTATAAACCCCATTATTTATTCAACCCAACCAATGTCAAATTAACTCTTTTAACCAACTCACCCACCCCATAATTTTATTATTTCAACCCACCCCAATCTGAGCTCATCAACTAGTAGAACTCATGGATTTGCATAAAATATATATGTAAGGGCATCTCCAATAGTTTTCCAAAAAAATAAATGGTAAATCAATGAGTTTTCCAAGTGACTAGAAAAATTGGGAGCTTTTATTTAATAGCTAGTTTGACTATAAAGAATATATATGTAAGAATGTGGAGAAAAAACTTAGAGAGGAAGGAAATGAGTTGTTCTCTTTTCTCTTCTCATATTTGCAATACATTAGCCTCCAATATATAGCCATACATGTGAGGTGGAGTTACAAGAATTGATGCTAGGAGAGTTACACCATTGATGAAGTAGAAGATCGTAGCTTTGATGGTATAGGAGTTATGGACATCCACATTAATATTTCATAATTCTCCCCCTTGATGACCATTAACTGGTGAATTGCATGCCTCGTTAAAAACCTTGCCAAGAAAAACCCAATGGGAAAAAAAACATGGCCAAGTAAAAAAAGAGGACACACATATTCACTCCCCCTAATGGCAATATCACTTGATATCTTTCAGCTCTCGCAATCTAATACCATGTGCCAATTTCTTGAATACTGAAGTAGGGAGTGCCTTTGTGAACAAGTCTGCTAGATTCTCACTGAACGAATTTGTTGAATTGTTATAATACCATCCATTTGAAGATCATGAGTGAAGAAAAACTTTGGCGAGATGTGTTTTACTCTATCTCCTTTTATGTACCCATCTTTCAATTGAGTTATGCAAGCCGCATTGTCTTCATGTATAACCATTGAGTTAGCTCCTAGCAGTTTAAATCCTTCTGGTAGTTTCATATATATGTCACTATCAAGTGACCCATATAAATATATTGTAACAACATCCATTAGACGCAAGTCAGGACTTTCTTTCATTGCCAGACTTATAAGGTATCTAAAAGTTGTTGCATCCATCACGAGAGAGTATGTTTCTTCATAATCAATTCCAGGTCTTTGGGAGAATCCTTGGGCAACCAATCGTGCCTTATATCTTATGATTTCTCATTTCTTATTTCATTTTCTAACAAATACCCATTTATAGCCAATGGGTTTGACTCCATTTGGTATACGGGTTACATGCCCAAAAAACTTCTCATTTTGCGAGAGAATTCAATTCTGCTTGAATTGCGTCATTCCATTTTGGCCAATCTTTTCTTTCTTTGCATTCCTCGACTGAGTGAGGTTCTTGATCCTCATTTTTATCAATAACTTCTAGTGCTAGATTATATGTGAATGCATCGTCGATGATGACTTTGTCACGGTTCCAAATTTTTTCTGACATGACATAGTTTAATGAGATCTCATCTTCTAAAGAATTAGATACCTTTGTCTCTGTAGAGTCGAGATGGCGCACTAGAGGGGGTGAATAGTCCTTTCTAAAATCTAATCGCGCCAGCTAACCGAAACAAATGCGGAATTAAAACTATCAGTCTAGCCAAGACTACACCCCTCTACCTAAGTTCACATGCATCTTATCAAGATCCTAATTAGGCAACAAAGGTGTCGGGCTAGCTAGAGCTCACCTAAACAATTCTAGAGCAAGGTCACAAAAACCTATGCACTAGTACTTCAAGCAATGGGGGAGCTCCTACACAATTATAGTAAGCAAAAACACAAAGCTCCTAAGCTCACTAGCAATGCTCAATAACAAGGCTAC
Organism: Miscanthus lutarioriparius; assembly: GCA_904845875.1. Lineage (NCBI taxonomy): Eukaryota > Viridiplantae > Streptophyta > Magnoliopsida > Poales > Poaceae > Miscanthus > Miscanthus lutarioriparius. The sequence continues at coordinate 24,264,043 of CAJGYO010000008.1, forward strand.
ACAAGCCAAATTATATAGCCCAAATTACTTAGCAACATAAACTAAGCAATGTGACTAACAAGGTTACTAAAACTAAATTAGCCACGCAAGGGAGCTACTTCTATGCTACACAAGCAAAAAGGTAACTAGCCAACTACACAAGTCAACTAATTACAAGAGGAACTACACAAGCACAATATATGTGAATCTAAATACAAGCTTGTGTAATGAGGATGCAAACCAATGGGAAGACAAGGATGACACGATGATTTTATCTCGAGATTCACATGCTTGCCAACACGCTAGTCCCCGTTGTGTCGACCACTCACTTGGTGGTTCAACGACTAATTGGCATCACCCGCCAAGCCCGCACGTCGGGCACCGCAAGAACCTACTCCGAAAGTGAGGGTAGCTCAATGACACATTCTACTAGAGTTGCTCTTCACGATCCCCGCGTGGTGAGCACAATCCCCCTCATAAATCCTCCTCCAGAGTACCATACAATCTTCTCACATGCTTCAATGGAGTCACAAGCCACTAAGCCGTCTAGGAGGTGACAACCTCCAAGAGTAACAAGCACCACCGGCTTGCAACTCGATCACCTAGTGCCACTCGATGCAACCTCATGATACAACAAACTAGATCACACTCACTCGCAATCGGATCGCACTCTTGCAAGCACAAGTGAGTTAAAGGGCATCCAAGCACACCTACACAAGCCACCAAGGCTTAAGGGTGCTCAGCTAGCCAAATGCTCGAGCTCCACCTCTATTTATAGCCCCCAAGCCAAATAGAGCCGTTGGAGCAAAGATTCCGTACGACGGTGCCCTCCCTAACGGTCGAATTCCAATGGCTATAAACACCAGCTCTCTGGACATAAGGGTGGTGGTGACCCCCTGGCCAACTACGCGAAACACCAGCTCTCTGGACAAAAGGGGCGATGCCCCGGCAGTGCACCGAGCAGCCCCTGATGGTACCATCACCCTCCTCATGGCGGTGCACACTGAACACGGCGGTGACCGAGTCACCCACGCTGCTGCTCTTGGCCTCGGTCTGGTGGGCACCGCCCTAGGGGTGGCGGTGCCACCGGACAGGTAGTGGCGGTGCCTCCCCAGGGTACCAGCCAACTCCTCCCTCTTGGCCTCCAGGTGGGCACCGCCCTAAGTGTGGCGGTGCCACCGGATCAGGGGTGGCAGTGCCACCCAGGCAGCACTTCGAGCCTGATTTCGCCTCCTCTTCTTTACCAAGTTCTTCATCTTTGCAAATGTGCTAACACCATCAACTGATCACCACCTTGTGCACGTGTGTTAGCTTTTCACAAATATTTTTTCCAAAGGAGTAGCACTCTTTTCTCAACACCAATCGATCCTAACACGTATGCAAAGTTAGATCGCTCAAGTGGCATTAGATGACCGATGTGCAAACAAGTTTGCTCCTCTTAATATGTGGTAGAACCACCTTAGCTAATGCTCTCCCAAGAGTACATGTCTACCATTAGACACCAAGTACCTAGGGGGGCGTAGTAATTTAGATTGTTCCGTCGAGCACACCCAACGGGAGAACTCAAAAATCCACATTTTTTTATCAGGATCATAAACGAGAGGATAAAGCTTACAACATTCTTATCCATTTCTTACATCACTTTATTACAACATTAGAGTACTTAAACAAGTTGAATGCAATAGCAGAAATTAAGCATATGATCAGAGTTACAACAGAAACAAAGATTTATCTAATGACATGGTGAAGCATTAACGTAGTGGACATTTCTATACAAAATATGCTAGCAGATTTTACATCTTTTCTTATGAAAACCTTTAGTGAGGGTTATAAATAAACACTACGATCGTAGCGTGAAAGGAATCCTCTCTGAGCCTACCAGAAGGTTTCCACACACAAGAGTCAGCTCTAGTATCCACCTCTCACCTGCAACAGGGGGAATAAAACCCTGAGTACTCGATTATACTTAGCAAGACTTACCCGATAGGAGAAAAATAAAAGACTCCAAGGATATGCAAGGCTTATTTGGCTTGCTGGTTTATTGTATTTGCAGAAGCATTACTAATGGTGCATCCTTATGTTTAAAGTTTTTAGCAGTTATTTTTAGTTAATTAGCTAATCATTCTAAGTAAGCACCTAAGCTACTTTCAAGCATGTGGTAAGCAGTCAGAACCATTTTACCATCTTTCATATTCCAGTTCTTACTACGGTGTTAGACCATAGCCAAGTCAGTACCATCTCAAAAGAAACAATGATTCGTGAATCAATGTATCCCAGCTGGGTACCCCAAAACACACGCCTCGCTTGTGCCCCAGGCACAAACAAGACCAACCCGTTCCACTCCAATCATGGGGTCGAGGTCCTTGTCCAAACTTAGACTCCAACCCCCCAACACCTGAGACCCGGTCTCAGTATGGTGCTTAGACCTCCACCTAGTACCCACCCCTAAAAGTCGGTTTAGAAAGAGCCGGAACCCATGACAAGAGAGTAACAAGTCTTCCCGCTCTCATAAGAAAGTATGTGCTTAGGATAATAAGTCTGTGACTTGACTATCATCCACAGCAACGGACGGTCCTCAATCGACTCATGCAGGACAAATACAACCGGAGACTCGCTCAGATGCCTAATCAAGTCCAAATCTATGGCAGAACTGCCCGAAATAACGCACTTACGGAGGCGCTCATCTTCCACCAGACACTAAGCACCCCGAAAGCAAGCTATATCGAGCGGGTTCCGTCGGGCACACCCCAAGGGAGAGCCTGAAAGATCCACATTTTTTCCCAAGGATCCAATAATGAGAACGAGTTACAATACTTAGTACATTTCATACATCTAGAGTTCTTAAAAATTCATTATTACATTGCCAAATTCAGAGTGCGAAATATTAACAGCGGAATGATAATAAACTTCTATCGATAATGAACAAGGATCCGTTTGTGCCCACCAGAAGAATCTTTCACACAACTGCTACTCCTCAAGCATTACCTACAACAAGGGTAAATAAACCCTGAGTACACAATGTACTCGCAAGACTTATCTGACTAGTGGGAATAATTTCTTGACTCCAAGGGATATGATAAGCTTTATGGTTTGCTGGTTTCCTTTTTGTAGAAAGCAATACTAATAGTGAGTCCTTATTTATGTTATTATTAGCAGCCATGATTAATTTATTTTCTAGCCATTCTATGTAAGCACATGTTCTACTTTCAAGCAAGAGCTGAGAAATCAGTTTTATTTCATCACCTTTCATCTTTCAGTTCTTACTACAGTGCTAGACCCCAAACGAGCCGTACTGGATCACCCGGCGATTCACGAATCAATGCCCCCAGCTGGGTACCCCAAAAATACACGCCCCGCTTGTACCCTAGGCACAAGCAGGACCAACCCATCACCCTCCTGTTATGGGGCCAGGTCCTCGTCCAAACTTGGACTCTAAGCCCCTGCTCCTAAGTCCTAGACTCAGTGCGGTGCAATGACCTTCACCATCCCCGCCTCCAATCAATCGGTCCGAAAAGAGCCGGAACCCACGACAAGAGAGCAACAAGTCTTCCCTGCGCCCATACCTAAGTATGTGCTTGGGATAATAAATCTGTGACTTGCCCAGAGACTTATGCAACGACCGGTCCTTAATCGACACAGACAGAGAAAAAGTGTAACCAAGCTATGCCATGTTGGCCGCAGGACACAACCTCTTACACCCACCGATACCCAAACCATATCCCTTCCCGGTCACCATTTTCCTTTCCACCATTTTATTATGAGTGATCATAATTATCATCTATTGTGAGTAACACGCTACCAAAATCCTAAGCATAGCAGCTACTCGGCATATACTAGTAAAACTCATATGTAGATATATTTATGCATGTAGTTTTCATAAAATGTCTGTAACATAAATGCACATCATATATATTCACTGATCATTCAAAAATAGGGTTATGCACCGGGGCTTGCCTTGGGCAGGCGGTGGGTCAACAAAGTCAGCACCGAACGGCTCCGGGGCTCCCTCCTGTACGAGAATCTCCTCCTCGTACTCCTCAATGACCTCCTCGTAGTCATGTTCATCCGCAGGCATGAACTCTACCAACTTATGATCTACATGCATGAAATGATGATACAACACTTAGTAATATGGCAACAGCAACTCTTAAAATCAAAATACATCCATCAAGCTACTAAGCTAGTCCTACCGACTAAGGTACTAAGTTACATATTGTTACCACTAACAAGTATGAGACATGACATATATTATCTTGGCAACTAATGACATCCTTAATCTTAATACCGATTTACTCTATATATGATAAAACAAGGAGTAATAGCTACTCTATTTATCAACCTACTCTAGGGCTACAAAAATTACAGGGAGTACATAATAATCTAATGAACGTATTGTAAAAATTTCATAGCTAAATCTATCATCAATTTGCCACAAAAATTCCTACAAATATTAAGCTAAATAATACTAAGCTCTCTAAATTGAATTTATGAACCTATCATGATCACAGCTAACTGTAAACTAACTACACCAACAGATAGATAGCATTTTTGTGAACCTAACAAATTTTGTTTCACTATTTTTGGGCATCTACCAAATTTACTATAATTTTACAAAGTTCAGCTCAAAACTAAATTGAATAAACATTCATAACTTCACCGGAAATTGAAAAACTTAATTCTACCACGTGGCCCAAAGCGCGAGCGGCTCGGCCCACTCTGGCGCAACGCGCGCGCGCGCACGCGACGCACGTGGGCGCGGCCCAGTCCGCGCAACGACGGCCCATGACGGGGAGGATCCGCGCGCGCCGGTCATCTTGCGAAAACGCCCTCATTCTACCCGGCAATCACGCGAGCACTAAGAGCACTATTTCCCTAGTCTACTATCTTACAACTACGCCCCTCCCTCATTCCATCTTTACCATGACCATACCCTCAGGCCCCCCGCGTGCGCGTTGACGAGTGGCGCTGGTACCGGGTGGTTACGCCGGCCAGACCAGTCATTCCCCACCCTATCTACGGAGCCGATACCTGCCTAGGCGTGAACTCGAAGCACTGGGCGAAGAAAGCGTGAGCTGGGACACCGTAGAAAGGCCGGTCCATGGCGGCGGAGCTTTTGCACTGAAAACGGTGACGTTCTGGTGAGCTACAACAACACTGAGGCAAATAGTACAGCGAGTGAGCTCTAGGCACTCACCATGGACCCAGACAAGGTGGCGGTTCGACCAGAGGTGGCCCGAGCCAAGCTGGCCGTGTGCGCACGGATGGTATGGTGGCGCACGGCGGTGGTAAGGCTGCATCAGGGGTGGCTAGGTGTTGGTAGCGATTAGGCAAAGGTGCGCCGGGTGAGGGGTAGGTGGAGACGAAGCTGGCAGTGCAATGAATTGAACGCGAGCAGCACTGGATTAGGGACTTTCCCTTCGACGCATGCCATGACGGTCTTAACGACCCGGCGAGAGGAAAGCTCCAAATTAGAGCATGGCACGGTGAGGCTCACTATAAGCTAGGGTCGAGTGGTTGGCTGGCTACACGACGGAGCCACAGGCAAAATTAATTGGACCGAGGTGCCTCCATTGACCCGAATTGAGAGGAGCGGGTCCGGCGACCACGGCGACAGAGGAACAGGGGAAGACAGGCATGGCTTGGCTCATCGCTGCCGTGGCGGGACGTGGCTGTCAACTCGGTGCACAACGCGCACGGACTATAGGGCGATGGGGAAATGGCCAACGCGCTCAGGACAGTGGGCCGCACGGCCATAAACCGCAAACTAACAATGGCGGCTCGGCCCTGCGCACCGCAGTGGATGGTGCCGATGTGATGGCAAGGCAGGGGGGCAAGCCCACGCGTGGCGAGGCGATGAGCGGGCAGTGATGAGGACATCACTACTTTGTCGCATACAAGCCAAGGAGGGGAGGAGGTCCAGCATGGGCGTCCAATTCATCTTTTTCATGGTAGAGGCCCAGTCCAACTGAAGTTAGAGGCCATCTCGGGTTCCAGGACTAGTCTGCCTTAAAATGATCACCCAGGATGCATCCAGACTCCGTTTTCGACGATCCACATATGGATGGAAAGCTAATTTGATAAGAAAGCCAATCCAAGTGGTCTCACATTAGAAGCTATTCGGAATCAACAGGAATCGTGGTAAAAAATTGACGTCCAGAATCTGCCAGGGTGCTGCGACACCGTCTTTTGGTCCGATGGACCATGTATCATGTTTGGGCCCATTAGGGGCGCGTCCAGGGGTCTTGCACAACCCTAGAGTCTTCATAAACAGCCATCACCCCACCATTAGGGTTTGTATTTTGTTTAGTTCTTGATTTCCTCGTGAAACATACATCGTTTTGCTGCAACTGTGCCGCCAAGGCTGCTTGCTATGAACCAGGGCCCCAGTTCTTAATCTTGTTCGCCTATGGCGATTAGTCCTTTCGAATAAAGACTTGAACTCCTTATTTTCATAAGCCTCATATTTATTTATAATTTCAGATTGCGTTCATCTTGTTCTTGCTTGTGTTCTCGATTCGCTTGCAGGAAAGCCTTCTCGACGAGGTCAATCGCATGCGCGTGGTTGATAACCAATGGAGCAGTGGTGTAACGGTTGCGGGGGTCTGAATCAGTCTTGGTTCAAAGCCTAGATCGTGAACGTCGAGTCTCCACCAATCGACGCTATCATACCTTTCGGAAGATCGGGCCTTGTCTACATCAAGTGGTATCAGAGACCTTGTTGCTCGTTAGGTATAACTTTGTTTTCCCTTTAGATTATTACTGTTTTTGTGTTACCTATAGTCCACAAAAAGTCAAAAAATATATACACCACCACATATTCCCTGTCCTATAGCCTCATTATGCCGTGCAATTTTGTTTCTGTTTCGCGTTGTTGAGTTTGTGCCCTAGGTCAACTTCTGTTTGCTGGTTTTAGATCGTTTTTTAGTTCAGTTTATGTCTTTTCCTTTATTTTTTCATCATAATCAGTGAACACCTTCAAGTCTTGCTGTGTTTCCTTTATATCCATCACGCCATCTAATTTGTTACACTTGTCTTCACTGTTTCATTTAAATCCTTGCTGCCGTGACCAATTTTGCGCGCATTGTTCCAGTTTTGTCCTCTAATTCGGAGTCAGTTCGTAAAACTGGTCTAGTTTTCACATACGAACTCGGATTTTGACATTCCATATATTAAAATCAATCAAAAAATTTTTTGGATCCATCCATCCCTAAGCTTGCCAGGGTCGGAAATTTTTATTTTGGTCAAAAAGTGGCCACAAGATCCTCTTTTCGTGGTCACAAGCTTTTTGTCGATTTTGAGCACGTCTTTTGAAATTTCCACAAGACACGCCTTTCACTTGTTTAAGCTCATATTTTCTATGGTTACTTCTTTTGTGCTCCTAAGTGAAGGAAAAATATCAAAAAAAAGAAAAAGTCGAAATTTCTCAAAAAACAACAACAGCCCAAAAAATAGAAAAAAGAGGGGCAAAGGAGGAACAATATCTAGAGGAGCACATAGAGAGCGCCATTTGAGTTGTGTTTCCGTGTGCTGATTCCAGCCTTGTTCCTAATCATATTTCTGCTGTTCACATCACTTAATAGATCTGGTACTTGGAACGTGAGTAGGCCACCAACTAAGACAAGTACTCAGGATACTTATTCAGCTTTGCTATTCAGTTGCGAATATTGTTTTTCCTTGCTACTATATTATGCCTGTCCAAGCTCCACTTTCTTCTAGCCAAGTATAGGTTCGCCTTACAACTGTTACACTCGAGCTACAACGGTATCACAGTCACTGACCGATTGCACTGCATATTGCTTTGGTAAGAACACTTGTAAGACCGTGGTAAGACGCTTGAGAGTTGAGTGCCTTGTTTTTTCCTTGTCCACAACCTAAGTAGTTGGTAGGGATAATACTATTTGTGTTGTCTTCTCATTTCTACTACCCATGTCAGGAAAAGCCGGAGGCAGCGGCTAAGGAAACAAGGAAGCACCTACAGATTTCAATGACTGTGTTTCTAAGAATATGCTTCGTACCGTTCTTGATGACAAGTTCAATGAGATCCTTCAACAAATCACCAATTTGACCAAGAGTATTGAAGATGTTGAACAACGACATCCTGAACCACTTTTGGAAGATGATGAGGATGATCTCTCTGAGGACAATGATGGCGACGCGAAGGCTGAAGCCAAAGCTCAACGACGTGCTAAGGATGCACGTAACCGTAATCGGTTGAACTTTAACCGACGCGGTATGGGAGGTAATAACCAAGGTAACAATGATCCTTTCTCTAAAACCAAGTTTAAGATCTGGTTCTACTGATCCTGAAGCATATTTAGATTGGGAGATGGCTGTAGATAAAAAATTTAGCTCCCATCAAGTACCAGAAGAATATAGAGTTAGACTTGCTACTAGTGAGTTTACTAGTTTTGCTCTTTTCTGGTGGAATGATATTTGCAATAATGTTAATGCTAATGCTAATGCTCAAATACCTTAAACCCGGACTGTACTTAAACGACGAATGAAATCGAGATTTGTTTCTCCTACTATCAGCGTGATCTACGATTAAAACTGTAACATTTAAATCAAGGTAGTAAGACTGTTGAGGAATATTATCAGGAGCTTTTAATTGGTCTAGCACGTAGTAACATACAAGAGGATGAAATGAATAAGTGTTCTAGATTTTTTGGAGGTTTGTGTCGTGAAATACAGTATGTTCTTGACTATAAAGAATGGACTAGATTTTCCCAATTATATCATTATGCTATTAAAGCTGAAAGGAAAGTACAGGGATGACAACCTAGGCATTCCACGACTCCGTTCGTGACTCCATCCATTCCTTCACGTCCATCCAAGGTGAGTAAATTTTCTAATGTGCAGATACCACCAGCACCTGTAAAGAAGAGTTCTCCTATCATACCTTCTTCCAGTGGATCTGCTACACCTTCCTCTAGCAGCTCTTCTAAAGTTGTTTGCCACCGCTGCAAGGGCATGGGACATATTACTAAAGAATGCCCCAGCAAACACGCATATATTGCTACTGATGATGGTGGGTATGTTAGTGCTAGTGATGAAGAGAATGAATTTGCACTTGCAGCTGATCTTTATGCAGAAAAATTTGCGGACAATGTTGAAGATCCTGATGAGGTAATTGATAGTGTGGCCTGCACTGCAGACTACAAAATCAATTCTTGTTCAACGTGTTTTGAGTACATAAGTTGAGCCAGTAGACAAGCTACAACGCCATAATTTGTTTCAAATGTTCCTCATTGTCAATAATTTTCGTGATCGTGCTATAATTGATGGAGGGAGCAGCAATAACTTGGTAAGTTCTGAGCTTGTCAAGACTCTTGGTTTATCTACACGTGCTCTTCCACATTCATATCATGTTTAGTGGTTCAACAATAGTGGTAAGGCAAAGGTAACACAATCTACTCGTGTGCATTTTTCTATTAGATCATACCATGATTATGCTAATTTTGATGTCGTGCCTATGCAAGCTTGTTCACTTTTGTTAGGCTATCCTCGGCAATATGATAATAATGTTGTACATCATGGTAGGCAAAATAGATATAATTTTATGTTTAAAGGAAAGACCGTTGCTTTACTTCCGTTAACTCCTGCTGAAATTGTGCAATATGAAAGGGAACTTGCTGAAAAGAAAAAGAAAAGCCTTGATAAAGACTCTAGCAAACCATTAAATGAACCTTCAAGTAATATGAAAGAAGTTTTATTTGCTCTTAAATATGTTCTTCTTGTTCATGATGAACCTTGTTATGTTTTAACTTGTACATCGCCTATATGTCCACTTGGTTCTACTTCTAGTGCCATGCCTCCTATTGGTACTAATTTTTTGCAGGAGAAGGAGGATGAATTTCCAGCAGGGAAGCCACCATGGCAGCCGCCTTTGCGAAGGATTAGGCACCAAGATGAACGTCTTCTTCAGGAGCCCTCGTTGTTGTCATCCAATGGAGGAGACGATCTACTTCAGTCGAGGACGACTTCAATTCAAGAAAGGGAGGATGATGAGGACATCACTACTTCGTTGCATACAAGCCAAGGAGAGGAGAAGGTCCAGCATGGGCGTCTAATTCATCTTTTTCATGGTAGAGGCCCAGTCCAACTGAAGTTGGAGCCCATCTCGGGTTTCAGGACCATTCTGCCTTAAACTGGTCACCCAGGATGCATCCGGACTCCGTTTTCGACGATCCACATATGGATGGAAAGCTAATTTGATAAGGAAGCCAATACAAGTGGTCTCACATTAAAGGCTATTCAGAATCAATAGGAATCGTGGTCAGAAATCGGTGTCCAGAATCTGCGAGGGTGCTGCGACATCGTCTTTTGGTCCGATGGACCATGTATCGTGTTTGGACCCACTAGGGTCACGTCCAGGGATCTTGCATGACCCTAGAGTCTTCATAAACAGCCATCACCCTTCTATTGGGATTTGGGTTTTGCTTAGTTCTTGATTTCCTCATGAAATAGACATCGTTTTGCTGCAACTGTGCCGCCAAGGCTGCTTGCTGTGAACCAGGGCCCCAGTTCTTGATCTTGTTCGCCTATGGCGATTAGTCCTTTGAAATAAAGACTTAAACTTCTTCTTGTTTTCATAAGCCTCATATTTATTTGCAATTTCAGATTGCGTTTATCCTATTCTTGCTTGTGTTCTCGATTCACTTGCATGAAAGCCTTCTCGGCAAGGTCAATCGTGTTCACGTGGTTGATAACCAACGGAGCAGTGGTGTAATGGTTGCGGGGGTCCGAATCAGTCTTGGTTCGAAGCCTAGATCGTGAACGTCGAGTCTCTACCAATCGACGCTATCATACCTTTCGGAAGATTGGGCCTTGTCTACATCAGGCAGGGCCAAGTGTGGCCATGAGCGCACGGTACTACATAGGCGAGCGCGAGGTGACAGAGCGGCAGGCGGACAGGACGGCGGTCGTAGAGCGCACGCGGGTGACTTCGCACAAGCGGCCGTGGCTAGCAACAGCGCGGTGACACGACGCACGAAGTCAGCGACACGGCAAAGCGCGCGGCATTGGACTAGCCAGGGTAGCGGTCCCGCAACGACGGCGGTGGTGGCCAAGCGGCCAGGTCGCCGGGCACGGCATGCACGTGTGTGTGTGAATCGCGTGCCAGGGCGCCGCAATGGCGGTGCGGTGGACAATGACCAGCAACGTGGTGCCAGGGGTAGGACCGGTCAGCGCAGTGACACGCGTGCGGGCGTGAGAGCGCGTGCGCGTCGGCGGCCGGTGCGACAGCACCGAGTGCCAAGCACGGTGACCGCGCCCAGACGCAGAAGCTAGCCGAGAATGTGCCTTGCACGATTTTTAAAGCGCCCCAAACATCCAACTTAGTGATCCAATTGCTAAACCAACTATTTAGCACTCGAGATGGTATGTCAAGCTACTAAAATAAGCCCTAAGACCATACCACTACCGAACCCGATTCTCCTATTAAAATTTCCAAACTTAGCCTCATCACACCATTTTCTAACTTAAGAAATTTGGTTGTCTCGTTCGGATTTGCATCAACTTCGATTTCCAAGCTATCAACCAAGCTAGCTAGTGACTTCGATTCTCGACCGCAAATATTTCACTGTCACCTACAAAGTTTGTACTACAAACTTTATCAAAGTTTCGTCTATGCGTTCTATAGCATTGTCGTTCAATAAAAATTCATTTAGAACCCTAAGTGATACAATGCGACATAAAATATAACATTGGTTTCGCGTTTCTGATGAACGTTTCAAGTTACGTGTATTGCTTTACACCCTATATTACACACATTTACACATAAGTACGATGCTCATGTAGTGTTTTAGCAAAAGACTGTAGAGTGTAAGACCAAGGGTGTTACAAAATCCAATGTACAATCTTGTTCGGTCTCCAATTATCATCCATATATATTCCATGTGATAGTAATATGATAATAACAATAATAATATATTTTCTATCTCTCGCGAGTGACAGATAATCACTCGACTTCTATCAGGGTCCTATAGCATAGCAGCTACACGATCCTACCATACTAGTAAGACTCATAGGATAAGGATATATGTATGTAAGTGGGTTTCATCAAACTCCTGAAAACTTAATACACAAGCATAAAATAAAGTGCAGAGTAATAGAGGTTATGCACTAGGGCTTGTCTGGGTAAGATATAACCAAAAGTTAGCACTCCATCGTGGGGGCACGATCATCAAGGCACCATCTTTTCTACTTCTCTGGTCGACCCCACGATCCATCATTATTCCTATTATTATATACGTGGATACAATGCAGAGGCATAATTAATCAACGGCAACCGCAACTCTTAAAATACGTTTACGCCTCTCACACTAACGAGCTAGCTCTAATGACTAACATACTAGGCCACGTATCCATGCTATCGAATAAGACCTTATTTCCCAACAAGTATTTTAGCTTTAGATTTTCATGGTGTTTCTTTATTTCATTGATTTAATATATATATATATATATATATATGGAGAGTATATTTAGTAGCTAGCTATAAAATAAGTTACTATGTAGTCACCTCCATTTACGATAATTTTATATACTAATTTATGATAATGTTAATATATATTTACGATAGTTGGGTTACTATAACATATGGAGATATTTACCATAACGTTATAGTAAACCACTTAGCAAAGAATTACTATAATCTCGTAAATTAACATAGTAATTATCGTAACTCAAAGGGACTACAGAATAAGTTATTTTGTAGCCAGCTACATGGTAGTAGTTCTATATATATATATTCAAACTAGGGCTCCTTAGCTATCTTAGCAAGCCACTTATTACGGAGCTACAAAAATTACTATGAGCACCTAATAATATTAAGAATTTACTGTGAAATTTTTAGAGCCAACACTATTACCAATTTATTAAAAAATTCCTACAAGTTTATATCTTAACAATAATAAGCATCTCAATTCAATTAGATAACTCCTAAAAATACTATGAAACTATATGAACACGATATACTAACAGGTAGATCATGATTTTAGGAACCTAACAAAATTAGTTTCATAATTTTTGGACACTGATACGATTTTATATTAAGTCTACAAGTGTAGCTTAGAAATTAAATTAGAAAAACATTAACCAATTCCTTAGAAAAAGAAAAACAATTTCAGTCGCGCGGCCCATTTACGCGTGGCCCGCGCGGACGCGGCCCACGCGCGAGACGGCCCGCGGCGGGGGAAGCCCGCACGTGATGGTCCTTTTGCAAAAGAGACCTCAAGCTTATCCCGAATTACATCTAAACCCGCAACACTATTCCTATGTCTCTCTGACGAATTCATTTAACCCCTGACTTTACTCGAATTTCCTCGTGCACGCCTCGATGACTCTGAGCATGGCGGCGCGGCGGGCAGTGGCACGGGGTGGTTACGTCGGCCACCAGAGGCTCGCGTAGGCCCTAGCGCCTATACTAAGCGGCAGTGAGATACTGCAGGACGCACCGTAGCGGTCGGCCATGGTGCGTGCTCGTCCGCAATGGCAGCGTAGCCGTTCCAGAAAGCTACAGTGCTAATGGAACAGTAGAGGTAGCGGAGAAGCATCAGGGCTTACCGCAGATCTGGCCGAGGTGATGGTTCGATCGAAGACTACCTGAGCAAGGCTGGCCGCGCGCGACCGAACGGTGCTGCGACGTACCGCGGCAAACACGGCCGCGTCAGCGGCACTAGGGTGGCGGTAGCGGAAAGGTTAAGGGGCATAAAAGGAAGAGGATTTCTAGGCTTAGCTAGTGGTGCAGCCAATTTGCTCTAGATGGTTAGCTAGAGGCTACCATCGGCACCTACCGATCATGGCCTTATCGGCCTGGCGGCGAGGAAACGCCCAAATTGGAGCTTGGCCGGGCGCGATTGAAGGTGGGGTGTGGACGGGCGAACATGCAACTTAATGGTGGAGCATGAGACGCAACGAATCGAGTCGAGCTGACCTCTCCAAGCCAAATTGGTGAGCGGGGTCCGCAAGTCAGGATGGTAGAGAAGGGAGGGGGGTATGTCAGAGCTTGGCTCATCCTTACCTTGGCAGAACACAGGTGGAGCCATCAGTGTGGCACGCGTCCAGCAGCTACGGACAAAACGTGCGCGTCCACGGTTGGGCACGGCATGTGCAACCGTAGTACCATAAATGGCGAGGCTACGGCATCGACAGCGGGGGCAAGGCCACGCGCATGGCAGTGAGTAGGACAGCAGCAACGTCCTAGCATGAGGCAGGGAGGATAGCAACAGCAGTAGTGCGGCGATGGATGGGGCAGCCGCGTGGCAGGGCAACAGCGGTTGAGGGGCGCGGGGCCAGCAGCGGGCGCTGCGGCCAGAGACGGCTAGGCCATGGCCAAGCTGAGAGTGGCCCTGGCCCACCAGCACACAGCCTCGCACGCGCATGGCTCGGCCGAACGTGGCCACGGCGAGCATCGGAATGTGGTGATCGTGCACTCTAGGCCGAGCGACCAGAAACGTGTTGCGTATGAATTTTAAAGCGAAGCAAAGACTGCTGATCAACATGACCGGGGTTCAACCAATTCCACTAACCCTAAGCCAATACTAACAGCGACCTAGCAAAGCAATTGTCATGACCAGAGAGCAACCAGAGAGGGAGATAAAAGGATGCCAACATGAGTTCATCATGCTGAATGCCGGTTCGCAAACAAAGCGCTAACAACATGGTCTACAGCTCGTTTCAACGAAGTTCGAGCAATTTTTGCAACGCCAACGCAAAACCAAACTAGTCCATGAATGACACCATGTCAAGGTACTCATTATGGTGCAACCAACAGTACAAAAATATGGATCTAGTGTTTAAGAAATTTAATCAACATTTAAATGCCGAAACAGCATCGTCATTAGGTTTTCAGGTCTCTAGTTCTAGAAGCTGAAATTAAATTCACATTCAATTCTTGAGCTATAAAAAATACTATTGAACAGCATCTATTCACCAAAATAAAAGTTGCATTTTCATCTACTAAACTTGTACTTCAAATTTTATTTAAGTATTAAATACAAGTTATATTTTATTTTTGTTTATAAAATTTATTTTTCATGCTTAATCAAATAGGACAATCCACTCACTATTTATTAGCTAGAATTGTTATCAGGAATTTTAAGCACTTTCTTCGTACTTTTCCAAAACAAACCCTAAACAACTTTTGTTCACAAGATTATTTAAAAACTTTTAAGTACCAAAGAAAAATTAATTAGCGACACTTATTTAATTCTTTTATTCATAAAAGCAAGTCACACCATGTCAACCTTACCATTTCGTGTGAGAATTTATTTTAAAATCCTAAAAAATGCATACGCTAGGGTATATTAGGCCTTAACCTCAGTGCTAACTAAGTTCATAACACCAGGGGTGTTACATAATAGTACGGCCATCTATCCTAAACTCGGTCATGCACTTTTCTACACAACCTTTGACCGGTGAAATAAAATGCCCTACAAGTATACCTTTGCCTTGCACATCCTATTCCATCTCTTTCATCGTTGATGCAACACATGTACCAACCAATCACCAAATGATATGATCTACTTCATATCATCACATGATTGTCTTGGTTCATCGATCTTGACTTCACTTGCTCTTCACTGTTGCCTCGGTCCATCGGCACCAATTCATCACTCAACCTGCTCTTCACTCTTGCAACCGGTCCATCGAGCTAAGTCCTGTCTTGATCTTCTCCACCTTGATCACATGACTTCATACTATGTCTCATATGCAATGAGCTCATTCATCACATGTGTGAGCTTTGCAACATCTCTGAGCCATTTTCACCTCCATGATATATGTTGCTCACACACATGTACCTATAGATTAATCACCTGTGTATCTCACATTAAACACAATTAGTCCACCTAGATTGTCACTCAATTACCAAAACAAAACAAGGGCCTTTTAGTCTCCCCTTGAGTCATGTCTTTATTTTCTTCAGGAGATTTTTCCTAAATTATTTTTTTCTCGATTTGACCACCTTGATCTTTGCTCCCTTCCATTTTCAAGGATTTTTATCTTTGAGACCCAATGGTCTACCATGTTTTATAGTAGCCTTTGACTCATTATTAGTATATGGTTGTCCCTCTTGGACATTAATCTTTTTAGGAGTGAAAGGATCAAGATGCCCAAGAGAGGGGGTGAATTGGGCTAATTCTAAATTTTTTTTGTAATAATTAAATCCTACGGTTAGCCCAATAAACTCCTTATGCCTAGAAAGTGTTTCTAAATGTTCTACCACATAAAAGACTTACAACCTATGTTCCACTCCTACTCTAACATGTCAATTCTAAGAATGTAAATGACAAGAATTGAATTGCTCAAAGTAAAGAGAGAAGGAGGAACACGGCGATGTTTTGCCGAGGTATCGGAGAGTCGCCACTCCCCACTAGTCCTCGTTGGAGCACCCGCGCAAGGGTGTAGCTCCCCCTTGATCCGTGCAAGGATCAAGTGCTCTCTACGGGTTGATTCTTCAACACTCCGTCGCGGTGAATCACCTATAACCGCTCACAACTTGAGTTGGGTCATCCACAAGCTCTCTACATGATCACCAAGCTCTCAATCACCACCAAACCATCTAGGTGATGGCGATCACCAAGAGTAACAAGCACGAACTCTCACTTGACCACGACAAGCCTAATGAGAAGGATGGATGCACACTTTCCTACTCTTGATCTTACTAATAAGGGCTCTCTTTGGGATTCTCAAATCTTAATCACCTCATTAGGACCTTGCTCTTCTTGGCACTCTCTAAGGTGTTTCTCAGTTGTTGGAATGAGCAAAAGTACCCCCACACACGAGTGGAGGTGGTATTTATAACATGGGCTAAAAAATGAACCGTTATGTGCCTCTGCGGGGTGACCGGACGCTCCGGTCAGTTCTCCCCGAACTCTAGTGTTTACGGTGTGACCGGACGCTGGCCAGCGTCCGATCGTGACTTCCCCTCTCTGGAACCTTACTGGAGTCGACCGGACGCTGGCTCTCAGCGTTCGGTCACTTCACCTCTTAGCGTTCGGTCTCACCTGAGACAATCACCTTAGTCAAATGAACTGACCGGACTCTACGCCAGCGTCCGATCGACCCGGAACCAGCGTCCGGTCAGTATTTGACCCTCCATTCACTTCCAACTCTCGATCATACGTGAATGAAGTTTGTTCCAATGAATCTAAGGGTTATTTTGGAGCTACCTAGTGCTAGTTTTGACAAGTGTGCACCACACCTAACTCACTAGACTCACCTAGGTCAAGCTACCCGTCCATACCCCCTCTAATTGTACGGTCAAAGGAAAAACAAAGTCTTAAACTACTCTAAGTGTCTCCTCAACTCCAATCAACACTTATAACTAGTCCATCCTTAACCTTGTCGTCCATCCTTCGAAAACCAAAACAATTTCCATCATAGGGGCATGACCACCTTGATTGCCCAATCGATCTCCATTACCATGACCTAACTTAATTGCCTCTGCAAAACACACGTTAGTCATAGTAATCACGTATTGTCATTAATCACCGAAACCCAACTAGGAGCCTAGATGCTTTCAAGGAGCATTAGCAGCTGGAATATATGACTTAGTCACTCTTTTTAAGCCTGTAAAAGCATCTGGCAAATCATTTGCTAAACTTTGAAATTGAATTATCCTTTGAATTTCTTGCTCATATTGTTTTGTACGAGGATCAAAATGAGATAACGATAATTCATTCCAGCTTATTTTTCTATTCAGCTGTTTATTTTCTCCCCCCTGTTGTTGGGAAATTTGACTCATCAAAATGACAATCAGCAAATCTTGTTATAAATATGTCTTCCATTGATGGTTCAAGATACTTTATTATAGATGGGGATTTATACCCAATATATATTCCCAACCTTCTTTGAGGTCTCATCTTTGTGCGTTTTGGTGGAGCAATTGGGACGTACACCACATATCCAAAAATTCTTAGATAGAAAATATCTAGCCCTTTGCCAAAAACCAATTATAGAGGGGAAGAACTATGATAACTTATTGGCCTGATGCGAATTAATGCCGCTGCATGCAAAATAGTATGTCCCCATGCAGACATTAGGAGTTTTAACTTCATAAGTAACGGTCTCGCTATTAATTGGAGGCGTTTAATAAATCACTCTGCAAGACCATTCTATGTATGAACATGTGCAACTGGATGTTCAATACTTATTCCAGTCGACATGCAATATTCATTGAAACTATTTGATGTAAATTCACCGGCATTATCCAAGCGTATAGTTTTGATCGGATTATCCGGAAGCTGAGCTCTTAACTTGATTATATGAGCCAACAACCACGCAAATGCTACATTGCGGGTTGATAGTAAGGAGACGTGTGACCATCTAGTTGATGCATCAATTAAAACCATAAAATATCTAAATGGTCCACTTGGTGGATGAAATGGTCCACATATATCTCGTTGTATGCGCTCCAAAAAAGCGAGGGACTCATATCCAATTTTAGCCGGTGATGGGCACACAATCAGTTTTCCTTGAGAGCATGCGATGCATGGGAAGTCATTCAATTGAAGAATTTTTTCGTTCTTCAGTTTATGCCCGCATGAACTATTAATAATTTTTCGCATCATTACTGATCCGGGATGGCCTAGCCGATCATACCAAATAATAAAATTGTTATGGTTGGTGAACTTCTGTTCCACCATCATATATGACTCATTCTCTTTGAGACTTGTATAGTATAAACCATAAGGTAATTTTAGTAATTTTTTCAACACATACTTTTTCCTTGATGATATCTTTGTAATGTTGAGGTACTCCACATTACTCTCACACATTGTCTCTATATGATAGCCATTTTGGCGTATATCTTTAAAGCTCAACAAATTTCTTTGAGACTTTAGGGAATAAAGTGCTTTGTTTATGTCTACCTTTATCCTACAAGGTAACATTATTGTGGCTCTTCCTGAGTCCTCTATTAATTTAGCACTTCCAGATATAGTATGAACACATGCATCTTGCAATGTAAGATAGGAAAAATGCATTTTACTCTTCAAGATAGTATGTGTTGTTCCACTATCTACAATATATATATTTTCTTCACTTGTAAGCTCTAGGTTCATCCATTCTCTTCAAAATAAAACGTACTAATAAAAATTACTATCTATTGAAAACAATTATTATGTAGTGCAACATATGAAAATAAATACTAATTAAATACAAACATAATACAAATTTATTTATTACTTTATAAGATGAAACATGCTTTGTTAATACTACTCATTTATTCTTGGACGAAGAAATCAGAAACATCAAGATGAGTTGTGGTGTTGTGGTCAAATTATCCGATATCTGTTGCACTAAATATATTATCATCAAAAATATTATCACCACTATCACTTGCAAAGTTTGTCTCCATCTTTTTGTTCTTTTTCTCGAGTGATTCTTGATAGAGATCAACAAGATATTTTGGTGTGTGACAATTGCGTGCCCAATGAGATCTTCCACCACAACGATGTCATGCATTTTTTTGTTTCATCAATTTCGCCTTTATCTTTATCTCCCGTTTCTTACCTCTTATGAAAATTTCCTGTGTTCTTGAATTGAACACCATAATTTTCTCTGCCACGACCATGTCCGTATCCACGACCACGCCCGCGTCCACGTCCGCGGCCACGACCACGACCACGACCGCGTCCACTCCCACTATTTTGATTATCATATCTTGTTGCATTTACTTTAGGGGATGGATTTGAACCACTTGGACGTGTCTCATGGTTTTTCATCAAAAGTTCATTGTTTTGTTCAGCCACAAGTAAACAAGAAATAAGTTCAGAATATTTCTTAAATCCTTTCTCACGGTATTGCTCTCCACACAACAGTAACAGTGATGTGATTCTAAACATGGATGAATTGTATTCAAAAACACTTTTATAGTCTTGCAACCTTAGGTGCAACCACTCATAACGAGCTTTAGGGAGGGTCACTGTTTTCTGATGATCAAATCTTTCTTTTAGTTTGAAGAACAAGGGGATCCTTATCAATAAGGTATTCAACCTCTAGTAACCAACTACGCTTTATGCAAACATAAAATTCTTGGAGATGCTCTAAGTTTCCTTAAAATAGATGGACCCACCTCACTTTATGCAAACATACGTATACACACGTCTAAAAATTTGTTAGGTATGATTCAATACAACATGGAGTTGCTCCGTGCCAATTAGTACTGTCAGATCAATATACAGCATGTTCGGCTGGTGCTGATACGATCGTATACGATCGTGGATTATTACTGCTGGTTGGTTTGGTGTGAGAGAAAAATATTGTTCTGGCTGAAAATTTACGATCGTTTACGACCAAGCGAACAGGCCGATATAGGCGCCACATCAAAGACTGATCCTGAACTAAACCATCGTGATCGCACTTTAAATTTCTTTGATATAATTCAGTGTGACACACTGACACGATACTACTTTATGCTGATTAGACAAGAGCGAATCTGGTCGTACCTGGGCCGGCCCATGAACCTTATTGCATAGGGCGTAGACAGAGAGGACCGTGACTTTTTTTTCAAGGCAACCACGTTGTTTGTGCACAGGAATTTGACTCCTGAGCTCGGCCCCACGGGTGTTCCATTACGCCCTGTACATGCTCGGCGGATTCTGCACGAACCCAATCGCTTGGGTTGCGCTCATGTAAAGATCGCTCTACGATACCAGCTTTCTGGTGGCGTAGCGTAATGCGTTCGTCTCCGTCCTTGGCCTGCACACGGCCGCTCTTAACAATCTATCGAGAAAATCTGTGCCCACAACAAACGTCAGTGGCAGCGAACAGCTGCAGTAGTATACGCCGGTTTTGTCAAATTGACGAGCTGGCGTGGCCTTGCTTTCCTTGTCACGGGCCTGTGGTCTTCATGAGCTCTACGAGGACGACAAATCCACTGCCAAAAAAACACTGCGTGCTGAATGAAATAAAACGAGTTATGGTAGCACATGCACTGCAATGCAAATATGGATCACGGAGCTGTAAAATCGTAATGCGAAGCTAGTAATAATCTCGCCAGCTGAATCTCATTGATCAGAATATCAGATGGGCAGGCAGACAAATATGGATCACACGGAGTCTGCAGAGATATCCGATCCAAGCACATCGCAGTCGCAGGTGCTCATTTAAGAGAGATCCTTCGATACGGAAAAGGAGACGAGACCTCCTGTCCTGGGCGGTGCCAGGCGGGGAGGAGTAAATACCTGCGTCTCCTGTGCGCTGTGCCCCTCCCGTTCGCAGCAAGAATTCAAGAAAAGATCCTCGGCGTTACTCGCTCGCTCTCCCCGCCGCACGAACGCGAGGCACGTGTGCATCGGCCCGTATCAGATCAGAGCTCACCGGCCGGACCTGGCCCGTATCGAGATCTCGCGGATTCACTCGCCGCACAGCCGCGCTGGGATCTCCTGACCGATCGCTTCCGTTCCACCTTCCGTAACAGGCAAGAAGCCCCCGCCGCCCGCGTGTATATAAGCGCGCGGCGCCGGCCCGTGGCTGGGTAGTAAGACGGCGGCGGCGTCGACAGGGGTCTTGCGCTAGCTGATCGATCGCTCTTCTCACGCGCCGCGCTATTCGCAGTGTGAGCGGAGCGACTACCGAGCTTTGAGATGGCCAGCGTCGGTGGAGCAACGGTCGCCGTGGCGGCGGCCGGCGGGGATGGCGGCGTGGGGGCGACGCCGCACGTCCTCGCGGTGGATGACAGCTCCGTCGACCGCGCCATCATCGCTGCCATCCTCCGGAGCTCCCGGTTTCGTGGTGCGTGTTGCGTGTGATGACACTGTTGCATTGCAAGCTGTGGGCGGGCGGGCGCTCTTGTGGTTTCAGCACTTTACTGCTTGATTTTCAGTTCTTCATGTAAGTTGTTTTGGTCCTGTGATCGTGCAGTGACGGCGGTGGAAAGTGGGAAGAGAGCCCTGGAACTGTTAGGCACGGTATGTCATATACTAACTGTGTTTTTTTTTACTAATTCTCTGTCTCTGATTTTGATTTGGCGTTCGTTTACACGGGGATTTGTATAGGAGCCGAACGTGAGTATGATAATCACTGATTACTGGATGCCAGAGATGACGGGATACGAGCTCCTCAAGAAGGTCAAGGTAATAATAATCTGACGACTAGTCCATTCTGCAATGTAAAATCTGAGCCTTTTTACATCGCTAACTGATGAAAAATATGTGCATGCATGCAGGAGTCATCCGAGCTGAAGCAGATCCCAGTGGTGATCATGTCCTCAGAGAACGTCTCCACCAGAATCAGCAGGTAATAAGCAATCCTCATCATCATAGCAAAGATGTACCCGTAGCAGCACCCATACCTACACATCTAACTCCTGTTTTGCCCTCCGTGTCTAATATACTCAGATGCCTGGAGGAAGGGGCAGAGGATTTCCTGGTGAAGCCCGTCCGCGCGTCGGACGTGTCGCGCGTCTTCAGCCGCGTGCTGCGATGAGCACCGGATGTCCATGGAGCCAGCGCGGCGCAGCGGGCCGGCGGCGCGCGCGCGCGCGCGCGGCTTCGGCTTTTTGTAGGGCTCTCGGGATGCCAGGCGCGGGAAACGAACGTCGTACGGGCAGTCGGTGTCGGTGTCTGTAACCCAAGTGCTCTATGTGAGCTTACGTTTTGGTCGTGTTGGCATGGTATATAAGCCAAAGCCAATCTACAACGTGTGTCTTTAGACTTTCTTTTTTTCCTGTCTTGTTGGATTTTGCGTCTGTTCTTCGGTTGTGTATGGGCTTCTGCAGTTGTTTTGGTTTGGTCTGGTCTAGGGAATTTGTTGATCAAAGATGGTGACAATTTGACGGTGCACTTGCCTTAACTATGTGATATGATTGGCGGTGTCTTTTTAGCGCCCTCGGCCTCTAACTCCCTTCGCTTACTATTGCTGCAAATGTGGTCTCAAAAAATTTCTCTTAAATTAAGGTTTTGTTTAGGATTGTTCTACTCCACCAAAATCAACTCTACTCTACCAACTCCATTGTAAAATAACTCCATAAAAATCTAGAGTTCCTTAAGTACCCTTTATGTGCTCCGTAAAACACACCTAGAATTGACCTTCAACACCAACTTTTTTTTATAATATAGTTTATAGAGCCGCACCTATTTATATTTATGATGCACATTAAGTATACATTAGATTAGAGAAATCATAAATGTTGTCATATTTTGTGTAAATCTAGTTAAATTGAAATAGTTTGACTCCTCTTGAGAATTAGGATGTGTTCAGTAGAACTACAGCACTTGCTGTGGCTGCTTTGCCTCTCGGTAAGGCACTACTGTGTCAGTAGCAGCTGCGGCTTAAATCCAATTCAGCTGAACACTTACGTTTTCTTTTGAGAAGGAAGGAGTGATGCGCTATACGTACGTCATGAAATCTTGTCCTCTTGATGCTTATTCATGTCTCTGTACACGCATACGTCACGCGAGTGCAGGGGCAGCGGCCTGGGCACGCAGCAAGAATTATTGTGCTGGAAAAAAATGGGCAGCGCTTATGCTACGGTAATGCCGTATGGGGCTAGCAAATGGAGTATGCACACGGAGAAAAGGTAGGTACGAGGAACGGGATACGATGTACTAATTCGGTATATACGGATGCAAGACAATGGGAGTTTTTCAGCTGGAAAAACTGGAAATCTACACAAAATTTTGTTGGGATCCTGTACCAGCACCCTTTCCACGGTACGCGTTCTGCAAAAATCTACGGCTCCGAGCCCCCTATTTAAATTTAAAAAATTCTCCCTTAGTCTCTCAAAAAATGTCATTTTAGATTTAGGCTAAATCAAAATATGTTAAATTTAATTATGTTTTTATAAAGATATCAATCTTTAAATAGGTTTATTGTGACTTGTGAGAAAGTATTCCATGACTCATCTAATAATACTTATTATGTATGTAAATATCATTATTTCTGTATATATTTATATTTATAATCTTAAGCTCATTGACTCCTTTGAAAAAAATGAGAATAGCATTCTTTGAGATGGGAGACGCAAAATGTAATTTCCATTGCAACACATGAATGTGTTTGTTAGTAAAAATAAAGTCAAAAGTTTCATCAACAAGCCTGGACGTTTTGGCCAATACTCTACCAGGATAAAGAACACAAACATCAGGTCCTGTTTTGGGACTACTTTTTTTTCGAATGAGAAGGGATTTTATTATTAAGGTAGCATAATGAAATCCCTATTTACATGCAAGTCTTTGGACAAAAAAGATATACCCTAGCGTATATCCAGAGCCCAACAATAACAATCTTCACCTTTAAATCACGGCTTCTATCTAATTCCACCTCACTAGAACTTAACAATGTTGATGATAGCCAAAGGAGCATATAACTTGAAAATGCCATACGATCCAACACCACACGAACATCCCATGACTCATCTAAACACATTGAAATAACACCGGTGACCTCGTGGTCAAAGATGATCAAGGGGCAATTAATCTGGCGCTGCGAGATCAGAATCTAGCAAGATGGTAACACATAGATGCAAACGAGGAACTTGCTTATCCCCCAAAATTCGATGAGCAATCCGCGAAAATGATGATATTTGACAGCCCATGGAACTGGCTTTACTCAATCTAACCTAAAATCTAAAAAACCATGGAACGGCCGGCGAGGTTGGCTGGAGGGATGTCCTCGCTCCTCTTTACCATCTGTGACTGTGAGGGCTGCCACATGAAAAAAAAGTGATCAAAGGGGTGATGGTGGCGTGACTCTTTTCATAATCTATACTTAGGTCAGCTTTTGCCTAGGTTAGTTAAAAAAAATCAACCTGATCCCTCCACTAGCACGATTACAGTTCCTTCCAATTTCTCACATGACATCGTTTCAATGTTGAGGATCCTTTAAAACCCAACGATTTCACAGAAATTACATAGAAAAGTACTTCCTCCATCCCAAATTATAAGACGTTTGACTTTTTTGACCCCAAGTTTGACCACTCGTCTTATTTAAAAAATTTGTGCAAATATAGTCAAATTTAAATCATTCTTGAAGAATTTTTATTAATAAACTAAACCACGACGAAAGAAGTGATATTTTACACAAATTTTTGAATAAGACGAGTGGTCAAACTTGATGTCAAAAAAGTCAAACGTGTTATAATTTGGGATGGATTAAGTATGTAGAAATTTTACAAAAATCAGTTCATTTTTACATATAGAAAACATAATAAAAAATAAAAAAATTCCATGCTGGCCCTGTCCCCTCAAGGCTGAAGCGTAGTCGGTCTCCGGGAGCTGTGGCTTGTGGGAGAAATCTCCCTTCGATTCTTCAACCTCCCCCCTACCCCGTCCCTGCCTGACGCACGCCGGCCCCCCAGCTGCCCGCCTCGTCGTCGCCGCCCCTCGCTTCACCGTGCTCGCCACCCCGCCCCCCTCCTCGCGCTGCAGCCGACCCCCTCCCAGCGCCGCCGCCGAGCTCCCTCTCCTCGCGCCGGCGGCCGTCACCCTCCCAGCGTCGCCGCCGAGCTCCCGTTCCTCGCACCCTCGGCCATCCCAACCCGCGACTCGCCGGAGGAGGCGGTACGATTAGTTCGAGCAGACGCGGCCGCGGATCCTAAACGGTACGATTCTTGCCCATCCAAATTTCTACAGGACCTTGCCAAACGCCCAAACAGACTCGACTGTGTTCACCCCTGCGTTCTCTTACTCGAGTTCAAGTGTGCTCCCTGTTCACCCCCGCGTTCTCTTCTCGAGTTCACGGGTGCTCCCTCTCTCTCTCCCTCCCTTGTTACTACGATTGGGTGACCGCCGACGCCGCCCCACGCGTGCCCAGGTCTTCATCGGGCCCTTCGCCGGCGAGGAGCACCAACCCTGTATGCCCACCCCTTATCTGCCCTTCCTGCCGTACGAAACCAATCACGCAAACCCTAACTTACGCTATTTGGCTATTTGTATTCGGATCTGGTCTAATTACAAGCATATACATGTATTATGCGTATTAAATTCGTTTTTTTTTTGCAAAAATTATAGGGTATATACATGTGTACACCCATGTCCTTTATTGGCTCCACCCCTTGTTTGTAGTGATCGTGGCTTACTATTTTCCATTAACAGATACTGAGGTTATTTTGGTAGTGCATATCGTGTTGGATAGTTCTGGGTTTTCGCTCTGAAGAACAAAATGGACAATGCTCAGAGTGAGAACCGAACTGATACCAAGCAAGATGATGATGTGCGCCAAAGCAAACAGGATGATGAGGTAAATTGAGACCTCTACTCCTTTATTAAATATTTCATGGATAAATGATGTTTATTGTCATTGATAACTCACAATTTTATTGTTGATGGTTATCCTACCGTTCTGCCTTGTAATTTTGTCCACCTAATGATATTGGTAAATTAGTCCCGTCTAATCTTATTTCATTGGTAGATCCTGGCACTGATAGGGCTAAAAATTAGTTAGGAAGAGGATTGGGATTTTATTTGCCATGCGCCCATGCCTAGAATCGGTTGGGCATTTGATAGACCTGCCATAATAAAGGCTTGTGGATTCAATTGGGAACACTGGTTAACTTTGATTAACCCCTCCTCAAAAAAAAAAAAAAAAAAAACTTTGACCTAACTATATGCAGCTGGTTAACTTATATTTTATGGCCTAGAGTGCTTGAATGATGAGAGGGGTGTGGGACAGAGCACTATATTGACACTAGTAACCATTGCATACCATGAATTCTAGTCATGGAGCTAACCAACCAAATGTCACCAGTAGCAGTTATCTGCCCACTTGGGCAAAGACAAATCTTGGACCTATCTCCATCAACAAACTATTCTGGTCAGAGCATGTGTCTATGTGAAAGCATTCCACGAATGAAAATTTCTTTCTGTCTGTCAGTTTCTAGTATCCTATCTTAAGGCAACTTTTTAAAATTGGACCCTTGAATGCGGGTTGAGTGGATTTACCTTTGTAATTTAAAACTTGTGTTACCTATACCTGTTTCCATTAGTTGTCTGGGTATTGAATTCAAGTTTCATAAACATCAGGATCCTGCTCACTGATCCTGAAATTCTTTTACTCTATATATGCAGGAGGCCCGCCTTGAAGAATATAAAAAGATAATTGATCAAAAGACTTCCCTCCGCCGGAGCAACCTAAACCCTGAAAGGCCTGGTAGTTATTTCTTTCACTATTTTTATTTCATATACCTCTTCTAATCACAAGTATAAGTGAATCTAGGTTTGTCCTAACTCCTAAGTCAAATTTTAAAACTTTGACAAGAATCCATAAAAAGATATTACTTTCAATGGAAACAGTTATGTATAAAAATAAAGTTAGTTTACATGATGAAGTAAGTCGATATAATTTTTTTCCCTCGAATAGGTAGGAGTACAATTTTGTATGTCGATTGTCAAAAGTTAAAAAAAACTTAACTTAGGACATACCTAGATGGAGCTAATGTTTGTGGTTGAAGTAATGCGTTACTGCACAAGCAATCATTCAAATCAAGTGCTGGAAGCATTCTTGTTTTTATTCTTTTTAGGTGGAGGATTTGTTTCTACACTGGAACAATATTCTAGAATTGCACGAATTGCATGAAATCCTCGTTCTAGATATTGCAGACAGTATGTGATGTAGACTAGGCCCGATCTTCCGAAAGGTATGATAGCGTCGATTGGTGGAGACTTGACGTTCACGATCTAGGCTTTGAACCTAGACTGATTCGGACCCCTGCAACCGTTACACCACTGCTCTGTTGGTTATCAACCACGCGAACGCGATTGACCTCGCCGAGAAGGCTTTCCTACAAGCGAATCGAGAACACAAGCAAGAACGGGATGAACGCAATCTGAAATTGCAAATAAATATGAGGCTTATGAAAACAAGAAGTAGTTCAAGTCTTTATTCGAAAGGACTAATCGCCACAGGCGAACAAGATCAAGAGCGGGGCCACGGTTCACGGCAAAAAGCGACCTTTGGCGGCACACGATTGCAAACAAAAGCGATGTCATTTCACGAGAAAATCAAGAACTAAACAAAACCCAAACCGTAAGGAGAGCGACGGTCGCTAATTATAGTCTTAGGCGCCACCTCCCTCGACGCGCGCCTAATGGGCCCAAACACGATACATGGCCCAACGGACCAAAAAGGCGGTGTCGCAAAGACACTGCAGATTCTGGACGCTGACTTGTGACCATGATTCCTTTGATTCCGAACAGATTTTGACGCGTGAGACCACTTTCATTGGCTTCCTTATCAAATTAGCTTTCCATCCATATGTGGATCGTCGAAAACGGAGTCCGGATCGTCCCGAGTGTCCGATTTAAAGGCAGCGGTGGTCTCCGAACCCGAGATGGGCTCCAACTTCGGTTATACTGGTCTCCACCATGAAAGCGGTGAATTGGGACGCCCATCTTTGGACCTCCTCCTCTCCTTGGCTTGTATGCGACGAAGTAGTGATGTCCTCATCATTCTCCCTTTCTTGAATTGAAGTCGTCCTCGATCAAGTAGATCGTCTCCTCCATTGGATGACAAAGAACGATGGCCGGAAGAAGACGTTTATCTTGGCGCCCATCCTTCGCAAAGGCGGCCGCCATGGTGGCTTCCTCTTTGGAAATTCATCCTCCTCCCCGCAAAAGGTTAGTACCAACAAGAGGCATAGCACTAGGAGTAGGACCAAGTGGACATATAGGCGATGTACAAGTTAGAGCATAACATGGTTCATCATGAACAGCAAGAACAGATTTAAGAGCAAATAAAACTTCTTTCATGTTACTTGAATGTTCATCTAATGGTTTACTAAAGTCTTTATCAAGGCCTTTCTTTTTCCTTTCAGCAAGTTCTTTTTCATATTGCACAATTTTAGCAGGTGTTAAAGGAAGTAAAGCAATTGTCTTTCCTTTAAACATAAAAATATATCTATTTTGCCTACCATGATGTACAACATTATTATCATATTGCCAAAGACGGCCTAACAAAAGTGAACAAGCTTGTATAGGCACGACATCAAAATCAGCATAATCATGGTATGACCCGATAGAAAAATGCACACGAGCAGATTGTGTTACCTTTGCCTTACCACTATTGTTGAACCACTGAACATGTTATGAATGTGGAAGAGCACGTGTAGATAAACCAAGAGTCTTGACAAGCTCAGAGCTTACCAAGTTATTGCTGCTCCCTCCATCAATTATAACACGAACACGGAAATTATTGACAATGAGGAACATTCGAAACAAATTATGGCGTTGTAGCTTGTCTACTGGCTCAACTTGTGTACTCAAAACACGTTGAATAAGGATTGATTTGTAGTCTGCAGTGCATGCCACACTATCAATTACCTCATCAGGATCTTCAGCACTATCCGCAAATTTATCTGCATAAAGATCAGTTGCAACTGCAAATTCATTCTCTTCATCACTAGCACTAACATACCCACCATCATCAGTAGCAATATATGCGCGTTTGCTGGGGTATTCTTTAGCAATATGTCCCATGCCCTTGCAGCGGTGGCACACAACTTTAGAAGAGCTGCTAGAGGAAGGTGTAGCAGATCCACTGGAAGAAGATGTGATAGGAGAACTCTTCTTTACAGGTGCTGGTGGTGTCTCCACATTAGAAAATTTACTCACCTTGGTTGGACGTGAAGGAGTGGATGGAGTCGCGGACGGAGTCGTGGAATGCCTAGGTTGTCGTCCCTGTACTTTCCTTTCAGCTTTAATAGCATAATGATATAATTGGAAAAATCTAGTCCATTCTTTATAGTCAAGAACATCCTGTATTTCACGACGCAAACCTTCAAAAAATCTAGAACACTTATCAATTTCATCCTCTTGTATGTTACTACGTGCTAGACCAATTAAAAGCTCCTGATAATATTCCTCAACAGTTTTACTACCTTGATTTAAACGTTGCAGTTTTAATCGCAGATCACGCTGATAGTATGGAGGAACAAATCTCGATTTCATTCGTCGTTTAAGTACAATCTAGGTTTGAGGTATTTTAGCATTAACATTAGCATTAACATTATCGCAAATATCATTCCACCAGAAAAGAGCAAAACTAGTAACTCACTAGTAGCAAGTCTAACTCTATATTCTTCCGGTACTTGATGGGAGCTAAATTTTTGATCTACAGTCATCTCCCAATCTAAATATGCTTCAGGATCAGCAGAACCAGAAAAATGAGGTATCTTAAACTTGGTTTTAGAGAAAGGATCATTATTACCTTGGTTATTACCTCTCATACCGCGTCGGTTAAAGTTCAACCGATTACGGTTACGTGCATCCTCAGCACGTCGTTGAGCTTCGGCTTCAGCCTCCGCGTCGCCATCATCCTCCTCAGAGAGATCATCCCCACCATCTTCAGGACGTGGTTCAGGATGTCGTTGTTCAACATCTTCAATCCTCTTGGCCAAATTGGTGATTTGTTGAAGGATCTCATTGAACTTGTCATCAAGAACGGCACGAAGCTCATTCTTAGAAACACAGTCATTGAAATCTGTAGGTGCGTCCTCGTTTCCTTGGCCGCTGCCTTCGGCTTTTCCTGACATGGTTAGTAGAAAGGAGAAGACAACACAAATAGTATTATCCCTACCAACTACTTAGGTCTGGACAAGGAAAAACAAGGCACTCAACTCTCAAGCGTCTTACCACGGTCTTACAAGTGTTCTTACCAAAGCAACAGGCGGTGCAATCGGTCGGTGACTGTGATACCATTGTAGCTCGAGTGTAACAGTTGCAAGGCGAATCTGTACTTGGTTAGAAGAAAGTAGAGCTTGGACAGGCACAATATAGTAGCAAGGAAAAACAATATTCGCAACTGAATAGCAAAGCTGAATAAGTATCCCGAGTACTTGTCTTAGTTGCTGGCCTACTCACGTTCCAAGTACTAGATGTATCAAGTGATGTGAACAGCAGGAATATGATTAGGAACAAGGTAGAAATCAGCACACGCAAACACAGCTCAAATGGCGCTCTATGTGCTCCTCTAGATATGTTCCTCTTTTGCCCCTCTCTTTTTTCTATTTTTTTGGGCTGTCGTTGTTTTTTGGGGAAATTTCGACTTTTTGTTTTTATTTTTTTGATATTTTTCCTTCACTTAGGAGCACAAAAGAAGTAACCACAGAAAATATGGGCTTAAACAAGTGAAAGGCGTGGCTTGTGGAAATTTTAGAAGAAGTGCTCAAAATCGACAAAAACCTTGTGACCACGAAAAGAGGATCTTGTGACCGCATTTTGACCAAAATAAAAATTTCCAACCCCGGCAAAGCGGGGGATGGACGAATCCGACATTTTTTTGATCGATTTTGATATATGGAACGTCGAAATCTGAGTTCGTATGCGAAAACTAGACCAGTTTTACGAACGGACTCCGAATTAGAGGACAAAACGGGAACAATGCGCGCAAAATTGGTCACGGCAGCAAGGATTTGAATGAAACAATGAAGACAAGTGTAACAAATTAGATGGCGTGAACTAGGGTTTGATGGATACAAAGGAAACACAACAAGACTTGAAGGTGTTCACGGATTATGATGAAAAACAAAGGGAAAAACACAAACTGGACTCAAAACGATCTAAAACCAGCAACCAGAACTTGACCTAGGACACAAACTCAACAACGCGAAATAGAGACGAAATTGCACGGCACAACGAGGCTATAGGACAGGGAATATGTGGCGGTGTATATATATATATTTTTTGGCTTTTGTGGACTATAGCTAATAATGCAAAACACAGTAACAATCTAAAGGGAAAACAAAGTTATACCTAACGAGCAACAAGGTCTCGATACCACTTGATGTAGACTAGGCCCGATCTTCCGAAAGGTATAATAGTGTCGATTGGTGGAGACTCGACGCGTTCACGATCTAGGCTTCAACCTGCATCGATTCGGACTCCAAAGCGTTACACCATTGCTCCATTGGTTATCAACCACGCATGAACGCGATTGACCTCGCCGAGAAGGCTTTCACGCAAGTTTAATCGAGAACATAAGTAAGAACGGGATGAACGCAATCTGAAATTGCAAATAAATATGAGGCTTATGAAAACAAGGAGTTCAAGTCTTTATTCGAAAGGACTAATCGCCACAGGCGAACAAGATCAAGAACTGAGGCCCTGGTTCACGGCAAGCAGCCTTGGCGGCACAGTTGCAGCAAAACGATGTCTGTTTCACGAGGAAATCAAGAACTAAACAAAACACAAACCGTAAGGAGAGCGACGGCTGCTAATTATAGAGTCTTAGATGTCAACCCCCTAGACCCGCCCCCTAATGGGCCCAAACACAATACATGGTCCAACAGACCAAAAGACGGTGTCGTAGCACCCTGGCAGATTCTGGACGCTGACTTGTGACCACGATTCCCGTTGATTCCGAACATATTTTGACGTGAGACCACTTGGATTGGCTTCCTTATCAAATTAGCTTTCCATCCATATGTGGATCGTCGAAAACGGAGTCCGGATGCGTCCTGGGTGACCAGTTTAAGGCAGACTGGTCCTGGAACCCGAGATGGGCTCTAACTTTAGTTGGACGGGGCCTCCACCATGAAAACGATGAATTGGACGCCCATGCTGGACCTCCTCCTCTCCTTGGCTTGTATGCGACGAAGTAGTGATGTCCTCATCAGTATGAGTTGTCTATTTTAACTTGTATGTCAAAAATTTGCTACAGGATAATTATTTCAAAATTTGCTGGGGTATATTTTTTGGTACAATGATAAGGAACAATTTTATGCAATGATATAAAAAAATGGTTGAGGATAATTGCTTCAAATTGTGTTGGAAGAATTTTTTGGTACAATCATAACAAACAATTTACAACTAAAAAACCTGTCTTCAAGTGGAAGTGAACAAATCTATGTTTTATACAAATGGAAATGTATGTGAAGTTTGTAGCAGCCAGAAATTAGATGAGAAATATGGCTGCAATCAAAGAAAACCAAATTTTGATGCTTCTCATCCCAGAATCTCAAAGGAAGATTTATTTATGTGTGTTAACTTAGATGCTCCTTTTCTTTCACATGTCACTTCTAAAATTCTATTTTTGTTTGACCGCTAAAAACCCACTCTGACAATTTGTTGTGGATGAGGTACAACATACAAGAGTCCCTGTTGCTTATATATGTTCTTAGAATCTTGACAAACCCACTCTGACAATTTGTTGTGGATGAGGTACAACATACAAGAGTTCCTGTTGCTGTTATATGTTCTTAGAATCTTGACAATGGGTGATGATGAGCTACTTAATGGTTTCATACTTTATTATTTCCTTATTTTGCTTATGTCATCTTACATTTTGCAATTTTGGTTTCTTTTTCATTGGTGGATATGATTCATATTTTGTAAGAGTATACAATTTCTTATCTTGACTAGGAGCACCTAATTCTGTTTTTTTTACCTTTGTGATGATTCACTAATTCCAGATGCAAACTACCTGAGAACCCTCGACTCCAGTATCAAGCGAAATACAACAGTTATAAAGAAGTTGAAGACAATAAATGATGAACAGAAGGATGGGCTAATGGATGAGTTGAAAAGTGTGAATTTGAGCAAATTTGTCAGCGAAGCAGTTTCTTATATTTGTGAGGCCAAACTTCGCTCCACTGATATACAAGCTGCTGTTCAGGTAATTTGCAATAGCAGTGGTTACGCTTTATGCAAAAGTGCCAATTTCTGATAGACATGCTTATGATGTTTATTGCTGTTGGTCCCTTCACTTTACATGTGCAAGATCTTTCCTCTGTGTGAAATATCTGAGCTACATAATGAAGTATGCTCATTATCCTCAGTGGTTGTTATGGAAACAATGTGTGCATCACCTCAGTTGGTTAGTATTAAGAAGGTTATCAATATTACCAAAATTATACTTAGGTGCATGCATCACCTCAGTCGGTTAATATTAGCAAGGTTATCCCTAGGAGTTCAACTTGGTTGGCTGTGATCAGTTGGCTGGTGCAATAAAGTATCAGTTCGCCAAATTGGGTTCAACAAGAGCTTCTTTTTCAATGGGAGAAGCCCGATGACTAGTGGGGAATCTGCTGGTCTGCACATACGGTGCTTGCTATCATCTTGTTCCTCATACCATATTCGTGATTACCTTTGGAATTATTTCTGTGTTATTGTATGTTTGGTACCAACCATTTTGACATATGCTGTAGCATAACTATGGTAACCAGCTGCTGCTGGCTTCCTGGAATGTTTGATTCACTTGTTAGTGGGGTAGCCACTGGTGTGATTGGGCAGAGTTTTTAATAGAAAGTTTGTCCTCTATTCCTATATTTGTTTGAGCTGCAGCTTTTGGGCTTCTGGTTCTGATTGTTACCTGTTTGCTATTGGCGTTTGTAATAATTTTTTAGCTTCTCAGCACACCAAAATCAAGAAAAGCTAATCAGAACGTGTTTTTCAGCTTTTATTAGTTCATTTCCTCAGAAGCCAGCTTTCCAGCTTTTCCAAAGCTAGCTCAACAGCTAGGCTGTTTGTTTCAGATTCTGGCTTCTGGCTGGCAGAAGCCTGCAAAAAGCTGAAACAAACAGGCCCATAGTCTTGCCGCTGCAGCTTAACCATCATCACTTTACTTTGAGATTTAGTTATTAACGATGAAGGTGTTAACTCATGAATTTATTCTATGTGGATTTACTCTAATGTAGGTTTGCTCGCTCCTTCATCAAAGATACAAGGACTTTTCTCCTTGTCTTACACAAGGTCTACTGAAGGTCTTCTTTCCTGGAAAATCTGGAGATGATTTGGATGCAGATAAAAATTCGAGAGCCATGAAGAAGAGAAGCACATTGAAACTTTTGATTGAACTGTATTTTGTTGGAATTGTCGAAGATGCTAGCATATTTGTAAATATTATAAAAGATCTTACATCAGCGGAACATTTGAAGGACCGTGAAGGAACTCAAACAAACTTGTCTCTTCTATCTACCTTTGCTCGTCAAGGGAAGTTTTTTTTAGGGCTACAATCTCACGGTCAAGAAGCTTATGATGAGGTAAGATAAGCTTATGTATCAACCTTATTTGTTCAAGTTATAGAAGGCCTTAGAAAAAAAATACTGAACACACAATTCAACTGCAATAGTAGATCTAGCTGCTCTTTGTTGAATGCATAACCCAAGCTCCGAAGTTTACCCCCCCCTAACCACCACCACCACCATGCCAAAGTTAACCAATGAAGTAGAAAGTAGAAAGTGAACTGAAAAAGTAGATTTTCAGTTCAATTCACTTCAGGAAGTGTCATTGACTCCTGATGCCCATCTGGCTAGGGCTGAAGCACGTGAGAAACCTGCATGCATAAAAATCATGACTCTGATAACCATTCTGCTACTAGGTACTGTGCTGAGCAGTGAGCACAGACCAAATATAGCATGCTGTCAAGTGTTGCCAACAGATTGATATGTCTTGGTCATTTGGTGGAATTCCTGTTAATTTATTCACTACATGTGGCATCTGTCTACATCAATTGATTTGCCAACAATGTTGAATCTGTGCAGTTCTTTAAGGACCTAAATGTTACTGCTGGGCAGAAGAAGTTCTTTAAGAAAGCCTTGAACTCTTACTATGATGCTGTAGCTGAACTACTACAATCAGAACATGCGGTAACTCCTTTTCTTTGTTAGTTTGGACACTCTTGTTTGTTGTAATTTGAGTTTATTATATCATAAACTAAACTCTTCTTTGTACCTAGTCTCTTCGTCTAATGGAGGCAGAGAATGCAAAAGTTTTAAGTGCCAAAGGTGAACTAAGTGATGAGAACACAGCCTCATATGAGAAACTCAGGAAGTCTTTTGATCAGTTACTACGTGGTGTATCCTCGTGAGTATTTATTGGTCCATTTCAGCAGAAAGCTACCATTCTCTAGTTCTTTTTATTATATATATATATATATATATATATTGAACATCATGTAGTTCTGCCAATTTTGGATTGAGCGTAATGGCATCTGGTGTTTTGTTTGTGTGGGGCTGATGATGAATTGGAGGAGCACACACATGGACGTGGACCTTAGAACTTACTACCAGAATTTTTCTTGCCTCCCTTGGACCAGCCCTTCTTTAAAATTTAAAATAAGATGCACTCTTTAAATAAAAATAATAATATAAGCAATTTACTTACATGAAAAGTCACATTCTTCCATACCTCAGTCAGGATGCAACATCAATTGGGTATATTAAAGTAGACATGGTATAGGTAGTATTGGTGTACCATCCTACTAAGTTCCATCCACGCCTTCAACCTGCATTAGGAATTAGTGTGATTTCCTAAGTACATGTGACAGCGTGGTGCAGCAACCACAAACTGGCCATTAATTTTATCACGACGTGAGCATTTGTTGATAATTGTCTGTTAACATGTCAGTTATCATTCCATCTTTTTTTTTCTGTATGATTCTTGGCTGTCTTAACGTGTTCTTTTGCAGGTTGGCTGAATCTCTTGACATGCAGCCTCCAGTGATGCCAGATGATGGAAATACAACAAGAGTTACTACAGGAACCGATGCCTTGCCGTCTTCTGGAAAAGAATCATCTGCATTGGAACCTATCTGGGATGATGAAGATACCAAAGCTTTTTATGAATCTTTACCTGATCTCAGGTTTAATTTTCACTAAGTTGCCAATATCTGTTACATTCTTTAGCTTTCTTTTATTATCCTTTTGAAATTATATATATATTTTTGAGCAGAGCATTTGTGCCGGCTGTATTACTGGGAGAGGTTGAGCCAAAGTCGAATGAGCAACATGCTAAGGGCCGTGAGCAATCTAGTGTAAGACTCTGAATCTTTAAAGTAGTCCATTCTTCAAGCATCATGTCTTTAATGTATATGTAAGAGGGTTCTATTGCAATTTCGTCTTTATAAACTTGGATTTCACTCTGATTATTTTTGCTTGCAACATTTTGGACACTGATGGGTTCCTTGTATATCTTTTGTTGGGTTTACTTAGAATATCCCCTGGCTTGTTTCTTTTGGACTGCAAGGTGGTCTTTCAAGGGCATGCACAAAAGAAACTCAACCACTGGGGAAAGACTGCCCCATGCCTTAAGGACATACACAATGCTCCTGTCTCTTAGTATCTTAGCCTTTTTATAAGCTTTTAAGTGTGTTAAGAGATGTGGGTTGGCTATTAAGTTGATTTGATGTGATCCCACAGGATCTTCAACTTTTATTGATATGGCAGTCTCAAAAAGATGCTCTTCTAGCTAAAAGAGGAACTGCATTGAACAGCGAATCTAGGCCTATGTTCATAAGTACATTGAAACTCTATTAAAATTTTAAATACAAAGAGTCTAGTTTAAAACACATTTATCCAGCGCCAGGCATGAAATTTCGGGGCCCACCTGTTAGATTCTTTCCTTGTTCTCTGTCTGCCTAGGATATTACTAATGGGGCAAGTCTGAGACATGAGGTGGCACCCTTGTGTATGATGATGTGGTGAAATACTCTCTTAGATTGTCCGGAATGGTAGTTTTGCTTCACAACAAAGATTTATGTGGTGCGGGTCATTTTTTCCACAACGGTAAAACCGAATTTCATTACCAAGGCAATGAAATTACAATAGTCACTGTTTTAAGAACCATTCTACCCGATCACTATCAAGACGACGGATCCATGCCCATGATCACAGAGGGAACCTGGGCAAGGGTACTCACTACCACTACTAAACAGGCTTAAGAGAGAAACACCAGCAGAAACGGCCCCACAAGTTTAAACGGGTTCCATACAAGGCATATAGCCTGAAAAGATGCAAAAGCTACGCCTAACTCAAGCATGGCACTCAGCCAGCATACGGGATCCCATTGACGGAGGGAGACTGTCCATCCTGCTTGTGAAACGATAGAGCCGCCATCTTCACAGCATCCGCCCCTTGTATCACCTGCT
The DNA here is from genome assembly GCA_904845875.1 of Miscanthus lutarioriparius. NCBI lineage: Eukaryota > Viridiplantae > Streptophyta > Magnoliopsida > Poales > Poaceae > Miscanthus > Miscanthus lutarioriparius. The sequence continues at coordinate 24,301,825 of CAJGYO010000008.1, forward strand.
GCTTCAAGCCATCCTTCAGCATACCTGCCCAGTATGTAAGAAAAGAACACATCATACAGACAATCTCAGTAGGAGATTTGATTCTTTTGTTATCAAAGCAAACTGTATTTCTGATACGCCAAATTGCCCAGCAAACAGCAGATACCCTCACAGCATGCATTGGGGGCCCCTGCGGAAGGATGTTATGAATCCAAACCCAGTATTGCTCCAAACTCCCAGGCCTACAATCTGACCCAAGAGAATAGGCCAGCAAGCTCCAGATGTATTTAGCCGTCAGACACCCAAAGAAAAGATGATTTCCAGTTTCTATTTCTGAACAAAAGGCACACTTTTTGTTTCCTTTCCATTTCCTTTTACACAGGTTGTCTTTAGTTAGAATGGCATCCTGGGACACTAACCACATGAAGATTTTAATTTTCAAGGGCATATTAGCCTTCCAGATTCTCTTGAAATTGTGACCATAATCATATTTGCAAAGAAGTTTATAAGTTGATCTAACAGAGAAAACTCCAGATTTTTCCAAATCCCATTTAGCTCTATCTTTTTCCTCATTTGTACCACAACTAATCAAAATATCGTGTAAACGCCTCAGCTGATTTTGCAAATCTTCATGTAACCATCTTCTAAAAGTGAGGTGCCACCTTTTCTGTTTCATAGTTTCAACAGTAGCCTCTTGCTCTTTATTAATAACATAAAGTTGTGGGAATTTGTCTGCCAAGGAGACCAATCCACACCAACGATCATGCCAAAAGCTGGCTGACTTTCCATTCCCCACTACCATAGATCTACCCTTCAGGTATATGTGTCTTACTTTCAATAGATCATTCCACACAGGGGAGTTTTTATTGTTCTTCTTTAGCTGAGCAATAATCCCTTTTCTCAAATACTTCTTAGAGAATCTCCTGCCAAATTCCAGACCCATTCTCAATTTTCCACCACCATTTGCATAGTAGACTTATATTCATTTTTCTTAAATCTTTAACCCCTAAGCCACCTTTCTCCTTTGGCTTGGTTATCTTGGTCCATTTGACCAAATGATATTTCTTTTTCATGCTCCCCCCCTGCCAGAAAAATCTTTTCCTAACTGAATCCATCTTAGTTAAGGTTGACACAGGCAACCAGTACATGGACATTGCATAGATTGGCAAATTACTCAAACATGAATTAATCAAAACCAACCTACCACCCAAACTCAGAGAGCTACCTTTCCAACCATTAAGTCTTTTCAACAATTTTTCACAGATAGTTATCCATTCAGCAACATGTAACCTGGATCCAGCCACAGGGACTCCAAGATACTTAATGGGCCAGTCCCCTATAGCACAGTTAAACATGTTTGAGTATTCAAGAATCTTATTATCATCTTGACTTACCATGATAACCTCACTTTTAGAAAAATTAATTTTCAAGCCAGACATGGCTTCATACAGGTAGAGAAGAAGCTTTAAATTTGAGGCTTGCTCCCTATCATCCTGGAGACACAGAATTGTGTCATCAGCATACTGCAGAATAGCCACTCCATCTTCAATATAATCTGGCACTAGGCCTTGAATCAACTTATTTTTCTGAGCCAAAGATATCATTTTAGCTAGAGTGTCAGCAGCAATATTGAAAAGAAAAGGAGACAAAGGATCTCCTTGTCACACACCCCTACCAGATTTAAAATAGCTTCCAATGGTATTATTTACTTTAACACTGACAGTTCCAGAACTCATCACCATCTTAATCCATTCACACCATTTAGCACCAAACCCTCTCTGTCTGAGACATTCAAAGAGGAAGTCCCAGTTTAGCTTGTCATAAACCTTTTCAAAATCTAATTTTAGGACCAGCCCATCCTTCTTTTTGATTCTAGTATCATGCAAAATCTCATGTAATGCCATAATACCATCCATAATGTTCCTATTTTTCAGAAAACCAGACTGACTCTTATTAATGATTCTTCCCATGACTTTATCCAACCTAAGCATCAGAGCTTTCATGAATATTTTGTAAATAACATTGAGCAGGCAAATAGGCCTGTATTGTTTTATGCTATTAGCTTCTTTCACCTTAGGCAGGAGAGTGATAATACCATAGTTAAATCTGCCAATATCCAACTTCATATTATAAAAATCTTGGAAGAGAGCAACTAGGTCAGTTTTGATAAAATCCCAACAATGTGGTGCGGGTCATGGTCAGAGCCAAATAATTCTAAGGGACCAAACAGCAAGGATTAGAACTTGGTGGGTGCCAAATAAGTTTTTGTTACTATCATACTATGTATGAGGTATTTGGTACTAATTAGATAAGTATAAATCAATCATAAGGCCATAAGGGGGCCAGGGCTCCCCCTAGTCCCTCACTGTGTCCGGCTATCCGCACCATGTTTAGCTCCCAATTTATGTGATGCATAAAATGTATTCATGAATGGTAGAATGTTCACCTTTTGACTAATAAAACATGTTCCAATAAATTTTTACATCTGGCATCAACATGGTTTGCGCCCTTTGCTTCTGAGTGAGAGAAGGCAGGAGAAATTTATTCATCTAAATATGCATTCACTAGCTATTTTCTTTTATTTTTATTTTTAGGTTTGCCACTAAATTATTTTTGAATTTTGTTATGAAGGAGTCCACTTCAGAACAAGAGACTGAACTACATGACAGTGTTCAAAATTCTGCCACTGAACATCAACTAGAAGTTAAAGTAGATGATGTAGTGAAAGAGAGTGAAGACAAAGATAAAGAGAAGGGAAAGGATGGAGAAAAGGAAAAATCCAAGGATAAGGATCTGGATAAGAAAAATGAAAGAGAGAAGGAGAAAGGAAGAGCCTTGGATGGTGCAAATCTGGATAACCTCCTGCAGAGGCTGCCGGGATGTGTCAGTCGTGATCTCATTGATCAATTGACGGTATTCACCCATCTTATAATTTCTGTCCTCTTTATTTTAGACTGATTGTCATAATCAAGCTACTTTTGATTTCCCCAGGTTGAGTTTTGCTACCTAAATTCTAAAGCAAATCGGAAGAAACTTGTGCGTGCCTTATTCAATGTTAATAGGACTTCACTGGAACTGTTGCCTTACTATTCTCGTTTGGTTGCGACACTATCAACTTGTATGAAAGATGTTCCAAGTATGCTTCTGTCTATGCTTGAAGAGGAGTTCAACTTTTTAATAAATAAGAAGGTATACTCATAACTCTTTGTTGCTTGACGTTGTTTGTGCTCAGTTCCTATTATCTTATCATAAATATTCCTTCTAAGCCTTGACAGTATCTAGTATTTATTGTTTGCTCTGGAATGCAAGTTGCATTAATAACATCAATATAAACATGAAATGCATGACAACACTAGTTGCTACAAATCCTCCTAGGAAGTTGGACTTGAAGTGGAGGGGGGCAGAAATTATTTTGCCTCATATATTTTGTATTTACTGGACTAACTTTTCTCTCTGCCCTGTTACCTTTCAGGATCAGATCAACATTGAAACAAAAATAAAAAATATACGGTTTATCGGGGAGTTGTGCAAGTTCAAAATGGCTCCTCCAGCTCTTGTTTTTAACTGTTTGAAGGTATGCGTTTATTAAGCTCAGAATTAGTAATTTCTACCTTACATGTGCTACTTTGGTAACAAATATTTGTTTTCTATATATTTTGCAGGCCTGCCTTGATGATTTCAGTCATCATAATATTGATGTGGCTTGCAACCTTCTCGAGACTTGTGGCCGTTTTTTGTATCGCACACCTGAAACTACGATTCGCATGGCTAACATGCTGGAGATACTGATGAGATTGAAAAATGTCAAGAATTTGGATCCACGCCACAGTACACTTGTAGAAAATGCCTACTTCCTTTGTAAACCACCTGAAAGATCTGCACGGATATCAAAAGTTCGGCCACCTTTGCATCAAGTAAGATTTCCATTTATTCTTTGTTATATGTTCTACTATTGTGCCTTGTCTACAAAAATGTAACAATTAACTATTCTCCCTCCTTTTCCTGTGTAGTACATAAGAAAGTTGCTTTTCTCAGATCTTGACAAATCAAGTGTTGAACATGTTTTGCGCCAACTACGCAAGTTACCTTGGGCAGAATGTCAACAATTCCTTCTGAAGTGCTTTCTAAAGGTTCACAAAGGAAAGTACAGCCAAGTTCATCTGATTGCTCTTCTCACTGCTAGTCTCAGCCGCTATCATGATGACTTTGCTGTCGCAGTGGTAGATGAGGTTAGTTCCCTTAGTTGACTGCATAAATAAAGGAAGGAAAAAGGAGCATTTTTTTTAATATTTGTTGGAGTCTGTTCTTTTTTCTTTTTCTGCTGTAGTCACCATAAAATGAAATTGTACCACATTAATTAACTAGCAGTTTTATGTTATCCAGCTGTTACTCTGGTGATAAACTAGTTGACATCCAAGTTATATGTTTATTTTTTTTATTTTGATTTAGGTTTTAGAAGAGATAAGGGTTGGATTGGAGTTGAATGACTATGGGATGCAACAAAAGCGGCTTGCCCACATGCGGTTCCTTGGAGAGCTATACAGCTACAAGCATATAGATTCATCAGTTGTTTTTGATACACTGTACCTTATCATTGTGTTTGGTCATGGAACTCCTGAAGTAAGTAATTCCATCATTCAACAATGATTTAAGGACCATTGCTATTATCAAATTCATTTTCTGACATCATACCTCCTTACACACTACTCCCTCCGTTGATTTATTTTGGGACGGAGGGTGTATGTGGCAATAAAGAATTACCACAAAGCTTATGACTATATATGTCAAGCCAGCCTCTTTCATATTTTGTAATAAATGGAAGCTTATGTTTGAGGACGATTGATCACAATGTGTAGATCCATCATTTGTTCTCATTAGGCATGCAAGTTCAAACTATTTTGGGTCATCAGGTTGACCCAAAAATTTGAATCAAATGAACTAGAATGGCATTTCCGTAGTTTGAGGGGAGTGAAAAAATGAACCAGAGTGGCATTTGACCGTAATTAGTTAGCTGACCCAAAAACACCATTGAGTACCCACTTGCATCCCTATTTCTCATTGAACATTTTCCCTTTCACTTGTGCAGCAAGATGTGTTGGATCCACCAGAAGATTGCTTCAGAATCAGGTTGATCATCACACTTTTACAGAGCTGTGGTCACTATTTCAGTAAGGGATCTTCAAAAAGGAAGCTCGACAAATTCTTGCTACACTTTCAAAGATACATTATTAGTAAAGGGCCCTTACCACTCGACATAGAGTTTGACATTCAGGTTAGTTCTTTTTGTATACAACTTGCAGACATGCGTGAATACATACATAAAACTTCTATGTTACAGGCTGAATCATGAAGTCAAACCAATTTAGAAGCTGTATGATGCATGTAGTTAAATCTATGTTGTGAGCGATCAAGAATGCTTTTTTGGTAGGTTTTACGTTCTGAGTATGAGGCAATGAACCGATTTGTATCTGACGTTTATCCAATAATTTGCTTACCTATGTATAATTAAACATTGGACATCCAGGACCCTTTTTTGGTGTGGTGGTGGGCTACAATCATAATGATTCATGCCTTGATCAGATCATGCAGACTTTTTCCTATCAATGGGACCAGATCCCTTTATTTCAAATAAGATTTATCTTACTCCTGGTTGACCTAGTGTGCTTCGGCAGCAGCATTTAATTTGCTAATGGAAAGCCTAATAAAGTGTAAATGACGATAGACAAATGAAAGTGTATGATGTTTAGAGCCTGACTTTGGTTCACAAATCACAAGGCAGACAATCAGTGCTCCAGTAATATACTGGCTACACGTCTGGCAACAACCCCACAATGTACTCTCAGACCAGCATGCTACATTTGGTCGAGGCAATATTCCTATCAGCTATTGGTAAATCATATTGCTGCAATTATGTTTACATGAAGTTCAAAGAGAATCATAGTACTGTACACTTGAATGTTGAATTGTTTCATGACTCTGAACACATGTATGCTTTTTTTTGAGGATTGAGGACATATTTTATGTGTTCTTGCAGGATTTATTTGGCGAGCTACGACCAAACATGTGTAGGTATTCGTCAATTGAGGAACTTGTTGCTGCGTTAGTTGAGCTTGAAGAAAATGAACGTTCAGCCCCAGTAGAAAAGGTCGAAAATGAAAGACACTCGGACAATGAATCTCAGAAAAGACAGCCACGAGATGCTGGTCCATCTGTGAATGGTGAAAGCACTGCAAATGGAATTGAGGACAATGGCAAGGATCATGAAGTAGCAGATAGTGAGAGCTATTCAGATAGTGGCAGCATTGATGGACGGGAAGAAGAGGAAGATATATTATCTGAGGATAAATCAAATGATGGCTCAGATAATGAAGGCGACGATGAAGATGACGGCATTCCTGTTGGTTCTGATGAAGATGAAAATGTTGAGGTTAGACAGAAAGTCATGAAGGTTGATCCTAAGGAGCAAGAAGACTTTGATCGAGAGCTCAAGGCACTTCTTCAGGAGAGCTTGGAGTCACGCAAATCAGAGGCCCGTTCAAGGCTCCCATTGAATATGATGGTACCGATGAATGTCCTTGAGGGTTCAAAAGACTCGAGGGCCACAGAATCTGAGAGTGGAGAAGAAACAGTAGATGAAGAGGGTGGCAATGCTGGGAGTAGCAGCAAGGTGCGCGTTAAGGTGCTAATGAAGAAAGGACACAAACAACAGACAAGACAAATGCTAATTCCCGCTGATAGTTCAATCGTGCAAAGCACGAAGCAGCAAGAAGCTGCTGAGCTTGAGGAGAAGCAGAGCATTAAGCGGAGGATCCTCGAATACAATGAGAGGGAGGAGGAAGAACTGAATGGAGCATCACAAATGGGGAACTGGGGTCAAGGAGCTACCAATACCAGCAGTATCAGATCAGGTGGCCGGGGCAGCTGGGATGGTTCAACACGAGGAGGTGGTCGACAACGGCACCACATCGCGGGTTCTGGTGGTTTCTATCACAGTTATGGCAGGAGAAGATAAGTTTGCTGTGTGAGCCATTTGTCCTGATGGGAGGTGGTCGACAGCGGCACCACATCAGGGGTTCTTGTGGTTTCTATCACAATTATGGCAAGAGAAGATAGGTTTGCTGTGTGAGCTATTTGTCCTGAGCTTTTTGGCAGGGCAATGCTTCTCTCTATTTAACCGCCTAACAGATCAGATTAACAGTGAAGGAATTTCGGGGAGGTTAACACAGCTTGATGGATAATTGCTTCCACCACCCTAATCTGAAAATAAGACAATTCTACCACTGATGGGAGATAGCAATGCCTTGAAGGAGCTATTTTTCTGATGGTCCGAATGGCTTAAGTTACTACGGTGCTCGGTAAAGCTGGTAGTTGGCTGTACCTGGAGAACACATATACTCCGCGCATGTACATATATAACATAATCTGGCAACGAGTGCAGGTCGTTTGGAAGATTGTGTTGTAGCAATGTAGCGTGCGCACATATATTATCTGAGTATGGATATCATGGTGGTACTTGCGTAGTTTACATGTGCATACTGTTTCGACGCCATGTGGGGGTATTTGATCACAATTTAACTGTTTGATGCCCATTCTAGTTTAGTGGAGTATTATTGGCAACGTCTCGAAATTGCACGATATGTTTGCGCCATTTGTCTCTGATGAGGTGTTACATGCGTGTACATTAATCGTGTGTTCACCGAACGATGCTATCTGCTATGCCGATGGAGTATGCTTTCTGCCACTGCAGTGAGGTGCCGCGCAGCTCGCAAATTCCAGTTCAGTCGTTTGTCTTTCCATCCCGGCATGATTCCTTCGGAGCTCTCATGTCACGCTTCTTTCCCTCCTGCAAATGATTGCTCGCCTTGTGCCCGTCAACGCATGCGAAGGAGGAGCGAGAAAGCGGGGCGGCCGAATGACCAGCACCAGCACCGCAGCACGCACGACTGCACTAGGAACGATCCATTTGGGCAATTACGAAGCTACTCGAGCTAGGTATCGGTAGCTGTAGCTCCTCCAATGGGAGCGCGCGCGGCGCAGGCAACCATGCCTCCTCAATTGCCGCCACGACAGGGGCCTCACGCCCAGGCCCAGCGTCGCGTCAAACGTCATCTGAAACTGAAGCAGGCGCACGAAACGAAAGAAAGAAAGAAAGCCGCATGCCCCTGCCGCCGGGCACCCGAGTAGGATAGGAGTAGGAGCACACCATCCCCTCCCTCTCCGGTCTCCTGGTCCATCAATGGTCCGTCCGGCCATGTGATGTGCGCGCGCGGGCACAACGACAACGTCAGTGAACTGAACTGCCGCAGAAGCAAACCCGTCGCGATCGGCGCCTTTCCCCTGCGATTTACCCGGCTTTTTCTTTCTTCCATTGCAGTCGCGATTGCGACGAGCGTGGGACGATTCACCATCCGTATTCCGTGCAGGTGCAGCGCATGCAAGCAAGGTGTCGTGTGTAACGATAATTATCGGCCAGCTTATCACCTAAAATCTACAGTATTTTTCTTTTACAACAAAACAGCTTTGGCCGGTTTATCAGCGGACTTTAATTCCACCCGAACCGGCCCACGCGGTGTGCAGGAGCACCGGGAAAAGAGAACGACGCAACAGTATCTGCTTCTGCTGATCAGTGCTCAGTGGGTCGCTGGGACGAATCTCTCCGAGGCCATCGAGTGGATTCCGTCGTCGTGTCGACCTCCGTGTGGCCGCCCGGAGGAATCTGTTGTGCGGGGGAGGCGCGTGGAAGAAGCTTTTTGACCGCTGGCCCCGGGCGAGAGGTCTGAAATCTAGGAGCGCCAAGGCGAGAACGCAGAGTAGGCCTAGATTGTACGTACTCCACCGCATTGCCAGACCGGCTGGCTGCCATGATATATTGATATCCTTTTCGGGTCTCTCTCTTGTCATTGTGAGGGCGAATAAAGCGGGCGGCAAGTGGGTTGGCTGCCTCTCTATGCATCCCATGCTTGCTACTGCTTAGCGCTAGTGCCCTCTGGTTCTGCTACACCCTCTGGTTATTAACAAAAGAGCCTGGTTCCGTTGCGAGTTGGATAAAGACGATGCATTTCCCTCTCACCTTGATGTGGCAAAGCAAGGCTTTAGGTGCCTTTCTTCGAGTGCAAGGTAATGAGGTATCCATACGTATCTTTCACCTGTTGGTGGCCTCTAGCTTGCTGCTGCTTGGCTCCAAGGCAGCTAGCTTTACCTGTTATTGACAACTTTCTGTTTTTTCCCTACTAAAAGAGAGTACGTTAAATAATACGCACGTACAGCACACATCAATCACGCTTATACGGTCATACCAACTCCAGACGTGCAAACACACGCTTAGGAGGCGTTTCCTAGCTACACGTGCTATATATATAAATTTCGTGGAGACGCAGCATAGAAGGCTTCATGAGCTGTCTAGTTTCGCAATTGGTACGATTTTTTCAAAACTTTTTTTTAACAAATTTACATCAACACAAAGGGTCATAATTTTCTTTTATCAAGGAAAAAATGAAAAAAAAAGGTCCACCATTGTGGATAGTATATTTCTGAATTTATGATTAACCTACTACTTGTTAATGCTAGCGATTTAATTAGTTGTGAAAACACAAAAACACTTTTGAAGCATATTTATGCACTAAAGTTTGAGGTGGTGGCCAGGCCAGCCCGAGTGCCGCCCAACATTCTTTTTGGATGACGTCACCTCCAGTGCAGCACCAAAGAAAGAAAGAAAGAATCTACAAGATGTACCTCACCAGCAGGATGCAAATCTGTAATGTGTGCAAAAGAAAGACACACTGCATCTGAGAGTGTGTGTGTGTGTGGCTCTTTGGCACTAGAGGGATGTGATCTGCATAGTACTAGAATTTTTCAGGTAGGGTCATGCCCCCACCTTGGAGGGGCCACACCCCCAAAAAACAATATGACGCTTGACGCCTTTGCGTTGCACCGGCGGTGCTGGTGTGAGCGTTGCTTGTGCTTGCTTTGGCAACAAGCACTGGCCCTAATAATTTTTACCGTTGCTAATGGAAGTGAAAATCCAGACTCTGTTTTTTTAAAGATGGAGAACAATAATCTACAATAATTAATGTGAAAATCGGCAGCATTTCCTCGTTGGAGGCATTGCTGTGAGGCCCCCGCCCCTGTGGGAGTTTGGTTGAAAAACCTTGGTTGTCCGATCGGCGTTTGCGACGCCTGTGGGTGTCGTTCCCCCTCTTTGGAGGATTCGCTGTGGAAACCTCCTCCCCCTTTCCTGCTTCAATGCTTGTTTCCTGTGCCGTACAAGGTGGCGTTTGGTGGTAGTTGCGTTGGTGGTTTCGTCGGTGTTTTATTTGGTGGTGGCCTTGTTGTCACCTTCATGAGTGTTGAGTTTTTCTTTTTCTTTTTTTATTGTATCTGGTTCCTTCTCTATTAATATATGCCCGACATGCTCTTATCGCTGGCTTTTCGGAAAAATGTGAAAATCGACGTGTCTTTTATGTTCACGCAATTCTTTTTTACTTCTTAAGAAGTGAGAGTTAATTAGCTCGTCATCTAGGCCTCTCACACTACTATATAGAAAACTTAACCGAGCCGGTCATTTTCGTTTAACCGAGGCTGACGAAAGGTCTACGTTAATGCAAACCTACGGAGGCGGACGCTTTGACCGCCTCGGTTAATCTATTAACGGAGGCGGACACTTTGACCGTCCCGGTTAATAGGCGATTAACGCGGGTGCTCGGTTGGCGGCCCTGCCACTTATTAACGAAGGTGCCCGCCCAGTGTGTCCGCCTCCGTTAATTAAATGGTGGCGTCTCGGAAAACCATTTGTGTAGTAATGTCACCGGTCCTTGGTCAGACGTGTTATCCCAAGAAATAGCCCTCCAAGCAAGTTAAACACTTTCGGAAGGGGTACGGTGAGAATTGAACGAAAGATCGAGGTCTACGTGCCTGTGCTGTCCTGTTTGGAAGCAACTTAAGATTTTTTTTTGGAGGCACATATAAGTCCAATTACAATTCGCAATCTCAGGTCATCAGGGATTCATGGCGCACACGAAACTACGTTGCCTGGCTAGGCACCTGGGCCGGGGGTCTAGATGCTCGTCTCACATTCGCATTATGACGACGATGGTCGGCTAACTATAATTTGTCACTCAATAACAATGGTTTCTTTTTGTTGTCTCGCGTCACTTGTTGGTCAGTCAATCTCTGATTTGTCAAGGGTTTAACGAACTACTCTTAATCCTATAAATAAACTTGTCAAAAGCGCGTTTAGCTACAATAAATTACATATACCACGACATCCATGCTCCGTACGGCCACATTTATAAACCATATATGCTCCGTTGTAGGAGTATCTCATGTGTGTGTTTTGACCAACCTGCCACATGGTTTATCTAGCTCATTTGTTTAGGTGCTTGAGTAGAAGCGGATGAAGTAACTGTCTCTAGAAACGAAATCCACAACTACAAAAAGAATTTGAGAAGACAGACTCTCCCTGATTAACTGAGGTGAGTATTTTTAGGTGTCGTCTCTATAAATTATCAGGAGGGGTTTAGACAAATTAAATGCCCATCTCTAAAAATGGATATTAATAGAGGTGGGCATTCTAAGGATCCACCTCTAGAAATCGACTAAGAGATGCAACACTATTAAGAAGTCCATCTCTAGAAATAGTTGCATAAAAAGTAATTCATACTGTTTCCACATAAAGTTAGGTGATAACAAACTTTATATAAAAGTTGTAGACTTTGACGCGACCTACAACTTTGTGGTTGATAATTTTTTAATTTGAAGCTATTAGAGCCCAAAAATTTTGTTTTAAGTTCTCAAAATTTAAAATTTAAAATTTAATATAACCTTGGATGTTGGCATGTTCTATACCAAAGTTGTAGTGCTCAATACAATCTATAATTTTATAGTTGACAAAATTTTAATTTAAAATTACTTAGGGTCTCAAAATTTGGTTCTAAGTTCTCGTATTTTGACATTCAAATTTTTAAGTTTTTTTTGGAATAATCTCGAATAGAGACTCTTCCTCTACCAAAATAGAAGTGTTTGATAAGATTTAAAGCTTTGTATTTGAAACTTTTTTCACTTGATATCATTTAGTGGCTAAAATAGTCAATAAAATATTAAAAAATATTGATTAAAAAAGACAATATTTGTATACTCACAAATGAGTGTATAGCTAGTACGTGTAATGGTAGAGAGACGTTATTTGAGCTGAAGGTCATGGTTCAAATTAAAAAAAAAAACACTTTCTTTTGTTTTTTGAAAACCATAAATAAAGAAAATCAAAAGGCCCACTTCATGAAGCGTAGCAGTGAAAGTCCCTTGGAAGGAAAGTCCGCCACGTGGTAAAAGGAACTGGTCATACCTAACGAACACAAATAAAGTCATCAAATGTCGTCGGAACAAATAAAAGACAGTTCCCTATCACAAGTGTGTGTGGCCGACCTTGGATTTGAATCAAAAAAGAGCTTTACTTTCTCGGTTTAGTCGTTTCTTCCTCCACCGTCCAAGTTGGCATGCATGCATGTCGAAATGCAACGAAAACACGTTAGACTGACTCGGGAGCTCAACAAATAAAGCGATTTTTTCGCCGCAAAAGAAAGCGCTTTAGTTTCATTTCACCACAAGCGATGAATCGTCAAACGTACATGTTTTGTGATGCATGCGAGAGTAGGAAAACGATTGCTGAACCTGAACATGAACTTTAGACCGCAGGAAGAGGCGCCACTGTTACGGATTCAACCATGCGAAAAGCAGTAAAGCTAGCTAGCTAGGCACTACTAGAGTCTAGATGCATGGTTGCCCATATATATATATATATCGTCACGGCGTCAAATGCCATGGTACCATATGGCTCGTCCTGTATGTGCATTTCTACTAGCATGCTTCATGCTTGCTACTAGTTTATTTCAAACGTTTGATCGGTTTTCAGCATGTGTGGCGCAGAATGACAGAGGATCAAACGCGCGCACGAACAGAGATGGACACGTAGGAGACCAGCCCGTTCCAGTTTTGGGCGCTGCTGTTGTCGTCGCTTTGCACACGGCGGGTCGGCCGTCGGCGGCCGAGTGCCAACCACACCGTGGTCGTTAGCTTTCCACGCCACGGTACGGTCTTGGCGGGTCCCGCGTGCGCGCACGCAGGGCCACCGGCCACGTCACTCCTCGCTTGCATCTCGTCGACTCCGTCCCGCGCCGCAGGCAGCACTGCAGCTGGTGCTGGACGCTGCACTATCCTGTGGTGATGTGTCGCTGAGGCGGCAGCTAGCCGCACCATATGTCACTTTTTCGCAGCCACCGGCCGGAGAAGCCAATCATTGGCCGTGGCGTGTCAGCGACTCACGGATCCTCTCGCCCCGCCCCCGGTAAACGGCCGGCGTCCAGGCACAGTCCCGAAAGGGAAAGGGACCGACGGTGGGGGGTGGGGAGGGGCTAACGATTTAGGGTATAACACAAGGAGTCCGCAGCCCCTGCCCCAACCCCGCACGCCGTTGACCGGGCTTAGACTAAACAACCGTACTATCAGGAAAGGCAAATGCTTTTGCTAATTTGTTATCTACTAGGTGCCGTTACATGAGATGGAGCGACTTCGAAAGGAAGCAAAAGAAAGCCTCTTTAAAATATTTTTGAAATGCTAACTTAGTGAAGTGTTAGTTGTCTTGTGGGCTCGGTACTCTTGGAGGTTGCCACCTTCTAGATGGCTTGGTGGCTATCCGTTGAAGCATCATGAGGAGATCGCTCCCTGAAGAAGATTTGTTCGGGGCTCTTGTGCTCGTTCCTGCAGGAGTAAGGCAAAGAGCAACTCTAGTTGATTAGAGGCTTGGAGAGTGCCATGTTGATTGACCGGCTCAAGAGGGCAGTTCTCATGCTAGAGCCTACCTTATGCGGTAGACCACGCTTGCGGGCTTGGTAAACTAGTGGAAGAGAAGCAATCCTTTGAGGCTTTGACTCGCCTCAAAAGGCTAGTACTCATGTTTGATAGTATGAATATCATTTGCCCTTGTCTATAAATGGTGGGAAAAGAAAATTCAAATTCGGTTGAAAATTATGAACATTTGAAAAGTGTTTCCAGAGATGGTTGGAAAATACAACCGTCTCTTGAAAGAATTTCTAGAGATGTATTTGTAACCGCCTCAAGAAATAAGATTTATACAGGGGCTAGGAACTCCATCCGTCTCTAGAAATCAATCTCTAAAAGCGACTGAATCTTTAGCCAAATCTAGAATGGATTTTAGGGACGGCTTGATACCCATCGTCGATTTCTAGAGACGCATGGACAGAGACGGTTCTTATAGCCATTTAGAAATGGATTAACCGCCTCTACAAATTATTTCCGTAGTACCGAGCTCTTGAAAAACTTTCTAGGCTGTATACACCGGAGATTGGAAATACTTTCAAAATGATTATACCAATTATCTTACAAATCATTACAATTTTAAAAAATATAATATGCTAGTTGACGGTTCAGAGAAAAGCACATGGGGGGTCATTCCCATTAGTTGAATTTGATACTTTTATCTTTTGCACTGTCTATTCTATCCTCCTCGAGTAAACTTCTGAAGTACTACCACACGAAAGCATGATTGCCATCTAAACTCAACCACCCTCATAAAGAAAATCCAAGTGAATTTTGAACGTATATTTCGGCCGGTCAATTCTTCATCACATATTTATTTTTTATCAGACTTTTGTTTTCCTTAAACCATGCTGTCTTAATTAGTACTAGTAATCCAGTAGTTATTTTGACGTGACGACCATCCGTGAATTCGTCCATACAAAATATCCAGAGCAGTAGTCAGGCCGGTAACCAATTCTTTGGTAGCTTCAAAGAAACTAATCTCGCCGTACGTGTCTGCCTGCCTGACACCTTGCATGGCCGACGCGTGGCTCGGTAGCAGGTCAGCAGGCAGGACTGTCACTGTGATCCAATCCAGTACTCCAGCGCCAGTTCTGCAGAGAAAAGAAAACGTTAACGCGGTCATGAGTCATCCATTCAGCTCGGTGGTCACTGTCCTCAAATTCTGCAGGTACAGGGGCTCATCTCCTGCGAGTGCGAGTCAAGTGATTTACATAAATTTTTAATGCTGCTAGGGATTTTTGTAAAGGTTCCATATCTTGCAACATTTATGTGTTTATATTTTGAATGAGGACTTTTGTTAAAATTAGTATACATAGCAACGGTTGGTTAGCTGGCGGAAAGCGATATGCTTCGTTCTTTGCACACACACACAAAAAAGAGTATTTTCCAGGGACTATGCCTTTTTAATTTTCTTTTTGGCTCAGAGTCTGCATGTTTGCCTTTTTATTGTTGGCTCAAAATGAAACTATAATTCCAGCCACATTAAGATGCTTGTGAATCGATTACAGTGTAAAATTAAAGTGATGGCCAGGATTTAGCATAAATCATTTTGATCAAGTTTAACAAATTAAGAGAGCCAATGGAAGTACTTGCACGTTTCTCCTGAATTATACAACCAGGCCTTGCGGTTCACGAGCTTGGCATCATATAAATTTGTTTATACCAGCAGCTGAGCAAATCTCCATGCGTCAGAGGGAGCACGCGTCGATATCCCGCGCACTGCGAAATGTAAGCAGGCATGGTCAACAGATCCAGAAATTTCAGATAAACTAGTGCCGCCGCCGTTTACATGGAAGTAGTCTTGACGTAAAAAAAAAACATCTGAAGGCTGAAATCTGAAGCCTTTTCCGCGTAGCTAGCTTAGCTTGTTCAAGAATGTCCGTCAGCGCGAAATCTTAGTAAATGTACTTGCGATTTGCTCAGCAAGAATACGCCACTTCAGTTCCAATCCTAGGTATTTAACTGCGCAGTTTACTTGGAGCCGTACAGTACAGAGATGAGAAACTGTGTGGTATCCGTTGATGTTCTTGAATTCCAATATATATGCTCCTGTTACTACCATATGACTTGGTCAGATTTTTTAGTTGAGATATATTTTACCGGCCGTGTTTGTTTATCCTTTTGTTTTCTGTAAACTTATCCAGTCAGATGTTTGCACGCAACCATGAGCAACAACTTCGTAATGGAAAAAAAAGGAAGCACTTGATGTTTCATTACCAGTTCAGAACACTGACACCTGGAATCTCCGGTCCACTTCTTGGGGTAGGAGTAGAGGACCAAGCAAATCCGCACCTTCCTTCCCAGTTCACAAGTACTCTAGGCAAGTAGCAGCAGATGCAGATATATATCTCTGCGCAACAAACACTTGGATTGGACGGCGGGGCCGCCGCTTTTTGGTTGCGCTCTCCCCTCCTCTCCGCCCCACCCTGCCTTTCCATTGGAGCGCACAAAGCCGGACGGCACCACCATTTAAATAAAGTATGTCTTTCTACGTATTTTATGTAGTTTAAACATATAATTTTTTTTACACCATAGAATTAAAATTCAATAGCCTTTACCTTTCTTCTACCTTAGCCTCTAGCCTCTGCATATCACAGATGATAGATTATAAATTTTTTTTTTCTATGAGAGGATAAATCACAGATCCACCGCCGGCGGCGACCGGTGAGAAAGAGAGAGAAAAAAAAATCCATGTGTTTTTTTCCGCGCTAAAAACAACGGGTGTTGTATAGCATTCTCTTTAAAGAAGGCCAAGCCCACGGCGGAGAAGAGACCACCACCTCACACTCCATTCACGCCAGGATCGATCGATCGCGCCGCGCGCTATAGCTGCTGCACGTACGCTTGCCTCCTCTTCTTCTGCTGCTCTGCGGCTCCGGGCTCCGGCGCTGGTGCGTTTCTTCATTTATTGGAATTAATTCGGTAGCGTGATCGGGAAAGATCCTGATTTGGCAGGATTTATATGGCCGGCGGCCGCCCGGGTTGTGCTCGTGCGTTAGTGTTTTCTTCGTTCGTTCGGTTGCGTGACCTAGTGGAAACAAGGGAGCTTGGCGGTCGCTCGGGCCGGCGTGGAGTTCGATGTGGAAAGCGATCTCCTCTGGGATAGTGTCCTGCGCCGCGCCTGGGGGCCGCCGTCTTTCGTGCAATCATCGTTGCTTGATTTGGTTTCTTCCTTTTCGTTGAAGTCTTTCCGTGCTGCTTCTCTAGTGTACGGGCAGTTCGGGTTCCATCTTGAGGTTTCCACCGTGCTTGGAGGGTTTGGGCGTTTGGCTTCTCTGCCTTCTTAAGCTTCTGTTGGTATTGTAGAGTCCCTACAGAAGGCAAGTCTTTGAGGTTCTTTTGCTAATCGCTTCTTTGATTTGTCCGACTGAAAACATGATTCAAAACTTGTGTCCTCAACTTTTGATAGTTTGTTTCAGTTTTGGTGCTTTCTTGCGGTGAAAATCTCATGTGCAATTCCCCTGAGATGTCCCTACCCGTTCCTACCATGATGTTTGTGCTATCTTTACAAAGAGAAACATGCACTCGTATTTGTCAATTCATCTATCATCTATGATATGGTTTTGATATAATTAACTTGAACTGAATGTAAGACTCTTGCTCTGTGTACTATACTGCCTGCTGCTGACATGGCTGAATTATTTCCACATGGCGCAATCATGCTTTTTCGTATATAAGTGCTAATGATAGTCCATCTAGTTGTGCCAGCTTTGGTTAACCACTTCTTGTAAGACCCATGCATGTGAGTAACTAGTTATTCAGGACATTTGACTATAATAAAAAACAAACTGACTGTGCATTGGATGGTATCTCTTCAGACTCTTTTCTTCTTTTTGTGATGTGATCACTGGTTCTTCTCTTTGAAAAGTTGGTTCTCGCTCACCAGCTGAAAGTTTATTTTGAATTGGATTAGATTAAGTGATTATTGTGCTACTTTGTGAGCTGTCAAATCTCTAGTTCTTAATATAATGATACGTAGCTCTCCTGTCCTGTGTGTTCGATAAAAAAAGATCCTTTAGTTTTTATTATTGTTCCCAAGGACCAGATTCACCAATGTTCCTTCTTTCATGTCTTCTGTAGGAAGTCTAATGTGGAAATCTCTCAGTACTGCGTACTTTTGTTAGAAGAAAGATTTGTTCAGTCAAGCTTTGCAAATTATCATGATAGTTTGGATGACATCCATGGTTATTTTGACGAGTTTATGGAGCCCTGGTTGCCGAGCTCATCTGGGTTCTCTGACAATGGAACTGTAATATTTGCAGCAAAACTTTATTTCCTCATCTTGGAAGAAAGTTTCAAGAAGGGTTGACAACTTACAAGTGTTCCTGTGAAGCTTGATGACATGTTCGTGAGGGAGGAGTGGGAGAGCGAAATTTCTTCTGTTATGCAGATGTCAACAGATCCTAACAACTATGGGGTATTTCCACATTCATTCTGCAACCAACATGTGGTTTCGTTTCAGACGAGTTCAATTACCAGTGGATCAGGAGCCATACCAGTTTGTCTAGACACTTCCAGTGGAACGAATGGCAATATGGCGATGTTGAACACTACATCTTCAACAATTGTATCCACTGGTTCACCAAACATGATTTCTGATTCTTCTTGCCAGAACCTCAAGTATAGTGCACCGTTGGCTGTGCAGTGGTCCTATCTGGAGCTGCAAATGTTGAATGATGGCCTCAGCAAGTAAGATATACATCCATATAATCTGAATTAAATATATGTTAAAAAAAATCTGAATTAAGTAGCTATTTCCATCTCACCTTAATAATGAGACATTTTATCCTATATTTACTATTCAATTTTAAACAATTTAATCATGACCATGCCTCGAAGTTGAGGCCAAACTGCCAAGATTTTGTGTGCCCCTCGGTCTTAGAATATATATTTAGTTGTCCTAAGTCAAACCATCCTAAGTTTGAGCTGCGCCATCAAAGAAGCAAATTTATGAAAATATATTTCATAATGTATCTAATAAAGTTCATTAGATATTGTAAACACCATTGTTCTTTTCTACAGATTTGGTCAAACTTAGGATGGTTTGTCTTAAGACAACTGAAAATCCATTATATTCCAGGACGGATGGAGTATTATGGTTTCATAAACTGAGTTTTGTGATGTTTGTGGTTGAACTTAGGATGGTTTGTCTTAAGACAACTGAAAATCCATTATATTCCAGGACGGATGGAGTATTATGGTTTCATAAACTGAGTTTTGTGATGCTTGTGGTTGATTCTAGTGAGAAATACACCTCTGTTGTCTGTTTTTTTATACTCTGATGAAAGGAGCACTCTTTATTTCTATAAGGAATTGTTACATGAGCAATTTGTTGGAAATATTAGATCCCTGTTCTCTTACTATAGATGTTTTTTTTAATGCACTCTTACTATAGATGTTATTTCACATTCATGCCTTTTACTTATATACTTAGTCCAATAAAAAGAGAGATGATGTTTTTGTTTATCTTATGAAGCTTTTACCTATCAGTTCGTTCCTAATAGTTTATCCTTTTGGTTCACTGGCTAATGAAATTTTCAGGTATGCAAATGAACCAGGAATCATGAAGTACATAAAGATAGCAGCCATGTTACCAGACAAGACAGTAAGAGATGTTGCCATGAGATGCCAATGGATGGCAGCGGTTAGTCCTTGATTTCTCTGATTTATTACGCAGCGTCTGAATGTCATTTCCTCATCTGTTATATTCAATCTACATTTCAACCCAAAACTTCAGAGGTAGCTAACATTTCATAAACCTGAACTCTGATAGATACTAAAGCCATGCAATATGTTTATCCAGTCTAGATTATTCATTTGAAAGGAATATGTGGTCCCAAATCAGCTTATGGATGGAGACTAACAGTAGTTTATACTTGTGTGACTTGTCAAGATGATGTCACCATAATTCCACTAAACCAGTGCCGCGTATGTGAAAGTAGATCATGCTGAAGATACACTTATTGTCCACATCTATAAAAATACTATATTGGTCGATTATGAACATTAAAGTTAGTGTGATCTGAGCTGGTCCTCCTAAGTATCCTTTTGAGCTGTTGCCTCATAGAATTACCTTTGTATTTGTCTAGTGTGTACTAGAATAATATAAGGAAGGCTGACAAGTGTCTGATTTTCTCCTGTGTGTTCGAGAAAAAAAGTCTCTGCTTTTGACATTACTATTTACTAATAATAAGGTTTGCAGACTAAAGTTGGCCTGCTCCTGTTTCATGTCGAGAGTTCATAGCATGTACGCTCTCCATCCCTAAATAACTGTCATCGTTGGTGTGTGTGCCGTAAGTTTAACTCGATTTATAGAAAATACGTGCAACATTTTTATCTCCAAATAAATTTATTAAAAAACTAGATTCAAAGATCTTTCCAATGATACTAATTATGTACCATAAATATTAATATTTTTAATATATATTTAGTCAAAGTTGTTTCTCGGGAAGCAAAAACGACATATATTTAGGGACAGAGGGAGTATAGCGCTTGGAAAGGTTGCGATTATTTTATTTACAGTTTTCAGTTAGTACAACAGAGATGACATATTTGATCCGATTGATCAGTGAACAGCATTCAACTATATAAAGCTGACACTGTCAATGTAACAAATAAGAATAATTCCATGTCTCTCTTTTTTAGTGTCAAGAAAGTAGGAAATATTTTTAGTTTGTTGTAGATGGCAAACGAAACATTGGTATGTTGATCCACCATTTTACCTTGAGTAATAATTAGTTGTAGCCAAAGGATGGCTAGTCCAGTTGGTTAATTGAGATATGCTAGTCACTCCGGCAGCACCCTCCAGGTCCTGAGTTCGACTCCCAGTGGGAGCGAATTTCAGGCTAGGGGTTAAAAAAATCCCCTCGCCGGTCCCGGGTGCCAAAGCACTGGTTTAAAGGAGACGGCCCATCTCACGGGTTACGTCTCCCAGTGTCGGGTCAGGGCCGGGGTTCTCGGGTTTTCTCGGCCTGTGTGAGAAGGCCTTCTTCTTACATATAATGCCCGGGGGGCGGCTTGCCCCTCGCAGGTCGAGTTTTTTTTTAATAATTAGTTGTATCCTACTTGATGCTTTCCACTGGAATGCGTAATAACCAAGTAGTGTTTTATTTTTCATTCTTGTTGTTAATAATGATTAGTTATATTTTCTGAGGGAGTTTGTTCATCATATGTCGCTTTCCTTTTCAATTTCATTGGTGATGATATAGATTTTCTTATAGAGAAAAGAAACTACAAGACGACGGAAACCTGAAGAACACTATCCTGGAAAAAAGGCAAAAGATAGGAAGGTACTCATCCTTTCATTTTTTTTATAACATTGTTGTCTGTTGTTAGCACCAGCATACTCTACTTGAAGAAATTACTGTTCTGACTACTGATAAACAGTAAATTTGGACTTCTTTGTTCTAACAAATATATTTTGAAACACACCAGTCCATGGCTCCATGCATCTACACATGTTTTGGTTTTGTGGAAATGATAAAATGAACTTAACATTTAACACTCCAGTGGCATCTTCTCGACATAGGAAGATGAATTATAATCTGATACTGTTAAAATGCAGTTGGGATGAGAAATGTACATGATGCAACCTTATTCAAGTAGTATCTATGAGTTCATTTTTAAATGGATCTGATTAAGGTTGTTTCTCAGGATAAAATGGCTGAGCCGTCATCATGGGGTACCAATCCTCCTGTTCAGACTGAGATGAGATCTTCCTCATTTATTCTTCAGAACGCCCAAAACAATGGATTTATCTCTGGAGGTTGGTAGGTCACTTAAAGAGTGATCGAGTGATTGACTGTGTGTAACGTACCGTTCACCATTGCTTTTGGCAACCATGAAATATTTGAACCAATTTTGCATTCCGAGGAATGCTCAAATGCTATTCCATAAAAGTCAAAACCGTATTAATGCATTTAAACATATAGCATTATTGATATTTGATTGTGATTCTGCTCTGAAGTTATCCTTGGGGCACTTAATTCGATAAAACATCACCACACTTTTCAGCATATTTGAGGATCTTTATATTGTAAATGTTCCAGCGTCCTCTTAGTTTGCACTATAAGCATATGAAGTTTCTTTATCTGCCAAAATGTTGAAACAAACATTGCCCTGATTACTTCAGATCATTAAGTTCTTTACAAGGTTTGACATGTTTCTGTTTCTTTTATGCAGACTCTCAAATTGACCGTGGAATGCTAAATATATTGGAAGAAAATGCTCGACTACTCAATCAAATAGAAGTAAATATTTTAACATCACAGGTTGGTATTTTGTTTCTTTCTTTTTTTTCTCGAACCTTTTGTTTCTTTCTTGTATGATGCATCTTATAATTTAGCCAATTCAGTTTAAGGCATTAGTTATATTTTAAATGTGTCTTCGTTCAGATCAACTCTTTATTTAGTTTGCAACAAAACTATTAGAAACACAATAAAGGTTAATAGTTGATGCCATCCGGACCCAGTGCTCATAACAACTTCTCATTGGAGAGAGAAAAAAACATTCCAGCATCTGTTTGGAGCATATTTTTGTGAGAATTTTTCATGAGCAGCAGGAAGATTTAGCTGTGCAGGAGTAATTTTCAATTCCTCTGATAATACTTTTCAGGCTTATAACAACATGGATCTTTTCCATCACGCAAGAAGGAACATCAATGGTCTTCTACAAAGGTAGAGTTTACCTCATTTTATACACAAAAATTGGCTCAAAATAGTAAAGTGTGTGAAACAAGTGAATATGGATGCTTTCTCTAATGTGGCGCTCTCCTTAATGAACAGCATGAGCCAAATTCCCGGAATAATGAGCAAGATGCCCCCATTGCCTGTTTCGGTGGATGAAAGGCTAGCTAGCTACATACTCCCTCGTGCTCCTATGGTAAATATCTTCTGCTTTGCCTATGATCTGCAATCTGGTACCTTGTTGGTTGTTGATCAGTATCTTAGCTACTGATATGAAGATACAGAATAAAAAATGCAGTCTGGGCTTGACCAATATTCGGCTGCATATAATATGTCACCACTAACCAGTTACTCCAAAGTCACTTTTATCGTTGGCTTGATATTCTGTTTCGTCCTGCCATTACTAAATGTAAAGTTGCACGCACCGACCGATTCAACCCAAAAGCTTAAGCTGATGGGGAGAGGTGGACAATTCACTTATATTCCAACACATCCCATCACGTGGAGGCTCCCTCAAGCCTCAGACGTGGAATAGGAGTGAACAACAATTATTTTATTTAATTGCTTTAACCAGGATTCGAACTCGAGACTTCTGGTTCCGATACCATATTAAGTTGTATGCACCAACCAGTTCAACCCAAAAGCTTAAGCTATCAGGAAGAGGTGGGCAATGCACTTATACACACTTCAACACCCCCACTCACGTGCAGCCCAGGAGAGGCGCGCAGCCAGAGAGAGGCGCAAACGTGGAAATAAAGGGGTGGAGTGGACAATTCACTTATATTCCAACACTAAATAATACTCACTGATTAGTTGGTGATACTTAAATTGCTTATTTGTTAGCCAAATACTCAAGGAGTATATAAAACATACATTCATTAGTAATTTATGTAATAGTGTAATCACTGTCATCAGTCTCAATTAGCAATATGCATTTTCTTTTGACATATATATTGTTGTTCTCTTATCACGGGGTTCTACTGAAATGCTCACTCTTGATATGTCACTGCTTTCATTTGAAGGCACAAGTTCTTGGCAGCAGTCATTTGAAAGAAGAACCAAGAGGATGGTAGGCCACTGCTAGACAGGGCAACAGCTCAATTTTCAGCAATAGTTTGATAAAAAATATCTGAAGAGCCATGTGCTTGGGAATCTGCATGGAGAAGCGTAGGTGAAAGAACGATCTGGCTTTTCTGATGTCTGAAAGCTATAGAAGCAACATGATCCACTTCACCACATGGCCTTAAAAAACGCTGTCCAGCTTGCCTTCTCAGGATGCTCTGTATTAGTGATTATGAATTTGAGATAGGTAGAATTTTCCGTAATCTGCAGTTTTCCTCACCTTGGTTGCACATATCAATTCTTTTTCGGGTTTTGTCCTGGTGATCGATGTTAACAGAAGTGTAGCATAGAAACTATACTTGATATGATTAATTAGCGGGAAAAGCTTAGCCTTTTTGTCAGTTACTACAAAGGTAACCAACCTTCTGTGTGTATCTAGTATTCTAGTTCTAGTTATAAATTTATAATAATGCATATGCAAGCCTGGTTCTCTAAATTGCAATCTCTCTCCTTCTGTATGTGCTGTGTCTCTTTGAAAATTGAGACTGCAAGAATTTAGCAGCATTCCAGTTAAAGTGCTGTAACACATACTCCACAGCAGAGTATCAAGATGGGGATCGAGGGAGAGTAGTAGTAGCAGGAAGTCACAGTACGTTTTCATTTTCAGTTTGTATGACTGATTTGTGGGACCTTATTGTCAGATGTCGTGAGGATGAGAGCTTATAGCTGCCCATGTAACATTGAGACATCACGCAAAATATTTTGAAATACGTAGAACTAAGGGAAAGGAAACCTTCATCCTCGCTAATTCCCATCACCCTCGATTATTGTCTGTGATTGCTCACGTCTCTAAAATCCGAACTGAACTCATCGGAGGCCAAGGGTGTTACATGTAACATACTAACATGTGGTATGTAGAGGCAACGCTGTAAGCATCCTTTGGATGTTCTTGCCTAATGTTTGGAGTGAAACTCCGTAGCTTTTGGCAATCTGCGCAACATTTACCATCAATCGAACTCAGCTAAATTCATCAATCTGCGCAACGCTGTACAACGACGCTGACCAGGAGCAATATAACGGGGATAAAACCACTTGGCAGCTGATGTTTTTCAGGCTTTGCTTCATCCAGCTCTCTCCCCATGTATGTGCACAGGTGATGTAGCTAGGTAGTCCCCACATTTCTTACACGGTGTTGGACATGTCATCCTCGTTTCTACAACAGTTTCTTCAGGCACGCTTCTCCCTCCTTTTAGTGATTCTTACCAGAAGAAGCACTGACGACAGGCGATGGGATGTTGTGAGGACATCAGGCTGCTGCCGGCGGCGCAACGGCGGCGACCACCTCACGGAGCCCCTGAGCCGCGTCGCCGTAGCACAGCTTCACGACGGAGACGCTCCGGTTCGCCACAGCATCACCCAGCTGCATGCACGCATTTATCCAAGAGCAGTTTCAGCGTCAAATCAACTCATCAAACGCACCCACAAACTCAACTAGTTTATTGTGTTGTCTTTGTCTACACAAGGGCCCTTTGAGCTTTCCAAGTTTGACCATGACTAATTACGCAGTAAGGCAGAGGTGCATTAATTCTACTCCCTACACTCTAAATTACGCTGCAACTTCAGTCTATTGGCAAATACTAGTCAAAAGTCAATAACCAGAACTTGCTTAATTCGTTTATATCTGGATGATCTGACTGTCTTTTGTTGACCTGATTATGATACAGAGTAAGGTGAGAAGGTTCTCAACTCTAAATAGTATTGTTCCCTTCTGGTACAAATTGTTGATCGAGTACTGCTATGTGTAAAATAAAATCTACCATACCCTTCTTTTCCTGAAATTGACCGGTAAATGGGCTATGGGATAGATGTTAATTGTTAAATATATATATTAAAAAAAAGAATTTTTCCCCATGTACGCTGTTTGTACTACCTGGTCAATTTATCATGCTGACTGAATAAAATAGAATGCTTCTAATAAAAGCAACTCCTACTAAAGATGGGAAAAGAAGGCACCGATCTCATAACCTCATCCATGAAGTAGAAGAAATCGTTGGCGAGAAGGGTGATCTCCTCCCTGCGCTCCTCGCACTCGTTGCAGGCAATCACACGGTTCAGGTCAATGTACAGGAAGGTGGCCTTCAGCTGGAGATCCCTCCTGACCAAATCCCACAGGTCATCATCCAGATCAGTCGTCAGATCCTCCTCCATGGACAGAAGCTCAAGTGCCGAGCTCTTGATCCGACAAACGCATCCCCTCAGCTCCATCCCCTGATCCATTGGTGCTCCTGGCAGTGCCCTCTGCAGCTCTGCTTTATCTTGCAGTTGCAGATGACAAAGGATCAGAGCCAATGATGTGGACGTATTTATGGAAACGCGAAAAGAGAAACTGATTCTTGGAGGATGTCTAGAAGCAAACAGATGTCAGCATGTGCATCAGAGGAAGGCCCCCGTGTAGTGCGGCAAGGGGCAAAGTGGTCAGTGCAGAAGATTACAAGATTAGTTATGCATGAGAGATGAGACCTTTCTGAATGTTGTTGGACTTTCTTTAACTGAACAAGAGGAAATAGGAGGAAAAGGGAAGCTAAATTTTGCCACCTTTCCTCTCCTTGGACATCCAGCAAGGTAGGCAGCAGAAGAAAGTATCAAGAGTTGCTCACAAGGAAATTGATGAAATGTTTATAACCAAACACCGTTGCAGCCATAGGAGTAGTATAGAAACTTTCGAACAGAGGTCTGGGTTGGTACCCAAATTAGAACATAAAAATAAAGAAATGCAATGCTTTATTCAGGGAAGAAAGTTAACAAAAAGCAAATATGATACTCCCTCCGTAAAAAAAAGTGATTTTCTGGGACAAATTTTAAATTATTTTTTTTGGGACGGGGGAGTATTATAGTACTGTAACACCCTAAAATTTGCATCATTTCAAAATAGACGAAATTGATTTATTTATGCTATTATGTGTGCATTTAACATAGAGAAATAATAATTTTTATGAAGTTAAAATCAAATATAAGGTTAAATACATGTTGTTGCATACATGCCGGAGCATCGTTTCTTTTGTATTGTGTGACTTTGACCAAATTTGAAAATGATATTCAAAACCTTTTGAAAATTGGATTTGAAAACTCTGAAAAAAAAGAAAAAAAAAGAAATCTCCTTCCTTTCTCCCTCTCTCGACTTTCGGCCTTTGGGCCCAGCCGGCCTGCCTCCGCCCTTTCCCTCCTCTCTCGCGTAGGCCCGGCCGGCCCAACCGCACCCAGGCCGCGCAGCCGCGCCCCGCCTCCACTCTCCCTTGCTCAGCTCGCTGATCGCTGGGCCCCACCTGCTAGCGCCGCCGCTACAGTGTCATCCCCAACCTCCCGCCGAAAACAGGAGGATTTCTCCCTTATCCCGCCGTCGAGCGCCTCATCCCGCCGCCCTGCTCCCGTTTTCTCTGGGGTTCGGCGCGATTCCCATCGCACTCTTTTCCCATCTACGCGTAGCCGTCGCCCCTATCGAGCACGCAGTGCCACCGCAACCCTAGCTCACGCCGCCGAGCTCGAGCCACCGTCCAGCCGCCTCAACGTCATTTTGGATCGGCTGTCGAGTAATGATTCTCCCCGCGCGGGTTTTTCCTTTCTTTTCGCCCTTGTTTGATCCTATCGCGTCGCCGACGTGCAGGGGCTTCGCCATCCGCCATTCCTAGCCGCGAGCCGTCTCCGATCCATCTCTGTCTTTGTTTCATCCGCGGTGAGAATCCCCGCTTCCTCCTTTTTCGTTTCGTCTTTTCCCGTCTCGAGTCGTGGCCTCTAGGGCCGTTTCCACGTGCGCCGGCGAGCTCTTCTCGACGCCGGCCATGGCGGTCACCGCGCGGGCCGTTCTCTGGCCGCGTTAAGCCCGGGGTGGACTCGCCTTCACCCCCACTCTCTCCTGATTCCTTCGGTTCATCAAACCGTGGGCCATAGGGCCCTGTTCGTTCTCACCGGCGACCTTCTCGCCGCCGGCCATGGCCGCGCCGGTCATCTTCCCCGGCAGCTCTCTCTCCCTCCCTCCCTCATTCTAATCTGAGCCGTCTGATCTCGATCGAATGGTCCAGATCATGCCATACCCCTTTGCTGGCATTTTTCTTAAAGAGCCCCTCAGGTTCTTATTATTTGTACGCATAGTCCTCGTTCTGATTAAAAAACCCGAATTTTAATTTATTTTAATTCGTTTAAGTTCGCGTTATTTACATAATTGCCACCCAATTCATATTTTCATCATAACTTATTCGTTTTAGATCCGATTTGATCCGTTCAAGTTGCGTCAGGCTCGTAGTTACGTAAATCTACATATTTATGGTAGTGTTAATCATGTTTTCCATTTTTAAAATTCGTGGTTAGATTTAATCTATTAAACTACTATAGAAAATCTTGTTTAACTCATAACTTTCACGTTTTAGCTCCGATTTTCGTGATCTTTACGTCTATGTGTTCTTAGCGAGACGTAGATTCATTTTTATAAACCTTTTATAGTGAACCCACCAACCTTCCTTGGAAGTGGGTCAAGATGTTAGCTACCTCGGGCGAAAGGGTAAATCACAGCTGAAAGGTCCTAATGCCTAGAGGGGGTTGAATAGCCTATAAAAATTTCTACAACAACACTAAACAAAATGGTTAGACAATTATGAGGCGAAGCAAATATTACACTAGCCTACTAAAATGCAAGCCATCTACCACAATTCTAGTCTCTATGATCTCTAGGCACACAAAGCCTATGTCACTTACACTAAGTTAGTAAGCTCTCAATGACTAACTAAAGAGATTCATTAACCACTAGATACGACACAAGCTAGCTCTTAAAAATGATTACACTAAAAAGCTTAGCTACACTATGAATGTAAATACACAAGTGGTTGAGATGTTTATACCACCTTGTAGAGAGGTGTGCCAATCATAAGATGAAGCCAATCAATTACAATAGAGTCCCGGTGACAAGAGGTGACACAATGATTTTTCATCGAGGTTCACTTGCTTATCGACAAGTTACTCCCCGTTATGGAGATACACTCACTTGGAGGCTCATGTGCTAATTGGCATCACGCGCCAAACCCTCTATAGGGTGCCGCACAACCAACACAAGATGAGGATCACACAAGCCACGAGCAATCCACTAGAGTATCTTTTGGCTCTTCGCCGGGGAAAGGTTAAGAACCCCTCACAATCACCACGATCGGAGCCGGAGACAAGCACCTCATCCGCTCGACGATCCTCGCTGCACCAAGTCATCTAGGTGGCGGCAACCACCAAGAGTAACAAGCAAAATCCACAGCGAAACACGAATACCAAGTGCCTCTAGATGCAATCACTCAAGCAATGCACTTGGATTCACTCCCAATCTCACAAAGATAATCAATCTATGATAGAGATGATGGGAGGGCTTTGGCTAAGCTCACAAGGTTGCTATGTCAATGCAAATAGCCAAGCGAGTGAGCTTGAGTCAGCCATGGGGCTTAAATAGAAGCCCCCACGAAATAGAGTCGTTGGGCTCTCACTGCAGCCCAACTCGGGGCGATCGGACGCCCCGATCAGATGTGATCGGACGCATGCCTCAGCGTCTGGTCATCTGATGCCATCCATGTGTCACACCCGTTTCAAATGCCAACCGCGCGATGCCAACGGCTAGTAGCCGTTCTCGTGTGCTTTAAGTCACGACCGAACGCGCTGTCGCGCAGACTGGACGCGCCGGTGCCAAGTCAACCATGCGCGCTTTAAGTCACGACTGGACGCATCTATGTTTGGAGTCTGGTCACTTCCAGAGAGGTTCCAGAGTAGCCAAATCATGACCGGACACGTCCGGTGCATCTCGACCGGACACTTCAGAGCATCCGGTGCAATACCTTAGGTTACACTGCCTCGGCCTCTACTGACCGGACTCACAAGCCTCCGTCCGGTCACTGCGAGAGTAGCGTTCGGTCACTAAAAATCAGTGGCAAACACCTCCTTTACTTCACTAACTTCTCCACCCTTGCTCAAATATGTCAACCATCAAGTGTATCACCTTATGCACGTGTGTTAGCATATTTTCACAAACATTTTCAAGGGTGTTAGCACTCCACTAGATCTAAATGAATATGTAATGAGTTAGAACATCTAGTGGCACTTTGATAACCGCATTTCGATACGAGTTTCATCCCTCTTAATAGTATGGCTATCGATTCTAAATGTGATCACACTCAGTAAGTGTCTTGATCACCAAACCAAAAAACTACTATCAAATTTCACATTTGCCTTGAGCTTTTTATTTTTCTCTTTCTTCTTTTCCAAGTCCAAGCACTTGATCATCACCATGGTCACACCATCATCATGATCTTCATCATTGCTCCACCACTTGTAATAGTGCTATCTATCTCATGATCACTTTGATAAACTAGGTTAGCACTTAGGGTTTCATCAATTCACCAAAACTAAACTAGAGCTTTCAACGGCTCTCGGGTAAAGATGTACAAACTCTGCAGAGTATTAAAACTGGTATATCAACCGTGCTCACGGACACGAGCTGCCCAGAAAACTGACAAAATAGTTGCTCACTTGATGATGATATTATTAATGATGATAATTCTGATGATGACTATTGCTCATTTTTATGATCATGTGGTTTAATTGGGGCTTGAGCACATCTAAATGCTAATGTAGTGCTAAAACTTTGACTTACTAAAATGCTAACCGCAGTAAACCAGTGTCAGCCTCCTGAGCTTCATAAACCCATGTTATTCTTGTTGAGTACGAGATGTACTTACGCTTGTTTATTTTTATTATTTGGATAAAAATCCCGGATGGATAACAGATGGCAATGTTTATGAGGACTACCCTGAGGATTACTAGACTTGTGCTTCACTAGTCGACGTCCCTGTGGAGTTTGAGGCTCTCGTGGAGAGTAGATTATCTAGTTCTTCCGCTTTCATGATAGACTTGATATTATTGTAATGAATTATTGTTGTGATGTAATAAACACTGTGATGATACTTTGTAATTTGTCAGCTTATGTGTGCGACTGATCTCTGGGCGCACATAAGATTTATGCATCCCATTTTATCCTTAAAATCGGATGTGACAACTAAAGAAAATTACGATATGCAACTAAATATGAACATATTTTGGATGGCATTTTATAAAGAACATTTTTTTTCCTGGAATACGCAGGAGAGCTGCGTATCATTGCATTAAGAAAGGGGATAAAAGGCTTATATAGCCATACAACAGCACACACACCAACTTTACACACCGTCTCTAGGTTACATACGCGCCTGTTAAAACTGTAAAAAGTCAACCTCTCCTCCCTCAACAGGCGTTGCTAAACCCTAGGTCGAGCAGCGACCAGTTCACTAATGCCTTTAGCGCCTGCCAACCTACAGAGAGCGGCTTCTTCTTGTGCAAGGAGAAGCACCCGCTCTATCCTAGGTGAGGCACCATTGAACACAATATCATTTCTCTCCTTCCAAAGCATCCAGGCTCCTAGCATGACCAATGAATTGAATCCTCTCTTGGTTCTTTTGTCAAGAGTGCTATCGGCTTGTTGCCACCAGTCAAAGAACCCAGTGGCAGATGGCTATGGTGTAATATCCGGGAGTGCAAAGGTGCGAAGTAATTGAAACCAGAATTGCCGAGAGAAGACACAGGAACAGAGGAGGTGCTAAATGGTTTCATCCTCTTGGTCACAGAAGGGGCAGTGCTCAAGATGAGGAATACCTCTTCTAGCAAGTCTATCAGCTGTCCAACATTGATTATGTGCAACTGACCAAAGAAAGAATTTGCACTTCCTGGGACCCCAATTCTTCCAAATTAGCGTGCTCGGCTCAAACTGGACTGCTCCAAGGAACAAAGCCTCATATGCTGTCTTAGTTGAGAATTGACCTGAAATATCCAATTTCCACTTATGAACATCCTCAACCTCTGGCAGGAGTAATGTTTCTTGAACCAAGTCCCAAATGTCCAAGAATTCTGATAGGACCTCTACAGAGTGGTGCCCCTGGATATCCTGTACCCACTGATTATCCATTAGTGCTTCCTGAACTGTACATTTCTTAACCCGCCTCTTGGGTACAGTTGTAAATAAATTGGGAGCTAATAGCTTAATAGAGGACCCTTGTAACCACTGATCAGTCCAGAACTTGGTGTTCGCCCCATTGCCGACTTCCGTAGTTACAGCAGCATCAAATAGGGCCTGTGCATTCCCATGAACCGTGACCGGGAAGGCTGCCCATGGCTTATCAAGTTCAGTTTTACCCAACCACAACCAACGGACCCTGAGTGCCCAGCCAAATCTTTGAAGGTCTAAAATGCCCAAGCCACCAAGCTCCTTTGGACAGCTCACCTTGGGCCAAGCTAATAAACAGTGACCTCCTTTTGCCTTCTTTCTGCCTCGCCACAAGAAATTACGACGGATCTTATCCACCGCCTTCAGGCACCATGGAGGAACCTCCAAGGCAGTGGCGAAATAGATTAGAACTGAGGTGAGAACCGATTGCACATATGTAGCACGACCAGCTCGATTCATCAACTCAGATTTCCAACCTGGCAGATGGTCAGCCACCT
Source organism: Miscanthus lutarioriparius (assembly GCA_904845875.1). Classification (NCBI taxonomy): domain Eukaryota; kingdom Viridiplantae; phylum Streptophyta; class Magnoliopsida; order Poales; family Poaceae; genus Miscanthus; species Miscanthus lutarioriparius. Next base: position 24,333,936 of record CAJGYO010000008.1, read on the forward strand.
TCTCAATCAGAGGTTGTAACTGTGTCTTAGATAGCTTCTTGATGGAAAGAGGAAGGCCAAGATATTTGTAGGGAAACTCCTGAACTACACATGGAAAATGAGTCTGAACCACAGCCAAGTCTTCATTTGAACATTGAATAGGAGAGACACTGCATTTCTGAATATTTGTTCTCAGTCCTGAAGATGTGCCAAATAGCCGTAACAGTGCATCCACCACTTGCAAATCTGTGGCGACTGGACGAAGAAACAGTACCACATCATCGGCATAAAGGGATACACGATGATGAATATTCCTAGTGGAAATTGGCTGCAGCAGCCCTTCAGTGCTCGCCTTTTCAATCAATCTATTCAGGACATCCATGACAAGGATAAAAAGCATAGGAGAGAGTGGGTCACCTTGCCGAAGTCCACGTCGGTGATAAAGAACATTTCTATTAGTCTATAATTCATGACGTCTGTTGGGGGTGCATTATATGTTGGGGACCCTCATTGTCGTGTTCAAGGCCCAATTACATAGCTTAGGGGTTAACAATATAATATTTGGGGTCCATTTGTAACTTTTGATTACATCTTTGTAAATACAAACCCACCGGAGTTTATTTATAGCCCCTAATGGCATTGTTGTGAATATCAGTCACATCATGAGAAATAAAAAGAACATCCCCTCCCACCTCCCCTATAAAAGCGGGAGAGAGGGATGGTCACTCGGCTTTCTTCCTTCCTCTCTCATTTGCTCTCTCTCCCTTCGTTCTCATGTTTGGTGTCAACACCAACAACGTCCATAACAAGTATCCTAGTTGATCATTTACCATGAAACACTGTTAAACCCACTGTTTTTGTACATATACTTCTCACATGATTGTTATTTTTCAAGAATGGGTGATTAATCAGACCTCCAGACATCCTAACTTGCAACCAACACACCTCAAATTTGCAATTTTCCTTTTTCTTCTTTAATTTTTTTTACTCTTGATAAATTTGCATATTTTAACGATCTCATCACAAATTCATAATCCTTGATTGAGGAATTACATGGTCAATATAAATGCATGTTTTAATGATCTCATCAGCATGACGATTTTTGGTCTGCTTTAACTGCATGCGGTGTTTTTTTTATCAAATAACTGTGCTTAAAAAAAACGAACTTCATGGTAGTCTTTTGTTTTTCATAAGGAAAGGAGGTAGATTATTCAAACATACAGATCCAGTACTACGTATTTTGGACCCTTTGATGCATAAATGGATTAATAAGTAAAGAACCTCAGTGTAAAGAGTTAGACTGATTCACGATAGTGAAATAACAAATATAAGAATAGTTCAACAATCTCAAAGATTTAGACCGAGAACTTTATGTAAATTTGTTTATCATTTTTGTTTCTTTCTTTGTCTCTTAAATTCCTCTATTTTGCTATTTCTCTTGTACTGTGTTCTTGCTTTTTTTTAAAAAATATATATTTTCTCAGTAGGGGTTCGGTCTCTATCCCCTCCTTTTTTCCTAAAAAAATCCTCACCGGCCACATGAAGTTAACAGCATTAAGAAAGAAAAAATAGAGCTCAATGGCACAGTGGAGAGATATTCCCTCTCTCAACTTTGTAATAACACATAAATTCAATGACCAAATGAGAAATTTTAAGAGCATTCCACTATATGGGCAAACCAAATATGAACATAGTCTGATTCACTTTCCAATGATCAGATTAAGCGTCCCTAATAACTGAAAGGTAAAATATCTTGATACCCTACTCCCCATTGAAACATCTCGATTCAGTTGAACCCTTTAACATAAGAAAAAATGACTAATTACTTTTTAAAAATAAATGCCACCTTTCTGCAAAAGAAAACCTGATAAGCAAGATCAATCCTACAGGACAGAAGATAAGGTTGCAGCATTTCAACTGTGTAGAACAGAAGTAATAGAGAACTTTTTAGGTATTTTCGTTTATCCCCTCCACCACTTAAACCATGCGCGTAAAACTAACTGAACAAGATCACTGGATGGGATCAAGTCATGTTCGTCCACATCAGGCAAGAAATAAACAACTGCATTAGAAGCAAAATTATTATAGATCTGCCTCAGCATTGTTGGGTTGGTAATTCCGCACCACTTACCTGCCACAAATCCAATCACGTTGGGTTTCTCAATTCCCCACCTGCTCTTCTTTTTTTTTTTCTAAAAAAAAGGCCAAAGGGAGTCAAGAAACGGGGGCACAAACTCGTGGTCATATGTCTAGACCCCATAAGCAATACTGCAATAATCTTTTATAAATGGACAGAAATTTTTGAGGAAGTTATCGAAGGTGAAGGTGAGGATGCTAGTGGCGGTTGCCCCTAAGAAAAAGGATGCGGCAAAAATACATTTTTTAGCCCCCTGCTCTTGGAATTGATTAATTGGCTTGAGTGCTCTGATTAAATATAAAGGTTAAATGGGGAAAGGGATCAAGTACGACAGCGTCGGCCGCGATTTCCTCACCTTTGTGCTACTCTACAACCGTAAACAGTTGGTACTTGATTGCAGCATTTGCTAGTTAGTACTCCTTATTAACCTGATACAACTGTAAACACGAAGCTAGCACAGGGAGGAATCAAGAAAGGGAGAAAGTATGAGTACGGTAAAATCCACCTAAACAGTTAGTGCTGGTAGCTTACCTAAACACTGAAGACACCAGCCCCGGTCCTGCAATCCACCTGGGCGACGCTACGATGGATGTCCACAAACGTATGAATGCGGTAAAATCCCCAGGGGTCAGGGCAATCTGCGACGTGGGGGTACGCTGGCTCCTTTTTTTATATATAAAATTTGCTAGGCATGTATTAACACTCAACGGGGAAGAAGCAAAGTACAACAATAAATTGGTATATCTCTACACCAAATAAAAAGACCAAGGATCATAACCGCATCATTTGTCTGGTGATACCAAGTCTCAATCCTTACTTATGTTTCCGTGTCCGATACGAATCATCTTCCACTCGGACATCACACGTCCATGTTCTAGCTAGTTCCAATACTAATTTCTTAGAGCTCACGCATCGACGTCCGATTACTGAGGTTCAGTAAAAAAAATCATGACCACATCATATATCTAGTAGGAAAAAACACCTTAGCAAATGAACAACACCACGACAAATCACCACAGAACCACACTTCTGGCAAAACCACTAAAGCATCGGTGGATAAAGTGTTCTACACTTGTTCTAGCTTCCTTAGTGTTCAATGGACTCCATGACTCTCCAACACAATTGTGAAATGGAGTATATATAAGGTCTCCATTGAAACCTAACCGTTTCAATCAGTTGACAAACAAATACGGAGAGGTCTCCCTAAGTCATAAAACTTATGACTTAGGAAGATCGTGTGACTCCTTGTTGGTCTCACATACATCTACAATAGTGGCCATAGCTCGTGAGCATTCTTATCCGGTTCCATGGCGAGGTTGAGGTCGACTACACTCTTAGCATCCAAGCCAAACAACTAGCTGCGGATGTGGCAGTTTATTTGCTCCAAATCCCGTTCGGCTTACCTTAAATCCGGCTTGTTCGACTTCTTTTTTCAGTCGGAACCATGTTTTTCTCTCACAACATTTCAGCCAGAACAGTGTTTTTCAGCCAATTTCAGCCAAATTTCAACAAGCCGAACAGGGCCTAATTATCGGGCCGCATGAGCGAAGCTGTCGATGTGTACTTGAATAAAATCCACTTGTAATTTGAGGTTTTCATCTCCAGGGTGATGAGCACATGAGACTTCACGGTGACGACAGCATAAGGATTGACGAAGGCAGGCAATGCGCGTTGGGAGGTTGGTTCGAGAAAATTGTGTGTCGCGTCGCGGTCAACTAGGCTGATGACTACTGGACACAGCTAGGCCATCGTGAAGCAGATGCTTGTAAAACAAAAGGGAGATCACTATTTAGTTCTGAAAACACGATACGGTGGGCTATACTTTTGTTTCTCTTATAGTTCACTAGTTACCTGCAATGTTCGTGACTATGCGCAGACTAAGGGTGCATCTAGATAGAGCGAATTATGATCCAAATTGCTTTGACTTGAAATAAGTTGCAAGATTGGTCCCGGGGAGTAACCTCTCATCCAGAACTGGAGGGAAGAGTTACCTGATGATAATACCACAATAGTAACGCTGTGGAGGGCTAAATGGTAGGTCCTCATGTGTGATGATTGATCTCGTACTGCAATTGATGTTTGTGTTGTGGCATCTAGGACCGGGAGGATTTTATTATACTGTTACATATCTGAGTATTGAGCAGAATCTTTTGGATCAATTTAGTTATTACTCTATCCGATCCAAATTATAAGATAATACATTGATTACACTGTGTATCTATACATAGTATATATCTTTTATTGCGAAAGATGCATAGCATATATCTAAATGCATGACAAAGTTATCTATCTAAAAAAATCAAAACGTCTTATAATTTTGGACGTAGTATTGCTAAATCTGTAGTGACAAGTTTACATACACATGCACATCGACTGGTCCGGGGAATTTCTGCTGAATAAGCATAGAATTAATGCTGTCAAAGTTTTGAAAATCGACGATTACGTCTCACCTAGGCGCGCCTAGTTGCTAGGCTATGGCCTGGCGCCTGGTCTAGGGGGGGGGGGTAATCGCCCCTCTAGGTGGGCGGAGCGACTAGGCGGAGCTAGGCGGCGCCCAGGAGCCCTAGGAGGCGCGGAATCGAGCTAGGCAGGCGACGCGGGCCATCGCGCGCGAAAGAATGGCTCCGCGGGCGAGCGCGCGCGCAGAGCTCCAGGAGCGGGAAAAAGCCGCGTGCTGCTGCGCTGGAGAAGGATAAGGGGGAGAAGGGGAGAGAAAATCGTACTCGCCTCGACCTCGACCTCCGCCGGGAAGTAGGTCCCGCCGGCTGCGCTGCTCGCCTAGAAGCAGATCCCGCCGGCGAGCCTCCTCCCCGCCTGGCAAGACCCGCCGGCGACACTGCTCCCCGCCGGTCTCCTTCCTCCTCGACGAGCTCGTCCCCGCGGGTCGTGCTCCTCCTCGCCGGTCTCTTCGTCTTCGTCGCCAGAAGCTCCTCCCCGTCGGTCTCCTCCCAAGGTCTGTATGTCCTCCCCTGCTCCTCTGTTTCATTCCCCTGCTTTGTCTGTTTGCAAACATATACAGCCGGTCTCATTTGTTTCCTTTCCCTGCAGTTGTTCCTTTTCCCTGCTCTCCTCTCCTCTGTTTCTTAAATCTGAAATTGTTGAATGATTCCATGTATCTACTATGATGAATCTGTGAAATTGTTGACTACATCTGCATATGGATTTGTTGACTGATTGGCGATTGCATGTATATGTTTGTAATTTGTTGATTGATGGCTTGAACTCAGATGACGGGAACAGAGGGTCAATCTAAAACTGCAAGTGGAACAGAGGGAGCAACTGTCTGAAATGCTGATAATGCTATCCTATGCTGCTGAAATGCTGATAATGGATGGGAGAAGGCTCAGACCTCAGATAAGTACCTAACTTGCTATTTCCTATTTTTTGTATCACTTGTATTGATGCCCAATTGCATCTAAAAGTGTTGTCCACTTCTATTGCAGCAGTGCTACAGGAAATTCAGTGATCGGTAGCGTATCAACTGCAACTAAGGACAAATGACCTAAGGTATGTCTACTGGTCCTTCCCTATTTTTTATCTAAATTATTCATGATTTGTGCTATAAATATATATATTATATATTGATATATAAATATAAATTAGCAAAATGTCTAGAAAAACGTCTAGCATCGCCTAGGCTAACCTAGTAGCTAGGCTAAAGGTCATCGCCTAGATTTCGCCTAGCGCCTAGCGAAACTTTAAATGATGTGCACCAAAACAATCAGCTATGCATATGTATGTTTTATAGCGCTCTGGGACAAGTTGGGCTCGATTCAGTGGTACATTAAGGCAAAGTGGAAAATAAGTTTTCTTTTTACTTTTAGTTTTGGAGAAAGTGGAAAAGCCGTTTCTTTTTGTGCTGCATTTGTTTGCAAGCAACCAAAATGGTGCGGTACAGAACAAAGAACACATCAAGCAACGCCAAATGAAAAGTACGGTTTCAACATCGTAAGAAAACTGTGTACGAAATGCTGCAACTGCAAGGTGTAAGGTAACAAGCAACAAAGGAAAGACCGAAGGTCCAGACAAACGCAAAAAATTCTCCACGTTCCTGTTCTCTGAATAAGCGCGTGCATAAAAAAATGGTAGAAATAGAAAAGAAGCAATGATCTTATGTTATATCCTACACCACCATCTTGTCTGAACGTCATATAGCTTTTCAGCCTCATCTAGCCACGCAGCAGGAAGACTTCGCGCTCTATTGACAACCAAAAATTCATCCACTCAAGGATGTACACCATTTCTTCTTTTTGCGTGCTATGTTTGAGGATCATATCAGTCACTATTTCCAATTTACAACAGTGCTAAATCTGTGGCTCCACCAGTTGAATACATGACGATATACGTCTAAAGATGAAATAGTTCCACACACATCAACAATAGAAGTTATATGAACCATCAACTTGCCTCCACTTCTTGCTTCTCTGCATTTCCTTCCTCAGGTAGCTCCTGCAATGTCGTCAGGTTACTCAATTCAGTCTCTTGTACTGAACTGGAAGTGGATAATCCATCAGCCAGGACAACAGGGGTTGACCGGCCTGAGTTGGAGCCTGAGTATTGCCCCATGGACTGCTTTGATGTGTTTAATGCATGACAATGTGGGCAGTAGTAAGTAACATGTGGGTAATCTTCCTTTCGGGCCAAGCCTGCAAATATTAGTATTATTGGGTAATGAATCCAATATTTAGGTATGGTATGTGAAACATATCAAAAGAGCTTGGTCTATAATACGCACCGTTATGCATATGGCAGTTGCCACATATCAAAGCATAAGACTGTGATGGGTCCTCCCCCACAAGTAAGGCAGCAATCTTTCCAATCCATCCACCACCATCACTAGCCGCTGAGCCTTGATGATGCTCTACCACCATTGGAACTGGTGCAGTTTCCAGGCCAGCACTAGCAGGTAGATTAGATTCAGTTCCCTGTGCTGGGGTATGAGCAGCAGGGCTCCCAGTCCTGCTTCCTCTTGCATTGGGTTGCTTCCTGTTTCTCAAACCATCTGACGGTACTATCTTAACATCATTGCTTCTAGCCACTGCAGCATCCAGCTTTGGTTCTTCTCCAACATGAAATTTTAAGCCAGTCTCCTCCCCAAGCTTAGATGCCAAAACTGAAGCTGCTGCAGCCTTTGCGGCTGGATCAAGATCATATTTCTGCACATGCATGATTAATGGTACATATCACAGTTCAGTATTGGTGTGGCAAGAGGCATGATAAAATTTGATAACAACAACTAGTGAATTTATGTTCATTGAGTAATAGCAATTTGCCCACTTGCCTGAATAAGCTGTTGGGTACGATAATAATTTGTTCTCTCTTTAAGCTCATCAATCTTGGCTTTCCTCTCAGCCCTCAATTTTTCAAGGGTCTTCTGGTCTTTCCGCTCAACTGCGAACAGATATAAATAGGAGCAAACAAACAGCAATTCAAGATCATTTTGTGGACAGATACAGAGGTTGTGACAAGTATACACTATACAGTGCAGATAACCATGTAAATGTATCTAGTCATTACACCCAGAGGAACGAGGGGCATGACCAAGGCTTTTTAACCAAGTAGGTATTATAGCACAAGAACAGTTCTTCTTAAGTTTGTTTTCAGATTTCTCATAAAGCTAGTTTTAAGGCAGGTTTTAAGGTTGTTTTGGACAGAAAATGCGAACCGTCAGCATAACTGGGACATCAATCTACTTTCTCATGATTTCTACTGATGAAATTCCCAATTTGACTACTGACAAGTTTCAAAATGTTGATAGATAAGAAGGGGAAATTGAGCAGCATTCAAAACAAAATACAAGCTTTGTGTTGTAAACAATATATTCAGGAGCCACATAGTATGAACTCTGAATAAAATCACCAGCAATTTTTACTACAGACCATGCAGATTTTATAGGTGAGAAAAAAAAGGAAATATAGAACCTCTTATAAAATTACACAAAAGAAAAGAAATACAAAAACTGCTATGTTCTACAAGTTAGACAAGAAACAGTGTTTCCTAACAGGGCTTTCTGGGTACTTACGCATCCTTGTGAAGTTAACAACTGCTGAATATATGACAGAGGATACAGCAGGAAGAATGAACATAGGCAGCACTCGCATTGCCCTCATTTGCCAAGTTAGATCCTCATCTCTTGTCATCATGATGGCATAAACAACAGCCAACACCTGAGAACATGACTGAACAATCAAACCAGTAGAAACTACAAGCTAGGGATACGCAGCGAAAATTAAGTCACTGAAGGAGTGAAGGTTCAACATGAAAGGTAAATTGCATTTGCATCATATACAGTGAATCAACAACCAAAAAGGAAAAAAATATCATAAGAGTAGAAGAGATAAGTATCATGTGGAGGAGCATCTATTTTAGTATTTCATCACCAGTGAAGTTTCAGAACTCTATGAAATCCTAAAAAAACATGGTAACATATATTCATAATGCAAATACCATAACTTTATTATCCCCCCAAAAAAGAACAATGATTCACATAACTAAAGGAGCATAATGAAAAGTAAAACAGTGATGAACCCAAAAGGGACTTTCTCAGTTTGACAGAAAAGCAGCAGCATTCATTTTCAGATATTCAAAACCCTGGCTATTGCATCCTTGAGATGCTTGCTTCCAATGTATCACCTACCTATGCAAATGAACACATACAGATATACTAGCTTCCTCCGTGAATAAGTAGTACATGACTGACCTTTGCACGACTGATGAACTGAATAAGATTTTTTTTTCTGTGAACTTCAAAAAATTTAGTATAGACCAATGTTCTTAAGGCGGTATGGCATCCTGTAGTGCCTTGAGTATGCCTTGTCACCTAGGCATTGCCTTGAGAACACTGCCATAGGAAATATATGGTTACTGGTAACCAAAAATTACAAAGGAAAATAATGAACAGAACTGGATTTCTGAACATGCAATCCTGAGAAGAAATCACAGTACACATCCCTGTGTCTATTTTCCAGCACAAAGATTTCACTCTAAACGCTGGAAGTTGAAAGAACAGTTCATTCCCATTACAATGGAACAATTAATACAAAATCGATTAACAACAGGGGTATTCACCAGTGATGCTAGGCATGAATCTTCATATGATGTGAGAAACTGCTCTTTAAGTCACTGGTAAGCATAACATACTGCAGCACAGAAAGACCATACATCCATCATAACTCGGATATAGTCCGTAAGATATCTAATGCCTTCCAGTAAAGTGGCTGCCCTTTTACCCTTGGTCGAAATAAAAGAGAGGCATGACATCCACATTTTTAAGTCATCTTTTTTGTTGTTCCTCTCCCGCACCCTTATAAGCTAACCTGAAGAATCAGAGCAACAAATCACCGTATGCAGCAGACAGTGCCTCTGGACTCGATTACCGGAACACGCGTAACAAACACCATCCCATACTACGAGCAAAGTCTCCTCCGCGATAACAAATCGAACAACCACGAATCCAAAGACGAGCAAAACCGCCAGCCGCATCACCAGACCATCTCAAATCAGGGTGGGGGAGGGAAATACAAAAAACAAGAGGGGCAGGGGGGGAAGGAAAACACGCGCAGACCTCGAAGAGGACGGAGAGCACGATGAGGTTCCGCACGGCGCGGCGCGAGAACTGCGTCCGCCGGCGCATCCACGCGTGCACGGCGGCCTCCTCCTTGGACAGGTACTGCAGCCGCTTCTCGAAGTCCTCGCGGCCGCCGAAGAGCGCCCGCCACACCCTCCCCAGCACCCCGCCCCGCTTGCCCTTCTCCTTCGCCTCCTCCGCCGCATGCTCGGGCGGGGCCGGTGTCCCCGCCTCCGCCTCGGCTTCCGCCGGGGAAGAGGCCATTGATTGATTGCCTTGCGGATCCGCGCGGCGCTGGATCCGATGGGGAGGAGAGAGGAGGTTGCCCGCGAGGGATGGCTGCCTGCCAGCCTCTGGATGCGACCCGAACCCGAATGGAAGGGAGGAAGAAGAGGAGGGGTTTGGGCCTTTGGGGGGCTCTTTCCCTCGAGCCTCGAGAGCTCGTTCCCGCGTGGCCGTGGTTGGGTCCCGGCGCTGTAGCTTTTCTTTTGGGTGGCTCGTCGCAGCTCCCCCAACTCTGCAAGTGGGGGCACGGAGAAATGGCAGGGACGCAGGCGTGAAACCAGCGGGATTGCGGGTGGATCCGAATTCTTTTTTTTTTACTAGGGTTATGCAGTTAGTCGCAGCTCCCCCAACTCTGCAAGTGGGGGCACGGAGAAATGGTAATTAGGACGCAGGCGTGAAACCAGACTTTTTTGGGATTGCTAAACAAGGGGGTGGATCTTGAGAACTTTCTGTTTTTTAATACACCCCAAAGGACATATCAACTTATGCAGTTATAAGAATAACTTGAGAACTTACATTAGTCTTGTGTTCCAATTCATTTTATTTTATCTGAATCTATTCCGGTTACTCGAAGCTGGAGAGATCTAAATGGATTAAGATTTCTAGTTGTCCATATTATTATGTTTTTTTGTTTGGATTAAGATTCTCATTCACCCAAAATCGGAGAGATCTAATTGGATGATGATTCCTAGTTATATAGGTCATGTTCGCTTTGCTGAAAAGCCATGGCTGAGAGTACTGTTCGTTGATTTATTATAAGAGAAAAAGATTGTTCGTCCGCTGAAATATTATGGCTTATAAGACAAGCGAGTATGACCATAAAAAGAAATGTTATATATTATTTTCCACATTCACAAAGTTAATTAAGAGATGACCGAACAAAAAAATATATGGAGAGAAATTTTATCTCTTTATTATTAGTTATAGATAATAATGGCATGGCTCCAAACAGCTCCCCGTCTTGTCAGAGCTAAGGCCACTAAAACCAAAAATAATATTTTCACACACTCCTAATTTATTTTGAAAAGAAAAAATAGTTTTATGCTACATTACATGAAGGAGCTAGGACCAAAGCCACCTAGAGCTGTATCGAACATGACCTAATACAAATCAGATAGTTTACGTAGATTCATATTTGAATATCTATTTTTTTCATTTGCATAATGTAGATATAAACATGCACATAAACCAAAAGACTAAGGACTTGTTTGGACGAGAATCTGGACTACTTTTGCCTGGATTTGCAGCTGCCCGGAGTTTACCTGTTGGCATGTTGGGTGTTTGGTTGGAACCCTCAATTCTTGACTGCCTGGCATGGTAATCACAATGATCAAAGGAAGGGAACCAATATCATATCATCGTGTGTCCTTTTCTATATTTTGTATTTTCTATTCTTTCTCCTCCGTTCATCATGTACATGTTCAAGCTAAAATTAGCATGGTGTGTGCAGTGTAATGATAATTGCCTTTCCTCTACGTTTTTACATTGTGACGTTTTTAAATAACTAGGAAATCTATTGATTTTTTGTAATTATTATTAATTGAGAAAATAGGTGGATTGTTTTATTTATTTATCGTTTCTACATTATAACAGTAATCATGTATGTTTTAAAATAGTATTATATTTTTTATTAGTCTTTTCAGGCTTCCAAACGAATGAATCATCTTCTAACTTGTCAGGCTAGCAGATTCCGTTGAACTTTTAAGCAGTGGCGGAGCCAAAATGAGCACCTCATGGAGGCTAATAAATAGAGATTTAGAACAAATGTCGAAGATTAATGGTGAAATCATGTTTTTTCTACAGTAATAACAAGCCAAAATCACCCTCATTTAGGACATGGATCCGCCAATGCCGAACAGATAGTACTTTTTGTCGAGTAAGTGCTTCAGACTTCCATCCAAACAACCCAAGCTAACCAATGTCTCGAAGTTGACAAAAGCAACACAAGCAACTTGCTCTTAACGTGCACATCACCTACCACAACCTGAGTGGATAAGTTATATTTCAAGAAACTTAACCGGACGTATACTTAGTTCACTAGATATCCTTTTTAACTTCAATTTCGTGCCTATATGTCTCTATCCAATAATTTTAGAAAGAGTAAATTTTATTGGCGGTCCTTAAACTTACCGTGGGTTTTTATTCTGGTCTCGATACAAATAAATTGCATATCCACCTCCCTACACTTGTCACAAGTTCTCATTTATGTCATAGTACCTATAAATTGCACACTCGGCTGCCTAAACTTATTCTGAGTTCTTATCTACGTTCTAGTACTTGCAAATTACACACTTGAGCCCTAGACCTTTATTATTGTATCATCCCGGTCCAACTCATCCCTCCCACTCTCATATCGCGCTGTAGTCACCCCGTCATGCTGCATATGCCCACTTACCTGCACGATCATACCACGCTGCACCATGGTAGCCCCTATCATTACCGATGCTGCCCCTACTGAGCTCTCGATATCGTGCTCGTACTCACCCCGTTGTAGTCTTTTCTCTCCTCCGCAATGCAGACTCTCATGCTCTCCATCTCCTCGTACCCGCTCCTCGCCCTCCCGGCCTTCCTTGGCTCTTGTGACAATGAGTTCATCTCACGCGAACGTGTGAGAGAGATATACCTTGGTGTGGTAGGGCAAGTGTTGCGACAGTATGGGCAGCCATAAGCACAACACATGTCTTTAGCGTGGCAGCGTGAGTGCGACATTGCGTGCGTGCAAAGAACAGGGTGGCAGAGTGAGTGTGGTGCAGCGCTGAGCAGCCATGCGAGCGAGGTGTGCGTGTGTAGCGGGGCAGGGTGAGGGAAGGGTGGTGCAGAGAGGAGGGAGACAAGGATAATGCATTAATGCAAGTTTAGAGAGCCGAGTGTGTGTAAGGGTGCGTTTAGTTCCAAAAATTTTTGGTTTTTGTCTATCACATCGAATTTTTTGACGCATGCATGGAGCATTAAATATAGATGAAAAAAACTAATTGCACAGTTGGGTGAGAAATCGCGAGACGAAACTTTCGAACATAATTAGTCCATAATTAGACACTAATTGTCAAATACAAACGAAAATGCTACAGTAGCCAAACCAAAAAATTTTCGCGAACTAAACGTGCCCTAATTTGCATGAATTGGGACTGGAATGAAAAGAAAAAAATTATAGAGAACTGATTTAGATATTACCCCCCACAGCGGGGCTGTTATGGCCCGTGCGCGGTGCCGGCTCCAAACCGTTCTGATGGAGCCCGTCGTTCCCTCGAGACCGGTGGTTTGGACGGCTCAGGTCTGGACGTCTGGTCGTCGTTTGTTCCCTGCCAGGGTACGCAGATTCAGGTAATTTTCAGGAGCAGCAAAGGCCAAAAGGTTTGGGAATAAGCTCTTGTTTAGTTCGCGAAAACTTTTTCTAAAAAGTGTTATAGGAGCCACCACATCGAATCTTGCGATATGTGTATTGAGCATTAAATGTAGACGAAAAAAAACTAATTGCACAGTTTGGTTGGAAATTACGAGACGAACGTTTTGGACCTAATTAGTCCATGATTAAACATTAATTGTCAAATAAAAACGAAAGTGCTAGCTAAATTTTCAACTTTCACCCAGCTAAACACGGGCTAGTAGGTGACGTTTGGCTGTAAACTTCTGGAAACGTTGAAAGAGTTGGCAAGGAACTGGATGCGCGCGCGGCGGTGGCATGTGCACGGCCAGCCGTCGACGGGCCCGGCAAGTCAACACGCGCGTCGTAAAAGAGGATTGTTGGGGACAGCTCACCCGAGCTCACCTGCCACGATCTACCGGCACCGGAGTGGCCGGCTCCACACGCGTCGTCGTCCATCATGCCCCCATGTTCCTCCATCGATGTTTCCGCCGCATTAAAAATATCAAATCAAATGCCATGACGGGGCTAGCTAGCTTCCTTTAAGAGTAAGGATAGTAACCCAGCCGGCAGCCGGCTAAATATAATGTCAGGTGTGTAAAGGTAGTATGTTTCGATCACAAGTTCGTATAATGGCTTGACTTTTATGAGTTGCTCATCAAGCGGGTGCGTTGTGCATGACATGCAAAAAGTGAGTAGCACCTGCGAATGGAGATTCATCGGTACTAAGCAAAAAAACTTTCGTTTTTGAAAATTTTCGAAGTAATCTTTGAAGGACGAGGCGATTATTTTCTTTTCATCATGACTAGCAAAATCTCGTGTGGACGGATGAATAGCTTCATGGTCTATTTAATAGGTTTTAAATCAAGCTATGGTATTCTAACTTCGTATGAGCCTAAGAGCAACCACGGCTCAAAAACTGTCTCGACTCTTTCATTCTCTCTCATCCAGCAAGAATTTTTCTAACGTGAACTCGTATACAGTCCGCTTATGTGGCTTTATTATACTTGCTCTAATAAGGTCCACCTGCTGTGGCCTTAAAAGAAAGGCAAAGGTCTCCCCTGCTTGCGACGGAAGTAGGGATCTCTGTGTCCTGTTCAGTTTCAGGCCTTCAGGGTTATGCCCGATTGCCTGTACGAATACGTAGGTAGTATGTTACGATCACAAGTTCGAAACATGATCTTGACTTCTAGCCGTGAGTTGCTCATCAAGCTAGAACGTTGACATCTCATCACTGGGTTCCATGGAAAGTGACTAATTGTGTTGTACGTTTGCCCTGTTCGCTTCACTGGAATTTGTCTTATACGGCTGCTAATGCTGATTACAGAAAACACTGTTCGTTCGCTGAAAAGTACTACTAAGTAATGCTGAAGGACAGGGCGATTATTTTCTTTTCATCATGACTAGCAAACATCTCAGTGCATTACGGATGAATAGCTTACATGGTCTATTTAATAGGTTTTAAATCAAACTATGGTATTCTAACTCGTATGAAGAGCAACCACAGGTATACTCCAAAAACTGTCCGTAGGACTAAATTAATTCATATAAACTATCTCAAATTTTGTGAAACTAATCATAAATTAGTATATAACAAAAGCTATCCATAAGCCTAGTGGCCACCCATAAGCAATAAAAAACAATTACTCTCTCTCCATCTCCCTCCTTGATTCTTGCTATGTATAGGGCTTTGGAGCCTTTCATATTGTAGCAATAGATATATGCCCTGTTTGGATACATGGCTAAAGAGAGATGAGAGAAAAAAAAATAAAGTCACCTATGAGCACTTTTAGCCCTCTACCCTACCTTGCAAGAGCTAATGGGCTAATAGAGGGCTAAAGATTAACCCCTACTTTAAACCCTCATGTTTAGATCCCTAAGGATTAAAAGGTGGCTAAAAGAGGAGGGCTAATCTTTAGCTCCTTACCTCAAACAGGACCATAGTTACGTAGCCCACTCATATGGACTACTTGATCTAATACATTATGGTTGCCCTAAGTATTAGCAATATACTCTATCTTTTGAGGTGGACAACCCTAGCTCACCTCCTGCCTCAATAGCCTCATCAACTATGAACTTTTACCTCTCTCCCAAGCTGAACTCGAATCTGTCTCAAAGTTCACTCATAGTCAGCAGCAGGCCAATCCAGTTATGAGCTAAACTAGCATTGCGCCCTATGTTAGGGCCTATTTGGTGCACCTCTCCTAAAGTTTAAACTTTAGTCACTAAAATACCAAATATCCCCACTAAAGTTTAGGGGTCACTAAAGTTTAGTGGCTTTTAGTCACTAAGAGATAGTTAAAAGTGACTAAAGTGTATATAGGACAACTGCTTTAGTGGGTGAAACCAAACATAGGTCACAGAGGTCACTAAACTTTAGGGGCCACTAAACTTTAGTGGGTGGAACAAAACATGCCCTTAGTGAGAAAGCATAATTATCACCATTACTAGCCTTCATTCGGTTGTGAAATCTCTTCACTATCAATGTATCAGAACTAGACCTAAGCAAATTTAGCCCCGCTTGGCTAGATCCCGTCGGGCTTGGCAAAGCTCATGGCCTTTAGTGAATGGTTTGGAAAGCTTTCTTCTTAGATCGAGTTTGGCCTGAGATATTTATTTTAACTATTTTTTCACTAGAAATGCACGGATGACCTTCCCAGGCCTAGGCCCAACCTGATTCTTCTAAGGCTTATTTTCAACCTAGCCCACAAAATGCTCAAGTCTAGTCAGAACCACACTTCTCAATTGGCTTTTGAAAAGATCAAGAACCATGGCAGGCCATATGCGCGGTCTGTGTGAGATGAATACTCGAGCCACCAGCGAACTGATCATAGATCCGTTGATTGGGTTTCTTATGGTGGAACCTGCCTACCCGGATTCAAGTCATCGACTTAGCACGGATGCTCTCGCATTTTCCTGAATTTATTCCAGGATTTAACGACGCTATGCTTTCAGTGGTAGGCAATGTCCCCATCGACAACGAGGTGACTTCGTGAATCTTGAGATCTGCCGACTCAGTCCTTCGGAGGTGCTCATAGGGATATGATTTGCGTACGTGTGTTCATAGGGGTGAATATACGTGCATGTTATGGGCGTCGATGTTGTACCGTGTACTTCTTAAAAAAATACTCGAGCCACCAAAAATCTTTAAGCCAACACTATTTAATCAACGACGGTGCTACAAAAGGTCCCCTAAATGGATACCCTATTAATATTGGTTGATATGAACCCTCCAATATATAAAACAATTGAGTTTCATCTCGTTCTATAGGTGAGAAATCCTTTCTTTGAGCACGCTTCTCCAATACATACAATCGCAGGGCTTCATCTTGTTCTTGGTGGAAAATCCTTTATTTGAGCATGCTTGTTTGGATCCCTCTCAAATTCCATAGTTAAAATTCTTAGCCCCCTTTAGAACGTGGGATTTTTTTTTTTTGTTCCTATGTTTTTCTTGCAAAAAATGAACCGAATCCTGTAAAATTCCTATGGAATTCCTGTGGAATTCCTGAGTTCCATAGGGGCCCTTAGTGGTTCTGGTTCAACTTGTGATGGAGCAGAAGTATCATATGATTGGGAGTTTGGTCATCAACCGGTTCTACAGGTTTATCATTGTTGTTGGTCGCTTTGATGTTTTTGCTGCTACCGCTGCTACTGCCAGACCTTGTTAAAGACTTAAAAAAACTATCGACTTTCTTTAATCTCTTCATCTTAGGCAAATGGTAAATGCCTAAATTAAAGATAAAAAGAAATCATTCATAGAATAGATAAATAACATCAAATTTACTTAACCACTTGTTTTAAAAAAAGTAGAATTAACTCTGCTTTTATAAAGCAAATGGTAACCATACAAGGTACATAATTTGATCAACGCGCTCCTTGTCCTTTTCCTTGAGCTGATGACTCCATTTCTGCATAAGGGATATATAGCAACGTATATAACATCAGAAGGAGCCTTAGGGAAAACTTTCTCAATAGCCATCTTGTTTCTTGTAATCCATAGAGCCAATGCAAAAACAGCAAAAACAAACATTAACAGATTGCTAGGCAGAGGCCCCTTGCTCTGCTGCCAAAGATAGCTGAGATCTTCTAGAGATGATGGGCAATATTCCAAGTTAAAAATTTCTTTGACAATACTCCAAATTAGCTTAGCCAAATGGCATTTGAATAGCAAGTCCAAGCCACAAAGGCTTCAGTGAATATCTCCTTTCCACCCCCTTTTGGCTAAACTTTTAGCAACCTAAAGTTTATTGCTGAACACTTGCCAAAGAAAAAAAATTGTTTTTGAGAGGAATTTTGCATTTCTGGTTGTAACCAGCAACCTTGCTAGTAACTCCCCTATTAGTAAGAAAACGATATAAGGATTTAGTAGTAAAATGACCTTTACCCTCAAGAGCCCATTTCACAGAATTATTGTTCGCTTCGTTGAAAAACCAGACTGAAAAGTACTGTTCGCTGATTTGGTGTGAGAGAAAAACACTATACCATAGTTGATAATAAGGCTGACAAGTTTAAGCGAACGGAGAATGTTCTGGAACTAAGCTAACACCCTAGAGTATGCCTTTCAATTCAGTCCACCTATTAAACTAAACAAACTAAAGGTCGATTCTGTTATGAGTGCATTACCTATTTACTGTACAGTACTTCAGTAGCGCTCTCCTGGAACGGGCAAAGTGCAGGACTGCCAGCAAATGGCAGAGAGAGCCCCAATGGCGGGCCGGCGGGGTGGCGGGCGACGGCGGCAGCCTGGCCGATTTGCAGCTTCGCGGTTTTGCGGCATAGGGAGGGACGCAGTCGCGGAGACGTGCGAGTGCCCGATCGAAGACGAAAGAGTCGCAGGATCGCGGCGCCCGAGCCGAGCGCCGGCGCCCAGGAGGCCAGGACCAACGATGCGAGGAGAAAACTGAAAAGTGCCTGTTGCTTTCCTCAGTTGGGTCAGGATTCATTTCTTTCTGGTTCCTTACCAAAAAAAAAGTTGGGCCAGGATACCTGATTGGGCTTTGGAAAGGGCCATCATCAAGGGGTGTGTGTGTACCTAGTGAAGCCCGTTAGATCTGTTAATCATGCTTGGCAGGCCCAGAGTATATACGGGCAACACAATTGGATGGGATACCTGCTGGCTGTCGCAAAGTGTGGAGGGATACTGCGCTTTGTTTAGATGCCATCCAAATTCCAAGTTTTTTCACTCTCTCTCCATCACAGTGTTAGCTTGCATGGAGTATTAAATGTAGGTCCAAAAAAAAATAATTAATTACACATCGTTTAGTTGGATTACGATTGAATCTTTTTATCGATTTGGTGATTGGAGCCAAATAAAAAAAAATGATACTTTATCGGGTTCACTTTTTTTACGATCGTGAACGAGGCCCTGCTGGCTGAAGAAAGTGTCAGGAAGGCCTGGAAAAATGCCCTCGAGAGTCGAGACGGATCGATTCTCAGGAACCGAGGACAGGACCCGATGACGAAATGCATGCACGTGCTCAGTCGGCGCTCAGCCGAATATCGCTCTTTGTGACATTCCCGCTGTCAGCATGTCTAGTCTAGTGTGAGCAGATATATCTGCCTTGATTCCAAATTCGTTGCTAAGATTGTGCAAAGAGGCCTTGTCGGCATGTCTAGCGGCAAGTTGCAGAATTTATGCTCATCATTTTTTTGCAACCAATAGTTGCCCATCACCGAAGGTTTTCGGGTAGAGATGCAGTCCCTCCATCCTGAAATATAATGTATTATGATATTTAAAATTTATTCTAAAGTATAACGCATTTGGGAGCATAAAGATAATGTTTACTTAATTAAAAATATGTAATTATTTTGTATAAGAAAAGTAATTCATATACTTGCCATATTTTGTATAAGGAGACTGAGAGTTTACCCTTTAATGCGGAATAGAATTAGATTTTAATAGATTAGGAAGTTAAATGAGAGGTACATGTGTCTATTGCACTCTCCCTTATTTTGTCTGAGAATGCCCAGAATGCACTATGTGATAAAACCGCCCAATTTATACAAGATTAAGTATGATTGTCTCCGTTAAACATGTTGACACGCGCATACCGTCACTTATATAAACCTAGTAGTCCGTCGAGTACCACGAAGGTCTTGATAAATCAACTTCACAACCAAGATCGTACTTGATTAAGCAAATACCTATCACATATACAAAGTTTGCATCGAAAATAATATTACAATAGAGTCACAAGTAAATTAATACAAGTTTAGTTTCAAATCCAATAGGTTAAAACAACATAACTTTGAAATGATTACCAAATCATAATTTTGAATCATATTGCTAGCTCTGATGACACCTTCTAATAAAAGTATAGAGGAGAAGCAAATACAGAATAACCGAGCCCACCGATACTTAGTCACCACCTTCAGCAGATATATCACTTCACCTGCAACAGGGTGGGATAAAACATTGAATACTCAATTGTACTTAGCAAGACTTACTCAACAGGAAAAAATGAAGACTCCAAGGATATGTATGGTTTATTTGATGGATCTAGTTGGATAGCATAATCTTTTGCAAAAGAGTTTACTATATAAGTTCTTACTTTCAATATTTGAGCATCAAATTCAATGAAGCTAATTATAGCTAAGTTTGCATCTATCCTGTAACAATCATTTGATTAATAAGTATCACAGTAGTAACCATATTCAATTATCATGATCAACGGAACCATCATGTTTCATCAGTTACTACGACTACCGGAGCAAGGTATGAGTTTCTCACTATCCGGGAGAGACGACGATTCGAATCGATTATATCTAGCTGGGCAATCCCAAACACACACCCATACGAGTCCACATTAGCTTGCATGGGTCACCGTTCACTCCATTCGGCGGTGAGTCTGGACCGTTTCGCAAAACTCATGATCCTGCATCCTCACATGAATTGCCCAAAGCCTGTAGCAAACATGGTCTTGGACCAGTCCCTTTCATTCAGGCTCTCCTCCTAGCAATGCTAATGGTCCAATATACTCAGCCTAAATGAGCTAATCGGCTTCACAGTCAACTATAACTCAGGGCCCTGTTATGTGTTTGGTACCTTCGATCTCAACCAAGGTCTGACAACGAAACGGTCCTTAAATGATACAGACGGGATCAAAGAATACATGCCTAGCCGATATCAACAACAACCATAATAGCACCGGATCCCGTCAAGTCTCCTGTTATTTATTGTCACCTGATTTCTTTTTCACGATAGCAAATATAGCCAACCGTGTCAGAGTAGCCACCTATGTCTCGCAGGCGATAGGAATTACCCGACTTCTACCGGTCTAAGCATAGCTAAGCATAGATCGACCTATACATACTAGTAAGGATACATGCATATATATTGTAGACAAGGTAAGACATGCAGCAACGGGTTTTAACTCAACTCCTATACTTAATGCACAATACAAAATATAAACTCAAGTGTATTTTAAAAGAGAGGTAGGAGGCTTAGAATGCTCCAGGACTTGCCTGGGGTTTAACACTAGGTCAGTGTTTGTTAGATGACACCTGCTTGGTGAGCATCTCCATTCCCAGGTACTTTGGTCAGTCCTTCCATCTTCTGGACCCGTCTACCAGACACCGTCTTCCGGCTCGGCTCCAACATTGCCCTTCACTTCTTTGCGTCATTTATCTAACGTGCCTAAATGATATATGCAAAGATGCAATACATGAATATGAAGAAAGAGTGATACATGATGCATTACAATTAGGCAACAAGACAAGCACATGGTTACACTAGATTGGGTACAAGCACTTACATGAATGAAGGCTAACTAAACATCACACAGTTTACTATAGTGAGATAGCAAGTTAAAATCCAAATCATTCGATCATAAGTTACTTTTGTTAAATTACTACAAGGCATTCATCTATCAAAAATTAGCTAGCATGGCAATACCAGGGGTAAAGGGGCTGTTGGGTTCACACTTGACATAGTCATTAACGTAACCAAGGTTCATAAAGGTGATACACAAATACAAAGTAGGCCACAAAACATGATCACCCAAACAGAGAGCATGCATGAACATCATATGAGCAAGAGAATGATATAGGTTGCATTTCCCTTACACCAGTTCAACATAGGAATAATAAGCTTTAGGCGATTGCACCCTATTATCTTAGTTTAGACTACTCACATGCATATAATTCACATACAAATATGATGAAGGTTCTAGCAAGCCGGATACAAACATTATTTCTAACAACCTGCATACAAGACCATCTATTAGCTTAATTAGTTGATCATCATTAAACCACAAAGTGACCAATTGTTTTAGGTAGATGAAAACAACCTTAACTAAGATATGAGTTAACACTAACAAACATATTACTCATATCAAGTTAAAGCAATCAAACTTAGCAAAAGTTATTTTTCTGGACTGCAGCACAATAGCTACTTGTTTTGACTATAACTGGAGTTATAGGCATCCCACAAAGTGTTCCTAGACTTTCTGGAAAGCTTATAAAATTTTCTACAACTTTCTTATTATCATATTAAGATTATTAAACAGTTAACAAAGCTAAACAGCACAACCTTTCAAATCTGTTCAGCATACAAGTAAAACCTGACAGGAAATTTGTAAAATTTATAACTCCCAAATCTTTTGGCCTAAAAGATCATGAACTTTTAGTACAGCCAAGATCAATAAGTTACCTACAACTTTTGTATAGATCACAAACACAGAAAAGATAATTTTCACTATGAAAACAGTTCCTCAACAGAAACTGCACATAGAACAAGCATTGAATTAGGTAAATAAAAAACTCACTCATACATACTCCAATAAAGCTGAAATTTTTACTAAATATTAAACATCACATTAGAAGCCTACCATAAAAATTTCACATCAATTAGAGCAATAAAACAGTAGATATGAATTTCTCCCTAAAAAGCATTAGTAAAAATCTAAAGCAAGATTTTCCATTAACAAATACAAGATTATACATCCACTGCATAGATCTTGTCATTAGGATTTCAGAACATCTTAATTTTCCATTTTATGATTTTTTTATGATTTACTATGAATTTTCAAAGTTTCAGCCACATTATAGATAAAAGAAAGAGGAAAACCTAATAAGACAAACACTTTTCACATAAGCCCCTGCATGAAACTATAATTAACTCATAGTAAAAACATTATACAACACTATTCATATGAGTCTAGGACTTCGCATTTGGAACCCTAGAAAAGCTTACAATCCATTTTCCTCCTTCTTCTTCCTTAACGCAGGCAGAGCAGAGGAACGGGCTCGGCTGGCTCAAGTTCGGTGGCCGTGGAGGATAGCCGGCAGCGAGAGGCGACGCCGAGGCTTGCTTCGGCCTGCGCGCACCTGCTGAGGGGCGAGCCACGGGCGAAGGCGGCCTGTGGCCTTCCGCCACGAGCACCGGCAGCTCGAAGTTTTGGCTCCAGCAGCAACGGTGAGCGGCAACGTCTATGGGGCCCGGAGACGGCGAGATGGCTGCAGCTCGGTGCAAGAAACGCGGGGGTGCGGTTGGCTTGGGCGGAGGATGGCCGAAGGCAAGGGACAGCGGTGGGGATGGAGCTCTGCTCGCTCATCCATGGCAGACAACGAGAGAGAGAGAGAGAGAGAGAGAGAGAAACAGAGAAATAGAGACGAGCGAAAGAGATGGCGAGCGCGTTTTGGCTTTCCAAACGTGAGCACGGGTGAGTTGGCGAACATCCTCGATGAGGACACGCGGCGCTAGAAGGCCACACGACGACGACGGTGAACAGGCGAGCACTCTGCTGCCGATGCTACTGTAGCAAAATGCATTTCCATCTTCTCCTCTCTTTTTATCTTGATTTAATAATTCACCAAAACTTCATAATATTCAAGGACCTAGAAAGATTTTTGGAAAGCTAAAACAACACTACATTTAAACTTATGATCACTATTTCGCCAGGTTAGAGGCCGATTTAAGCTTGGGTCCAACAACAAAGTTCGCTACACACAAACTAAACCACAACTTTTTTAAGGTCAAACTTCAGAACTAGAACAGAAACCAAAGTTCTATATTGATCAAAGCAGCAATATGAAAAAGTTTAAACCAAAATTTTAGCTATTTTTAAGCATTTTCCTCACATTTTTCAAATATAAACCCTAACTAACTTTTGTTCAAGAGTTAAATTAGAGTTGTTTGAACATGAATGCAAGGTTTAGTTGACATCACATCTTTCTACTCAATTGACAAAAGTGTTTTTAAGCAAAGCGGAAATTATCATTTCATATAACTTTTTGATCCAAAACAACCAACTTTTCATGTGACCAGAATATATTCATGATTAGGTGATGCACATGAAAAGACATGATTAAAACTACTCATGCACATTTTGAAATAAAATTTACTTTTGAATAAAAGAGTTTTGTCTTTGCCTTTGAAATTTTTTAAGTTAGGTCATATTTGAAAGAATTTGACTCCACCTCTGTCACCACTTGTCAGGTGTTAAACTAAAGCTCACAATCATCCTTTGACTTGTGTAGATTAGACTTAATTCACTGCTTAACTTGAAATTGACACCTGAGGTGTCACACACTATATTTCATGACGAAAGGAGTATGGCTCTCGATTAAGACATTACACATTGCGTTGTCTCCTATCACTTATTATCATGACTAAAGGTTATCTGCAGTGGTACCAATTTAATATGACTCGACTCCTCAAAAGGGATCCGACTTCGATTTCTCTTCTTTGATGGAGCTAAAGCCATTTTAGAAAATATTTGACAAGAAAACAGCTATAGTGGTATTTTTATAATAAACTATGTCAAGTTTATCATGTTTTCGTGGCTTCAAACTCCTCCGTAAAAAATGTTTTGGCTTCTCTAATCTCCTTGTAAGAAACCATTTTATATGGCCGTTTGATACGGCTCTGTGGCATGAGCCGTGAGCTGGAGCCGTTCCAAAGAAGGCCTTAAGTTGTCACTTTCTATTAACCTCGACATGGTATATGGTTGCTGATATCACTTTGCCCATGCTTTATACATGACAACCCTGCATGCCGTTTTGGTTTATGGATTCTAGAGTAGAGCCTATATATTTGGTAGCTATTTGGAGCTTCATGATGACCTGGATGGTGTTCGTGAAAAACGTTTTTTATTCTTTTAAAATGACGCCTAATTAATTAGCTAATGGCATATAATAGTGTTTATAAAAGTTTTTGTCAATGAGCTAAAGTGCAATAGAATTGAGCTTAAAAACATCTAGGCCATCTAAATTTGGTTCTGGCGATTAATGGCAACATGATCACTGTGAATAATTATAATAGTGTTTTAAGTTTTTGTCAATGAGCTAAGTGCAATAGAATGAGCTTAAAAAATATATAGGACATCTAATTTGGTTCTGGCGATTAATGAAGGATATTAATTTTGAGCTTGTTGCTACTAAATGGATTGCTAATAAGAAACATGAGCTTTATAACATCATTGGTTCGGTTGTCTTGTGGTGTTTGTGGAAATTACACAATTCTTTGTGCTTTCAAGGAGTCACTTGGTCAGGAGAGAAAAGCTTGCTTATGTGGGATCATGTGGGAAAATGGAGGCCCATGTGGGATCAGGACCTAGGAGCGAAGGTGGACTCTTTTGTGCATCTATTGAAGAAGCAGAACCAAGCCTTGCACCGCCCGTTGGAATGCCGAAACATTAAGCTACTTAACGATGGACTCTCCAGATGCTCTGCACTAGGGACAGGATTCTTCGGCTGTGACTCATCACATGAATGAAAATGTTAGAATTAGCGTCTTGGGTATTTGTGATGAGCACGAAGTTGGCTGTTAGGCCTTTCTATCTGTGGCGGGCTCGTCAATACCCTTCAACCTAAATGTTTGAACGCTTTATGATTAATAAAGCGGGAAGACCTTTTCTCTAAAAATAACCAATCCATGTTAGAAATCGGTCATGATAGTTTTTTCAAAGCATCTCAGCCAGTTAGTGGTGCGGAGCAATAGTGTTACTAATTGATGTTGTATCACTATTTCTTTGCCAACCGGACCTTATTCGATGTTGTATCCCTTGAACAGGTGTGGAAGCTACCATCACGGTTGGTTGGTGTTAATTGATTATGAAGTGGACTATTACAAAAGACCATTTCTCTAGTGATCTTTTGGACTTCGATGCCAACCATAATGTTCTCCAAGATAGAATACAAGTTCCATGAATCGAACATCTACCTGTGCAGATAATGTATATTATGTATGGTGAAAGCTACGCTGATCTTCGCACCGGTCACAATTCGCGTGTGTGGTGTGGCTCATCATCGGGTATCTCTTATCCAGGGTTGCCCACCACCTAGTGATAGGGCGTGACTCGTGGGGAAGGACAGAACTGTGGCAGCGGGAGTCTAAACGCTACTACAAGGTATTCCTGACTCAGGAGAGAAAGAAGAGCAAGGAAGGACATAATCATCCTTTTGCATTACCGTTAAGAGAAGGATTTGCTAAAATCCAAGTGCTTGACTCTTAGTTAAAATTAAGGAGACGATTATTGCATACATTTTATGTTAAAGTTATAGTTTTAGCTCATTATAATTTATATAGACATATTCTTCAATTTGGTTCTGAATAAAAAACTCGTTTGACAAAACTACAAACCCAATAAAATCTGATTTGTGTTGGAATAAAACAAGATAACAATTTACAATTATTTCTATAGTCAGACAAAGATAAAAAAATTGATATGTGATGGCACAAAGACAAATAATAAATTATAAAAAAATGACAATTTATTTGTAATAGTCGGTGGTACAAGAGTGTTGTCTGAAATTACCATAAAATTCAGAGAAATACAGGATAAGTGAGTAAATAAAAATGGTAGATAAGGGATACAAAATTAATGCCGACGTCATTGAATGTAACTTATAATTTTTTATGGTTATAGATTTAGATGTCATAGAAGACCTTTTCTCTTTGATTAATAACCTTGGAACTGACAAACTGAGGCTCAGTGATGACACGGTGCTTGTATTTTTCACAAATTTATTTTAATATTTAACGGTACTAGTATGTCTCAGTGATTGATGATATATGGCCGGTAGTCAAAGAAGGTATACCGTGATTTGGAATAAAAGTTTACCATGGAAGTGTGTCGGCGCCTCTGGCACGAGTGTTGCCTCCGGCGGCGACACCGCGGGTCAGTGCTGCTGACACCAGAAAACTGACGAGTAGTGTACTTGTACTACTTGTTTTTATTGGTGGGCCACACGCTTGTGCCATTGGACTGCGATGGCTATAGCTCAGCCATCAGCTGCAACCGCGAGGCGTTCGTGTCATGGGCTTGGGCCGCACGTATCGAAAGGCCAGCGCGCGTTTGCCGACCTCGATGACAGGAGGCCGGGCGCGTGGTTACTGGTTAGCTGCCTGCCGAAGCAAATTGGATCCCGTGTGTTGGCCGAATTTTCCTATTCTCATCAAGTCGTAACGATGGTGTGAGTGGCATATCGCGCGCGGTCAATTAACGAGTGTCGGACTAAACTATTCGTGCGACATCGCCCCGATAATACCCACATGGCATCCTGACCTCAACCAGCGGCCGAACAACCAACCCAGCGATTAGGACTCGATCGCCTCACGGGCGGATTTGCAACATGGGCTGGATTTGCATTCCAACATGGACACATGGTGGACACTGTCGTGTATATATATTTTTCTGGTAGTCCATTTCCAAATTACAAGATATTTTGATTTTCTGAATATATTATTATTTTTACTATGTATATAAACATGGCGTATATGTAATTGTATAACAAAAAAATTATCTTATAGTGTAAAATAGAGGAAGTACCTAGTTTATACGGATCCGTGCCGGTGCATAACTACGCACCCTTTCCCCATCATATTGCATTAGAGGAAAGGTGGAAATTTTGTTAGACCGAGTGTGTAGTATATTATGTCTTTAGTAGTTTTGATAATTGATAAACTTACTAAAATAATTAATAGAGCTAACCTGTGTGTATATTATGTGTTAGACTGTTTTATTCAGTCATTTGAATTCAGAAAAATATTAAATACACGAAGAAACAAGTAAAACATAAGAGATTACATGCATGGAACAATCCACATCTCAGAAAATAAACACGCCAACAGATACAAGCATGCCTGGTAAACAAGGTGCCAGAGATGAGAGAAGACAAGTGCTAGACAAATAAGAACTATTTTACAATCAACACAGGATTAGGGTTTTGGGATAGTTGGAAACATGAACAAACCATACGTTCTGCTGGAGTGGAGAAAAGAAGGGTGCCAAACAATCTGAACTGTGCTGTAACTCCAGATCATGTTGTTGATGGTGCATGTGGTCTACATCAGCAGAAGTCCAATGGTTAGTGCCACAGCTATAGGTCCTGTTTGGACCGCTTATAATCATCTTACCGTGGGGATTCTTGATTCTGGATTGTGCTAGTTCAAAGTTCAAAAGCGGTAGTGAAAAGAATTAGGCATATGGCGGAATTCTCACTTTTTTCACTAAGAATCGGATTATAAGCGGAAACAAACAGGGCCATAATGCACTTGATGGTCCGTTGATGGCCAATTCCTGAGCAATGACTTGTTTTTGTGTGGGGAGGGGGCTATATATACCTTATGCGCTGGTCAATTTGGTAGGTGGGAGTACCTTGAGGCTACATGAAGCTAATGCTAGAGTTGGAACACTCCATCCACTATAGGAGTCATTAGTGTCATCATTAGTGAGTGATTAGGCCTTAGCTTGACAACAAGAGAGAAGCAGAGATTGAGTACCAAGGTGTGTGGGGTCAAGGAGATCCCTCCCTTGGTCTAGAAACTATGTAGTAGACGGTGCCAAGGTGACCAAAAGAGTCATGCGGTAGTGGTGAGCCTAAGTGGATTGCGACACTTGCTTTGTTTGGTGGGAGTCTTTTTAGCAAGTAGTATGACCAGGGGAAGATTTGGTGACCAGGAGCGTACCTTTTGGAGCACCAACGTGAATTGGGTGCTGGATTTTGGTAACCAACGCCACTAGATAGATTGGTTCATCTTGGGAGTTTGCACCTCCTTACTTGAGCCCTTTATTACTTACTGCATCGACGTTTTGGCATGTTCATTGTGTGCGTGGTTTCAACTTTCCTATCGTAGTCAAAGCTAGTTGATGGGATTGATTCTTTTTCTTTATCAAAAACAACGGGTAAGGTCGCTAGAAGAACTTTTTATTATTAAAAAGGGAGACAAAACAAGAGCAACGAGGTGCCCAAAACACACATAAAGAAAGAAAAGAAAGCATGAGAGATAGAGAAAAAAAGAACACACCCTTCTAACCTAAAAACTTACCTAAG
Source organism: Miscanthus lutarioriparius (assembly GCA_904845875.1). NCBI lineage: Eukaryota > Viridiplantae > Streptophyta > Magnoliopsida > Poales > Poaceae > Miscanthus > Miscanthus lutarioriparius. Next base: position 24,362,541 of record CAJGYO010000008.1, read on the forward strand.
CTAATTAAAAAAATATACAAGAGAAGACCTAAACAACAGGGCTGACACAGCAAAAGAAATGACTAAAAGTCAGTAGGGTATCCAAAACACCTAAGTTACAAAGAATTTATCCAATCCATGATAATAGGATGCAACTCTTCCTTGATCCTGCACCGGTGTAGGATAACCTCTTATTGGATAGATACTTTCCAATGGCCTAAGTTAGGCATCTTTCTTTTTAAGTAAACACATCACACTCCCTCCAAATACAAAAAGATGTTACTATGAAGATATCCATGAATAACTGAAAGTTGAGGCTCATCCATTTGTGCTTTAGCCACCAAAAGTGCTTAGGTAAATATTAGGTGATTAGTGTAGGTGCTTTGCGAAGTGTTTAGGCTAATTAGACCATCATTAAAAGCGCTTGCTCTAGGTTTAGGCCTAGTGTTATTGAGGTTTGCATACCACTTGTTCGCTCGGTGCTTGCGTGCACCATTGTTGTACTCATAGGGGCTTGTAGTCTTGCGAGATGACACCAATAATGTTTGTGGTGTGGTTGCCACCGATGTATTGGAGGGAACAAAGCCTGCAACATTTTGACCGAAAGCTCGATATTGAAGACGGCGAGGAGCAGTCTGAGAGAGGCCATCTTGGAGACCAACTTGCACGTGGGGAAGGCCGGGGACCATCCACAGAGTTACCTGACCAGGGAGCTTGGGCCTTGCGAGGGGCTCCAATGAGGACTAGGGAAAAGCGTGAGCTTCTTGATACATCGCAAAAATACCATAGTCATAGGTGTGAATTTGCATATCTATCTTAATTAAACTTCTGCACTTTAATTTGTGTACTTCGGTTGTGTGCTTTATACTCATATACATATCAGCGACGGGTACTTATGTGTCGGTGCGAAAAATGACCAACAAGTAAATATTTGTAGTTTTGCCGTGCGTTGTGATCGGATGTGGCCTAGCACTCAATGACACATGATTTATACTGGTTCAGGCAACGTGTCCTATGTCCAGTTTTGGTCGGTCGGAGACTTTATTCCTGAGCCCAGGTGCTCGAAGTTTGCTGCGGGGTTACAAACGAGTAAGAATAAGAAGGGGGTGTTAAAGGCCCGGTCGGACTCTGAACCAAAGGGTCGAGAGTGATGGGGGCTCTAACGTGCGCTAAGTATTAGAGCGTATGCTCTGTGTAGCTTTAGAGTTTTAGAGCTATTAAGCTATTCGAGTTCTTAGGTTGAGTGCTCGAATCGTCTAGCTTTTCTTTTTCGAGGAGAGCCAGAGAGCCAAATTCGGAATCGCCAGATCCCTTTTTAGGAGAGAGCTCATCCCCTTTTATAGTCGAAGGGGATGGCCTCTTACAAGTCAGGGAAAGAGAGAGAATGTATACGTGTGCTACCTAGTCTTGTTGCCCACGCTGTCGGGTATGAGACGGTCATCGGTGCCCACAATACTGTTCATGTCTAGATGCATGTGGCAGGCTCTACCGTGTTTGCCTGGTATGACAAATGTCGGCGCCTACAATACTGTTTGGGTTCTAACACACCTGGAAGGTTGCATAGTGCCTTTCTGGCATGGCCTGGTGGCACCGTCCTGTAGGTGCACAGGGTATGGCAAGGTACGGTCCTCGGTATTGCAGTTTGACTTGAGCGCCTTACCTTATCTTCTCCGCCTGATCCCCGGGCCTTCACCGAGCGGGCATCCCCGGTCGGTCATTCCGAGTCGGCCCCGGTCGTGTCGGTCGAGGAAGAGCTGCAAGTAGAGGTCTGGTGTATCCCGGTCAGAAAAGGAGGTCAGAGTCGGACTATGTCCTCACCTTGGCCAGGCCTTCCGGTCGAGAACCGAATCGTTCTCTCGTCCTGTCATTAGGTATCTGGGCCAGCCCGGGAGGCGTGTGTTGTTGCTACACTGTCTGCTGGGCTGAGTTTTTGCTGGGAAATAGGCCCATTGGGGACACTGGGTTCATGAACCCGACAGGAGCCCCCGAGCCCTTTTGGGACTTCTGTGAAGTCGTGAAGGGGTTGTTTACACTCGTTTCACGAGCGTACCTGGTGGGTGTAAGATCGTGGGTCGCCATCGGACGAGACAGAGCGCCAACCCAAGCGTTGGGTGCGGCCAAGGGATTGGGCGAGATGGAGCGCCGACCCAAGCGTCGGGCACGGCTGAGGGGTCGGGCGAGACAGAGCGGCAACCCAAGTGTCTGGCGCGGCCGAAGGGTCAGGCGAGACAGAGCGCCAACCCAAGTGTCATGCGTGGCCGAGGGGTTGGGCGAGATGGAGCATGAACCCAAGGGTTGGGCGAGACGGAGCGCCAACCCAAGTGTCGGGCGCGGCTGAGGGGTCGGGCGAGACGGAGCGCCATCCCAAGTGTCAGGCACGACCGAGGGGTTAGGTGAGACGGAACTCTAACCCAAGTGTCGGGTGCGGCTGGCGGTCGGGCGAGACAGAGCACCAACCCAAGTGTCGGGCGTGGTCGAGGGGTCAGTCTAGTTTCGTGTGTTTCCCCGTCTACGGTTTCTGGAACTAGAGGGGTTGAGCTAACGTCGCTTGCCTCGATGGCTCGAGTGACGCGCTCGGTGAGGTTAATAACGGGCATGTCCTAGTGGAATCTGGGTCCGTCATTCGTAATGGGGTCGACATAGCCCTCATGTGGCATTCCACTGCTCCTTAACCCGCCTCCCGGCAAATGCCCTAGCCGTTCTGGAGACCGACTCAAGTGGCCCGTTGGCCTTCCCTCGATGGAGATTCTGTGGGCATGTCTCGAGGTTAGGATTGAATGAGAAGGTCGAGATGACCGTGTATGCTTCTGAGCGGATCGGGCGAGGGCCACTGATGCTCATCTGCGTTTTCTCCCCTAGCACTATTTGACGCGAGGCGGCCTCAAGCCCTTTGCGGGTCGACCTTCGAACCTCGGTCGATCGTTGCTCATATCGAATGAGGCGACTACCACTTCGTGACGCAACACGAAGCGTTGTGATGCAACAACTGCATATGCAATGCTTGGATGCATGGGATGAATGTATGGATGAATGTATGAATGCATGCATGAGAATGAATGAATGAATGATTATGCATTAGAAAACAAAAAGGGGGTTTTGGCAAGGTTACCTCGATGGCTCGAGTGACGGGTTTGGGGAGCTCCTATCGGATATGTCCGAATGGGATCCATGTCCGTCGTTCTTGACGGGGTCGGCATAACCTACATGGGGCATCCCGCTGCTCCTTACCTCTCTCGGCAGCTGCCCGAGCCGTCCGATCAACTCGGGTGACCCGTTGGCCTCTCCTCGATGGAGATTCCATTGGTGGGCCCTTCAAAATCCTGCCTAGGAAGGCAAAGGATCGTTTGTGTGTAGTTGTGCCTTATTTCCGTTGGTGGGCCCTTTGAAATCCTACCCGGGTTGCGGTAGTGGTGGGCCCTACCCAGGCCACGTCCCACTAACCGGGCGATGTTTTGTTGGGAAGGGCGCATCCCATTAGCCAGGGCCATGTCCCGCCGCGCGCTTTTCTCCGCATTAAATAGGGGGAAGGTAGAGGATTTTTCTCCCGTTCTTTCGCCTTCCTTCAACCGCTGCCGTTCCTCCTTCCTCCCTTTCACCAAGTCTGTTCGTGTGCTGTGGCGATTTCTTAGATAGATGAGGGTGGAGCGAGGGAGAGAGAACTCACAGATTTGTTCGTAAATCCAAGGCGTGATGTCAAACTGGAGGCCTTCCAACGTGGATGAGGAGGTGCTGGCCGCCTTCACCGAGAAGGGGCTGCTCCCATCAAAGGAGGTGGCGCGTTGGAGGGCTCCTGCGCTGAGGGAAGTTGTTCCGCAACCCTAGGCCGACGAGGTTGTCTTCTTCCTCGCCTTCCATGAGCGCAGGCTCGGGTATCCCATGCACACTGGTTCTTGCACAGGCTCCTCAACAAGTGGGGCCTGGAGCTGCAGCACCTCAACCTGACTAGGGTATTGCACATCACCGGCTTCATCACTGTCTGTGAGGCCTTCCTTGGGATGGTGCTACATGTGGACCTCTTCGGTGGATCGTCAGTGGGCAAGCCCTATCCGAGGGGAAGCCGCTTAGAATCACGCCGGTTCAGGGATTCACCTTGCAGAAGAAACCAAAGCCATCGGTCCCCTACCCTGCGTACTCCTCCTGTGACTCTAACCGGGGGTGGCACGGTGAGTGGTTCTACATTAGGAACCCGGCGGAAGCGCCATTCCCGACGTTTACTGGAAAAAGGCCGGAGAGGAGGGAAAGCTGGTTGTGGGGTCCCACCGGTCGGTAGAACAAGTTGGAGGTTATCGAGATGGAGCTTCAGAGGCTCATGTAGCATGGCCTTGATGAGTTGTGGGTCTTCCATACCTTCTTCCGCCGTCGGGTCACCCCGTTAGCGAAAAGAACGTGGCCGATGTGGGAATACTTCGGCCCGATGGATCCCGACCGTGCGTCGCCGGTGGAGTTGCCAAAGGATGAAGTCTAGAGTCATCTCGATCGGGTGCTCCAGTTGAGGGATAAAGACTCCCTTGAAGGGACGCCCGGTCCCCTCCATTCCGTGAAGCTATCCAATTTGGTATGCCCCCTTTTTGTGACCTTTTCCTTCTTGTTTTGATGTTTTGATTGATTCCGAGTTGCCCATTTTGAAGGGACTCATGGGCTATAAATCCCAGCTGCATCTTCTAAGTGGGCCGAAAGGCGTGGCTCGGTAAACTTCCCAAAGGGAGGCGGCGCTTGCCAAAAAGTAGAGGAAAGCCAAAAAGGCCCGGTGGGGGTTCGATAAGGAGAAAGAGATCAACCGTAGGTCTAGGGGGGGGTGAGATCCGGAGTGACGTGGAGGCGGAGCTTGAGTCGGATGAACCCATGGAGATGGGTGATGACAAAAGTGCCTCGGAGGATGAAGGAGTCAGGGGCACTGTTGTGACCTCGGTGGAGCACCGTAAGCCCATGGCTGCGTCCATCGGTGGTGGGCGTGATGTGGAGTTGTGCGGCGACGTTCCTGAGTCGAGGAAGCGCGCTGTGAGTGAAGACACCACCCTCGAATGAGAGGCGAAGCGGGTGCGGTCGCCGTGCCCTTCGGAGGCGTTGTTGGCTTCATGCCCCTCTGCTCCGAGTGTGGTGGGGCACGCCGGTCGGTTGGGGGGACGTGATCGTTCCCCTACATCTTTGGGGTCGACACGTGTGCACGACCCCCAATGGGGGGGATGCCCCTAGTTGCTCCGGTGGTTTTGCCACGAGCTAGCGGTAATGGCCGTTCATGGGACGATCGGGGACCGTGCCGGGTCGGCCCTTTCCTCGACCGATGTGAGGGGGCGCAGGTCATGACCCGTGAGTGGTCCTCATCCGGTTGGCTCGTCGTCAGCCGGTCGAGGCTTTAGGGCTCTGCCGCTTTCATCTAGGTATGCATTCATGCTCCTTTTTGTTCTTATAGTTGAGTTTTTGAGTGTGACTAACCTGCGCTTGTTTGACAGCGGCTAGGGCCTGGCGGGACTGGGAATGTCCCCACCTCCCGTGCGAGAAGAGTGGAGACCTAGCTGTAGGTTGGGTCGTGACCTTCCCTGATGGCGATGGGTCACGAGAAGGTGGCGTTGGTGGTGACGACCTTCCCTACTAGGGGTTGCGTCTTCCCCGGCGGTCATGAGAAGAGGAGGACAGCTTGGGCGCGATCCGTGGTGGTGTGGTGGCGAAGGTCGGGTGAGGAGGTGACTCTTGCGGTCCCTCCCCAGTCCCGGGAGTTGGTGCGTGCGTTGAGGAGGAGGAGGAGATCTTCCAAAACCGGGCCCCGCCGCGCTGTGGGTGGAGGGCACATGGTTCGCCCATGATGAGGAAGAGGTCGCGCTTGCTCGGGGGAGGGTCGGGAGGAACCGTGGACAAGCGAGGAGGTAGTGCATGAGCTCCGGTGAGCCATAGAGTCTGGCTTGGTGGCCATCCCACCTTCCGTGAGGAGCTGGTGATTATCCGATCAATTTGACCTGCAATTGACGTTGCATGATACTATAATGGCTAGATCTTCTTTGGTTTTGCCAGGTCGGGGTGACACAGGAAATTGACTAAATAGCCGTGTCGGCTTTTAGGGCCCCCGATGATTTTAAAGTAGGGAAAAGCACCTGGTTAAATCCATCATGATGAGGAAGAGGTGAAGCATTCTCGAGCGCTTGCTCGAGGGGAGAGGACTATCAAATGGAGTCCGTCTAAATCTCGCCTTAGCATCAAAGTGCGAGGCTCAAGGAGACCTTAAGAGAGGTTGATATTGATAGGTTTTTGAAAGACATGCTACATGTGTGAAAATGTCAACACTTAGCAAGCCGGAAGGATCGCTATTTGATGGAGCAAGGTGGAGATCCGCTTGGCTTCATGGCGCAGGACGATCGATCCCTGTGAATTGAAGACATACCATAAGCGAATCGGCTATTTAGCGTGCGATCAATTTGACGAAAGCAATTGACAAGGAGAGAAAGTTTACGGTGGAGATCGTAATTTACGTTGAAATAGCGAGCTATAGGATTCAACTAGCTACTAAACCTTCTCAAATCGCGCTACCGCTTTGAGAGCGAAGTAGCTAGACAGAAAATCGACTAAATAGAACCATCGTGATGACAAAAAAACGATGGCTTTTAGGCCAATCTGCGATGATTTCGATGGGTTGCGATTGGTTTTAAAGAACACCAAAGAAATCGGAATACAACACACCCAGATATAAGTAACGTCATCAGCTAGATAAATATAACCAGTGTAAAGCATTGAGCCGATAAGTTCAACGAGAAAGGATGTAACATGGGAACATATCGGCTGTCTAGTACAAATGGATCTACAAACACTCTAAATCTAATCTATTAGCATCAACAGTGAGTTTCGACTGGATCGATGCAGCTATGGTGATAACAATAAACTTAAGCCAAAGAATCCATACAAACATCTATATATTGATAGGTTTTTGAAAGACATGCTATGGATGATGTGTAATGAGACTTGAATGGATGCGGCCAAATATTAATTCGGCTAAAATAGCCGTGATGCACATCTTGTCTCTCCTTGCCGAGTAGAAAAAGGGTTACAACATGTGAACAATTGACTATTTAACGTGGACATGTCTATAAACTCATCAGATCTAACCCGTTATCCTTGACAGTGGGATTCGACCAGATCGATGGCAGCCATAATAAAGATAACAAATTAAATCTTTAAAATAAACAGATCTATTCACATTTAACAGAATCATAAAGACACACCACATATATATATATATATATATATATATATATATATATATTCCGGCTGGCTATATCCATGTATCAACTGAGCCAAATAGAAATAGACGTGGCCAAATATGCTAATTGGCCATTCATGCAAATAGTTAGGCATTCAAGTCTGGTGATCACGTATACATGTATATCTCCTTTGCTTTAATCTTGATTTTCCCGTATTTTCACGTGAGGAGCTTTCCGACGTCATGTTCGTCTCAGATATATTAAATAATATTTTCTGGCTGCCTCGTAAATATCCCTTAATTAGGAGACTTTCTTGCTTTTGACATCATCGGCCGATCTCTTTCTTTCCAGGACAAGCCTACCAAATTTTGGTATAAACATAGACCCCCTAGTTCGAAGTATGGATTTTCATGCTTCGAACTATTTTGATCCAATAATCTGCTTTCTCGAGTTAGCGACATCTGATTGCAATACTTGGCTTTGATGACTTACTTGGGCTGACTATTCTTCTGCTTTAGTCGATTAAGAGCTGGTCTCCGAGTTTATAACTATAATCAGCTATCAAATCACTAGTAAGAAGCTGAAGAATTCACGGGTAGCAATATTACCTTATTTCAAGCCTCACCTATACATGTGAACTTTGATGTGTCTATCACGCCATCTTGAGTGGTTGACGAATGGAACGGATTAGAATCTAGTTATCCTCACTCCTCCTGCTAAGAAAACTTGGGTTTTTAAAAGATTTTTAAACTAAAACAAAGCTTTGCTCCCCAAATGATCCTCTCAAATCGCTCAATGTCCTCACCAAGACATTATTTCACATCTATTTACCCTACTTCTAAAAAGCTTATGTGGAGTTCGGGTAGGGACAAAGTATGTAGTATACTTACCTTGCGTATCGTAAAGTCAAACCCCGGATATAAGGAGAGAAGTGTCATACTCTTAAATCATGATGTGTATATGTGTGGAATATTTAGTGGCTAACCTAATTTTACTATGCTCTCTGAAATATATTTCTCTCTTGTGAAATATTTTTGCGAGAACATGAATTATCTTAATTCTCATCTCTTTTCTTTTCGCTTTTTTTTTTACTTTGGACCTCTTTTATGTCCATCTTTTTATATTTTTGCATAACCCATGTCTCATTTACAATAATTTTTGAGAGAAATATTATCAAGAACTTGAAGCATTTATTCTGATAAAACTTAGCAAACATATTTTTTTCTTCTCCTAGTGTAGGAGCAGAACATTTTGAGGTGGATGAAAAGCATGTTTTTGTATACTTCCAGTGTAGAAGCAGCACACATATGTAGCGTGTACGTGATCTTGATCTTGGGAGGATGATAAATCTCTCAACAAGGGTCAACGAGCCTCGACAAAACTCAACACAAAACAAGCAGCTTATGTGGAAGGTTGTTAATAATAACATATGACCTTGGTAGAAAATTCAACATCATCGAGGAGACAAGTTATCGATTTTGAATTTCTGTAATAAAACTTCCCAAGTACTTTGCAAAAGAAGCAAGGTTTCTTTTATCATACCATATCTCATTCATTAACTACTTAGATAGCATACTTTCTCTATGATAGTTTGTTCACAAGTGATAGGAAAAGCAGGGAATAAAGAATATATACCTCACATCCGCACGTATGTACCTCCATTCTGAACCTGGTCACCTCAGTGTACTTTGTGGCCTGCTCGGCGACCTCTGCCAGCTCGTGGCATCCCTGGTCGTCGCCAAAGAAGTCGGAAGTGACGGTGGCCTGGACAAACGGATGAATCCTGATGCACGGTGCTAAATCCTGAAGCAGTATAAAACAACTGTTGGCCGAACGAACAGGTTAGAATCGGCCTTGAAATCTTTGATCATTAATAGAATGTTTTAGCCGATGCAACTCTAAATTGGGCTGTGGTGGCCTTTTCCGCTCTGATTTTCCTAGTGAACAATAAGAACGATGAAGGCCATCGGCTTCCAGGCGACGCAGCAGTGACGCAATAGTTGTGATCGGCCTTCGGGCTAGATGCAATATCAATGAGAAGATTGAACCGCAACAATATGATATATATTGATCGTCGAGGGTCCATAGATGATCGGCTGATGGCTGTTGTCGATGGTTGGAGAGGCGACGTCGGCTGACTTTGTATCGGCTATTCACTACTGTCAGGTCCGATACAATCATACCAACAGCTGATACTTCTCCTGTATATTTTCCATTTTTCTTTTGCTGCTTATATTCTCCTCTAGATGCAAGTGAGTAGCTTCAATCGTGTTTGGAACACCTACGCCTCCAAGCTTTTCCTGTCGCCCTCGTTCAGCCACTGCCAGGGTATCTTTGCTAGTGGTTGCTCTGAGCCAGCCGCATTGCGTCGTCGCTTGATGCCTCGACCGAGATGGAGATTGAGCCAGCACTGTCCCCTCAGCCGATCTCTCTGCACCAGCCGATCAGGCCCGTACCTAATAGAAGTTTATAGCCCAACATGTTTGATTTCTTCTTATTGTCCGGCCAGCTAGCTACGAACCCAGGCAAACCAACGTGGCAGTATGCTCTTCTCCGCACAGGAATCTGGGGCCGATCGGAATTTTTCTGACACCATGTAAACGGCCGTGGGTTCCACCTTGTCCAGGCATGCAGTAGCCGATTGCAGCACAGGCCTATCGGCTATATAGCCGATGGAAAACATTATTCGCAACAGCCGATGAACGTCGTCGCTTGCCTAGTGCGTCGGTTATACTGCGTGGTCACAAGGCGGCAGGAGACATCGAGTCTCCGCGTGTGTGATCTTCGTGAGGTGGTGGCCGATGGCTGCTGCGGCTTCATATGCCACTCTTGCTCTCCTCGCCGCGTGGCATGAGGACCTTCACAGAACCTCCATATCAGGCCAGTAATCCTTTAGAGCGCATTTCCAGTGACGCCTTCCACCACGTCGTGCTTCTGCTGCATGCGCCTCTCAGGTCTCAGCGAAGCTGACGCGGATACTGCCAGAGCATTCACCCGCTGCTACCCCTTCATTTGAAGTTGTAGCTTTTCTTGATGGTGGTACCGTTGATAAGGTTATCCTTGCTGGTATCCACTTTCTCCGTTTTCTTTCCCGTATATAAACAACAAAGATAAATGCAATCGGCCTCTAGGCCTCTGCATCTTTCAGCCGATAGAGTAGTCATCACATAAAGAACCTCATCATCAGCCTGATAACATATCAAATATACCCTTTTAGATATTCTGGCTTTGTGCATGCACGTAGTAGATTCCGATCAATCTTTCTCGTATGTGATGGTAACCTCCAATTGGCCAGAGCATTTAAACTCGGCCGTAGCAGCAAGATAATCATCAATCGATGGTGACTCTATCTTGTCCTTGACTTCCTAGGAAACGATGAATTTGCTAGAATGACTCCGATTGCACCAAGGCTGTAGGGAAATTATTCTCTTCTTTGCTGATCCTGGCCATATTAATTTCCTGAATCTGAAACAATATCACCTTGCTGCATGTGGATTCGTCTGACATATATGCACGCAAAGCCTTCAATTTCTAGCCAGCAACATTAATAAACCCACACTTTCTTGAGGCTGACAGAGGTGAGCAGCCGATGGAGGTGAGCAGCCGACTCATGTGAGCAACCGATGGAGGTGAGGGAGTAACCGATGCTTTTGCCTGCAAGTCTGAACATAATATTGCTAATCCTTATTTGCTCGGCCATGTTACAAGATTTTCCTGATTCCAGTACGAGGACAACTTCTTTTTTATTGACCGGGCCAATTAACTAATATCTTTTTGCATCTCAAATTTTCCCCTTCCGAGCCATGAAGTAAGCAAGATAATCCGAGCTTTTGAATCACAACCGAGTTCCTCTTCACAAGATGCTGGTGCATATTGCTCTTCTGGCTTAAAAAAATAATAAGCTGCTTTTCAATGGCCTCCTTATATATCTCGCTTCCAGCCCCATAAATATCAAAGTTGATTGTTCCTCGAACCTGAGCCGGCTTAAATAATTCTTTACTGCTACTTCTATTGATATTTTCATCGGCTCGCCCATTGCTTCATCGGCTATTGGACCTTGTTTTGCATCTATTCCACGTTGGCTTGAACTAATAAAGAATCAATATATGTTTTGTTTGTACTCAAGCCACGCTGCATGGACAAGTCCAACACCAAGTCCGATCCAATAATCATTACTTGATTTCCTTTCTTTCCTTCACCATGGGTTACATACGTGACTTTCAAAGCCGATCGATTCACCTTACTGGGTGCTCTGGTTGTATCCATCGGCTGGTTTGTCCGTATAGGCTGTAGTCAAGACGTCAATCGACCTAACTTCTTCTTGCCTTTTGCTGGACATTTATATGCTTCCCTAAACAGCTTCTCCCTTTTTTCTTGGTCACCTCTCTATCCCTTAGGACAATAACTGCTTGAAGTCGTCTATCAGCTGACAGGCTATCGGCTAATCAATATGTTAACAGATCATAGTTTCCCGTCACCATGCCGAGAACAAAGAAGGTACCTATTACCAATGCATGTCCTATTTGAAGTGAGCTCTGTCCTGGTCCCACATGCCTCCTTTCTCATGTCAACCTTCTCCATAATTAACCTGGCATCAAATCTAACTGAATAACATATAGCCGATAGACATATCTCATCGGCTTTCAGCGTCAATGTTATGATCTCTAATTGCCATCAGAATTTATGAACACGTCCCACCATAACATTGCCAAATTCACCTCCAAAGAATAATTAAAATTCCCCTTTGAATAATGACGAAGTGCATTGCAGATGGACTGACTCAATATCGATGAGAAGATCGAACCGAAACAATATCAATACCAGTTAGTCTGATCCAATCTAAAACATTACGGGTAGCCGACTAGCCGACACATCAAGAGGACATAATAAGAGCATGCTTTGACAGCCCCGGTGTGAGTCATCGGCTAACTATTCCATTGGTCCATCAGCCTTGCTGATCAACTTGATGTAATAAAATATTTTAATAGCCCATATTCCTATGTACTATTTCGATAGCCGATGATATAATAATGTTTTTAAATAACCGATACTGTCGCACCAAATTTTAAGGATAAAATGGAGTGCAAAATTTTATGTGCGCCCAGAGATCAGTCATACACATAAGCTGACAAATTATGAATAGTATCATCACAAGTGTTTATTACATCACGAATAAGACAGAGCTATCACATAAATGTAGCGGAAATAGTAAAAGATCTCTCGTGGGAGCTCCATTTCACAGGGACGTCGACTGGTTAACCACAAGTCTAGTAGTCCTCAGAAAAATCATCATACGTATAGCCATCTGTTATCCATCCGGGATTTTTATCCAAGTAATGAAAATAAACAAGTATAAGTACATGTCGTACTTAACAAGTGTAACACGGGGTTCATGAGGCTCAAAAGGCTTGACACAGGTTTAACATCGTTTAGCTTTTAGTTGTCACAATTTTAGCTTAAGAGTAGCAAGTTGTTTCAATTCCCAATGCAAAACACATGATCAAATGTAAACATGATTAATGAATGGCATAAACAGATAATACTTAGTGTTCATCATTCCATAAGGGTTCCAAGGCCGCTTGTGACCGTGAGTATGGCTGATATACCAGTTTTACACTCTGTAGAGGTTGTACACTTTCACTGTAAGTCGTGATACCCATATGCCCGGGTTTATAACTCCCAAAACACTTTCAAGGTGAGCAGGCAGGGGTCACTATGAAGCCTTTCAAAGGATCGTCTAACAAGTTAGGGCCGCTAGGTTTCTGTGGCCTGCGAATGTCGAGCTCCCCTCCCGATAGGCACAATGACGCGCAGCCTATACACTGACGGACAGAGGCCGCACTATATCCAACCCGGAACACACCCCTCTTGCGCCATAAAGGTAACCACTAACAAGCTAGAAAAGGTCCTCATACTGAGCTAAAGCCAGAGCCATGTAGCCCTCACAGCTATACTATAAGTCCCGGATGATCACTTACACATAAGTCCTTAGGAAGAGGAATCTGAAGCATTTAGAAAGTAGCTAAACACTCCAGCCCTCTATTTCCAAGTTGCTAAAAAGTCATATTTTAATGTTTATTGCATATGCCATTAGTCAAGTTATAAGATCGTGGTTTACTTGAGCTCTAGCAAAGCTACCCAAATGCATAACCCGTAGGTGTCAAGGTAAAAGTTCAATTCTAGGGAATTTCTATCAAGGCGACACATGCAACATGAATTTAATGAATTAAAGTGAATAGGAAACAAGGATGATCCCATGCTATAGTTGCCTTGAGCAAAGTACTCCTGCTGGTCCTGCTCGTCGAAGTTGTACCCTTGATCTCCCATGAAGTGCTCACCGTCTATACTCGATAACACAGCAACATACAAGCATCCAGGAGCAATCATGCAAAGCAAATAAAGCTATAGATTAGAACAGTACACCAACAGCATAAAATCAAGATGAAAAGTTTGGAAAACGAATCTACGTCTCGCTACGAACACACATACGCGAAGATCACAAAAATCGGAGCTAAAACGAAGAAGTTATGAATTAAACAAGTTTTCCTTTAGTAAAATAATAGATTAAATCTAATCTCGAATTTTAAAAGTTGAAAACCTACTTAACAGTAGTATAAACATGTAGATTACTTAATTACGAACTTAACGCAACTTGAACGGATCAAATCGGAGTTAAAAGAGAGATTTTATGGCTAAAACAAGTTGAGTGGTAAAACTATAAATACCCGAAAACGTATTTTCAATCTAAAGAACCAAAATACGCTTTCAAAAATAGAAAACAGAATCTAAAAACGCGCTTTGGACTGTGGGTTAAATCTAAAATAATCGTAGGGGGCTTTTTGAAAAATCGACGGCGAAGGGGTATCTTGGATTAAGGACCGTTGGATTAGATCTGAACGGCTGGGATTCAACCGGGCGGGAGAGAGAGAGAGGTCACACTGGAACAATGCCGGCGACGAGTGGGCGACGGCGGCGCCATTGTCGGCTCGCCGGAGCTTTGGTTTTCGGCAAAAAATGCTCGGTTCAATGAAAAACACACGGGAGATAGAGGGAGCGACGACGGACTCACCGGACCCAAAAACACCGAGCGGGAAACAGCAGAGGCGGCGCGACGCTCAGTGGTCGACGACGATTGCGGCGGTGCTAGGGTGAGGCGCTGGTGGCTTGCTTGGGCGAAAAACCTTGTGGTAGATGGGATAGGGAGGCGGTGGAGGCGGCTATTTATGGGGGCGGGGTCACTTTAGCGACACGGCATAGCGGAGCTCGTGGTAGAGGCGAACACAAGGCGACGACGCGGGATAGAGTCCGACTGGTATACGAGGAAGAGGAAGGAGAAGGCCTGACGCCTGGGCCCAGGCGGTCAGTGGGCGGAGGGAAGGCGCGCATGTCTGCGGGCGAGAGGAGTTGGGCCAGTGCCTTGCTGGGCCACGCGAAGGAAACGCCACGGCGCGTCATGCGAAGCTAGGCCAGCTCTTGTTGGGCCGCTGCGGGAAATGCCTCGGTGTGGGAAAGAACGGGCCGGCGCAGAGGAAATGGGCCACTGAAACGATCTCGATTTTCCTCGAAGGGAAAATCCACAGATACGATTTATAATGTAGTAGATCACAAGAGCAATCCATCTCATTATCAATTATCAATTGATTTCATAGTCATACATCGCAGATTTACAAGTTTACACAAGTTTTTCAACACTGGTTAACACACCTATTACATTGATTAATCTAGCGAAAACGCACACACATCTTCATCAGAGTCGTTGTAGCGCATCAGCGGGTGAAGGCTCCTCCTTCACGGCAGTCATCAGAGTTGGCGTAGAATGTCAGCGGGCGTAGACCACATCTTCTCAACCACACTTGAGCGTAGGCATGAGACCATCTACTCCTAATCCAAGTCCTCGTGGTCTTCGTAGATTTTGTCCATACCTGTCCAAAATCTATCAGTACGATTTATACTGGCCACTGTCTCCCACCCTATGCTTTTTCGTATGCTTTGTGGTAAGTGGAATGCAAGGGTAGATGAAAAGGCCTATATATGGCTGTAGGTTTCCTATGCATGTTCAACAAGGTTTTATAATAATAGTTCATCAAGTTTTAACCCATCTCATCCACACGTTCACCCATGCCATCACACACATCTCACCACACTCTCACTCTCTAGGCGGCAAGGTCGACTCCCGCTCGTACCTTGCCTCAACGGCCAAAGTCGGATCCAACACCAAAACCCAGGGGAAAGGTAGAAAGGACTCCTCTCACTAGTCAAGTGAAGCATAGGTCATAGGAATGTCCATATCCACGGACGCGGCTATACGTATAGATTGATCCACTCTGCAGAGCATGTACACCTGGAAATCCACAAGATCACCATCATCGGCGGTGCCCCACCTAGGCTGATGCCGACTGCCTCCCAATCGGTACGGTACCACCCTACCACTCAGCCTTGGGCCACCCCGGAGTCCACCGAAATGCTGAGACTGTGAGACGTAGTATCAGGCCCCCAAGGTCACTACGCTGTCTTAGGAGGGTGTGGGCCCCCATGCCCATACCTCCCTACACTATCACCTTCCAACCTGGTAGTAGTGGCACCGCCCTAGTCAGTCGGGTAATCGTCTCCCGCCCATCAGGAGCGAGTGGTGTGCATGAAGGGTCCTATGATTCCAGTTCTCAAGACATACCAGTCCTTAGGGGGACCGGACAGGATATCTTCTCAAGGGGATAACCAACACCCCGTGCCTCGACGGCACCTCCATCGGGGATAACCAACACCCCATCTGCTCTCACATGCACCCGCCACAAGTACCTCTCACGAGGGATGCCCAGGTCGCACCCCACCGGCATGACTTGCCCCAAAGACTCATCGTAGGATCCTGTCCGATCGACTCAACCCTCACCACACACCCAAGACGCACGCCAAGATCTCCCCAAGTTCATTATCCAGCTTTACCAAGTTATCGGCACCACGTGCCTTATCCACTCACGTTATCCCTTCACCAAACATCACATCACAGGTATAATGCATAGTGAAAGTAAAAGCGAGTAGAAGTAGATGAGCGGCGTCTAGCCTAACAGCGGGTGTGCAGGGGAATAGGTTGCGACAAGGTAATGGCTCACAAGCAATCTACCATGCAACCTATCACAGTTCATTTGCATAAAAGTAAAGCACTAGCATCTACATTGTAGCATGTCTAATAGGTTCTACGAGGTTGGGTGGGACGTGGAACACCTGTTAAATGTCTTTTCCGAGATCCTCGGTGCACTTGTAGTCATACTCCTCCATGGAACTTCCTCCACCCGCATGTCCTTCCTCTAACGGTTCCGATCCGATCATCGCTATCCTTGACGCAACTACCTCAAAACAGCGACAAGCAAAAGAGCAATCAGACCACTAAACCTAGAAAGACTGCGGAAAGAGAGGCAACAAGGCGCAGAAGAACTACACCAGAAGAACACAAAAAGGGGAAATGACTTAGCCCTCTCGGTGGATGTCTGATCCTTGGGCCAAAGAAATGCAAGTGGTGATTTGCTAAGCACAAACTTAGGTCTTAGCCTAGCCAGTACTTCCCAGGTCGATCGTGTCGACCGGTATGGTTTAAATAGAAATGGCATAGGCCCTAGCTCATTCCAAGCAAACACCACAGCTCGCGGTCTTCGATTCATGCGCCATGGAGACTGTCGAGAACCAAAGGGCTACAAGCAGGAGAAGTTCCGTTCTCTCTCAATCCGTACGCCATTATACTTGATGAGAACCAAGAGAGGGTGGAACAGGGAGAGAAAAGAAGAGAGAGGAGAGGCGGTCTACTTCCAATACACACGCCATGGCAAGAGATGAGGCATTAGAAGGGAGCAACACACAAAGAACATGAGTGTCCAAGTTACTTGTAGGGTACCACGACCTAGGTGCACTAAATGCACTAAGACATCCCTAGGGTTCTTAGCGGTGCGGTTGTCACCGCAAGAACCATAGAAATACTACGGTCGAAGAAGGTACAAGCATACAAGAGCTTAAGCACGATAGAACCAAAAGAGGGGAACACAAGATTCACCTTCCTCTGATCCACTCGCCATGGAAACGATGGGAATCGGGAAAGTGGAATCTAAAGAGCAACAAACACCAAACAAGCCAAAGGCTCAATCCACATCTTACTAGATCGACGGGGATTTAGAACAAGAGAGGAAGAAGAAAGAATGGAACCCGCACTCCTTCGACCAACTTGTCATGGAACGGACGAAAGTTGGACGAAAGGAGGCACGATCCACAACCCAAACCAACTCATAGGGCACCACAACCGTGCAACTAAACGACACAAGGCTATTCCTGCGGCTCGTAGTGATGTGGTTGTCATCGCTAGACCTGAAGGAATGCCATGGTAGAAGTGGTACAAACATACGAGGTGGTTAGGACAAGAACGAGAGAAAGAGAGGTAGAGCCCGATGGTCATGGCGAGGTGAACTCGCGGCCACAAGCTGTACCTACACGAGTTGGCTCCCGCTGGTACCACGATTGTCGTCCCCTATCTCATATCCGACTAGATTAGGTCTCACAGGGCTCGAATGGTGCGGATGAGAACCGCGTCGATAACAATATCAAGTCCATGGTGACTGCATCCTAGGGACGTAGGTAGGAGCTCTCGATCATGGCACTACGAAGACAACGAAACACAAGGGAACGAGTTATGCTCGGCACCACGGCCACGACAGGATAAACCCACGATCGAGATGGACGAACACAACGTTTCCCAACCGGCTCGAAGGCATGGTCCACATAAGACACACGAACAACCCACGAAGGACCACAAGGCACAACAACAAACCACGACTCGACAACCGACCACACACGACGCGACGTGGAGTAGCACTTCTCCATAGCAATCACAAGAAGATAGATAGTCCGGCGGCGAAGGCACGACACAGGCATAAAATAAATAAAGATCATGATCATGTATAGACAATGGATATTGATAGATCAAGTAACAGTGTAGATAAATGATATTGATGATCAAAGTCAACAAGTATGAAGAGAACATGGAAAAGAAAGGCAAGGGTCTTGCCGACGTCGCGTACGGCGTCGACTAGGTTCGAGGGGGTCAACCTTGATGAAAGCGGGGAGGTGGAGGGCTGTTGTGGCTTGTCCCAAAACATAACAGCAGGCGGCCGAGAGACGACGGAGCACGTGTGTTACAGGATGGGGTAGCCACACCAAGAGAAATGAGGCGTAGCCTCCCTGCAAGGTAAGGATTCACGGCACGAAGGCCAAACACAAGGATGGACATGGCCAGGTGGTGCTATCGTCCTCCGACATGGTGGCGTTGCGGGGTCGCTTCCTCCCTGCGATAGTGGGAACAGCGGCACGAAGGCCGGCTCAACACGAGTAACGGTAGGGAGGGGAAAAGATGGGGTCCTGGGCTTTGGGTGCTCACCGTTTGTTCGGGTAAGTTGTTATGGTCTTGGAATTGGGGGCGCGTTGAGGTGCTACCACCGTGCTTGGGGCATGGACGAACATGCTGCGGCAGTGCATCAAGGCGAAGGCTTGCTATTCTAGTTGTAGCTTCAGCAGGCGATGCAGCTCCTGCTCTCGGCCATGGTGATGTCGGTGCGGGTCGAAGTGGAGGACACCGGTGCGGCCTCGGTGGAGCACGACGACATCGGCGTGGAGTGGCTCGTCGTGGCTGAGACAGGGTCGGGGCTTAGCGTGGCTGCGGCCGAGGATGAGGCGCGGAGCAGAGGCTCGAGGTGGACGTCGACGAGGTGGTGCAGCTGTGTGGACGTCGTGGGGTCCTCGGGCTCGGCCTGCGGTGGTTGTCGCAGACGCGCTCGCAGAGACGTTGCCACAGACGACGTCGAGGACAACACGAACGCAGGGGCGAGATGGTGCTTGCGGACGAGAGGCAGACGCGCAGTGGCGGACAGGCTCGGCGCGGCCATGAGCATCGAGCGACGTGGCGAGGCCGGTGTCGTGGCCACATATGTCGACGCGACACAGTCTTGGGCGAGGAGACGGAGGACGGTGCCTTGGGCTCAGCCTCAGGTCCGGGACGGTGCTCGTCGGGCGGCCGGGGAGCATGGTGTCGCGGGCGGCACCGCGGCTTCGGCAGCGGCTCCAGCTTGGGGTGCTCTCCGATGAGATGCGGGGCACGGCAAGGTGGAGTAGGGGCTTGCGGTGGCGAGGCAACTGGTGGGGCGTCGGAAAGTGGCTGCTCGCGCGGTGGAAGAGGGAGAGGGATGGCGGCGGCGGCTGAGAAATGGAGGAGAAGGGGTGGCGCTGTGGCGGCCTTTAATAGCACTGCGCGCTAGGGCTTCTAGGAGGCTCCAGTCATCCTCGGTGTCCGTGCCCGGGGAGGGACTGTGGCCTTGAATCGAGGAGCGGAGCAGGTGGAGGCGTGGTGGGGGTGGCGTGCGTGTCATGTGCAGCAGTGGCAGCAGCTGGCAATGACGCTGGGAGCTCCCTGCTCTTGCTAGGGTCCCAGGCGGCTTGGGCTTGGCTGGCCCTAGCTCATGAGTTGGGCTTGATGCAGCGGGGAGAAAGTGGAGGGGAAAATGGAAATGGCTGCCTGGGCGACCGGATTGGACAGCAGCTGGGCCAAAAGGAGGGAAAGAGGAGAGGTGAGTTGGGCCTGGCTGCTGCTGTCAGCGTGGGCCGAGATGAGAGAAGGGAGAGAGCTGGCTGGACTGGTTTGAGGAAGAAAGGAAAAGGATTTTCCCTTTTAATCATTTGTGACTTAGGGAATTTGGGAAGGGGAATTTTAGCTGAAGCTTGGAAGAGTTCCAAATGGGATTAGAGATGACTTTCAAAGGAGATTTCGAGTGGGAAATTTTTGGAGGAGGATTTGAGGGAGAATTTTGAGAAGAACTCAAGGGAAGTTTGAGAAGATATTCGGATGGAAAAGAGATGCAGCTCAAGAGAGAGATTGGGAGGAACTCTTGCTATGGATTTGTGCACTCCGACACAAAACCCTAAACCAACTAAAGAACTCTAGCACACTCCTACAAACAACCTACATGTATGCAACGATTTGTTAGCGAGTTAGACTCGAGTTAGACCTAGATCTACATGCTTCATTCAATTGCAGGAAAAGTTTTAAAAAGTTCATATTTTTGGTTTCCAGAAAAATCCGGGTTGTTACAGCCATGGGCAGAAACAGGCCGCGCGGGTGATCTAGGCCAGCAGGCCGAAAGCGGGAAAGGAGGAAAGAAATTCATTTTTTTCCTTTTCTAATTTTTCCAAAGCAATTTCAAAATGAAATTTCAAAATGAAATTTCAACTCAATTTGAAACCCGACTTCAAACCAAGCAATTCAAAATATTATGCAACAGCATAAATGCACACTCATGGTCGTTGACCTATATTTGTTTTTAATTTAATAAAATTTATACTTTTTCCTAAGTTCAAGTTCCCACAAAATGCATAATTAAACATTTTCTCCTATTTCAAAAATATGCAAATTTTTAGGGTGTTACAATTCTACACCCTTAAAATGAATCTCGTCCCCGAGATTCAAACGATGCTTACTCGAATAACTGTGGGTATGTTTTCCTCAAATCCTCTTCTCTTTCCCAAGTAGCCTCATCTTCTGTATACCGATTCCACTGAACATTACACATTTTTATAACTCGGCTCCTGGTAACTCTTTCTGCCGTCTCCAAAATCCTTATCGGAAACTCCTCATAAGTGAGATCTTCCTTCACTGTAAGCTCTTCTAATGGTATCTGTTCCTCAGGTACACGCAAACACTTTTTTAACTGAGACACATGGAACACATCGTGCACACCTGACAAACTCTCAAGCAATTCCAATTGATAAGCTACTTCTCCACGTCTCTCTAAAATCTTGAAAGGCCCAATATACCTTGGTGCTAACTTCCCTTTCATGTTAAACCTTCTCACACTTCTCATATGTGACACCTTCAAGTATACATAATCACCTACTTCGAAAATCAATTCTCTTCTCCTAGTGTCGGCATAACTCTTCTGTCGAGACTGAGCCACTCTGAAGTTATCTCTGATCATCCTTACTTGCTCTTCTACGTCTCTCAAAATATCTGGTCTGAACACTTGAGTTTCTCCCGTTTGATTCCAAAACAACGGGGTTCTACACTTTCGTCCATACAAAGCTTTGAAAGGTGCCATATTGAGACTTTTCGGATAACTGTTGTTATATGAGAACTCTTCATAAGGCAAACTCTTGTCCCAACTTGTACCATACTGCAACACACAAGCTCTCAACATATCCTCTAATATTTGATTAAATCTCTCAGTTTGCCCATCTGTCTGAGGATGATATGTTGTACTAAAATTCAACTTGGTTCCCAACGAACTATGTATTTGCTGCCAAAAATGAGATGTAAATTGGGTACCTCGACCAGACACAATTTTCTTAGGAACTCCATGTAGACACACTATTCTCTCCATATATAACGCAACCAATTGAGGACCAGTATAGGTAGTCTTGACCGGTAAGAAGTGAGCAACCTTAGTTAACCGATCCACTATTACCTAGATTGAATCATAACGTCTTTGAGTACGTCGTAACCCAACTATAAAATCCATACCAACTTCTTCCCACTTCCACTCAGGTATCTTCATTGGTTGTAGCAATCCTGTAGGTCTTTGATGTTCAGCTTTGACTCTCTGACATGTATCACATAAAGCAACATATTCAACCACATCTCTTTTAATTCCATACCACCAATACTTCTCCTTCAGATCCAAGTACATCTTAGTACTTCCAGGATGAATAGAATAAGCAGACTCATGTGCCTCACGAAGAATTGCCTCTCGTATAGCCTTATTCTCAGGCACACATAGTCTTTTCCCAAACCACAAAGTTCCATTGTCAACCATATAGAATCCTGGTGCCTTACCAATCACTATGTTTTCCGCTATCTCTTTCAACTTCGCATCCTGTAACTGTCCCTTACGTATTTCTTGCTCCAATTTAGGCTCCAACACCAACTCCACCGCATTAGTGATAAAGCCCAAATTTAGTTGTTCAAACTCAGCACACAACTCTCTTGACATAGGTTTCACTTGCACCTCATTGGCATAACTCTTCCTGCTAAGAGCATCGACAACAACATTCGCCTTTCTAGGATGATAGTGTACCTCTAGATCATAATCTTTGATCAACTCTAACCATCAATGCTGTCTCATATTCAGATCTATCTGAGTGAAAATGTACTTCAGACTCTTGTGAATCAGTATAGATGTCACTCTTATGTCCAATGAGATAGTGCCTCCAAATCTTTAGAGCATGAACTACTGCTGCTAACTCCAAGTCATGAGTAGGATAATTTAACTCATGCTTTCTCAAATGTCGAGATGCATAAGCCACTACTCTGCCTTCTTGAATAAGAACACATCCGAGACCTTGACGAGATGCATCACAATAGATAGAAAAACTCTTGTTCAAATCAGGCAAAATCAACACTGGGGCTGTAGTCAACCTTTTCTTCAACTCTTCAAAATTAGCCTGGCACTTCTCGGACCACACAAGCTTGGCATTTTTCTCCAACAAAGCTGTCATAGGCTTGGCAAGTTTAGAGAAACCTTCTATGAACCTCCTGTAATATCCAGCTAATTCCAAGAAACTACAAATCTCTCCCACATCTGTTGGTGGTTTCTAATTCAATACATCTTTCACCTTGCTTGGATCTACTGTTATTCCACCGTTAGAAACAACATGGCCTAGGAAAGAAACTTCCTTCAACCAAAATTCACACTTGCTTTGCTTAGCATACAACTTGTGTTCTCTGAGCTTCTGCAAGACCAACCTCAGATGTTCAACATGCTCTTCTTCTGTTTTGGAGAATACCAATATATCATCGATGAATACCACCACAACCTTATCCAAAAACTCCATGAACACCTTATTCATCAAATACATAAAGTAGGCAGGTGCGTTGGTCAAACCAAATGACATAACGGTGTACTCATACAAACCATACCTCATAGTAAAAGCTGTCTTGGGTATGTCAGTTGCATGAATTTTCAACTGATGATAGCCAGAACGAAGATCAATCTTAGAGAAAACACAAGCACCTCTCAACTGATCAAACAAGTCATCAATTCTAGGCAACGGATACTTATTCTTGATAGTAACCTCATTGAGTGACCGATAATCAACACACATCCTCTGAGTACCATCCTTCTTGTCAACAAATATAACTGGTGCTCCCCAAGGTGACGAACTAGGACGAATAAAACCTTTCTCCTATAACTCCTTTATTTGTTTCTTAAGTTCTTCTAATTCATTAACCCCCATTTTTATATGGACGCTTAGCTATAGGTGTAGTTCCAGGTAATAATTCAATAATAAACTCAATGTCATGGTCTGGTGGCATACCTGGCAAATCATCGGGGAACACATCTAGAAATTCATCTACCACTGGGTCCTCCTTGTTGACGCGATCACCAAGGTGGTTCACTGTGGCTAACGGCTGTGCTTGTATTACAACATCAACACTAATCCTCTCCCCATTCGGTGCGGTCACAACAACTACCTTCTCCTTACACTGAATCACTGCTTGTTGTTGCTTCATCCAGTCCATACCCAGAATCACATCAATACCAGATGCTCTCAACACAATAGGGCGAACTTTGAACTCTACCCCCTTAAGAATAGACTAGTCGGAAGACAACGATATGAAGCTTGCATACTTCCACCCGGTGAGTTTACTAATATGGGATTTTGCATGACACATTATGGTATGCTATGGTTTCTAATAAATGCTTGTGATATGAATGAATGCGAAGCTCCAGAATCGAAAAGAACAGTGGCAGGGGTTGAGTTGACATTGAACGTACCGAGCATGACTTCTGGCTCCGCAAGCGCCGTCTCTGTAGGCACATGATTCACCTTCCCATAATGCGATGGCTTCTGGTTGCTATTCTGCTTCTAGGGGGTTTGCTGGTTGGGCTTCTCTAGGTAGTTGTAGGACATATGACCTTCTTTACCACAACAGAAACACTTGCTGGGGGTGCTAGGGGCACTAGTCTTCATAGGAGTGTTGTTGGGTGTTCCCTGTCGTGGTGTCTGCTGACCACTCTGCTGCTGACGACATTGATTAGCATTCTGCTGCTGGTTCTGGTTGCGCTGGGGGTACTGGCCATGATTCCACTGATTGGGTGGTCCCTAAAACCTCTACTAGAAGCCTTGCTATGGATTGGTGCGCGGACGGGTATTACTTCCAAGAGGCTGTCCCTGAAGCCTCCTCTTCTTGATCTCCATCTCCTTACGCTTGTTGTTAATAACAATAGCGCGATTCACCAGCGTCTGAAAGTTGGGGCATGTATTGGACATAAGCTGGAGTTGTAGACCATCATACAGACCCTTGAGAAAACGATGTTGCTTATCGGCATCATTAGCAACCTCGTTTGGAGCATAACGTGACAACTGAGCAAACTTGTCACGGTACTCAGCGACGGACATGGATCCCTGCTTCAGAGCTCTGAACTCCTCCTACTTGAGCTCTATCAGTCCCTCTGGTATGTGGTAGGATCTAAAATTCTCTCTAAACTCCTGCCAGGTGACAGGAGGAGCATTAGCGGGACGTCCATACTCGAATGACTCCCACCAGTCTTGAGCTTCTCCGTGGAGCTGCCCTAAAGCGTACAACACCTTCTGTTAATCATCACATTGTGCTATGTTGAGCTGCTTCTCCACCGCACGAAGCCAATCATCTGCTTCCAGTGGATCAGTGGCATGAGAGAACACTGGGGGACGGCCCTTCAAAAATTCACCACACTTATCACGCGGTGCTCCACCAACCTGTTGGTTCTGCTGATTCTGCACCAACACTTGCATGATCTGTGTCTGTACTGCTAAGAGTTGTTCAATAGTCGGTGGCGGTGGTGGTGGTGGATGTGGGGGAACACGTCCATGACCTCGGCCTCTTCCGATTCCTGAGATCTGCTATCAAATATTCAAAATTTAGAAATTTCCAAGTAAGAATACATTCCGAAATTTTTCTGGATGAGTCTCAACATCAGCAGCTCTGTAAAACAATCATATGTCGAGTTCCAGAAATCCAAATGTGGCGTACTTTATATGGTTCGAAAGCTTAAGAAATTATAAACAAATTTTATTCAGACCACATTCCCAGATTCTGTTGTTAGGTTACTCAAAAACAGGATACCCTAGGTTACTCAAAAACAGGATACAACCGAAACTGTTCCCAGATTCCAGACTGCGTAGAAACTTTACCTTGAAACAGAGATATCTCATGAACCAGATCAGATATGGGGGTGATTCCAGAGGCATTGGAAAGATACTTAGGTCTAGTTATTCCCATAAAAATTTTATAATTTTTGGTTGTGTAGATTTTAATTGGCATTGAGATAAGGACAGACTGCTCCGAAAAACAGATTCCGAGAGAACAAGATATAACAAACCCAACTATTTATTTATTGACCCAATCTTTAATATTCTTAACTATGAAACTTGCGGTCATGCCCACAAAGTTCCAGTACACATTACAAAGATCCAACTCACACATAAACATAATAACAAATCAACTAAACACACCAATGTTCACACCGCACTAGTAGACTTGACTAGACTCAACTTAACTCGTTCTACTATCGTTTTATTACATAAAAGGGACTCCAACATCTATCGGCGAGACTTATGGGGCAGCTCCTCATACATCTTGGGCAAGTTGAGGCACACCCTTTGTTCATCTATCACCTGTCGGTGTCTCTTCATGGTTTTCTGTTGTGCCTTCAATTGATCCTCCAATCGGTGAATCTTTGCCACGGACTCATAGCCAAAGTGTACCATCACCTGGGTTGTTGGATCCGTGCCCTGCGGGTCCATCATCGCCCATCCCAATTCTGGGTGTTGGTGAGGGAGGAATCGATATTGGTCATTCTTCATGTCCTCGAATCGGTGACCATGGAGACCTATGCAAGCTTCAGTGGCTGCATCTTCTATGCCGTCCTCCATGGTAGCACGGTGACCATGGTGCGCATAGTTTGAATCCAGCTGATATGCGCCTTTCTATTCGTCCTTGATGGTGATGCACACCCTGGTCTTCCAATAGCAGGTATCTTCAAGAGGGTGTGTATGTTCTTCGTAGACGTATTCCATAGCTGCATCCCAGTCACCGTAGTAGGTCTGAAGCATGCTTATGAGTCAGTGATGTGAAACAGAGGATTCACATCCTGGCTTATACCACACCTTTGTCGTCCACCCTAGGGCGGGATCGGCTCATCCTCTTCAATGATGTCTTCCTCATCATCATCGGACAAGTGGACGACCTCGACTTCTTGGGGTTCCTCCTAGGCTGGCTCAGGCATAGGTACATGTGTTGGCAGTGTTGGTGAATCAAATTCATGTTCCTGGGCTTCTTCCTCCTCAGGCTCCATGGACAAACCATTAGGCAGGTAGTACCCTCCAGTGCTGATGCGGGCAGTCTTGCTGGCACGAGGCATCTACATAATTAGATTTAGTTAGATTAGATTAGAAGCAATACTTTTCATAATAGAATAAGGCAAAAGAAGCATAAAACTTTAGCAAATAACAAGGGTGAGATAGAAAGCTTGAAATGAGTGAAGCAAAAGAAGCTAAAACGACCATTACTAACTAGGCTTGCGTTCTACAGTCAACACAGCTCTGATACCAATCTGTCACACCCAATTTTAAGGATAAACTAGAGTGCAAAATCTTATGTGCGTGCAGAGATCAGTCACACACATAAGCAGATAAATTATGAATAGTATCATCACAAGTGTTTATTACATCACGAATAAGATAGAGTTATCACATAAATGTGGCGAAAATAGTAAAAGATCTCTCGTGGAAGCTCCATTTCACAGAGACGTCGATTGGTTGACCACAAGTCTAGTAGTCCTCAGGAAAATCATCATACCCATAGCCATCTGTTACCCATCTAAGATTTTTATCCAAGTAATGAAAATAAACAAGCGTAAGTACATGTCGTACTCAACAAGTGTAACACGGGGTTCATGAGGCTCAAAAGGCTTGACACAGGTTTAACAACGTTTAGCTTTTAGTTGTCACAATTTTAGCTTAATAGTAGCAACAAGTTGTTTCAATTCCCAATGCAAAACACATGATCAAATGTAAACATGATTAATGAATAGCATAAATAGATAATACTTAGTGTTCATCTATTCCATAAGGGTTCTAAGGCCGCTCGTGACCATGAGCATGGCTGATATACTAGTTTTACACTCTACAGAGGTTATACACTTTCACTGTGAGTCGTGATACCCATATGCCCGGGTTTATAACTCCCAAAACACTTCCAAGGTGAGCAGGCAGGGGTCACTATGAAGCCTTTCAAATGTTCATCTAACAAGTCAGGGCCGCTAGGTTTATGTGGCCTGCGAATGTAGAGCTCCCCTTCCGACAGGCACAATGACGCGCAGCCTATACACTGACGGACAGAGGCCGCACTATATCTAACCCAGAACACACTCCTCTTACGCCATAAAGGTAACCCCTAACAAGCTAGAAAAGGTCCTCATACTGAGCTAAAGCTAGAGCCATGTAGCCCTCACAGCTGTACTATAAGTCCTGGATGATCACTTACAGATAAGTCCTTAGGGAGAGGAATCTAAAGCATTTAGAAAGTAGCTAAACACTTCAGCCCCCTATTTCCAAGTTGCTAAAAAGTAATATTTTAATGTTTATTGCATATGCCATTAGTCAAGTTACAAGATCATTGTTTACTTGAGCTCTAGCAAAGCTACCCAAATGCATAACCCGTAGGTGGCCAGGTAAAAATTCAATTCTAGGAAATTCCTATCAAGGCGACGCATGCAACATGAATTTAATGAATTAAAGTGAATAGGAAACAAGGATGATCCCATGCTATACTGGCCTTGAGCAAAGTACTCCTGCTGGTCCTGCTTGTCAAAGTTGTACCCTTGATCTTCCATGAATTGCTCACCGTCTAGACTCGATAACACAGCAACATACAAGCATCCAGAAGCAATCATGCAAAACAAACAAAGCTATAGATTAGAACAGTACACCAACAGCATAAAATCAAGATGAAAAGTTTGGAAAACAAATCTATGTCTCGCTACGAACACACAGACGCGAAGGTCACAAAAATCAGAGCTAAAACGAAGAAGTTATGAAGTAAGCAAGTTTTCCTTTAGTAAATTAATAGATTAAATCTAATCTCGAATTTTAAAAGTTAAAAACCTACTTAACAGTAGTATAAACATGTAGATTACTTAATTACAAACCTAACGCAACTTGAACGGATCAAATCGGAGTGAAAACGGAGATTTTATGCCTAAAACAAGTTGAGTGGTAAAACTGTAAATACCCGAAAACGTATTTTTAGTCTAAACGAACCAAAATACGCTTTCAAAAATAGAAAACAGAATCTGAAAACGTGCTTCGGACTGCGGGTTAAATCTGAAATAATCGTAAGGGGCTTTTTGAAAAATCGACGGCGAAGGGGTATCTTGGATTAAGGACCGTCGGATTAGATCTGAACGGCTGGGATTCAATCAGGCGGGAGAGAGAGAGAGAGAGGTCACGTTGGAACAGTGCCGGCGGCGAGTGGGCGATGACGGCGCCATTGCCAGCTCGCCGGAGCTTCGGTTTTCGGCCAAAAACGCGCGGTTCAACGAAAAAAAACACCGGGAGATAGAGGGAGCGACGACGGACTCACCGGACCCAAAAACACCGAGCGGGAAACTGCAGAGACGACGCGGCGCTCGGTGGTCGGCGATTGTTGCGGCGGTGCTAGGGCGAGGCGCGACTGCGGCTTGCTTGGGCGAAAAACCTTGTGGCAGATGGGATAGGGAGGCGGCGGAGGCGGCTATTTATGGGGGCGGGGTTACTTGAGCGACACGACATAGTAGAGCTCGTGGCGGAGGCGGACACAAGGCGACGGCGTGGGATAGAGTCCGACTGGTATACGAGCAAGGGGAAGGAGAAGGCCTGACGCCTGGGCCCGGGCGGTCAGCGGGCGGAGGGAAGCGTGCAGGTCTGCGGGCGAGAGGAGCTGGGCCAGTGCCTTGCTGGGCCACGCGAAGGAAACGCCACGGCGCGTCATGCGAAGCTGGGCCAGCTCTTGCTGGGCCGCTGAGGGAAATGCCTCAGTGCGGGAAAGAATGGGCCGGCGCAGAGGAAATGGGCCACGGGCAGAAACAGGCCACGCGGGTGATCTGGGCCAGCAGGCCGGAAGCAGGAAAGGAGGAAAGAAATTCATTTTTTTTCCTTTTTCTAATTTTTCCAAAGCAATTTCAAAATGAAATTTCAACTCAATTTAAAACCCGACTTCAAACCAAACAATACAAAATATTATGCAACAGCATGAATGCACACTCATGATCGTTGACCTATATTTGTTTTTAATTTAATAAAATTTATTATTTTTCCTAAGTTCAAGTTCCCACAAAATGCATAATTAAACATTTTCTCCTATTTCAAAAATATGCAAATTTTTAGGGTGTTACAGATACACTTTCCACCAATGATGTCGGCTGTCTTCATGTACTCATAGGCTCCAACTGAATCATCAATGGTCATCGGCTGTGTCGTTCTTCATCGGCTTCATGGTCTGGCCTTGCCGATCAGCAGAAGGTTGTCTTGTATATAATATTTAAATATAGTAAGTCCTTAAGCTAGCTCGTGCATGTAAATTTGATGTATGCACCATATTAACTATCCTCCTTCGAAACTTGTCCTGATGACATCAGCTATCAGACTGATCCATTGGAAGGTCATCGGCTTCTGGGCAAGGCGTTGAACCTTAAGGTTAGCAGCCGTTTCTGCTTTTGGACAGCCCATTTCCACGTACCAGAATTATAATAATTATTAATATAATCTTCCTGTTTGCAAATTGAGGCACATGTCGGCTTGTGGAGAGCCCATAGTTCCCTGTGCTGGAGGTGTGCCGATGGTAAAATCGGCTCCTATGTTGGTGAAATCGGCTATCCCATAGTCGATTGAAACTTTGTTGGCTCCCCCGTAGCCAATTGAACTGAACCAATCAATTACTTGAAGACATCTGTCAACATTCTTGTATATCTAGTCACATCGGCTGTCCCTGTGCACCACCATTTTCTCAACTAGAAGCAATAATCTCCGAAGCATAGATAGCTGATGCATTTGCTCTTCAGCCTATGCTTTTTAGCGTGGTCCATCGCCTTTTGTATCTTTGTTTAGATGACTATCGGCCGATGCTTATTAGCTTGATCCATCGGCTCAAAATTTCATCGAACAACTGAAATTGCTTCCCGAAAAGACGAACTTCATACATGCACATATGCTCTGATCCTTTCTTTCATGCATGAATTCAAATAGTTATGCATCATATACGTGAAGAGCTGGAGATCCTTTCCATGTCGCACAATGCTCTTCCACTTGCATCTTCGAGAAAAAGGCCACGGCGTACATATGGCAAGGTAGCATATGAAGTCCAATGAGATGATCGCCAATTATGTCGATGCCTATATGCAAGCTCTTGGCGTTTTTGTCATGTTCAATTGTGGATATATCTGACTTCTAATCAAAGGATTATGGCCGCACCGAGCGTGCCAGAACACGTGTTGGCATGAAAATGTCAACACGCAGCAAGTCGAAAGGATCTGTTTGATGGAGCAAGGCTGGAGATCCGCTTGGCTTCAACGCAGGACCAGTCGATCCTCCGAATTCCCGAAGGCGTGCCGGTCAATTTGACCTGCAATTGACAAGGAGAGAAAGTTTATCAGTAATTTAGGGTGGAACATGCTGGTTTTGCCCAGATAGTTCCAACTGTGCCGCTTCGAGAGCGGCTAGACGGGAAAATCGACTAAATAGCCGATACGAGAAAAAATCGGCTTTTAGGGACTGCGATGTTCGTGGGTCGCGATTGATTTTACAGTAACGAATACAACGCACCCAGATATAAGTAACGTCATCAGCTAGATTAATATAACCAGTGTAAAGCATTGAGCTGATAAGTTCAAGGAGAAAGGAAGTAACATGCGAACAGATCAACTGTCTAATACAAATGGATCTACAAATGCTCTAAATCTAATATGTTACCATCAACAGTGAGGTTCGACCGGATCGATGCAGCTATGGTGATAACAACAAACTTAAGCCAAAGAATCCATAAAAAACATCTATATATTGATAGGTTTCTGAAAGACATGCTACATGTGTGAAAGCACTGGCGAATCGGCTGAAATAGACGATTCCGGTAGAAAAATGGTTACAGCATGTGAACAATCGACTATTTAACATGGACATGTCTATAAACTCATCAGATCTAACCCGTTATCCTTAACAGTGGGGTTCGACCAGATCGATGGTAATCATAATAAAGATAACAGATTAAACCTTTAAAGTAAACAGATCTATTCATATTTAACTGAATCATGAAGACAAACCATAAGCGTTAAAGTACAGGCGATCGGCTATTTAGCCGATGCAGGCATAGCAAACAGCCAGGGTCATGCCTGGTCGAAAGCAAATCTACCAACTAGCATCCTCTGATCTAAAGTACTAACAGTGGAGATCGACCGGATCGTTACATCCATATTAGCGAGCTATAGATCAGATTCAACTAGCTAGTCAACCTTCTCAAGATCAGACATGCCTTAACCGCGTACTATACACGATCAAGATCGAAGTAGAACGGCCGATAAAACATAATCCGTTGTTTAAAGTAAGAACCATCGTGATGTGACAAAATAAACGATGGACTAAAAGGATGTGAGGCCGATCTAGATCGATCTTGATCGGGCAAGTTGATATTGCTGAAACTAATGACAGTAAGAACACTAGCAAGATCGGTAACTTAATGAATCTACCCGAAGGACGCCACCCTTGGGTAGAGCCAATAACTTGACCTTAATCTAATTCGAGCAGTGGAGGTCGAACTTAACCGATATAGCTGTACTTGAACTAGATAAGGATCGATAACTTGCTTATACTAGAGCTCGCAAGAGGTCGGCCGGACCGATGCAGCCTTACAAACAGAAGCATAAGCCATGACGGTACTTATAGACAAGCCAGAGGTCGGGTGGACCGATGCAGCCCTGCTTGTTGAAGAACTCGTCGAGATCTACACTACTACTCCTAAGGGTTTGCGTCAAGCCGAAAAAGTAATTGGTATTGATTCATTGGATATCTTGATACAATGGCCGTGGTTTATATTTATATCCTGGGCTGATAAGAGTCCTAAACGAACACGACTAGATAACAAAAAAAAATATCAAGATACATGGACTCTAATTTCCCTTATACAGAATCTTTGCTGATAAAGTTTCTGGACCTATGTGTCTTCTCTTGTTATGCATCCTTGAATTCACAGTATATGCGTATATGCACGTTGATCTTTACTTGTTTTTGCATGCACCACGTTATAATCCTGGACCTGTCTTGGCGTTTCCATTCTTTTCATTGCTTCTTATGGATACGGATGCTTTCCGTATTGCATGAGACTTGAATGGATGCGGCCAAATATTAATTGGCCATGCGTGCATAAGCACCCCTGATAACCGACATACAAGTCACGTGATGCACATCTTGTCTCTCCTTGCCGAGTATTAAATAATCTTTCCTTCCAAATATATTAAACATTGTTTCTTACTCGGCAATGAATACCAATTTGGTCTCTGGCTCGTATGACAGCCGGACTCATCTCCTTTAATTCTTAGCTTGCTCAGGTACATGCTTACGTACAGCAGCATGCCAGCCAATGATAATCACGTACTTGGAGATGCTTCCCCTCGCAATACATATCATGCACATGATTTGATTAGCTTGATTAATAATATATATATATATATATATATATATATATTAATCAAGCTAATCAAATCATATATATATATATATATATATATATATATATATATATATATATATATATATATATATATATATATATATATATATATATATATATATATATATATATATATATATATATATATATATATAATATATAGGAGTATATTCAGTAGCCAGCTACAAAATAAGTTATTATATAGCCACTTTCATTTATGATAATTTTATATACTAATTTACGATAATGTCAATACATATTTACGATAGTTGGGTTACTATAACACATGGGGATATTTACCATAACGTTATAGTAAACCACTTAATAAGGAGTTACTATAATCTCATAAATTAACATAGTAATTATCGTAACTCAAAGTGGCTACATAATAAGTTATTTTGTAGTCAGCTACAGGGTATATATATATATATATATATATATATATATATATATATATATATATATATATATTTCGGCTGGCTTCCTCTTCTTCATGTTCACGAGCACTATTTGCATATATCCATATATCAACTGAGCCAAATAGGAATAGATGTGGCCAAATATGCTAATTGGCCATTCATGCAAATAGTTAGGCATTCAAGTCTGGTGATCACGTATACATGTATATCTCCTTTGCTTTAATCTTGATTTTCCCTAATTTTCACGTGAGGAGCTTTCCGACGTCATGTCCCTCTCAAATATATTAAATAATTTTTCATGGCCGGCTCGTAAATATCCTTTAATTAGGAGACTTTGTTGCTTTTGACATCATCGGCCGATCTCTTTCTTTTCAGGACAAGCCTATCAAATTTGGTGTAAACAACTCGTCCATCAGGCTCTGACAGTTGACATGCCACGCGTTGTAGAGGTAAGTTCTATGTGTTTTTGGTGTTGTCCTTCACTCCTTGGCCTTTCGATGGTTGTCTCAGCATGCCTGCTTCTTGTCTCACAGGACCTGGAGATGATGTCGATCCATAAGTCCTGATTTCTTCGGGAGGAGCATGGACGGATAGAGTAGGAAGCAACGGTGTCGTGGCAGGTTGATGAGCTTAGGCACTAGTTGGAGTTCGCCCAACATGAGTCCCAAGACAGGTCGGCTGAGGCAACAGGAGCACGGGCGACCGAGCTGCATGCGGTCGAGCGGGCGACTGCTGCCGAGCGAGAACTTGACGCAGCGAAGGTCCACTTGGCGGAGACCGAGGCGGCGCTTCAGAAGTCCTTAGAGGCTCTGGAGGCAGAGCAGAAGGCTCGGTCAAACGCCGAACAAGAAGTGGTTGCGCTCCGGGGGCAGATGCTCGGGGGTAGAGGAGTCGAATGCTCGACTGCTCAAGAGGGTGACCCGGCAAGAGGAAGGGCTCTCCATTCTTGAAAGCGCCTGCCTTGGTACGTATCTGTTCCACCCTCGGTTGATGCTTTGATTTTTCCTTTCCTTTGCTTCTAAATTCATTGTCTTTTTCTAGAACTGGGTGGAAAGATTGGCTCTTTGGAGCAAGAGATGGAGACAGTCAAAGCAGCGGTCGGTCGGGGTGCGGAGGCACTAGCCTAGTCCCTTGAGGAGCGACACGCTCTCGAGGGGGAACTTTACTAGATTCACAACATCGCGCAGGTGGTCATCTCCGAGGTTTTTTGGGTCAGGACCAAGCACCAGTACACCCGTCGTCCAGCTGGCGGAGGTCCCAAATGAAGTTCGGGCGCTCATCTCCGACGGTATGTTCTATGGAACGATGGGGGTGCTGACCTTGGTGGTGTCCCATCACCCCGATCTAGACTTCGCGACCATTTGCAGAGGATACGTCGATGGG
This sequence comes from Miscanthus lutarioriparius, assembly GCA_904845875.1. Classification (NCBI taxonomy): domain Eukaryota; kingdom Viridiplantae; phylum Streptophyta; class Magnoliopsida; order Poales; family Poaceae; genus Miscanthus; species Miscanthus lutarioriparius. The sequence continues at coordinate 24,397,268 of CAJGYO010000008.1, forward strand.
TGGAGCGCAGACAAAATCATGTGCTAGGGTAGAGTTTGGTGCCACATGCATAGATGGTTGCCGAGCAGGTCACCGCGCAGTGGGTGATGGTGGCTCGCCGTTCGTCCATGGCTGAAGACGAGCCCCGAGAAGATGTCGTCCAGCCTATGGTGGGAGTGGAGATCGGGTCAAAGGCGAGCGTCGTCCTGCCCCCAACAGAGCTGAATGTCGTCTCCACCAGAAGCGAGCTGCCTTCGTCCTTGTTGTCCTTATCGACCATACCGACAGTCGATGCCGCCGGGAGGCCATAATAGAGTTTAGGGTAGAAATAGTCAGTTCATGTAAGAGATGAGTTCGTGGGGGAGCCCCCGTGTGAACAACTTTACATTCGTGAATATTCTAAGTTCATTTTATGATGAAATCACTCATGAGGGGAAGCTTGTCCCATCCGCCCTTGTTTTTACCCTAGCGTAGCTTTGTTTTTTGCCCTTTCTTTTTCGCACCTGCCCGTTGACCCATAGGCTGCAACCTTAAGAACCCGGGCATGGCCCGCGAGGATCAGCTGCTCGTAACCATAGGTCGTGGAGGGGTGTGATCGGTCGGGAGGTGAAAATGCAAGTTACATAGGGTAATCAATGGAACGGAATGCCCTTTCGTTTGGGTGACGCCCTTGCGTTTGGGCGAAAAGTATTACTATATGATAGTAAAAGAGGAGGGTGGTATCACACCCTCGTGGAGCCCCCGAGCAACCCAGGCCAAGAGTGCTTGGGCTGGGGTGCTGTAGGAGCAAACATTGAATGGAAAGAGAATGCTAAGATCGAGTTTTAAGGGAAGAAACGACGTAACTGTTCAATGTTCCATGTGTTGGTGAGAACATTGGCGTCGTCATCCTTCAGCCGGTAGGCGCCCGGCCGGATCACCTCAGTCACCATGTAGGGTCCTTCCCATGGTGGAGAGAGTTTATGTTTCTCTTTGGTTGACTAGGTCCTTCGGAGTACAAGGTCACCGACCTCGAGGATCCTCCCCCTAATTTTAATTTTATGGCACATGTGGAGAGTTTGTTGGTAACGAGCGGAGCAGATGATGGTTGTCTCATGAGCCTCCTCGAGTAGGTCGACCGCATCCTGCTGAGCCTCTGTGGCCTGGTCTTGGTTGAAGGCCTTTACTGTTGGGGCGCCGTGATCGAGGTCGGAGGGCAACACTGCTTCGGCTCTGTATGCGAGGAAGAAAGGGGTGAACCCTGTGGACCGGTTTGGCATCGTTCTTAGGCTCTAGAGGATCGCTGGAACTTCTGCAACCCATCGCCTGGCATACTTCTTGAGTCGGTCAAAGATGCGGGGCTTGAGTCCTTGGAGGACCATGTCATTGGCCCGCTCAACCTGACCGTTGGTACGCAGGTGCCCGACCGAGGCCCAATCGATCCTGATGCCGTATCCGTCACGGAAGTCCAAGAACTTCTTCTCGGTGAAGTTTGTTCTACGGTCGGTGTTGATACAGTTTGGAACACCAAACCTATAGATGATGTCAAGGAAGAACTTGACCACCTCTTTCGAGCGGATATTGGTGATGGGCTTCACCTCTATCCACTTGGTCAATTTGTTCACCACTACGAGTAGGTGAGTGAAGCCGCCAGGGGCCATTTTGAGGGGTCCGACCATGTCGAGGCTGTAACACCTCTGGTGTTATGAGCTTGCTTAGCACCGAGGTTTAGGCCTAAGAGGATTTACCGAAACAATTTTCACGTATTTTAAAATTTAAAAACCAGCTCCTCGCATGCACTCGCGTGCCGCAGTGGCCTCCCCCAACGCCGTCCGCCTGGCTCGCCCTGCTGCTGTCGCTACTATGGGGCTCTACCTCCATGGCATTGCCAGCCAGGTGCGCGCCAGGTCTGCCAGTGCCTAGGAGCCTGCACCTCGCTTCTATGGCCCCCTTCCATCGCCGTAGCGCCGCTGCCGCCTGCCGTGTACGCCGACCGTCGGCAGCCGTTGTGTCCGGGTCACCACGGACTACTATGGGCCAGGCTAGGGCCTAGCGTGGGTGCAGCCAGACTCCATCTTGCTGTGCGGCCGGGTAGCTCGCCCTTACTGCTGACGAACCGCCGCATGGGCCCTTGTATTGCTCCGTGCTCTGCTTTTGGGGAAGAAAGGGAAGGTGAGAAATGGAAATAGAACCTTTCTTTGGGTCCAGATGCGAACCGCTAGACTCAGATGACAGTGTATGTTGGACTACGGCTCAGTTTAAGGTAAACGCAGGGACATTTTTGCAAAATGGTGCTGCCGCCGCTAGGTTTTTCGTCGTGGCTAGCCTGCTCGAGCTGGGCCGCCCACGTTTGTTACTGCGTCGCGCTTAGGTTGCGTGCTGGGCCGCTTGCGTCCGTGCGCTGGGCCGGCTCATCGCCATCGTTCGCGCGCTGGGCCGGATTGTGCCGCCGTGCCCGGACCACAGCGCGCGCCCTATCCGGATCGGCCATGTGCCGCTGGGCCACCTGGTCGGTAGGCCGCACATGCCCCTATGGGCCGCGCCGCGCTGCTGGGCCACCGCTGTTCGCCATCATTGGTGTAACAACCCAAAAATCCACACACCAAAAATCACAACTACAAAAATTTTTCTTTAAAATCCTATGTGATGATGAGTGACAACTGTAGGAGCCAACCCTAGGTGTTGCATTAGTTGTAACCCAACTAGACAATCTCATGAGCATGGCATGTCATTATTAATTATGTTTATTAAAAATCCTAACAAATAAAATGTTGCATACATTGTTAACTCAAATTGTGATTTGGATTTCCATTTACTTTATGTAATGCTTAACAACTCCTTTAAAGTAATAAACCATAAGGTAAATATTAATAATATCAAAGAATAAAAGCTTAAAGTGAAAATCATTTCTATTTTTGTATAACAAAACTACCACTATTTTTGTTACACAAAATAGCTAAATAAAGTTCCTAATATATATAAAAGAGTGTTGTGGGCCTCACATCTAAAAATCCAATGAATAAGGTACACCAAATTTGAATTCAAACTCCAAATCAAATTTGAATTCAAATAAAGAAGAAAAATAAAACAGAAAAAAGGAAAGAAAAGAATAAAGCCTCGCAGCCGGCTCGGCCTGCTCGGCCCGCTAACCAGCCCTGCATCGCGCCTAGGCCGGCCCAACCCGCGCGACCGAACGACCGGCCCAGCAAGACAGCCCAGCACGCCGCTCACGCCCGCGCGCCCATCTACCCCACCTGCTGCCGCTGCCACCCGGACCCCACGCATCAGCCACTCCCGGCACAGTACCTTCTTCCTCCCCACGCTGGCATCTCCTCCCGACTGAGTCCCGACCAAAGCGACAGGCGCGGGCCCAGGGTCACGCAGATCGCCTGGCCATGTTCCCTTGGCGCCGCGCCCACGCAACCCCTACGCCAACTACCCCGTGCCCGTGAACCGTCCGATGCTTTCGGCGCATCGCCTGCCGTCCGCCCTGTCCGCCATGGGTGGAGCTCGGACCTTGGGGCTATAAAGCGATGCCCAGAGCGCCCTAGGGATCCCTCAGCCCACCATCACCGTTCGGTGGCCCAACTGCCCGCATCACTCCGAGAGAAGAGGGCCGAGAGGGAAATTCGGAAGAGGGAGGCGAGCAGGGGGGGCTCGGAGACGTCGATCACCGGAGCTCGGAGCGCCGCCGAGCGCCCACCCCGACGATGCGGCTACCACCACTAGGTAGCGTCTCGCCACCGCATCACCACCGAACGCCGCCAAGTACCGCTCGGTGAGTTCCTTTGCTGAGACCACCTCCTAGCCCATGGACGCCATCACAGTGCACGCGCTCGCCGTGCTCGCAACGCCGCCGTCATGGCGCGGCCACCGCATGCGCATCCGCCACCTCGATGGACTAGGAAGTAGTCGTAGAGCACCGCCGTGATGCCTGGAGGATAGCTGCTTAGACCAAGACACCGTTAGCCGGCCACAGCGCCTTGGCCACGAGCACCGGACCTCGGGCGGAGTTCCGCCGTGCGCCACCACCACGTGTGCGGACTCCACCGCGCCCTATGGTCGTTGTCGATGCTACATCATACCTCCCACTAACCGTCTGAAAGAAAACGGGGCACCAGGACCCCTGGGACTGCCCCTAGATGCCCCGCCGGCGAGCACCGCCACGCTGAGCCGCCGACCACCGCCACGCCGAGCCACCGACCATCGTGGCCAAAGCCCTAGGAAGCCCTGGTCACCACCTTGACCCCACCACTGTACTCGCCGAGGCCTGGCAATGCTGTTTCCCACCTCAATTGAGCGCTAGCGCCACTGTGGGAGCTCGCCGGTGAGCTCACCACCGGTGGGAGCACGCCGGGGAAGGAAGCAGAGGAATTCCCCTCGTCGGCCACACGCACATGCACCCAGTGCACGTAGACCATGCCCAAGGAAAGAGAAATAGACTCGGTCCACCGAAGACCCAGCCTACGGTCCGTGGACCGTGAACACAAGTCCACCGTGAGCCACGCGGTGTGGGCCGATGTGTGAACCGAAGCCCAGTGGAGGCCCTTGGCTACGACGTGGCAGCGCCATAGCATGTCACGTGGTGGGCCAAAGCCTAGCCCGTATCCAGGCCCAACCGGCCTAGTGTGGACCCAGCCTGCGTTGACCGTTGACTGGTCAACGTTGACCAATTGACCGGGCCCACATGTCAGCGACACAGAGACTCTGGACCCACTTTTCTGTGGGTGACGTCATGCTGACATCATGACGACGTCACATGGGACCCCACCTGTCAGTACCAGAACTGAGACGATGATGTCATGCTGACGTCAGCTTGACACGTGGGCCAACAGGAGCGAGACACGTGTCAGCATGATATTAATTCATTCCTTTCCCATTTTCAGAAATGGATTTAATCTTCAGAAATTCAAAACTAATTCATACGACCTCAGAAAAATATGAAACTAGGACCAAAATTCATCTAAAATCGAGCTCTACGCAATGAACCCATGTTTGATCGCATTTGGCTCTTTTGAATTTTCATTGCTTCTTTGTGCTATTCTATAGACGTCGCTAACGCGACTATAATGCGATCGTTTGCAGACTCGGAGGAGAACCAGACGGACGAGGACCGAGAGTACCGTGAGGAGTACGGAGACGACTATACTAAAGGTGCCACATCCCACCCAACCTCGTAGCTCCTATTATGCATGGCTAATATAGAACTGCTATTGCTTTACTTTATTGTTATATTCACACTATGATAGGACTTGTATGGTAGTATGCTTACTTGATGGCCTACACCTTGACGCAACCTTACCCCTGCTTACCCTACTATTAGGTTAGACACACGCTTGCTGCTATATTTCATTGCTTATTACTTCTACTATGCTTTTACTACATTGATGCGTGGTGGAAACTGGTGTTATCTGGACCTTGGGGACAGTGCTGCGTGTGTGACTTGGGTGCGTGGAGGGTGAGGGTTGTGTCGACCAAGTTGGAGTATACGACGAGCTTGGGGCAAGTCATGCCGTGGGGTGCTACCTGGGCACCCCTGGAATGGATACCTGTGGTGGGTAAATGGTATATGAGGTGGCCCTGGGTGTGAACCTATGATGGGAGGAGCCCAGGGTGGAGGTGCCATGGTGGCACGATAAATGGAAACCCTGATGAAGACATTCTGGCTTGGTCATCCCTAAGGACTTACTAGTACTCAGATTCACCGGGAAGCCTTACGTACCACTCACCCTATATGGTGCAGGACGGCTGGACTACTTGGTAGGATATTGCCACTACTGCTAGGTTGATAGCGGACAGTGCGAGGGAGGTACGGGGCGCAGAGGATTTCCCCCACACCCTTCCAAGACTTCATGGAGACCTTGTGGACCTGGCTCATGACTCACAGTTTCAGCCACCCCAGACTAGACTTGGGGTGTACCAGGGCTGAATGGTAGAGTGGCATTATCCTAGGCTAGCAAGCGGCCGAAATCAGCCCAGTTGACGATGGTCCACGAGGAAGGTGGATCTTGTGGTTATGTAAAACCTCTACATAGTGTATGGTTGATCGATTGATACATATGCCGACTTGTCGGCTGTGGACCTTTCCTGGGTTTCGCTTAAACTAGATAGTGAGATGAGTCCTTCTCTTCTCCCCTGGGAGTGAGTGTTAGGACGTAGCCAGGGGCTACGGGCCTTGAGACAGTCCCTAGAGGGAGTTGGCCTGTCGACTGAGCGATGGTATGGTTGTGATGTGGTGATGGTGTGGAGATGGTGGTAAATTGATCCCAGGATCGAAACCTGGCTCTGGACGGAAATGGGGTGGAATGGGTGTGGGAATAGTGTTAAAACTTGACCAACTATTATTATATACTTGATATGCTAATACATAGGAAACCCCAGCCTTATAGCTCTAAAGATAGACGCCTGCCCTACCCTACCTGGAGCCAAGCCTACTGAGGAGCTCGCCGAGGCTTTGAAGTACGTGTCCCGACTTCACAAGTCTGACGAGGAGATCGAGATCCAGAACAGTCGTATCCCAGCTACGGTGTACGAGTTAGAGTAGATGACCCTGCGTGGTCATAATTCATGTCAGTGGCTTCCATAAGTTGTACCCCATGATGTACCCCTTATGAGATGTAATATGAGACACTATGTGTAGTACGATTCTTGTGAGTCTTCAAGTGTAGCTAGTAGAGATGATGCTATGTAATAAAACCCATGCAATGAATGTTTTGGATCTTATTGCATCTTATGGATCTTATTGCTTCTTTATAATGAGTGTTGGATAGTGTAAATATTTTTCTTTAAATCATCAAAACCATGTAATCATACTGAATTTTAAGCACTTTTGGCACAAACACTAAAATTCCTATGATCCGTGTTGCAGATGCTGAACCGCCGATCTGCTCGCTTAATGAACCGTGGATGTGCGCCCACCCCTGAACCAGTCAAACCAAACGGGGGGCATGGTGGCAATAACCATGACCGTGGCCATGGCCATGGATGTGGTGGGATACCCTTCAACTTGGAGAATACCCCGCCGCCTACTGAGGAGAACATTCCGCCACCACCACCACCGAACCTGGCAGAAGTGATGGCGCAACAGACCTAGCTTCTTGCAGCCCTTGTTGACGGAGCAAACCATCGCCAGGGAGGTTAGCAGAATGACTTCTAAAGGAAGCTGGAGGGATTCCTGAAGCTGAGGCCACCCACCTATGATGGCACTGACCCTGACCCGCTTATAGCCGATGACTGGCTCAAGGAGGTGGAAAAGAAGCTCAACCTCACCACCTTCACCGACGATGAGTGTGTTGGAGCTGCCACACACTAGCTCATAGGTGCAACACGCGCCTGGTGGGATAGTTTCAGTGATTCCCATGAGGACCCTGCCAACATCTCATGGGATGAGTTCGCCGAAGCATTCACTGAGTATCACATTCCCAAGGGTATCATGGAGGCCAAAGCCGAGGAGTTCCGCAACATCAAGATGGGAAAGGACAGGGTGACTGAGTACACTACTCATTTCACCAACCTTCTATGATATGCACCTTCCTATGTTGTGAACTCTGAGAAGGAGAAGCTGTACTATTACCGCAAGGGACTTAACCCACACATCAAGCTGAAGTTTGGAGGTATTAAGAGTAGCACGCTGCGTGCTTTGGTGGATCGCTGCATCCAGATTGAGAAGGACCGTGCTGAAGCTGGAGAGGAGTACAGGGAGAGGAAGCGTAAACCTGAGGAGTCCTTTCGTGGCCGTGATCACAAGAGGTTCCACAGAGATGTACCATCTAGGGAATGCTCTCGCCACAAAAGGGATGACAACCCTGGATCGAGTAGGGGTGGTGGAGGCTACACCACCAAATACTCCCGCCCTTCTCAGGATCGTTACACCCGGGACCATTATGCTCAGGACCGTAACACTCAAGACCGTTTCAACCGTTCCCGCTCTGTGAATGAACGCCCAGCACAGAACTGCTCTGCACCAAGCACTAGAAACTAGAAGGCACCCGCGCCAACCCCTAGATGCGGTGCGCCTTTCACCTGCTTCGCTTGTGGCCAACCGGGTCACAAAGCCGCTAAGTGCCCTCGGAACTCAGCCGCTCAGAAGTCTCAGTTCAAGGGATCTGCTACTCGTGGATGTCTCAACCATCTGGACGCCGAGGAAGCACAGGCTACCCCTGACGTGGTGTACGATATGTTTTTAGTTAATGGCAATACTGCATCAGTTCTATTTGACTCTAGAGCAACTTGCTCTTACATATCATCCAAGTTTGCATGAGAGCATGACCTGCCTATAACCCCACATGGAAAGCCTATCATCACCAGCTCACCCTTAGGAGACCTAAAGTGAACCCACATCTGTAAGAGAGTAAGTCTTACCATTGAGGGTCTTATCTTTAGAGCTGACCTAACCCTATTACCTTCCACAAACCTAGATGTCATCTTAGGTATGGATTGGCTAACCATTCACCGAGGTATCATATCATGTTCACCTAGATACGTCTAAGTGACCCACCCATCAGGCCAAGTTATTAGATGTGAACCCCAGTCCAGAAAGTCCACTTCTATCCTATGTGCCCTTAAAGCCAGTTCAGAATCACAAAAAGAAGAGAAGATAGTTCATGATGTGCCTATGGTCAGAGACTATCCTGATGTATTCCCTGAAGAATTACTGTGTATGCCACTAGACCGTGATGTAGAGTTCATCATTAATCTTTTGCCGGGAACAGGACCCATTGCCAAGAGACCCTATCGCATGTTAGTTGATGAACTGGCCGAGCTTAAGAAACAGCTTGATGAGCTCATCTCGAAGGGATATATCAGACCCAGTGCTTCACCTTGGGGATCCCCTGTTCCATTTGTTAAGAAGAAGGATGGCTCAATGAGAATGTGCATTGATTATCGGAACTTGAACGCAGTCACCATCAAGAACAAGTACCCCCTGCCAAGGATTGATGATTTGCTTGATTAGCTTCGAGGTGCCAAGTATTTCTCCAAGATTGATCTCAGATCTGGCTATCATCAGATGAAGATTCGAGATAGTGACATCCTGAAGACAACTTTTGTGACTAGGTATGGGCAGTTTGAGTTCACTGTGGTGTCCTTTGGACTCACGAATGCTCCCGCATACTTCATGAACATGATGAATAAGGTTTTCATGGATGATCTGGATAAGTTCGTGGTAGTATTCATTGATGACATCCTTGTCTATTCACCCACCGCTGAAGAACATGAACATCATCTAGAGAACTGTGCTTGAGAAATTAGCCCAACATCAGCTCTACGCAAAGTTCAGCAAATGTGAGTTTTAGCTATAGGAAGTTGCCTTCCTAGGCCATGTACTACCAGCTGAAGGTGTTGCAGTTGACCCAGCTAAGATTGAAGCTGTGAAAGAATGGGATCAACCCCATAATGTGACAGAAGTCAGAAGTTTCTTGGGATTGGCTGGATATTATCGCCGATTCATCGAAAACTTCTCCAAGATAGCCCGTCCAATGACCAACCTTCTAAAGAAGACAAAGGAGTTTGAATGGACGCCCGGGTGCGAGCAAAGCTTCCAAGAATTAAAACAGAAGCTTACCACAACTCCTGTGCTAGCATTGCCTGATATCAGTAAAGATTTTGTGGTCTATTGTGATGCATCCCGTCAAGGACTTGGCTGTGTATTGATGCAAGGTGGAAGAGTGATAGCTTATGCTTCTCGACAGTTGAAAGAACACAAGAACCATTACCCTACTCATGATCCTGAATTAGCAGTAGTTGTGCATGCCTTGAAGATCTAGAGGCACTACTTGATAGGCAACAAGTGTGATATCTACACCGATCATAAGAGCTTGAAGTACTTTTTCACTCAGGAAGATCTGAACATGAGGCAATGTCGATGGCTAGAATTGATCAAGGACTATGACCTGGAAATTCACTATCATCCGAAAAAAGCTAATGTAGTCGCAGATGCTCTCAGTCGCAAGAGTTACTGTCACATTTTGATCACTGAATCCGTATCACCTGAGCTCAAGGAAGAGATTGATGATTTCCAACTTGAGATACTACCGCATGGCTTGTTGAATGAGCTCCGCATACAGTATGATCTCACAGATCGCATTCGTCAAGCTCAGAAAAATTGTGAAGAGATCGAATATCTCTGTGGTCTGATGAAACTAGGCTACAAGACCAACCACCATGAAGATGAACAAGGGACCATCTGGTTCAAGGATAGAATCTGTGTCCCTTCCGATCCAGCACTACGAAAGGAAATTCTGTCAGAAGCCCATGATTCTAAGTACTGTATTCACCCTTGAGGTTCAAAGATGTATCAAGACTTGAAGAAACACTTTTGGTGGAAAGGCATGAAGACAGACATTGCGGGACATGTGGCACGATGTGACACCTATAATAGAGTCAAGGCTGAACATCAAAGGCCTGCAGGATTGCTAAAGCCTCTTGACGTTCCCGAGTGGAAATGGGAGAGCATATCCATGGATTTCATAGTTGGATTGCCCCGTTCACAGAAAGGCAATGATTCCATTTGGGTGATTGTAGATCATTTGACCAAGGTTGCTCACTTTGTACCCGTTAAGACCAAGACCGATGCCGAAAAGTTAGCAGATCTATATGTTGAGCATATCCTCAGACTGCATGGAGCTCCCTCTAATATTGTATCTGATCGTGGTCCTTGGATTATGTCCTGATTTTGGGAAGCTCTGCACAAGTCCATCGGAACCAAACTTGATTTCAGTACCGCTTATCACCCACAGACAAATGGATAGACTGAACGAGTAAATCAGATCTTAGAAGATATGCTTCGTGCTAGTGTACTGAATTATGGCTCTGATTGGGAGAAATGCCTACCCTATGCAGAGTTCTCTTACAACAACAGCTACCAAGCCAGTATCAAGATGTCACCGTTTGAAGCTCCATTTGGCAGACCTTGTAAGACACCTTTGATGTGGTCTCAACCGGGAGAAAGATCGTTCTTTGACTCCGCTAAGATTCAAGATGCCGAAGAAGGAGTTGCTCAAGTGAAGGAGAATTTGAGAATTGCTCAAAGTCGATACAAGAGCTATGCTGACAAAAGAAGAAGAGAACTTGAGTTCAATGTGGGAGATTTCGTCTATCTCAAGGTATGCCCGCTACGTGGAACTGTCAGATTCCATATGAAAGGAAAGCTTGCCCCTAGATTTGTTAGCCCATACAAGATCTGCAAGAGGATTGGAAAACTCGCCTACAAACTTGAGCTACCCGAGGAATTGGCAGGAGTACATCTCGTATTCCATGTCTCACAGCTACGCAAGTGTTTGAGAGTGCCCGATCAAGTAGTTCCAACTGATACACTTGACATTCAAGACACTCTTGAGTACAAAGAACATCCTATCCGTATTTTGGGAAGGGACACCAAAGAAACCCGAAGCAAAACTATTCCTATGTGCAAGGTCCAATGGAGCAATCACACTGAGAGAGAAGCAACATAGGAGAAAGAGTCTGACCTCCGGCTACAATATCCTTATCTCTTCGAAGGGTACGTTACGCTTTAATCTCGGGGACGAGATTCTGTTAAGGGGGTAGGACTGTAACAATCCAAAAATCCACACACCAAAAATCACAACTACAAAAATTTTTCTTCAAAATCCTATGTGATGACGAGTGACAACTGTAGGAGCCAACCCTAGGTGTTGCATTAGTTGTAACCCAACTAGACAATCTCATGAGCATGGCATGTCATTGTTAATTATGTTTATTAAAAATCCAAACAAATAAAATGTTGCATACATTGTTAACTCAAATTGTGATTTGGATTTCCATTTGCTTTATGTAATGCTTAACAACTCCTTTAAAGTAATAAACCATAAGGTAAATATTAATCAAATCAAAGAATAAAAGCTTAAAGTGAAAACCATTTCTATTTTTGTATAACAAAACTACCACTATTTTTGTTACACAAAATAACTAAATAAAATTCCTAATATATATAAAAGAGTGTTGTGGGCCTCACATCTAAAAATCCATGAATAAGGTACACCAGATTTGAATTCAAACTCCAAATCAAATTTGAATTCAAATAAAGAAGAAGAAAAATAAAACAGAAAAAAGGAAAGAAAAGAATAAAGCCTCGCGAAATTGCTCGGCCTGCTCGCCCGCTAACCCAGCCCCGCATCGTGCAGCAAGCCGTGCCCAACCAGTGACGATCAACGACCGCCCAAAGAAGCCGGCCTAGCACGCCCGCACACGCATGGCTACCATCTGCCCACCTGCTGCCGCTGCCACACGGACCCCACGCGTCAGCCATTCCCGGCACAGTGCCTTCTTCCTCCCCACGTCGGCATCTCCTCCCGACCGAGTCCCGACCAAAGCGATAGGTGCGGGCCCAGGGTCACACAGATCGCCTGGCCATGTTCCCTTGGCGCCGCACCCACGCAACCCCTACGCCAACTACCCTGCGCCCGTGAACCGTCCGATGCGTTCGGCGCATCGCCTGCCGTCCTCCCCTTCCGCCATGGGTGGAGCTCGGACCTTGGGGCTATAAAGCGACGCCCAGAGCGCCCTAGGGATCCCTCAGCCCACCGCTGTCGTTCGGTGGCCCAACTGCCCGCATCACTCTGAGAGAAGAGGGCTGAGAGGGAACTTTGGAAGAGGGAGGCGAGCGGGGGGGCTCGGAGATGTTGATCACCGGAGCTCGGAGCGCCACCCCAAGCGCCTACCCCGACGATGCGGCTACCACCACTTGGCAGCGTCTCGCCACCGCATCACCACCGAACGCCGCCAAGTACCGCTCGGTGAGCTCCTTTGCTGAGACCACCTCCTAGCCCATGGACGCCATCACAGTGCACATGCTCGCCACGCTCGCAACGCCGCCGTCATGGTGCGGCCACCGCATGCGCATCCGGTCGCCTCGCTGGACTAGGAAGTAGCCGTAGAGCACCGCCGTGACGCCTGGAGGATAGCTGCGTAGACCAAGACACCGTTAGTCGGCCACAGCGCCTTGGCCACGAGCACCAGACCTCAGGTGGAGTTCCACCATGCACCACCACCGCGTGCGGACTCCACCACGCCCTATGGTCATCGTCGATGCTACATCATACCTCCCGCTAACCGTCTGAAAGAAAATGGGGCACCAGGACCCCTAGAACTACCCCTAGATGCCCCGCCGACGAGCACCGCCACGCCGAGCCGCCAACCACCGTGGCCAAAGCCCTAGGAAGTCCTGGTCACCACCTTGACCCCACCGCCGTACTCGCCAAGGCCTGGCGATGCTGTTTCCCACCTGAATTGAGCGCTAGCGTCGCTGTGGGAGCTCGCCGGTGAGCTCACCACCGGCGGGAACACGCCGGGGAAGGAAGCAGAGGAATTCCCCTCGCCGGCCACACGCACATGCACCCGGTGCACGTAGACCATGCCCAAGGAAAGAGAAATAGACTCGGTCCACCGAAGACCCAGCCTACGGTCCATGGACCGTGAACACAAGTCCACCGTGAGCCACGTAGTGTGGGCCGATCTGTGAACCAAAGCCCAGTGGAGGCCCTTGGCTACGATGTGGTAGCGCCATAGCATGCCACGTGGTGGGCCAAAGCCCAGCCCGTATCCAAGCCCAACCGGCCCAGTGTGGACGGCCTGCGTTGACCATTGACTGGTCAACGTTGACCAATTGACCGGGCCCACATGTCAGCGACATAGAGACTTCGGACCCACTTGTCAGTGGGTGACGTCATGCTGACGTCATGACGACGTCACATGGGACCCCACCTGTCGGTACCAGAACCGAGACGATGATGTCATGCTGACGTCAGCATGACACGTGGGCCAACAGGAGCGAGACACGTGTCAGCACAATATTAATTCAGCCCTTTCCCATTTTCTGAAATGGATTTAATCTTCGAAAATTCATAACTAATTCATACGACCTCAGAAAAATACGAAACTAGGACCAAAATTCATCTAAAATCGAGCTCCACGCAGTGAACCCATGTTTGAGTGCATTTGGCTCTTTTGAATTTTCATTGCTTCTTTGTGCTATTCTATAGACGTCAGTAACGCGACTATAATGCGATCGTTTGCAGACTCGGAGGAGAACCAGACGGACGAGGACCGAGAGTACCGTGAGGAGTACGGAGACGACTACACTGAAGGTGCCACATCCCACCCAACCTCGTAGCACCTATTACGCATGGCTAATATAGAACTGCTATTGCTTTACTTTATTGTTATATTCACACTATGATAGGACTTGCATGGTAGTATGCTTACTTGATGGCCTACACCTTGACGCAACCTTACCCCTGCTTACCCTGCTATTAGGTTAGACACACGCTTGCTGCTATATTTTATTGCTTATTACTTCTACTACGCTTTTACTACATTGATGCGTGGTGGAAACTGGTGTTACCTGGACGTTGGGGAGAGTGCTGCGTGTGTGGCTTGGGTGCATGGAGGGTGAGGGTTGTGTCAACAAAGTTGGAGTATACGATGAGCTTGGGGCAAGTCATGCCGTGGGGTGCTACCTGGGCACCCCTGGAATGGATACCTATGGTGGGTAAATGGTATATGAGGTGGCCCTAGGTGTGAACCTATGATGGGAGGAGCCTAGGGTGGAGGTGCTGTGATGGCACGGTAAATGGAAACCCTGATGAAGACATTCTGGCTTGGTCATCCCTAAGGACTTACTAGTACTCAGATTCACCGGGAAGCCTTACGTACCACTCACCCTATATGGTGCGGGACGGCCGGACTACTTGGTAGGATATTGCCACTACTGCTAGGTTGATAGCGGACAGTGCGAGTTAGGTACGGGGCGCGAAGGATTTCCCCCACACCCTTCTGAGACTTCATGGAGACCTTGTGGACCCGGCTCATGACTCACAGTTTCAGCCACCCCAGACTAGACTTGGGGTGAACCAGGGCTGAATGGTAGAGTGGCATTATCCTAGGCTAGCAAGCGGCCGGAATCAGCCCAGTTGACGACGGTCAGCGAGGAAGGTGGATCTTGTGGTTATGTAAAACCTCTGCAGAGTGTATGGTTGATAGATCGATACATATGCCGACTTGTCGGCTATGGACCTTTTCTGGGTTTCGCTTAAACTAGATAGTGAGATGAGTCCTTCTCTTCTCCCCCTAGGAGTGAGTGTTCGGACGTAGCCAGGGGCTACGGGCCTTGAGACAGTGCCGAGAGGGAGTTAGTGTAACACCTCGGGTGTTTAAAATACTGAAACCTGACATGTCATCATATGCATTGCAAAGCATTTGGCATTTGGTGAAAACTTTGAGATGCATACACTAAAACAAGTTTATATTCATGTGGTATGTGTTGAATTGTATTGGTTGACTCTAGTTCAAAGTTTGTTTGGATTTTAAATTTTTCGAGAAAACCCCGCTTTTCAGCATTTTAATCCTACCCTGAAAATCCATTTCAAAATCTAAGCATAATTTGGGGTTGATCCCAAAAGCAAAAGTGTAGAGCTTGGCAAGTTATACAAAGTTTGTTTTTGGAGTTTTTCAAGTTGTTTAGAAAAATTTTGAGTAATTCAAAAAGGCGTAATTCGTTAAATTTCCCTATTCAAATTCAAAAGTTGATTTCAAAATCTAGACTGAATTAGGAGATGGTTATAAAAGAAAAGTTGTAGAACTTTTGATTTTGAACAACTTTTATTTTTGGAGATTTTTGAGTTGTTATGAAAATTTGAGAGTAATTTGTGAATTTTGGCGAATGGCAAACTTGTAAGTCTGTGAGCAAGAATCATGAAGCCGACTCACCACCGGGCGACCTTCTTTGGCGTTCGAAGAGCACGCTGTGGCAGTCTTGGCTTCTTATTTGGCGCGCGGGAAAAGCGTTGTCGTGGCTTCTCCTTGCTTCCTTGGCCGCCCTCTATAAAGCTCCGGACGCCGTCGTCGTTGTTCTTCCTTCGCCCTCTGTTTTTCCCGACGTTGCCGATCATCTCCGGTGAGCTCTCGTCGTCGAACCAGTGCCTCTGCCATTGCAGCAAAGCATCCTTTAGCTCCACCTTATCCTTGCGTGCTTAGTCAACCCATCAATTCGGCTTAATTTCACCGGGAACCGCCACTCGTCAGATTTCTTCTCCACGGCCGGTCGTCCTCTGCCGTCGAGCAGCTCGTCGCCGTGGCGAGGCGCTTACTGGTGAGTCTCGCCTTGTCCTTGCTGTGTCTTGCTTCGGCTTCGCCGCATTGGTGTAGTGCTTTGTGACCTATTGGTTTCTCATTTTGACCACCATAACTACCGGAGCATCGCCGTCGTCGAAGATCGCTCCGCCGTGACCGCTGTCAACGTCGACCTGTGTCCTCGTAGCTTATCCGGTCTCATTCTTTGCTCCAGCGTGTTCGTGGTGAGCTACTGGACCTTCCCATGCCCTCTGTTTCTCCGTTTTGGCTTTGTTTTTCGCCCGGCGTTGTGTCGCCGTGTTATCGCAGCGCCGCCATGGCGGCGTAGTGCTCGGTCCAGCAAAGAATTGGTCGCGTTTTGTGCCACAAATCGGTGCGCCGTGATGTAGTGATCATGATAGTGCCTTCGCCGTCGCCGTTGATATCGCCGTCGTCGAGATATCGCCGGTCAGCGCCATCATCGCCGTAGTCAAAGCGGGAGGAAGGGGATGACAGGTGGGGTCACCATGTCAGTGACTCAGCGTTCAAATGGATTTTTCTATTTTCAGATTTGAATGAATAGTGTCTGTTTTTGTTATTTTTGTGTAGATTTATTTAGAGCTCCAAAAATTATGAAATTTTTTGTGTGACTTCTCTGTGGTGTAAAGTATTTAAGAAAAATATGAAATAATGTTTTTCAGTACTTTTTGAATGTGATAAAAATTGCTCAATTTATTAATAAATGGATTTCCATGAATTTTCTAGGCTTATTTACTTGTCCAAAAATTATGAAATTTGTTTTGCCACTTAGTTATTATGTAATGAACATTTACAAAAAATTTTAGCTCAATTGGAATAAGTTGATTTATTTCATAATTTTGAATTAAATGATTAATTCATAAAAGCAAATAGTAACCTTTAGTGATTTAGGTTTTGTTTGTAATTTTGGATTGAGTGATGACCTTGGGTCATTTGTTGTTAATGATCCTTGGCAGTTGATGTATGTGTTACGAAAAAAGATTTAGTTTGTTTGACTTGCAACTGTACCGCGAAGGAAAGTTGTATTCAAATTGTTGATTTTTGTATCCATCATCGAGCATCATATTTCGTATTCCGCATCATGTTAAACATGGCATTGTTATTACGTGTAGTGAATGAAGGTGAACATGTGGTAGTTAATCAAGTTGTTGAGGAGGTTAATCCGTCTGTTGAGGTCGGACCGAATTCTTGTGAAGCGTCGCAAGAGCCGGACTTTTCCGTCAACGAAGGCAAGCCCCGGATGCATACAACCCTACCTTGTGTTTTACAAATTAATTTCGCTTTTGCTTTCCATTACTGCATTAAGTGATTAGGAGTTAGGTAAAAGCCTAATTGGTGCATTACCACCCTTGTTATTCCATATTTACCGTATTACCAGTTTTAAATTCGTATATGACTAGTTTTGCTTAGCTATGCGTAGAACGATGAAGTCGGTGACTACCTGCCACCTACAAGTTTTAAATGGAACATTGGTTAATTATGTTAGCATGTGATATGGGAATGTGGAGTAATAAATCTAGACCGGGCGGACTCGATGTGTGTGAGCCACAAGGCATGGAGGTCTTGTGAGCGGGATCTTTCCGCCTGTGTCGATTAAGGCACGTCCGTTGTTGAATTGCATGAGGTGAGAATTTGTAGTACTAACCACATACTCCGGTAAGCCTGAACTTGGCAATTCTATTACGAGAATGGCTACTCGCGCACTGGGAGTGGAGAGATGGCGGGAATAGCGTGTACCCACGTGGCAATGGGCTGGATTGATGGAGTACTGTATTCTCGGGTGGCGCGGACCCGTTCTTGTTTTAGAGGATCCAAGGGTAGGTTGGTATATGTAGGTCGGAGACCTGCATATGTCGTGTGGTCTGGAATCCCTAGCTGGGTTTATAATCGGTTTGAATCATCGTTGCTCCTCGGTTATGGAGACTCAACTCACTGTTCATCATCGTAGTAATTAATAACTGGAACTTGAGGATGGTTTGAGAAGGTGTTGGTTATGAAGTTTCATGATATAAATGAGGATCATGTCAGCTTTGTATATGATCTTTATGAAGTTTTAAATGGTGATATATAGATTTTTGTTAAAATGCTTTTACGCAAAAGAACCTTGATTATTGCAAAAGCCATACCTTGAATCCCATGAGCCTGCATTTCTGCGTTCTTTTAATTCTTATTTCGGTTAAGTCTTGTTGAGTACTTTTGTACTCAGGGTTCGTTGACCCTTGTTGCAGGTGAGCCTCATGAGCAGATCTGTTGTGGATCGTGCTGCATGACAGTTGTACCTTGTGATGACGTTGGGAAGTAATTGTGTGGCCATTGGGCAGGGCAGCCTCATTGTGTGTTTTGTATTATATTATAATGCCGCTCCACTACTTTGGTTTGTATTAATATCGAACTTAGTTGTATGGTTTGAAACAAATGGTTTGTAAACTATGTTATTGTAAGTCTTCCGCTACTTTTACTCTGATGTATTCATTTGAATAAACTGTTGTAATACTGCAATGACTCTGTAATATGATCCTGCTCGGAAATCGTGGATGATTCGGGGTTCCCCGAGGACACCCGACAGTCTTCTTAAATTACCAGGAACATATGCATAGATGTCAAAGGTCGTTGGACAGTGACAGGTGCATGTGGGCCCTATAATTTAGGAGGTTCTGCCACAGAATGGTATCAGAGCGATCGTTATAAAGTTTTTTGTGGTATTGGTTTACAAAAACTTCAAAATGATTTGGGATGACTAAATTTAACTTGATTAATTTGGTCCAAATTGCTTCTGACTTATCTTATTTCTTTCTCACCATTCCTTATTTGATTAAAAAGGTTTTGTGTGGTGGAGTAGTAATATTACTATGCCCTATATAAAGATAAATGTTGTTTATGTGCATTATAAACTTTGATGTTTTTGTTCGTAAGAACGATTCATGCATCATTATTAATTCACCCGTTACTTCCTTCACCTCTTAGTCTGGAGTTGAGTTTGAGTCTGGTTTGAGTATTGTAATCCATCTTAGCTACTTATTGGATTTTGATCAAATGGTCTTATTTGGATTAAATTGGCTTCCTACAGTATGGCTCGTACCAAGATGACGCCCCGTAAGTCCACTGGACCCAAAGGAGTTCCTCGTCATCAACTTGCCCCTAGAAACGATGGTGCTAGCAGTAGCAGTTCTAGGCCTGATCCCCAAGCGGAGATACAGAGAATTTCTACAGAGTTAGCACAAGCTACTAGAGATAGGGCTTTGGATGCTATACAGGTAGGAGAATTACAGGATCAATTGAGGCGTCTCACCACTGCACATAGGAACTGCGAAAGCATGTTAGTTCGTACGGTGGAGGGACGAAATGAAGCCTGGCATAGGGAGAATGTAGCTAGAGCTAGAACTCATGAGCTAGAATTCTATGTAGAAGATTTAGAAGAACATAATACCTATCTACATGAGGAAGTTCATAGGCTTAGCAATCTACTAAACCCGAATCATGAGCCTCAAGCTGATGCCATGGACCCCGGTGTCATCCTTGCCGATGATAGCAAATCGGAAGAGGAAGAAGAAGAAGATCCTGAAGAATTAGTAATGATCAATGAAAGTGATGATGAATGCGGTAATAATTTCGGAATGGATACCGAGCCTGAAGTTTGAAGTAATCATGGAAAAGAGTAGAGTTGTGTTATAGTTAATCTTGGTTAAGCTATGTATCTTATTTTGGTACATATAGGGTCTGGTGTTTATAGTAATAAACCCTATGTTATGTGTCTGGAGTAAGCTGTTGTGCAATTCAATAAAGGCTTGTGAATAAAGTTTGGTTTGTTATGAGCGAGATCGTCGTCAGTGAGGATCGCATATTCACGGTACTTCACAAGATGATGATGATATCCCCAACCCGCCACCGATGCCGCGAATAATCTGGTGATGCTATCATTGCATTAGTCAATGTGATTGTGGAAAATTCTCGTTTGCTTCATGAGATGGCTCAAAGTAATCGGAATCGGATGCATGGAAACCGTGGCTGCAATCATAATGAGCATGAGGCTACCTATGTGGATTTCACGGATACAAAACCCCGGTGTTCACCAAGGCGAGATGAACCACTGGAGGTCGATGACCGGCTTAGGACCATGGAGCGAAATTTGATCTTATTCATCGCATGAGTTGCGTAAACCGGTGTTTTTGCCCAAACAACTTAGAGGTGCAAATTGGTGCTTGGTATGCAAATCGATGGCCATGCAACCCGCAGCGCTCCGTTAACTTGGACAGAATTTCGACCGCTTTGAGCCCATTATATCCCGGAAGGAGTGATGGCTATGAAGTTGGATGAATTCCTTGCTTTGAGGCAAGGGGATCAAACGGTTATGCGCAAGTATGTGGGAAGATTCAATCCTCGTCGCAGAGATGCATCCGAACATGTCAATACGGATGCCAAGAAAAAGAAATGGTTCATGAGAGGTCCGAATACCAAACTACGAGACAATGATGACAACTTTGCACCAATATCACTTATCATGAGGCAAGAATATTGCAATTGCTTTAGAGGCAAAGTATTGGCGGCATAAGGAGCTCAAGAAGAAAAAGAATGTGTTGTCTGGACCTTTTGGTGGAAACCAAAAGAGGCAGAGAGTGATTTATCATCCAATAAACCATAATCGTCCTCCTTATCGTCGCCATACGGTTCCAAAGTCAAGCAGCAGTCAAATGTAAAGATCTGCGATAACCTATCCGAACTCACAGTCAACCAATGCTCCCGGTGGTAATGCTCCAACGTCACAGGTCACAACTATCCATGTTACAATTGTGGAAGGACTGGTCATTTCTCCGTGGAATGTTCATACCCTAGGCAAAGCTAATCAAAATTATCAAGGCCCCGCCAATCAACAATGTGGTTAGGCACCAAACAAGAACCACAATCGAGAATGCTCGAAGGGCAAAGATGAGAGGAAGATAGGACGGTGTTCTATATTCAATTTGGAGAAATTCGTGAGGGGAGCCGGTGATGATGGGTATGTTTCGTTGCCAATCACCCTGCAGTTATACTTTTTTGATTCTAGCGCATCGCATTGATTCATCAATAGAACATTTGTCGTGAAGCATGAAATTTCAATTGGGGCAACAAGGAAAGTTTTTTACAATCGCTTGAGGGACGTCGTCGTGTACTAAGAAAATTGTGCACCAGTACCCGTAAACACCGGGTGGGCATATTTTTCCCACTACCATGATTATCCTTAAGGATCGGGATATAGATGTAATCTTGGGAATGAATTGGATGTATCAAAGATAAGGTCATTATAGATGCTTTGAATAGGACTTTAAGAGTAAGTTTGCCTGATAGTAATTCTCAACTTCTCATCCAACTTCCAACCCTAAGAAGATCAGTGGGCCGAGTTTGTGCAACTACCGTCAAAGAGATTAGAGATATCCCGGTAGTACGTGAATTTCCGATGTGTTTCACGAGGATTTACCCCGGTCTACCACCGATAGGGATGTACAGTTTAACATAGAGTTACAACTCGAACAGCTCCGATTTCTCGGAGAGCTTATAGAATGCCACCTAAGGAATTGGTCGAGTTGAAGGCTCGAGTTATAAGAATTAATTGAGAAGGGGTTTATCCAACCTAGTCCTCACCTTGGGGATGTCCGTAATTTTGTGAAAAAGAAAGATGAGACCCCCGAGGTTATGTGTTGACTATCGTCTGTTGAATGAAGTGACCATCAAGAATAAGTATCTATTACCTCGGAGAGATTTGCTTTTTGATCAGTTGGCCGGAGCCAAAGTTTTCTCCAAGATAGATTTGAGATCAGGGTATCACCAAATTAAGATAAAGCCTGAAGATATTCCCAAAACGACATTTACCACGAGATACGGATTATATGAATACTTGGTGATGTCTTTTGGTTTGACCAATGCTCCAGCTCATTTCATGTATTTGATGAACTCAAAGATTCATGCCCGAGCTAGACAAGTTTGTAGTGGTATTTATAGATGATATACTAGTATATTCCAAGAATAAGATGTAACATGCGAACACTTCGTAATTGTTCTGACTCATTTGAGAGAACATCAATTGTATGCGAAGTTCAGCAAGTGTGATTTTTGGCTTAAGGAAGTGCAATTTCTTGGACATGTCTTGTCAGCCGAAGGAGTTGCAGTTGATCCCGGCAAAGTGAGGGATGTGCTTGATTAGAAACCGCCAACCACAGTTCATCAAGTTCGGAGTTTTCTTGGATTGGTGGGATATTACCGTCGGTTTATTCCAGATTTATCTAAAGTATCAAAGTCCATAACTGAATTGTTGAAGAACCAAGTCAAGTTTGTCTGGTCATCAGATTGTGAAGAGGCTTTCCAGACTTTAAAAAGGCTGTTGACTACTGCACCAGTGTTAGCTCAACCTGATATCGAGAAGCCGTTTGATGTTTATTGTGATGCTTCAGGTATTGGTATTGGATGTGTGTTGATGCAAGAAGGCCGAGTCATTGCATATGCGTCCAGGCAACTTAAGCAACATGAAGAACACTATCCTACTCATGATTTGGAGTTAGCAGCTGTGGTTCATGCTCTAAAGATTTGGCGGCATTACCTGCTTGGTAATACGTGCCATATATATACAGATCACAAGAGCTTAAAATATATCTTTACTCAGTCAGAGTTGAACATGCGACAAAGAAGATGGTTAGAACTAATTAAGGATTATGATTTGGAAGTACATTATCACCCTGGTAAAGCCAATGTAGTTGCAGATGCTCTCAGTCGAAAAAGCTATTGTAATTGCCTGATAGTAAGAACAATGGGTTTGACTTTATGTCAAGAAATGGAGAAGCTAAATGTAGAAGTAATTCAACAAGGTAGTTTGACCAACATAATTGTTGAAGCCACTATTCGAGATCAAGTTATTTGCTTTCGGAAGGAAAATAAGGGTATAGCCCATATCAAGGAAAGAGTCCGAATGGAAAGGCGTAATGTTTCAAAGATAGATAATGAAGGTGTGCTATGGTTCAAGGATCGTTTGGTAGTACCAAAAGTTCCTGAGTTTGATAATCAATTCTTGAAGAAGCACATGCTACTAGGTTATCTATCCATCCGGAAGCAACAAGATGTACCATGACTTAAAACAAAGGTTTTGGTGGACAAAAATGAAGATAGAAATTGCGAGATATATAGCAAAGTGTGATACTTGTCAAAAGGTGAAAGCTATACATTTGAGGTCCTTTGGAGAACTACAACCCTTACCTATTCCAGCTTGGAAGTGGGAGGATATAAGTATGGACTTTATTGTTGGTCTACCCAAGACAAAGCAGAGGATTTGACTCAATATGGGTTATTGTAGATCGACTCACAAAGTCAAAGACACTTTCTTCTCACAAGACTATATATCCCAATCGTCCAATACGCCAAGATATATTTAGCAAGAATTATGAGTCTCCATGGAATACCAAAGACCATAGTGTCCGATCGGGAAACACAGTTTGTCTCCGCTTTTTGGAAACAATTGCATTCTTCCTTGGATACCAAGCTCTCAGATAGTACAACTTATCATCCAGAGAGACCCGATGGATGATCGAAAGAGTCAATCAAGTGCTTGAAGATATGTTAAGGTGTTGTGTCCTTAATTATTCCAACAAGTGGGACGAATGCTTACCTTTGGCTGAGTTCTCATATAATAATAGTTATCGTGAAAGCATTAGAATGGCTCCATTTGAAGCACTCTATGGCCGAGGTGCAGAACATCGCCGAGTTGGTCGGAGCCCGAGAGAAAGAAGATTCTTTGGAGTTGACCTTGTGAAAGAAACGGAAGACAAGGTTAGGCAAATCTGAGTAATTTGAAAATAGCTCATCCCGCCAAAAGAGTTATGATAGATAGACGACGGAGATCATTGGTGTTTAACAAAGGAGATTTTGTATATCCGAAAGTATCACCAATGAAGGGAGTTAACCGTTTTGGTGTTAAAGGCAAGTTGGCACCTCGATATATTGGACCATTTCAAATTTTGGAGAGATATGGAAAAGTGGCCTATCGCTTGAAATTACCGTAACATTTATCATGTGTACATGATGTGTTTCATGTGTCTCAGTTGAAGAAGTGTCTCCGAGTGCCTGAGTGGAATGTTGAAGTTGAAGGAGTGGAACTTGAACCAGATCTGACTTATTCAGAATATCCTATCCGAGTGTTGGATCAGAAAGATCGTGTTACTCGGAGGAGAACAATAAAGTTCTACAAGATACAATGGAATCAACATTCAGAAGAGGAAGCTACCTGGGAATCCGAAGATTACTTGTTAGAAAAGTTTCCAGAGTTTCTAGCGTCAATATAGAATAGAATAATGTTAGTTGAGCTCGGTTACTTCAAATTATGTTTTGTAAAAGAACCTCAGTTGTTTTATGGAAAAGTTCTGGATGTTTTTGGATTGACACATTTCTTTTTCCATTACTTACTCAATGGCTTTGAATCTAAAAGTAGATTTCTTTTAGGGGGAAGGATTGTAACACCTCGGGTGTTTAAAATACTAAAACCTGACATGTCATCATATGCATTGCAAAGCATTTGGCATTTGGTGAAAACATTGAGATGCATACACTAAAACAAGTTTATATTCATGTGGTATGTGTTGAATTGTATTGGTTGACTCTAGTTCAAAGTTTGTTTGGATTTTAAATTTTTCGAGAAAACCCGCTTTTCAGCATTTTAATCCTACCCTGAAAATCCATTTCAAAATCTAAGCATAATTTGGGGTTGATCCCAAAAGCAAAAGTGTAGAGCTTGGCAAGTTATACAAAGTTTGTTTTTGGAGTTTTTCAAGTTGTTTAGAAAAATTTTGAGTAATTCAAAAAGGCGTAATTCGTTAAATTTCCCTATTCAAATTCAAAAGTTGATTTCAAAATCTAGACCGAATTAGGAGATGGTTATAAAAGCAAAGTTGTAGAACTTTTGATTTTGAACAACTTTTATTTTTGGAGATTTTTGAGTTGTTATGAAAATTTGAGAGTAATTTGTGAATTTTGGAGAATGGCAAACTTGTAAATTCTGTGAACAGTAACCGCGGAAGCCGACTCACCGCCGGCGACCTTCTTCGGCGTTCCAGGCGCACGCGTGGCGGTCTTGGCTTCACGCTGGCGCGGGAAAGGCGTTGTCGTGGCTTCTCCTTGCTTCCTTGGCCGCCCTATAAAGCTCCGACGCCGTCGTCGTTGTTCTTCCTTCGCCCTCTGTTTTTCCCGACGTTGCCGATCATCTCCGGTGAGCTCTCGTCGTCGAACCAGTGCCTCTGCCATTGCAGCAAAGCATCCTTTAGCTCCACCTTATCCTTGCGTGCTTAGTCAACCCATCAATTCGGCTTAATTTCACCGAGAACCGCCACTCGTCGTATTTCTTCTCCACGGCCGGTCGTCCCGCCGTCGAGCCCGCGTCGCCGTGGCCAGTGCGCTACGGTGAGTCTCTGCCCTTGCTGTGTCTTGCTTCGGCTTCGCCGCATTGGTGTAGTGCTTTGTGACCTATTGGTTTCTCATTTTGACCACCATAACTACTGGAGCATCGCCGTCGTCGAAGATCGCTCCGCCGTGACCGCTGTCAACGTCGACCTGTGTCCTCGTAGCTTATCCGGTCTCATTCTTTGCTCCAGCGTGTTCGTGGTGAGCTACTAGACCTTCCCATGCCCTCTGTTTCTCCGTTTTCGGCTTTGTTTCGCCGGCGTTGTGTCGCCATGCCACCGCAGCCGCCATGGCCGGCGTAGTGCTCGGTCCAGGCAGTAATTGGTCGCGTTTGTGCCACAAATCGGTGCGCCGTGATGTAGTGATCATGATAGTGCCTTCGCCGTCGCCGTTGATATCGCCGTCGTCGAGATATCGCCGGTCAGCGCCATCATCGCCGTAGTCAAAGCGGGAGGAAGGGGATGACATGTGGGGTCACCATGTCAGTGACTCAGCGTTCAAATGGATTTTTCTATTTTCAGATTTGAATGAATAGTGTCTGTTTTTGTTATTTTTGTGTAGATTTATTTAGAGCTCCAAAAATTATGAAAATTTTTGTGTGACTTCTCTGTGGTGTAAAGTATTTAAGAAAAATATGAAATAATGTTTTTCAGTACTTTTTGAATGTGATAAAAATTGCTCAATTTATTAATAAATGGATTTCCATGAATTTTCTAGGCTTATTTACTTGTCCAAAAATTATGAAATTTGTTTTGCCACTTAGTTATCATGTAATGAACATTTACAAAAATTTTTAGCTCAATTGGAATAAGTTGATTTATTTCATAATTTTGAATTAAATGATTAATTCATAAAAGCAAATAGTAACCTTTAGTGATTTAGGTTTTGTTTGTAATTTTGGATTGAGTGATGACCTTGGGTCATTTGTTGTTAATGATCCTTGGCAGTTGATGTATGTGTTACGAAAAAAGATTTAGTTTGTTTGACTTGCAACTGTACCGCGAAGAAAAGTTGTATTCAAATTGTTGATTTTTGTATCCATCATCGAGCATCATATTCCGTATTCCGCATCATGTTAAACATGGCATTGTTATTACGTGTAGTGAACGAAGGTGAACACGTGGTAGTTAATCAAGTTGTTGAGGAGGTTAATCCGTCTGTTGAGGTCGGACCGAATTCTTGTGAAGCGTCGCAAGAGCCGGACTTTTCCGTCAACGAAGGCAAGCCCCGGATGCATACAACCCTACCATGTGTTTTACAAATTAATTTCGCTTTTGCTTTCCGTTACTGCATTAAGTGATTAGGAGTTAGGTAAAAGCCTAATTGGTGCATTACCACCCTTGTTATTCCATATTTATCATATTACCAGTTTTAAATTCGTATATGACTAGTTTTGCTTAGCTATGCGTAGAACGATAAAGTCGGTGACTACCTGCCACCTGCAAGTTTTAAATGGAACATTGGTTAATTATGTTAGCATGTGATATGGGAATGTGGAGTAATAAATCTAGACCGGGCGGACTCGGTGTGTGTGAGCCACAAGGCATGGAGGTCTTGTGAGCGGGATCTTTCCACCTGTGTCAATTAAGGCACGTCCGTTGTTGAATTGCATGAGGTGAGAATTTGTAGTACTAACCACATACTCCGGTAAGCTTTGAACTTGGCAATTCTATTACGAGAATGGCTACTCGCGCAAGACCGGGAGTGGAGAGATGGCGGGAATAGCGTGTACCCACGTGGCAATGGGTTGGATTGGTGGAGTATTTGTATTCTTGGGTGGTATGGACCCGTTCTTGTTTTAGAGGATCCAAGGGTAGGTTGGTATATGTAGGTCGGAGACCGCATATGTCGTGGTGGTCCGGAATCCCCATTTGGGTTTATAATCGGTTCGAATCGTCGTTGCTCCTCGGTTATGGAGACTCAACTCACTGTTCATCATCGTAGTAATTAATAACTGGAACTTGAGGATGGTTTGAGAAGGTGTTGGTTATGAAGTTTCATGATATCAATGAGGATCATGTCACTTTGTATATGATCTTTATGAAGTTTTAAATGTTGATATATAGATTTTTGTTAAAATGCTTTTACATAAAAGAACCTTGATTATTGCTAAAGCCATACCTTGAATCCCATGAGCCCGCATTTACGCGTTCTTTTAATTCTTATTTCGGTTAAGTCTTGTTGAGTACTTTTGTACTCGTGGTTCGTTGACCCTTGTTGCGGTGAGCCTCATGAGCAGATCTGTTGTGGATCGTCTTTGCATGATGATTTGTACCTTGTGATGACGTTGAGAAGTAATGTGTGGCCCTTTAAGGCGAGGTGCCTCATTGTGTGTTTTGTATTATATTATAATGCCGCTCCACTACTTTGGTTTGTATTAATATCGAACTTAGTTGTATGGTTTGAAACAAATGGTTTGTAAACTATGTTATTGTAAGTCTTCCGCTACTTTTACTCTGATGTATTTATTTGAATAAACTGTTGTAATACTGCAATGACTCTATAATGTGATCCTGCTCGGAAATCATGGATGATTCGGGGTTCTCCGAGGACACCCGATAGTCTTCTTAAATTATCAGGAACATATGCATAGATGTCAAAGGTCATTGGACAGTGACAGGTGCATGTGGGCCCTATAATTTAGGAGGTTCTGCCACAGTTAGCCTGTCGACTGAGAGATGGTATGGTTGTGATGTGGTGATGGTGTGGAGATGGTGGTAAATCGATCCCAAGATCGAAACCTGGCTCTGGACGGAAATGTGGTGGAATGGGTGTGGGAATAGTGTTAAAACTTGACCAACTATTATTATATACTTGATATGCTAATACATAGGAAACCCCAGCCTTATAGGTTCCTTTTGATTATATCCAACTTGCATCCAAGTTCTACAAAGCAATGCTCATAGGGTGGGAGTGGCTAGTACAAATCGTACTGATAAATTTTGACACACAGGTTCTGCTAAGGAGTATAGCTCCGAGGAGTTTGACGGTTGAGGGGTTCGTTCCTACGCTCAAGTTTGGCGATCTTATCTTCAAGCTGTTCTAAATGAATGCTACTTTTGATTCCATCAATGAGACGATGTAATAATTTATGTAATTCCGCACTATTTGTACTCTGATATTATCGTTGTATGGATGTGATATTCGGCTGGAATTTTGGTAATATGATCTACAACGGTCTTATTACACTTCGACTCTGTGGATTTCCCTTCGCGGAAATTAGGTCGTTTCAGTTGGGCCGCTGGCCATTCGCCCCACGCTGGGCTAGCGGGTTGCCTATGCGCTTAGGCCGCCCGCACGGTTATCGCCGTTGCTGGGCCAGTTTCGTTGCCACCGGCCTTTTTGAATTGTAGAGCACTTTGTAATTTAGCTTGCAAGGTAAACTTGTAAAATTTGTAGTAAATCATAGAAAAATCATAAAAATGCCAAATCAGTTTTGTTGAGTTTGTAAAATCATGATCTACCTAATAGTGTATTTTGTTCGCATAGGTTCGGTATGTTTTTAGGGTTGCTCTAATTATTTTAACATGTTTAATATTGTTAAAATGTGAACTTGTAGGAATTTCCGTGATAAATCAGCGATAGTGTTGACTTTGAAAATTTGATAGTAAATTACTAATATTATTAACTACTCAAAGTAATTTTTGTAGATCCAAAATAATTAGTTTGATAGATAGGTAATGATAACCTATTTTGAATAAAGATTAACTTGATGGGATAGAATAAAGTAACTCTGTGGAATTGTATAACTAGAACACTTGTGGGGGAAATGACGCCTTTCTCGACGATGTTGATATGTAGATTCGTACATTAGTCATTAGAGCTAGCTTGTTAGTTCGCAGTATGTACTCTGTTTAAGAGTTGTTGTTGTCGTGTTAATTAACTATTGCATCATCTCTGCATCGCATTGCATATCATAATAGGAACAACGATGGATCATGGAGATGACCGAAGTATTAGAAAAGATGGTGCCTTGATGATCATGTCATGAAGATGGAATGCTAACTTTTGGTTATATTTTACCCAGGCAAGCCCCGGTGCATAACCCCTACTTTTCTACACTTTAAATTATATTTGTGCATTAAGTTTTTAGGAGTTGAATGAAACCCACTTGCATATAAATATCTTTATCCTATGAGTCTTACTAGTATGACAGGATTGTGTAGATTGCTATGCTACAGGACTCCGATAGAAGTCGAGTGATTGCCTATCACTCGCGAGAGATAGAAAATATATTACTGTATTATTATTATCACTTGGAAAATATAAATGGTGGAAAGGAAAAATGGTGATCTGGCAGGGATATGGTTTGGGTATTGGTGGGTGTAAGGGGTTGTGTCCTGTGGCCATGGGGCATAGCTTGGTTACACTGCTTTCCCTGTCTGTGTCGGTTAAGGACCGACCGTTGCATAAGACTCTAGGCAAGTCACAGACCTATTATCCTGAGCACATACTTGGGTATGGACGCTTGGAAGACTTGTTACTCTCTTGTCATAGGTTCCGGCTCTTTCCGGACCGACTGTCATGGTGGTTTTTGGGTTAGGAGGTCCTTGCACCGCACTGAGTCCGGGACTCAGGGGCGGGGCTTGGAGTCCCAGTTTGGACGGGGACCTGAACCCCGTGATAGGAGGGTAGTGGGTTGGTCTTGCTTCTTCCTTGGGTACAAGCGGGGTGTGTGTTTTTGGGGTACCCAGCTTGGGGCATTGATTCGTGAATCGCCGGGCGATCCGGTACGTCTTGTCTATGGCCTAGCACCGTAGTAAGAACTAAAAGATGAAAGATGGAAAAAGGAAATCTAATTACTTACCACCTACTTGAAAGTAGCACAGGTGCTTACATAGAATGGTTGGTTAAGGAACTAATGCGGCTGTTAATAAAAATCGAATATAAGGACTCAAGCTTAGTAATGCTTCCAGCAGATGCAATAAACCCACAAGCCAGATAGCCTTGCATATCCTTGGAGTCCTTTCTTTTCTCCTGTTGGGTAAGTCTTGCTGAGTACAATTGAGTACTCAGGGTTTTATTTACCCCTGTTGTAGGTGACAGGAGGATGCTAGAGCTGACTCTTGTGTGTGGATTTCTCCTGGTGGGCTCAGAGAGGATTTTTTTACGCTGCAATCATAGTTTTATTTATAACTCTCACCAAATGTTTTTATAAATGGAAGTTCTATAATCTGTTGTCATAGTTCATATATAAATGCTTCATCATGACCTGAATAGATGTTTATTTCCACTGTAATTCTGATCACATGTTCATATTCCGTTGTTCAATTAAATTGTTCATAACTCTGATAATATGAATACATTCTGCTGTTAAATAATAAATGTTATACTCTGATGTTACCTATAAAGAGATGTAAGAAATGGTTAAGAATGATGTAAGCTTTATTCTCTCATTTGTGATCCTGATGGAAAAATGTGGATTTTCGGGTTCTCCCTCGGGGTGTGCCCGACGGAACTGTGTAATTTAGTGTTCTCCCTTGAGTGCTTAGTGTCTAATGGAAGGCGAGCACTCCTGGGAGGCATTAGATTAGGCGGTTCTACCACATGTGGTATCAGAGCACAAATGAGGAAATAAAGCTTCTAAAACCTTTTCTAAAGAAAATTTGACAACAAATTATTTTCAAAAGAATAGGATGTTTTTATGCGAAGTTATATAAATAGCCCTATTACTATGGTTATGTATCCAGGATAGATGGTACTCTGCTGACTTAGATAGGCTTAATCAAGTTTTCTGCAGGTACACTGACCCGAGCATAGTCCGATAGTATCGACTAGCTATAGGGACAGAACGATGTGCCAAAAATCTGAGAACGGTTGCCCTATATGTTGGCAACAGTGGAAGGACGTATAGGACGTGCATTCATGCATATCTTGTTTGTGCATTGTAGTGGCCGTATTATTTGCAAATATGCCATCCATAGGTGTCACGTGTGTCGTATTGTGCACTACTGATTCATTCTTGTCTGGAGTTATTTCTGCACTATGGCTTCGTGTTTCGCGTTCACCCATGGTTCACGCCTGTCGTGACCCACGTCTCCCCATACCCCTTTTCTACGCTCTTGTCGGACCCTTGCCCTACAGTCGTACTAGTTAGTAATGGCATCGCACGTCGCTCACCTCGAACGCGTGGAATTTGGTTGATTCAGTCGTAGTGATCCCGCGCAGGAACCCTGGTGGACCGCGCTAGGACCACTACCTGCTCTGCCTTTATAAGCAGAGCCTAGCTTAGCCATTAGTACCACCACTCGGCACACTTTAGCTCGCTTAGCTTTTCCTTTTGAGCAAGCTTTTCGCTCGGACCTTCCTCACCACCATTGCCAGAGATGGCAAGAGCTTGGGTTAGTAGTTACTGCCTGAACGTTGGGGGTTTTCCTAGAATCCTGCATGCCACCCTACAAAGGCTCAGAGTCAGAGATTGTCCTTAGTATGAGGGCAGTGAGTATGAGGAGCATGGCACCGAGTGGTGTGAGGTTACCGTCTACAACAGGAAGAGTGAAGAGTTCCCCGACCTCACTGAAGCCTAGAGTCTGATCGCAATCGGGTTTTGCTTCATCGACACCTACCAGGTGGTGGCACGCAAAGCCTTGCGGTACCTCTGCTAGATCTATGAGGAGCCCACTGCCCGTACCCCCATGAGGTTCTTTCCACCTTTGGACAAGAATCGGTGGGCATGGAGGGCTCGCACGGAGGCTTTGCAAGGGCGGGATGCGCAAGAGGATAGTCCAACCGTGGTGCACTTGACCACATACCTGCTTGCTCTAGATGAGCAGTATGATCGGCAAGCCTCGGAGATGAGGAAGTGTCTCCGTCGAGCCGAGGAAGCCGAGATCTTCACCCGGATGCTATAGGTGCAACTTGCTGAAGCGCATGCCAGTGCTGCAGCTGCTGAGAGCTGGGAGACTGCCATGTCAGAAGCTCTAAAGGAGGCTGAAGACCGGCATGTTCATTAGCTGGGGAGGCCTATCTTGTCACCAGGGCCAAGCGGAGGACGCTGGTTGCGGAACGGAAGGATCCCTTGATCGTGGAGGGAATCCCTGTCCACCCGCCAAAAAGAAGGAGAACCGGTGTCGCAGTGCTGCCAGCACCCCCACCCTCAACAGTGTCAGAAGTAGAACCCTTGGTTCCTCTCACTCAGCCTTTGCCCAGAGAAGAGGCAGATCCCTAGCCAGGGCGGTAGAAGAATCCGCCGAGCCCAGGAATAAAGAGGCGTGTCTGGAGTAGATTAGTTGCCTTGGGATGCTGTACCCGTAGTAGTAGTGCTTTTCGTCGCTGTCCTCTGGTATTGTACCCTTGTCGTTGTTTTTAATCCGTTGTTGTTGAGGTTGTCCAGCCATAGGTGAATCATGTGCCGTGAATGGGAGCCTGGATGCCTATATGATGTACCCATATAAGACCGTTAGAAGATGCATTTTGTTATTTTGCTGTGTTTATTGCGTTCATCTACCTTAAGTTTCAGCAGATGTGTTTAAAGTTTTCAAGGGCGATACTAAGCGGGTTACAAGAGAAGGTACCATTCAGATACCAGTAGACCAGTCATGAGTGGAGAATATAGAACACTGTATCGACTAATTGTGGATGTCCCAGCAGAACACCTGCATTTGTTAATACAAATCCATCGTTGGATTTGAATTCCTTGCCCCTTGTTGTGAAGGGAACCCTTGTTGTCTGAATCTTCCCTTGCAATACTCCCCTTACTCTGTGGTCTATGATCCTGCTGCCTTCTTGGCGTGTAAGTTGGTAATAGTTGTCTGGTTAAAAGCTTATGGTGCCACGACGAAACCGAGGGCTCTCTGTGGAACAGCTACCACATGGTGATGCTGCTCGGCACGTGCTAGTATTGAGGTTGTTGACCCAGTACCCTTACCAAGTTACACTGCTAGTATAGAGTTGGTCGGCGACGAAGTCCAGACTTCCAAAGAGGAAGGTCTGGAGCGGCTTGAAGACGGGAGGAACCCACATCCCAATAGGTGGGAGCGTGGGAAACTCCAGCGAGCCGAAGCGAATCATATCGCTTGAACCCACCATGCCGAAGATGGTGGAAAGATGGGCCATCCGATGACCAAAAGCATGAACGCACTGCGTCCTTCCCACGGACGACGCCAACTATTGGTGCGAAAAATGACCAACAAGTAAATATTTATAGTTTTGCCGTGTGTTGTGATCGGATATGGCCTAGCACTCAATGACACAAGATTTATACTGGTTCAGGCAACGTGCCCTACTTCCAGTTTCGGTCGGTCGGTGACTTTATTCTTGAGCCCAGGTGCTTGAAGTTTGTTGTGGGGTTACAAACGAGTAGAATAAGAAGGAGGTGTTAAAGGCTCGGTCGGACTTTAAACCAAAGGGTCGAGAGTGACGAGGGCTCTAACATGCGCTAAGTATTAGAGCGTATGCTCTGTGTAGCTTTAGAGTTCTAGAGCTATTGAGCTATTCGAGTTCTCAGGTTGAGTGTTCGAATCGTCTAGCTTTTCTTTTTTGAGGAGAGCTAGAGAGCCAGATTCTGAATCGCCAGATCCCTTTTTAGGAGAGAGCTCATCCCCTTTTATAATCAAAGGGGATGGCCTCTTACAAGTCAGAGAAAGAGAGAGAATGTATTCGTGTGCTATCTAGTCTTGTTGCCCACGCTGTCGGGTACAAGACGGTCATCGGCGCCCACAATACTGTTCATATCCAGATGCATATGGTAGGCTCTACCGTGATCGTCTGGTATGGTAAATGTCGGCGCCTACAATACTGTTTGGGTTCTGACACGCCTGGAAAGGTTGCATACTGCCTTTCTGGCATGGCCTGGTGGCACCGTCCTGTAGGTGCACAGGGTATGGCAGGGTACGGTCCTCGGTATTACGGTTTGACTTGAGCGTCTTACCTTATCTGCTCCGCCTGATCCCCGGGCCTTCACCGAGCGGGCGTCCCCGGTCGGTTGTTCCGAGTCGGCCCCGACCGTGTCGGTGGGGGAAGAGCTGTAAGCAGAGGTCCGGTGTATCCTGGTCGGAAAAGGAGGTCGGAGTCGGACTATGTCCCCACCTTGGTCAGGCCTTCCGGTCAGAAACCGGATCGTTCTCCTGCCCTGTCATTAGATATCTGGTCCGGTCCGGGAGGCACGCGTTGTTGCTACGCCGTCTGCTGGGCCAAGTTTTTGCTGGAAAACGAGCCCATTGGGGACCTCGGGTTCATGAGCCCGACATTATGTGAACCCCGTCTCTGACACAAGGATATTATAGACGTGCCAAAAGATGAACCGTCTATGTTATCTTTAATCTGAGACGGTCTCTTTTACCCACTAGGTCTCTGATATCACGCACTAGAGCAAAGAGAAAGATGAAGCCATTAAACGAGAGTAAAGAGAAAGAGCATCGATCAAATTAATCAAACACCATCTCGAACTCAGCCAAATAAGGAGAAAAGAATTTACAAAAGAAAAATGACGAATTTTGGGTGTCACGATGACCTAGTCGTCTAGAGCTTGAAAACGTATTAATTAAAAATTTATGAACTCAAAGTAAATATAAATCAAGACATGACTCAATAAATGAGTGCGGAATATATATGTATACATATTATATATATAATACTTTTTTCCCCTGCTTGGACAATGTAACATGGCATGTTTTGGTGGATCCTGGCAAATGAGATTGATGCTTCCAGCTCCTTCTACCTCATGTTTTGTTTAACAAAAAAAATATTAATAACGGCGGCAGTAGTAGCAGGCTAGCAGCAGCTGAGGATCGGAAATAAAGTTGGTCAGCTGACATGACGAGATCGAATTGAAGGAGTAGAATATGCGTCGTCCACGCGTGATCGATCCTATGCGTGCGTGTGAAACCTTTGAAATCTTGCTCGATCTGAAAATAAAAATCTTAGCGTGACAGGGAAACCATTGGATTCTTGTGCCGAACGACCTAGCTAGAGAAACCCATGAATGAATTATAGATCTCAGACGGCAGGCCTGTAGCTTAATTAGAACGAAGTACAGAGACTTTGGGGGCAGCAGTATTAGAGTAATGAAAAGCTGCTGCTGGTGCTGGAAATTAAAGTTTGTCTGTACTTCATCAGGATGGGAAACAAACTGCCGCCCTTGACACTGCTTAATTATTCTTGTTCTTGAAACGAGAGAAGAGTACTCAATTTGAGGCCAGAACCAAGAGTCGTCCGAGTATACTAATCAGTTTGTTTTGACCTATATACGGTGCAAATAGTTTGAACAGCAGTGTCCTGCAATATACAAAAAGCATTGTTGGTCAGGCAATTTCCTGTAAACTTAAATTTATATCAAGTTTTGTAAGTTATTTTTTGGAAAATAAAATCGATCACCAATCGATTTGCAACATAATTAAGCTTGACATTGATAGACTCATTACTGAAAATGCATTCGTAATGTGTAGACTTTTCATTTAAAGGTTTTCATACTTAGAGCAAACCTAGATGGAATCAAATTTGAGACTGAATGAAGTATATTTTGGTAATGGTAACATCATTCCCTACACTCACTTTGTCCATTATATTAATCAACATTGTGATCCCTTGCTAGAAGTATTTTGGTTATGATGTATGTATGGTTCATTAATATAATGGACAAAGTGAGTGTAGGGAATATATTGATAGAAGTATTAATTAACATCAACATATCCTTAGCTATAAGTATTTTGGTTATGAATATATCGATATATGTCGATACAATATATATATATATATATATATATATATATATATATATATATATATATATATATATATATATATATATATATATATATATATATATATATATATATATATATATATATATGGACGAAATAGCAGTATATGTCGATCAATCGTGTCCACACAATGCGAGATGACGCAGCTGGGTGATGGAGGATGGATTCATTATCGGCGTACGTAGGCCTACTAGCTAGACATGAACCAACGGTATGGTGTATTCTGGAGAAAGGGGAGTAGCAAACTTTTGAGTTCACAGAAATATCTCATGCTCATTAAAAGGCTGCGTGTTTTTTTTATTCGGGAAAAGGAAAATAGTGCGGATGCGGCGTTGTGCCCGTACTGCTTGATATATGAAACCTCCGCCGGTTGCAACCACCGAATCTAGTATTCTAGCTCCTCAAGCCATGCCCCACCCGCCCATGGTGCCCCAAAAGGAGCGGCATGAAGCGAGATGGCACGGCCCCTTGTCTACCGCCGGTGCCGCTGTTTCTTGGTTAGAGAGAGCTGTTAGTTGATCTCCACCAATTGGGTCAATTGGGCCATTGGATTCGTATCTTGATTGGGGCGCCCAACCCTAATATGGTTGGTGGGCTCCCATTGCACAGTGCCATAAATAGGAGATGGGGGTTGGGACATCAAGCACGAGGTTCGCCTCAGCCGCCTAGCACCCCACCTACAGTCCTAAACCCTAACCGATCACAGAGGGGGCTGCCAGCGATAGAAAGTGCTGCCACCGGCCAACGCCGCCGTTGCACGTTGAGCGGACGCGCTGCTCGCCAAGGGCGCCGCGGCCAGACCGCTCAACGGCGGCGCGCTCACCCACTGGGGAGCGCGCGCTGGCGAGGGGGCCGGCGCCGGCAGCGTCATCACCTCGCCTCACTCGGTGTCATCGCGGGGCTGAGAAAGAGAAGGTGGAGAAGAGAACAGTCAGATCTAGTGTTTCGGGAGACTCTCACCGCAGCGCGTGTGGGACATCAGAGAACCGCCACCTAGACCGCTCGACGGCGGCGCGCTCACCCGCTGGGGGAGCGCGCGCGCCGGCGAGGGGACCGGCAATGGCGCCATCACCGCTTGCATTCGCTCGGCTGCTGCTGCTCGCTGCGCTGAGGAGAGAAAGGGGTGCGGCGAAGAAAGAGAAAGGGAAGAGCCAAATGAGTTAGGGTTTCGGCGCCGCGGCCGGCCGGGGGCGTTTGATCAGCCGAAATCATCGCCTAGCCGTCGGATCTGGATGGACGGCTGAGAGCACGCGTTGGTCGATTGAGCCCAAAGTGGCGAGAGTTTTCCCAGCCAGCCCGAGTTGCGGCCCGGGCACGGGAGGTCTTTGTGGCGCTTCTTGCAGCGTCTTTCGCCATGCAGGCCGGGCCGAGTACTCTCATTCTTTGGGCCGCCACTCGCTCGTCGTGCAGGCGGGCCGTAATGAACAGTAAATAACTTTTGAAGTTTATTTAATTTTCAGAAGCAGTTTTGAATGAATTTTGATGAATTTCGAAGGTTTAAAATTTCTAGTAAAATTACACCAACGTGTTTTTTTTTTCCAGAAAGTAGATATAAACAAGAAAATACTTCTGAAAAGTAGATAATTATTATTTATTCATGTTTCCGCTGCAATATTAAAGTTTATAATCTTCTAATTAAATTTGAACCAACGGGAGAATTTAATTTGAAGAGTAGTCAATTTTAATCAGTAAATTATAATATTATTATTTTTCCGACCAATGTTGATAATAGCAATATTATAATGTTTAATCATAAGTTTTCCATGCATTAATTCTGTTTCTATCCAACGGTGATATATAATTAGTGTATAAGAATATTGTACGTTTTAATTTTGACCAATGTTAAATTAAAGCATGCAATTATAATGTCATATTTTCTCACTATCTCTAACGATGTTTTTCATGACTCAATCCAATGGCATTCATCACGCGCATACCACCTCTACAAGGGGGAAAGTACAGAGTATGGCGAGAGAAGTATGAGATCACACTTGCGCTGTCCGAGAATGACTTAGCACTAACCTCCCCGTGTCTTACTGAGCCAGTGGACCCGGTGAGGGAAGAAAACGAGTCTAATGCTGATTTCACTGCTCGGCAGTGAGATCATACAGAAGTGCGGATGAAGTTTGATCTCGAACGCAAGAAATAGGACATATCAAACCGCAAGTGCTTGATGGTGGCTTAGTCCACAATTTCAGATGCTATAAGGGGGTCTATCCCAGACTATGATACCGCTACGGAGTACCTAAAGAAGGTGGAGAGTCAGTTCACTGGCTCTTCAAAGGCTTATGCTAGTACATTGATCAAGAAATTGTTCAACGAAAAATATACTGGTGGTGGTATTAGAGAGCACATTTTGAAGATGAGCAACACGGCTTCGAAGCTGAAGCCAATGGATTTGGGGCTCAAGGATGAGTTCCTGATTCATTTGGTTTTTGCTTCCTTGCCAAAGGAATATGAATCCTTTGTTGTTAACTACAACATGGAGCCCGATAAGTGGGACATAGAGAAGCTCATCGCAATGTGTGTTCAAGAAGAGGAAAGGCTAAAGTCCTTACAGGGTGACTCTACTAACCTTGTGAAGGACAAGAAAAACAAACTTCAATAAGAATGCCAAACCTCAAGGGAAAGCCCCTCAAGACTGAGCACCATCCGAAGAACAACAATACTCAAGTTGAAAAGGATCAATGCAAATGGTGTAAGAAGCATGGACACTACTAGAGGGACTGTCCAGACTTCATGAAGAACCTGCTGAAGAAAGGTGAGGATTTTATTACATTCATAGATGAATCCTTGTATTTAAGTTATGCAAAATCTACTTGGTGGATTGATTCCGGTGCAACCGTTCATGTTGCAAATTCATTACACAGATTCCATATAAGGAGGACCCTGCAAAGAGGAGAAAGAAGAATTAAAGTAGCAAATGGAGTTGAAGCTCAAGTTGAAGCCATTGGAGATCTTTCTCTAGAATTAGTTGATGGTTTTCTACTTAAGCTTTCAGATGTTCTATTTGTACCCTCTTTGCGAAGAAACTTAATAAGTGTTTCAAGTTTAGATGACGATGGATATGATTGCCATTTTGGTAATGACAAATGTCAGATTGTTTATAATAATAACTGTGTTGGTCTTGCCTTCTGACAAGACAAGCTTTATTTATTATCACTTTCTAAGAATGTGAATGATGTAAGTACTGAGAATGAGAATGCTTCCTCGTCTATGAATGCAACAAATAAGTAGAAGAGAGTGCATGATGTATCTTTGAAATTATGGCACTATCGTTTAGGCCATATTTTGAGGGGAAGAATAGAACGATTGATTAAGAAATCAATTCTTCTGCCTTTAGAATTTTCAGATTTAGAACAATACATAGATTGCATAAAAGGAAAGTATATTAAGAAAATAAAGATAGATGCCAAACGAAGTGCACAAATTTTAGAAATAGTTCACACAGACGTCTGTGGTCCTTTTCCTGTGAAGAGTGTGGATGGTTATGATTCATTTATAACATTCACAGATGACTATTCTTGTTTTGGCTATATTTATCCAATTAAAGAAAGATCGAAAGCATTGGATAAATTTAAGATATTTAAGGTTGAAGTAGAAAATCAGCGCAACTTAAAGATTAAGCTAGTAAGGTCTAACCGTGGGAGAGAGTACTACGGTTGACACACCCCATATGGACAAGTTTCTGGACCCTTTGCAAGGTTCTTATAGGAAAATGGCATAGTAGCTCAATATTCTACACCGGGCGAGCCTCAGCAGAATGGAGTAGCTGAAAGACATAACCGTACCTTAATGGATATGGTGAGAAGCATGATAAGTTACTCTACCTTATCGATAAGTTTATGGATGGAGGCGTTAAAAACCGCCATTCATATTCTTAATCGAGTGCCAAGTAAGTCGGTGCCCAAGACACCGTATGAGTTGTGGACAGGAAAGGAACCCTCACTAAACTATTTATATGTGTGGGGTTATCCAGCTAAGGCAAAAATATTTAACCCAAACATAGGGAAACTGGACTCCAAGACAGTTAGCTGCCATTTCATTGGCTATACAGAAAAGTCAAAAGGTTATCGCTTCTATTGTCCTGACAGACAAACGAAGTTTGTAGAAACAAGACATGCTGTCTTATTGAAGGATGATATGATCAAGGGAAGCATGGTAGCATGAGAAATAAGTTTTGAAGAGAAGCGGGTATATGTGCCCACTCCTATGGTTCAGGAGCTATTCTTCTCGCTACCTGTTGTTGCTATACCAACGGTGCAAGATACTGTAGTAACAGCACCTGTTGTTAATTCTCCTATGGCAACAATGAATGAACATGAGGAACCTATCCTTCAGGATCCCTAAGAACCCATTGTCACACATGAGAGAGAGCAAGAACAGCCTCAAGTAGAACAAGCGTCATCTAACGAGGCCCCTAGAAGGTCTCAAAGAGTCAGAAGATCAGGCATTCCTGATGATTATGAAGTTTATAAAAGTGAGGAATTTCAAATGGAGTATGATCCCACCTCATTTGAAGAAGCCATGAGAAGCGCTCATTCATCCAAGTGGCTTGAAGCCATGGAAGATGAAATAAAATCAATGAAAACCAACGGAGTTTGGAACTTAGAAACAATTCCTAAAGGAACCAAGACAGTAGGCTGTAAATGGGTCTACAAAACTAAACATGACTCCGAAGGGAATATAGAAAGGTTTAAAGTGTGACTTATGGCGAAAGGTTTCACACAAAGAGAAGGCATAGATTACAATGAGACATTCTCTCCAGTCTCATGTAAGGATTCTTTTAGAATCATAATGGCGCTTGTAGCACATTACAACTTAGAATTACATCAGATGGATGTAAAGACGGCGTTCCTAAACGGGGTTTCGGAGGAAAACGTTTACATGGCACAACCGAAAGGTTTTGTTGTAGAAGGAAAAGAACACATGGGATGCCGTCTGAAGAAATTCATTTATGGATTAAAGCAAGCTTCAAGACAGTGGTATTTGAAGTTTGATAGTACAATAAGAAAGTTTGGATTTCAATAAAATGTAGAGGACAATTGCGTTTATGCAAAGTTCAAGAATGGAAAATACATTTTCCTAGTCTTGTATGTGGATGACATCTTGCTTGCTAGCAGTGATGTTAATCTACTACTAGAAACAAAGAAGTTCTTGTCCTCAAAGTTTGATATGAAGGATCTCGGTGAAGCTTTGTTTGTCATAGGAATAGAGATTCACCGAGATAGAGAAAAGGGGGTTTTAGGATTATCACAAAAGGCATACTTAGAAAAAGTTCTAAAGAAATACAGTACACAAAATTGTAAGTCTTCACCTACTCCCATAGTCAAGGGTGACAGATATGGGGAATTTCAATGTCCCAGGAACCAATATGAGATCAATCAAATGAAAGCGGTTCCATATAGTTCAGCTGTCGGAAGTTTACAGTATTCTCAAGTGTGTACTCGCCCTGACTTAGCTTTTGTTACCGGGTTGCTTGGCAGATATCAGAGTAATCCAGGAATAGAACACTGGAAATTAGTAAAGAAAGTTTTACGTTACCTGCAAGGTACGAAGGGTCTCATGCTAACGTACAGAAGATCTGATTCCCTGCACATAGAGGGGTATACAGATTCTGATGATGCGGGAGATGAAAGAAAGTCCACGTCAGGATACATATTCACTCTCGCATGAGGAGCTATATTGTGGAAAAGCTCAAATCAAACCGTCACTACATCGTCCACAATGTATGCCGAGTTTGTAGCATGTTATGAGGCCACAGGGTAGGTGAATTGGCTAAAGAAATTCATGTCCGGGTTGAAAGTGGTAGATGACATACATAAACCACTCAAGTTATACTACGATAATAATCCAGCAGCATGTTATGCTCACAACAATAAGTCAAGTGGTGCTGCCAAACACATTGACATAAAGTATTATGTTGTGAAAGACAAAGTCCAGGATCATATAATTAATCTTGAGCATATAAGAACAGAAAAGATGCTTACGGATCCGCTTACAAAAGGCTTACCACCCAACGTGTTTAGAGAACACTTAGCCAGCATGGGTTTAAGGGAAAGCCTATGATTCCTAGATAATAAGGGCTTAGTTAAGAATCTGTTTCAAAACAGAGAGGTGCATTGTAGCTATTTAATCTAATGGCAAGAGACCGTGACAATGAGGCACGCTTTATGCACTGATCTGTGATGGAATGGGAACAAGAGAAAGTAAGTTAAGTTTAAGTTATAAGTGAGATCAAGGGGGAGAATGTTAGTTGATCTCCACCAATTGGCTCAACGGCCAATTGGACTCTTGGATCCGCACCCTGATTGGGGGCACCCAACCCTAATATGGTTGGTGGGCCCCCATTGCACAGCGCTATAAATAGGAGGTGGGGGCCGGGGCGTGAAGCACGAGGTTCGCCTAAGTCGCCTAGCACCCCACCTACAGTCCTAAACCTTAACCAATCACAGAGGGGGCGCTGCCAACGATGGGAAGTGCCACCACCGGCCAACGCCGCCACAACACCGCCACCCTTCGACACAGCACCGCCACTGGGTCTTCACCAAGCATCACAATGGCGAGCCCGTCTTCCTCCTAAGGCGACCGATGATTTGCACCCCCTTCATCCCTCTTTCTCTCCCTCTTTCTCTTATCCTGTACTAGTAGATGTTCTAGGACTCACTGTTTAAATCAAAAGCAAGTAGACACGCTAGATCTATGACTAGTGATCCTGTTTTAGGTCTAACAAGAGCAACTCTTGCTAGCTGTAGCAACACGCCTGCTTCCAATTTGGATAGTGGAGGTAAAAGAAAAAGAAGTCAACTCCAGATTTATTGGCCTCCTATTTTTCCTCTCCCACTGCCTATTCCTATTGGCCCTCTACTCACAGCCCAAATTTTGAACCACACTTCTTCCTTCCCCACACGCGACTCCACGGTGTGACCTGCACCGATCCTCCACTGCTCGACGCGACCGCCGCAGCCGGGAGCTTCGCCGCGGCCATCAGAGTCCGCCCCTCCTCTCTCTGAGGCCTCCTCTCTTTGGCTCGTCAGGCGGTCCTCAGCGCAAACTGGCCTCCCTAGCGAAGGCGTCTCCTTGGTATGGGCCATCCTCCCCGGCACGAGCGCTCGCCGGCGCGGATGCAAGCTAGCCTCCACATCGGCCGGCTTCTTCCCTGGCGACTCCCATCCCCGCGAGCGCGGGCCATCCCTGGCGGTGGCCATCTCCTTCCCGCCGCGCATCTTCACTGCCGTAGAGTAGAAGAGGGAGAGGATGACAAAAGGGCCCCATGTGTCATTCAGTACTGGAATGTATTTTAGGTAGTCTGTTTTAGGTTATGTTGAGAAGTTGAAAGAAAAAAGTAGGTAGTATAAAAATAGGTGGCTATCCAAACAGCCAAGTAGAGAGTCTGATTTGGGTAGCATTGCTGGTAACTAAAAAACTAACTCTAGCAACACCCCTTACTTGACCTCCTACTTTGGATTTGGGTTGTGGAGGCAAAAAAAACCAACTCTAGCAAGCCCCCTTCCTACTTTTTTTTGTCTGACTTCTTCCCCGCGCAGCTTGCCCCAACGCACCTCCCTCCCCGGTGACACGGTCTGCCCCGACGACTTCCTCGGCGGCGCGGCCAGGACCGGCGCGCCTCTCTCCGACGATGCGGCCTGCCCCGACGGCTTCCCCGGTGCGCGGCTAGGAACGGCGCGCCCCTCCCCGGCCACTCCCAGCGGCTCTGCCTCCCTGCCCCCGGTGCGGTTCCCGGCGGGGCACTGCCCGGCCGTGCCTCCCCGCCGCCGGCGCAGCCTCCTTTGGCCACTCCACGGTGCGGCTCTCGGTGGGGCACGGCTCCGCCCCGACACGATTCTTCCTCGGCACTGCCTCCTCCGCTCCCTGGCAACCTCCTCTGGCCACTCCCCCGGCGGCGTCATATGCTCCCGTCCCCATGACCGCGTTCGTTAATGGTAACAAAGAAGGGGTCATTCTCTACGAGGATAGATTTGGGAGATCTATTTTAGGTAGCGTTGTTCAAGAAAAAAAAGTAATATAAAAATGTATAACTACCTAAATAGAGAAGTAAGTAGTGTGTTTTAGGCGGTACTGGAGATGTCGTCACCTGTGTATATGTGCCCAGGCCCGGGCCCGGCCGTATACTTTGTGCATGCATGCGGCTCAATGGAAGAGCAGCCTATGCACGCGACTAGCTAGCCTGCAGCTGCAGGCCATGTAATCCGGTGACGAGCGGCAAGAATGTGCCACAGCAGGTTTAAAGCTACCGCGCGCGTATGGTAGCCTCCGGTCAGGCATCGATGGACTCAGGGCGGCCATGACCTGCTGCCGATCGAGGCTGGGGCGCAAGCGCAGCCGCAGCCGCACCGGGTCCGACAACGCTGTCTCTGACCTGTGTACACCGTACCGTATCCTTCCAGAGACTTCCCGCTGCTGGCGTCCCTATACGACGTACGCACACGCACGTTCAGCGTTCACTCTTCAACTTCAATCCGGCCGGTCCCGTACTAGTACTACTAGTTGATAGTAAATTAATAGTGTCCGCATCGCCATGCACGCCCGGTGCCAGTGACCGGCCTCCTGCTGGCCCAGTCAAAACACGCGCTGCGTACGCGTCTACCGCATCCAAGTGTCGGCCTGCGCCGGCGCGCCTCGAGTCGACTAACCACCACAATTAGTAGCACAGCTTAGTTAAACGGCTAATAATAATATAACACTGGAGATTCGGCCGGACCCATGCAAGATTAATTTAAGCTTGCTCGCCACGAG
The DNA here is from genome assembly GCA_904845875.1 of Miscanthus lutarioriparius. NCBI lineage: Eukaryota > Viridiplantae > Streptophyta > Magnoliopsida > Poales > Poaceae > Miscanthus > Miscanthus lutarioriparius. The sequence continues at coordinate 24,442,198 of CAJGYO010000008.1, forward strand.
CCCACGAGCGTGCCCAGCTGCGTCGTGCGTGTACTACGGTGGGTGCAGACATGCCCGAGGCGAGGCGGCGCTAACCTGCAGCCAGCCAAGCCAAGCCACCGCGTCGACCGCCAGTCGCCACTGCTATATATAGAGCCAGCACGGTCGCACGGGCAGACAAGCGCACAGCACACAGCTAGGAGGTAGCTAGCCCCCATCAGGCTACGACAACTAGTTTTTGCTCGATCGACCAGCAGGAGCCAGCCAGCCATGCCGGCCTTCGCGGGGAGCGCAGCGGAGCCGCCGCTGGCAGACAGCTACTACGCGCTGCTCCGCCGCCGCCGCGGCGGCGCTGATGAAGCAGGCGCCTACGCGACGTCGACAGTGCCTTCAGACGACGACGTGCCCGTGGCGGAGTGCGAGCTCCCGATGATCGACGTCGGGTGCCTGACGAGCGACGACGGCTGCTCCTCGGAGGCGGAACGCGCGGCGTGCACGGCCGCCATCGCGCGCGCCGCCGAGGAGTGGGGCTTCTTCCAGGTGCGCAACCACGGCGTGTCGCAGGCGCTCCTGGACGCGATGCGGCGGGAGCAGGCGCGCCTGTTCCGCCTGCCGTTCGAGGCCAAGGCCACGGCCGGCCTGCTCAACGACTCCTACCGCTGGGGCACCCCGACCGCGACGTCCCCGCAGCAGCTGTCCTGGTCCGAGGCCTTCCACGTCCCGCTCGCCGGCGTCTCCGGGTCAGCCGCCGGCGGCACCTGCAACTTCGGCGAACTCACCACCCTCAGGTTCGTATACGTGCGCAGTATCACTTCTGTTAAGTGTGAACGTCTCCTCAATTAGCTAAAACTAAATACCGTGCTTTTTTTCATTTTTGTGCCTAGTTTTTTTTTAACGAACGAGCTTACGTCTTGTTCGCTTCGGTTTATAAGCCGTACTTTTTCAATCGACGAACAATATTTTTCTCTCACAATATAAATCAGCCAACAGTACTTTCAACAATAACTTATCAGGCAAGTGAACGGAGCATTAGTCATACCGCGCTTGACATGTGTCTACCGTTGTCGATCAGATTCTTGTATTCTATCTCGTTGTGCAAGTCGAACTAGTTCTGCCCAGCATTTTCTCAAGTACCAGGAATAATATCTGTACTATAGAAAAAGCTTTCCTATCATCCTAGAGGGACTGATGACTGGTAACTAAAAAAATAGTTATATATGATTCGATAGGGGTTGCATGACTACGACGCTGATTAGCTAGTGCGGCGGAATAAGTACTAGTAGTAGTAGCTGCCACGACGTAATTTGGCCGGGAAAAGGATGGGCGCTTGGATTTACGGCGGTTAATAATAAGCTGGCTAGGCACCATCATCCTCCAAAGTGTGCAGTGGCTGCTGGTGGGCTGCCACTGTATAACTCACGTCTGTCTGATGTCCATCAGTGGATACTCATGCAAAGTTAGCCCTTGTTTAGTTATAGGAATTTGGATTTTGGGGCTACTGTAGCACGTTCGTTTTTATTTGGTAAATAATGTTCAAACATGGACTAATTAGGCTCAAAACGTTCGTCTCGTAATTTTCCATCAAACTATGCAATTAGTTTATCTTTTCGTCTACATTTAATGCTCCATGCACGGACCGTAAACATTCGATGTGACAGATACTGTAGCAACTTTTTGGAAATTGGAGTGAAACTAAACACGCCGTTAGTCGTTGACCCATGATGAGTAGTACAAATTCATGATTGATTTACTATGCATTTTTTTACGGCTAGCAACAATGAGGTTATTATATAATATAAGTGTGCATGTGTCCTATCAGTGGTCCTCTCTCATGGGTCTAGTAAAAAAATTGGTGATCTGGTGATCACGCAATCAATCAAGTTAATGAAACATCAGTGGATTTCTTTTCGTCCATATTCTTGTCTTATTTTTCTATTCTTTCTATAGAGTATATAAGAAAATTTTGATTTTCCAATAATAATTGGCCGGGCTCGCTCGAAGCATTGAATCTTGTTAGTACTAGTTGCATATTATATAGATAGCAATAAAATATAGGGGGGATTATTAAGGTCTTCAGGTCGGCACAACAATATATTATATTATATTATATTATATTATATTATATTATATTATATATATTTAGGTTACACACAGTTGTTATATGATATCATATAGGCCGGAGTAATAAGTAAGTAAAGCCACCAGGAGCAGGAGTAGTCACGATCGTGCCGACGTCGCTGTATGCAGGGATGTGACTCGGGAGGTGGCGGGCGCGATGTCAAAGCTGGCCGGCACGCTGGCGCGCGTCCTGGCGGAGGCCGTCCTGGGGCGGGGGCGGCCCGCGGCTGGCGAGCGCTTCCCGGAGGGGTGCGACGAGACGACGTGCTTCCTGCGGCTGAACCGGTACCCTTCGTGCCCCATCTCCGCTGACGCCTTCGGCCTGGTCCCGCACACGGACAGCGACTTCCTCACCGTGCTCTGCCAGGACCAGCAGGTCGGCGGCCTGCAGCTCATGAAGGGGACCAGGTGGGTGGCCGTCAAGCCAATCCCCGGCGCCCTCATCGTCAACATCGGGGACCTCTTCCAGGTACGTTGTTACGCGCATCATTTTGCACGTTGCAGCTGCTGTGTTCAGCGCCGGTCCTACGATTTTGAGCGCCCTCTGGCGAACTCGTCGTGACGACACCTCTGGACCATGTATAATATATATGTCGCTAATTTTATTTGCAAAGCGAAAGTAAATCCAATAATATATTTTTAATTTAACATGTCTGATAATTATAGAAGAAAAAAAACTATATGAGTACAAAGTACTATAAATCAGAAATACTATACAAATAATTAATTTGGATTAAAAATGAACAAGGAAAAAATACCTAGGGCCTGACATGAACTGAAACAACTGATCGGTGATCTCAATGGGCAAGAAGGCAAGAACCAAGATGTCATCGTTGTGGAGGTGAAGCCCTGCCTAGTCGCCGCCGTCGTGCACCGTTCTCTGGCTGTCCAGCTCCGCGGTGGCGCGGCTCGTCGCCGCCTCGCCGGCTCCATGTGACAGCGTGTGTGCGTCCGGTGTCGGCGTGTGACGCGAACTCGTGAGTCGTGATCGCGATCAGAGTGCGGCGTGGCTCCTTGCCTCATCTTAGCGTCGTGGTGAAAACTGGGAAAGAAAGCTAGAAAGGTCGACGATCTTCTTAGGCTGTCTGGCCAGTTCTCTACTTCTCTTTTCATTAGTTTACTGATGCTTAATAGACTATAGGGTATGGGAATTTGTATCCATGAGTTTGGGCCCCTCCCCCACCTCGTCGTCCTAGCTAAGCTACCTACTGGCTACTGTGCTACTAGCAGCAAATTAAAGCCCACACCGATCGATCGATCGTTTTCTGCACGAGAAGAAACATCTATCACTCACAAGCTGTCTTCATTCGTGCAAGTACAGAGTCTAGTATATGATGAACATATATATTCCGATTCCAACTCTCTTCAAAAGTGGGGCTTGCTGTCCCGTACGTCCTCGGACACGCACAGCGCGTCGCGCAAGGCTGGAACGCTGTTCATGACGGTACTGCATGCACATGTACTGCTGCTTTTCGGCAAAAAAAAAAAAACCCCGTACTGCTGTTCCGCCGATAGTTGGAGCCTTCGAGGGACAGGAAAACACTCAGTACCGAACCTCACCTGTCCATGCATGATACTACGCACTCACATCTCGCCACATGGTGTATTGCAGCTTTTGCGAGGGAACCAATGGGAGCTCTCGATCACGCTAGTACAGCTACTATATGGAGTACTATAAAGTGATCGCTATTATCCAAAAAGAGAGATTATATAGTCCTAACTTACCTACAATGTAGCAGTAGTTAGTAGGATCATCAGCATCATTCATGCATATGCAAATTATGCATTGTTTTACCCCCAATGTACGGTGGCTTCCTCTTAGTTTTTGGTGTGTGGTTGCATTTTGAAGGCGTGGAGCAACAACAGATACAAGAGCGTGGAGCACAAAGTGATGACGAACGCCAAGACGGAGCGCTACTCCGTTGCCTACTTTCTCTGCCCGTCCTACGACTCGCCGATCGGCACATGCGAAGAGCCTTCTCTTTACAGGACATTCACCTTCGGAGAGTACAGGCGAAAAGTGCAAGAAGATGTCAAGAGAACCGGGAAGAAGGTCGGCCTCCCTAATTTTCTCGTGTAATGCATGCACGTGTGGTCTACATACGCTTCACTGTCTCGTATCGTCACTTCACAGCCGGTTCAACCCCCGCCCTCCACCCTTCCTTCGCTGCCGGATTTTGAACCGGTACAAGAATGATATTGAGTTTAAACCGGCAGTTATATATTGAGTTTTTGGACCATGTCAACGCATGTTCCTTTCTGTATACCTGCAGCTGGAGTGTGTACAATGGAGAGTGCAATAGTGCTGTGTGATATTGGTATAGACATTAATAAGTACTAATTTGTAGCTTAATTTGATGTAGCTAGTAGCATACAAGAATGTAGTAGGATCGAGAGCGTGCATATATCTTTGTTAGTATAACGATCGTTGCCGCTGATAACGAACAGATCGTTTTGTGTTTTTTCATTTCTCAGTGAGTTGTTTTCCTGTATAAGAATGAAGTTACATGTAGGCTGGTGGAGATTTTATTATGGAAAAATTGGTTGTGTAGCGTCCAAAGATCGTGATCTCCGTAAAATACCACCGAAAGTTTGACGCTCCGTAAAATACCACTAAAAGATTGAACAATGAACTGAGAATATCATTCTGTTAAAATGAAGTCACGGGAGTGACGGAAGCCTCCGTCGCGCCCGTATGCGATATTGTCGTGGATGCTCTCCGCAAACAGGAACGGCTCCTGCGGCATCCCGCAACCACGTGCAGCGCCCACAGGTTGTGCTTGCGCACGTCCTTGCCAGATTGAACTATAGGAGCACGCGTCAGGACGTGGGCTCATAGAACCGCTGCACCAGCGCTAGCAGGTTTCAGTGGCCAGAAGCATGTGTCCTTACCGAGTTGAAGAAGCACATGTCCGGCAGCAGGTTCCGGCGGCCAGAAGCAGCGCATCGCCTTCGCCACCGCCGGACCATGGCCCTGTCGGTGGCTTGGACGAGACCGACGAGGCGCCGAGGATGACGCAGCTGCCGAGCGTGGAGCCAAAGTCGTCCTTCCACTTTAGGAGCACGCCATCGTCAGTGCCAGCTCGATGTGGAGGCACCGCAGCTGAGCGGAGCACCTTGGAGCGTGAGTGGTAGACTAGTGGGAGACGTCCGCGATGTTGCTATGTCAATGCAAATGGGGGCGGGGCGTGGCTCGGAGCGCCGAGAGACGCCGCCAAGGGGGGGACAGGATCTCGCCGGCGCGTGGCGATGTTTAAATGAACACTATATGAGATGCATGCGCGATAAAATGCACTTAACGCGCCACGCCCGCAGCTAGCGCCTGGTGCGGCAGGGAGCCCGGTTGAAAGGTCCTAATTGCTAGAGGGGGTAAATAGCCTATTAAAAATTTCTACAACAACACTTAGCAAACCGGTTAAACAAATATGAGGTGAAGCAAGTGTTTCGCTAGCCTACTAAAAATGTAAGCCACCTACCACAATTCTAGTTTCTATAGTCTCTATCCACACAATGGCTATGTCATTACACTAAGTTAGTGTGCTTAACTAAAGAGCCACACTAACCAAACTAACAAGCTCTCACGACTAGCTACACTAAAGAGCTTGACAACTAGTTTGCGTTAATGTAAAGGGAGAGAGCAAGATGGTTATACCGCTGAGTCGAGGAATGAACCAATCAATCACAAGAATGAATACCAATGAAGACCAATCACCTCGGAATCAAATGATGACACAATGATTTTTTACCGAGGTTCACTTGCTTGCCGGCAAGCTAGTCCTCGTTGTGATGATTCACTCACTTGGAGGTTCACGCGCTAATTGGCATCACACGCCAAACCCTCAATAGGGTGCTGCAAAACCAACACAAGATGAGAATTACACAAGCCACGAGCAATTTACTAGAGTACCTTTTGGCTCTCCGCCGGGGAAAGGTGAAGAACCCCTCACGATCACTACGATCAGAGCCGGAGACAATCATCAACCTCCGCTCGACGATCCTCGCTGCTCCAAGCCATCTAGGTGGCGGCAACCACCAAGAGTAACAAGTGAATCCCGCAGTGAAACACGAACACCAAGTGCCTCTAGATGCAAACACTCAAGCAATGCACTTGGATTCACTCCCAATCTCACAAAGATGATGAATCAATGATGGAGATATGTGGGAGGGCTTTGGCGATGCTCATAAGGTTGCTATGTCAATGCAAATGGCCAAGAGGGTGAGCTTGAGTCGGCCATGGGGTTTAAATAGAGAGCCCCCACGAATAGAGCCATTGGCTCCTCTGTCCAGTGAAACACGGGCTGACCGGACGGGCCGGTCTGGTTGACCGAACGTAGGACCCCAACGTCCAGTAAGGTTCCAGAGAAGCAAAATCATGATAGGACGCGTCCAGTCCACCATGACTGGACGCGCTGGTGTGTCCGCTCCTCCTCCTCTTCTCTGCGCGCCGCCACATCAGCAGGTGTAGCACCCGGTTTTAAAGACAAAACCAGATACACACTATATGTGAGCCTAGGAAGTCAAACCTCACATATAGCCACAAATAAAGGTAATATCAAGAGACAATACTTATTACATAACGTATTAGTAAAAAGGAAAATAGCCTCAACTTGGCTACCTCCCTTAAGAAAAGATAAACTAGGGGACACCAAAGTATAGCTTGCATCTTCTTTGTGATTCTCGTATCTCCATAACCAAAATAGCTATCAGGGTGATTCTTGTGGTCACAGAAAGGTACCGAAGTCTACTATTGTCCAAAATTTTCTTATGATTTATGATCGTCCAAAATCAGAGATATGAATCGATAAAGACTGGTAGCTCTGAAGACAGGATAGAAAAAACAGAAGAAAACCATAACCCAACTATTTATTTTATTAATCCTTATACCTTAGGCCTATAAACTAAATGAAATTGCGGGAACACCCAACAAGATCATTGCAATCATTACAAAGATTCAAAACAATCATAAACATAATGACAATTCAACAAGCAGTAGAGATGCACAACTCAATCATTGACTCGACTTGCGGTACTAACGTTTTTATTACATAAGGGGCACAACTCCTATCCTTAACTAAGGATCTTGGATAGTCTAGCATAACTTCTTCATTCACCACTCTCACCAAATGCTTCTTTCAGGTTGGTTATCACTGACACTTTCTGGTAACAGACCAGTAGTGATATGACTCTGGCTACTTCCTTAGTGTAATTGTTGATTCTTCTGTGGACAAGATTTAACATAATGTTCTTCCTGCTGGCAATGATAACACTTTCTCTTAGCTGGATCTTTAGTGATGTCATACTTCACAGAATTGTTGCTTAGAGAATTGTCAGCTTGCTGACTCTGTAAGTTCATCTTTGTTTGACTAGAGCGCTTTTTGGCTCGCTTGATCTTTTGGGGTTGAAACTCCATGTAGGTGATTGTCCACCCATCTATGCATACCTCATGTGGAAAGAGTGGAGTAACCTTTGCTTGAGAAACTTCTAATTCTTTAGAGTCTGAGTTTATCTGACCAGGGATTGGAGCTGGATGTGACGATGTAATAGAACTTGAATGTTGATTGCTTCCTGATTCTGACTCTGGTGAGACCTCCTTTCTCTTCTTAGCTACACAACTCGGGTTCACCTTAACTTCCCTCTTATTAGACTTGTCCTGAAAACAGGGAAAACCATAATGTTTACAGCACTGACATGGACCCTGACTTCCAAGAGTCTTGCTATGAACACCCTCATTAGACTTCATCTTCTCCCAAGCTTTTGCCACTTGTCTCTTCACTGGTCTCTTTGGTATGTTGGTTTGACCTTAGGACAAGCACTGCTAAGGACTTCCGGGCTGATTCATTCCTTCTAGTATTTGCTTTTGCATAACGAATAGCTTTTTCCTTATCAAATGCAATCAAGGGTAGCATAGCTTGGTCTTCCTGTTCTCTGATGTTGGCAGTTATCTCGTTACGATCCAACTAATAGACCAAGAGAGAAGATTCAGAATAGAGACAAGGTTTTCATAACAGAACAGAGGCTGAAGTGAGCATAACTTTTCACAAATAACAAGGTTGGAGAGAAAGCATGAAGTAGGCAAAGATGAAAGCATGATAATACGTCCAGTTCTAACTAGGCTTGCGTCCTACAATCAGCATTGCTCTGATACCACTTTGTAGCACCCGATTTTAAAGACAAAACCAGATACACACTATATGTGAGCCTAGGAAGTCAAACCTCACATATAGCCACAAATAAAGGTAATATCAAGAGACAATACTTGTTATATAAAGGAAAATAACCTCAGAGTATAGACAACGGAAAGTTGACTTCGATTTTCAGGCGAAGACTTCAAATCCACAGGGACGACTGACTGGTTGACCACAAGACTAACTTCTCCAGACTAGCAATCTGGTACCCATCCAGGATTTTTATCCAAGTATAGAAAAGTAAAGCAGGCGTAAGTACATGTCGTACTTAACAATTATATCATGGGGTTCATGAGGCTCAAAAGGCTGACACTGGTTTACTGCGATTAGCTTTAATAGATCATCTTTTTAAGCAATTGAGTGGCAAAGAATTTATCATTCCCATAAACACATGATTAGGTAAACATGAATAATGTATAGCATAAACAATTAATCATTAGTACCATTATCCAGTAGTGATCATCTCTATTCCATAAGGGTCTAAGGCCGCTCGTGACCGTGAGCACGGCTGTTATAACAGTTTTACACTTTGCAGAGTTTATACACTTTCACTGTGAGTCATGATTTACCCTTTCGCCCGAGGTAGTTAATCTCTTGACCCACTTCCAAGGAAGGTCGGCAGGGTTCACTATGAAGCCTTTCAAAGGTTCGTCTAACAAGTTAGGGCCGCTAGGCGTATGTGGCCCTTCTCTAGATGTGGCACGCGTGGGCATCGCAGCACGGTACACACAACCTAGTAGAAAAGGAAACATACCCTTATGTGCCATAAAGGTAACCACTAACAAGCTAGAAAAGGTCCTCATACTGAGTTAAAGCCAGATCCACATAGCCCTCATAGCTGTACTGTAAGTCCTGGATGATCGCTTACAGATAAGTTCTTAGTGAGAGGAATCTGAAGCATTTAGAAAGTAGCTAAATACTCCAGCCCCCTATTTCCATGTTGCTAAAAAGTCATGTTTTAATGTTTATTGCATATACCATTAGTCAAGTTACAAGATCATGGTTTTGATTAAGCACTAGCAAAAATTACCCAATGCAATATCCCAAAGGTTTCAAGGTACAAGATATCAAATATCTAGGATATCCTTAATGGCATCAAGGTAGACACATGCAATATGAATTTAGTGATTAAATGTGAATAGATAACAAGGATGGTCCCATGCTATACTTGCCTTATACACCGATCCTTCGGTAAGGTTTAATCTTCAATGTCCTTCTTTTGGATCACCACGTGTATCTCACCGACTGGACGTAATCGTAGAACACCACATAAACATCCATACACATACATACATAGCATACATTTGCATCTATATCAGAAACAATACACCAATCATAGAAAAATAAGTAAGAGTTTGGAATACGATTCTACGCATCGCTACAAACACACAGTTGTGAGAAGCACACTAATCGAAGTTACGGTTGAAAAGTTACAACTACCGAGAGATTTGCTTAATACGTGGAAAAGAAAGCTATAGGCTTTGTTTATGTTAACCATATGAATTCATATATATAAAAGATATTTTATAAATAATATAGATTAAATTAAGTCAATTTTAGATTTAAATTATAAAACAAAAGTAGAACAAATCATATTTTATGTATAAAACCCAGTTGCATAATCATTAATCAAGATATGATTTAAACCATATTATTTCAGAAATAACTATATAGTAAACACTATTACTAATGCATAGATCTCGTCGTTATGAAACAAACGCAACTTGAACGGACTATTTCGGAGTTAAAATGAATAAGTTATGATTTAAACAAGTTTTCTTATAGTTAAATAATAAATTAAATCTACCCATGAATTTTAAATATTGGAAACATACCTAACAGTTGTATAAGCATGTAGAATACGTTAATACGGTCCTAACGCAATTCGAACGGGTCAAATCGGACTTAAAACGCAAATGTTACGCATGAAATAAGGTTCAGTGGCATTTCTGTAAATATCTCGAACTCATTTTTGAATTAAAACAATTAAAAATCTGAATTTACACGGTTATTGGACTGGGCGCACTAATTCTGGAATCTATAGGGTCCTAAATAAATGAAAACAGGGCTGATTTGTAATTATTTTGAACTGCTACGGACTGCTGGTTGATTACTTGAAAACGCGGGGGCTTTTCTGTAAGATGCGCATGGCTTGACTACGGGTTGGCCCGGGTGCTGACCAGGCGAACACGTGGCGCGCTCCGGTAGGCGCGGTGCACCACGTGGCGTGGGCGCGTGCTGACATGGTGGGGAGGGCTGGGTCCATGGCTCGCTGTGGACCGGCCACTTAACCCCGAAGGGGTACGCAATCTCGGCCCTCCAGAACAGATTCGACGGCGCTGGTGATCGGGGGATCCCACGGTGGCTATAGGGCACCTCCGGTGACTGCACAGTCCCGACGGTGGGGGCGCCATGGCCGGCGGCTGGAGATCTCGCCGATGTGGCGTTCTAGCACGCTAATCGATGAGCGGATGGCATTAGGAGTATGAGTAGCTCACCGTGATTCGATTGGAAAGGAGCGCGGCGTCCGGGGAGGCTTCGAAGCGGGTCGACAACGGCGGCGATGGCTGGAGAGAGAGAGAGAGGGGCGGGTGAGATGGAATCAAAGCAAATCAGGGCCAAAACCGATAGAGGGCGGTACCTACGGTCGCGGGGGAGTACGGCGGAGCTCCAGGAGACGTCGGCGACGGCGATTGAGCTCGGGAACAGTGGATTCGCCGGCGGCAGTGGTGAACTCAAGTGCGGTGGGGAAAAGGGAGAAGGAGGGCGTCCGGCTCGGGTTTTTATAGGCGGGGAGAGGCGCTGCGTAGATGGTAGGGAGCGGGGCGCAGGCGGATTGATTACCTTCCTTGCTCTGCAGAGAGGGTCGGCGACACTTTTGTGGAAGCGAAGCTACATCGGCGGTGAGGAAGAAAGGAAAGAAGATGGGAGGAAGAAGGAAGGGGAAGAAGAAGGGCGGGGGCGGGCTGACGGCGGGACCAAAGAAGACAAATGAGAGGGAGGGAGAGTCAACGCGCATGGTGGGCGAAGCGCCTGCGTTGAAGGCTGAAGCAAAGCGGGTGCCCTAAGCGGGCTACTGGTAGCGTCTGCAGTGAATGCCTGACAAAGAAGCCACTGGCACTACTGGGGTAGACCGAGTCTGGCTGGCATGGAAGTCAAGGAGGCAAAATGAGCGGGCCGACGCAGAATGGGCCAAAAGGGAGAAAGAGAAAGAATCGGGAGGCGGAAAGAAAAAAAGTGGTCAAGCCAAGCCAGCAGGGCACGGGAAGGGAAGAAAGGGAAAGGGCCGGGCTGGTTCTAGAGTTGGGCTGAAAAGGAAGAAAAGAAGATTTTCAAATAAAAATCATTTTCTATTTTTAGTTTTCAAATCCTAAGCCAAAATCAAATCAAATTCAAATATGTTCTCAATATACTTTTCATCTTAAATATAAATGAGCAATTTTGGTAAGTTTCCAAAAATAAATTTTACTATTTTTTTAAATCCTCTTATTTTCAAATTTTCTTTTCTTTTATTTCAAAGCCACTTTTAATTTCATTTTAAGAGCATTTTAACCATTTTGACTTTTTAATTAAAGCCACTCAACCAATAAAATCAAATGCAATGGCATGTATGCTCACACATGTTACTACCTTATGATGAATTTTAATTTAATAAAAAATTTTATTTTTCTATATTTCATGTGCTCAAAATTCATAAATAAAGCATTTTAGCTCTATTTCAAAAGAGGCAAATTTTTAGGTGTTACAGTAGGACCGGACGCTGAACAATGTTCAGCCAGAGTCCGGTCACTTTTCTTCTCCGAGTCCGGTCACAGGGCAAATCGAGCCCGAGAGCATCACCTTCTTTTATAATTGACCGGACGCTGGAACCCTGAGTCCGGTCACATCGAATTGAGAGTCCGGTCGCTGCTGGACAGTGAAAAACACCTCCTTCAATTCACCAACTTCTCCACCCTTGCTCAAATGTGCTAACCACCAAGTGTATCACCTTGTGCACGTGTGTTAGCATATTTTCATAAATATTTTCAAGGGTGTTAGCTTTCCACTAGATCCTAAATGCATATGCAATGAGTTAGAGCATCTAGTGACACTTTAATAACCACATTTTGATACGAGTTTCACCCCTCTTAATAGTACGGCTATCGATCCTAAATATGATCACACTTGCTAAGTGTCTCGATCACTAAACCGAAAAGCTCCTATCAATTTCACCTTTGCCTTGAGCTTTTTATTTTTCTCTTTCTTCTTTTCTAAGTCCAAGCACTTGATCATCACCATGGCACCACCATCATCATGTCATGATCTTCATTTGCTTCACCACTTGGAATGTGCCACCTATCTTATAATCACTTTGATAAACTAAGTTAGCACATAAGGTTTCATCAATTTACCAAAATCAAACTAGAGTCTTCAATCTTCTTCTTTTTGGTAATTGATGACAACTCTTTCACAAAGATATGAATTAAAATTCAATTGAATCCATATTGCTCACCCAAGCATATTTACCATGTGTAAAAGGATATGGACAAGTTTCAGTAACCCCAAATGGTAGCAATTGCTCCCCCTACATATGTGCTATGAGTTTGGTTTGTAGCTTGCACATATGTTTAGATAGGAATATAGGAGACAATGTCTACCAAATGATGCTAAGGTATAAGAGATGGACCTTTGAAGCGTGATACCAATCGGAGTGCACCAATATACCATCTGTCGGTGTTCCGAGTAAACACAATGAGTAAATTTGTATTATTGCACGTCTGGCTCGGATGGTGTGCTAAGAGGACATGAGGTTTATACTGGTTCGGACAGAATGTCCCTACGTCTAGTTTGTTGCTACTGCTCGTATTACTAGCACTAAAAAGTTTGTAGTAGGGGATACAAGCGAGCGAGAGAGGGATAGGTCCCAAGTCTCTGGTGAAAAGAACGAATGGGTGTCGAGAGCTCGGTCGCTGCTCAGCTATGTGTTTGAGGTTCAATGCTAATGCTCTTGATCTTATGCGGTGTGGTGAACCGATGCCTCTTTAATGGGATGCCCTGCTTCCCCTTTTATAGGCCAAGGGAAAGCACGGGTTACAATAGGAGAAAAAAGGAGAACGAGAGGCAGAGGAAGTCCTTCAGGGTCGCCGGGCCTTCCTTTTCCTCTATGCGTTCCCCGCTGACATGGTAGTGGTGACACGGATAGCTCCACACCGGGCGCCTGTCCGTGGACAATGCCATGCCCTGGCGTTATCAGCGGGTCGTCACGTCCCACTTCGCCTCGGTGGGCGGCGCGACGCACCAACGTGCTGATCAGTGGCCGTATAGGGAGTAGGCAGCATAGTGACCACGCATCCATCACTATGGGCGATGTGAGTTCCCTAGAATGACATGTCGTGGGGACGGGTCATGCTGAGATGTGACCGCTCCCTACACAATGCCAGAAGTTTGACCTTGGGTCGTACTTTCTGGACCGTAGTGGTTGGCAGCGGCGTGAGCTTCCATTAGGATCCGTGCCCGAGGGATCAGGTGAGGCAGAGCCAGCCCTCAGACGTCGAGCGAGGTGAAGCCAACACTCAGACATTGGGCGAGGCGGAGCCAGCACTTAGATGTCGAGCGAGGCGGAGCCAGCCCTTAGACGTTGGGCGAGGCGGAGCCAGCACTCGGGGGTTGGCCGAGGCGGAGCCACCCCTTAGGGGTCAGCCGAGGTGGAGCCATCCTCAGGGGTCGGACAAGACAAAGCCCGCGGCCTCGGTGGTTGGCAAGAGCTAGAGCCAACCCTCGGAGGTCACCCGAGGCAGAGCCAACCCTCAGGGGTCGAATGAGGCGGAGCCAACCCTCGGGGGTCAGGCGAAGCGGAGCCCATCTAGAGGCGTAGTCGTGCTCTTGACCACTCGGATGAATTAATGTTGATGGTTATTAGCTCCTCCTCTTCGGGTACCCTAGTATTGGTCCCCGATAGTAGCCCCGGGCGATTCGGGTAGAATTGCTTGGGGGATTTTTTGACTTGCCAGTGGGTGTGCGCGAGCGCACTCGGTGGGTGTAGCCCCCGAGCCTGTAGAGGAGTAGAATACACCTTCGAAGGTTTTTCCAAAAGGGAGGACTCTGAGGGCCCTAGGCTTCTTTTGTTGCCCACGGTGTGGACGGTGATTCCTTCTTGCCGAGGTTGGACCCTTCAGGGGTATGGCCGTGAGATTTGGTGGTTCGTTTAGCTAGATAGTTCGATTGGGGTCCCGGCATCCCGTTCACAAGGATCCGGCTAGGGTCAGCCTGGCTGAGCCTCGATCGTAGGCTGAGATGCCCATGGCGCTTGTGCGCCCGGGTACTGGCCGCTTGTGGGCCCATCCCTTTCCATCCCTTATCTTATGGGTGTCTAGAGCGGTTGTTGAACCCATTAACGGGCCAACCTTCGAACACCTGGGCCTAGGTGGGCCGTAGAGGTGTTTTTTGATCCGTATTCCTCTTGAGAAGAGTCGTGGCCTGCCCGGGGAGGCAAGACGTCCGGCGAGTCTTCCAAGGGAAAGGATCGGGATTGCGTGCGCATATCCCATGGTGTGACGTTATGGTAGATCATGGTAGGAGCGGAGATCTAGGCAAACGGTTGGTTTCCTCACATCCGTTGCCCCTATAAAACCGAAGGGTTCACCCCCAAGGTTTCATACCTTGCTTTCTTGCCTTCGCATCTGTAACCTTCCATCGTATGGAGGGCCTCGTCTGTCGTGGCCTTCTCTGTGCGTGGACCTCAGCCGAGGAGTGGTTGCTGCCCGGTGAAGAGGAGATGTCGTCGCCACTCAACTGCTATGTGGTGTCTTTTGCGCACTTCCATGAGCGCGGGTTCGCTGCCCCCACTCATAGATTTCGCCAGGGGCTACTGCACTACTACAAGATCGAGTTGCAGCACCTCAATCCCAACGGGATCCAGCACACGGCGGTGTTCATTGCTCAGTGTAAGGGATTCCTGGGGACCAGTCCCCACTTCGATCTGTGGCGGCACTTCTTTGCCGTCACCCTCCAGAAGAAGAGGGAGAGGGGAGGCAGGCAGGAGCTGCATACGTTGATGGGACGCACCGGCATCCACCTCCAAAACAATTGGGTCGGTGAGTACCCGTCGATGCGGCTATCGACCTCCAACAAGGGGTGGCATTCGCAGTGGTTCTATCTCAAGAACGATGCTGCCACCCCCCTACCAGAGTTCACCGGGCGCCTAGTCGAAGAGGCCCTGGATTCATGAAGGAAGTGGGGTGTCCCGGTGAAGGACAAAAAGAAGATCTAGGACTGCCTCGCCACCATACGTATCCTAAAGGAGAGCGGCCTAAAGGGGTCAGGCATCATCGGGGCCTACCACGTGAGGAGGGTGGCACCATTGATGAGACGGGCGCTTTTGCTGTATGCGATGGCACCTGAGGCGTCATTCGATGGGAGGGCGCTCGCCGAGGGAGCGCTCTCCCCCTCTGAAGTCATGCAACGCATTAAGGAGGTGATGGAGCCTTCGTGGGACGACGCAAGCGCCCCCCTTGATTTTGTGTACCCAGTGCTGGGGCATCCTTCGATGTGGCCAGAACCAGGCTACGTCGTCTTTGTAAGTTTCCTCTCCTCATGCCTCCTCTTCAATTGATCTCCTGACCTCTTGATACTAACATCAAGATGGGGGGCATCCAAGGGACCTCGTCCTCACGGATCACTCGGCTCTGTTGCCGAGGCATTCATCCTTGAGGGCGGCGAATCGCGCCGAGGGCGAGCGGCTTAGGAAGGGGAAGGAGGACAAGAGGAAGAAGAAGCAGCGGAAGCTGCAAGTGTGGGTGGCTCCGTCGTCGTGCCCCAAGATGCATGGGGAGCGAGCCCCTCTGCCCAGGAGCAGGGGGCGGGCTCAAAACGGCCTCGCCCCGATGAGGCAGAGCAAAGGTCTGGGGATTCACCCCCAAACATATTTGCCGCCCAACAACGTCGATGTATGTCACCAGCTCCTCTATTTTTCTTTGTTTTTCTCTATTTTTCTCTGTTTTCATCGTGACTTATGCTTTTCGTTCCTTGCAGCATCGTGAGGTGGCGTAATCCTTTGGCGCTGGCACCAAAGAAGAGCGTCACCTTTCAAGTGGGGCGGCGTAATCCTTTGGCATCGCACCCGTTTCGGGGGGGAGCAGCGTTGGTGTGATCGCATTGTCGGCCGGTCGGGCGCCGCCCACGGTGACGCCCGTGCCCTCGTTGGGACAAGCAGGTGCAAGGGCTCAAGGGATGCCCTTGGAGGTCGCCGAGCAGTCGGCGATGGTGGCGACACCACTACCAATGACGGGGTGGATGGGGCTACTAACCGCGCTCGTGGCGCTGACTGCGGTGGGCTCGACGCAGTCGGTCATGACCCCACCAATGCAGGTGAAGGTGGCGGTAGCTATGACAGGCGGGTCATAGCCAGGCGCTATCGTGGTGACACATGAGGTACCGATGCAACCCGCGGCATCAGCAGCCCAGGCAACGGTGTTTGGCTTGGGCCGGATGGAGGGGGACGTGGCTGAGGGGTCCCTGGACGTCGTGGTGCTAGGAGAGTGGTCGGCGCCCCTACCGTTGACCCCTTCCATCGCCGGAGGGGGCATCCTGGCAGGAATGTCACGGTGAGAGGGCTCGGTGGCGCTTGGAGTCGGTGAGGAGTCATTGCTGGCCCTGACGTCGATGGATGGTGACTTGCCCACGTGGGGCGAACCACTGCTCCAGTGGACAAGTCCAGAGGACCCAGCGTCGACGCTCTTCATCCTCGATGACGCTACCGAGAGCATGGAGCGGGAGAGCCTCGATGTGGGAGTCATGTCCATGCTCAAAGCTCTAGACCTTGCTCGAGGTGCCTTGGCTGACGTTGTTGTTCCCGATGGCCGGGTACTTGCTTGATCCTGCTTCTTGCTTTTTCCTTTCTCTGCATATTTTTGTATTTTGACCATCGTCTTCTTTCAGTCGCTCATCGCTCGTAGCCGGGGGAAGTCGTGGTTCCTTCATGAGCAGAAGGGAACCTAGGACCGCCTCATCGAGGAGGCGTGACTATGTGGGGAGGTGATGGCTTAGCTTGCTGCCGCTCAGCAGAAGGTGGCCGAGCTGACTCCCCTTGCTGAGGAGGTGGACAGTCTCCGATCGTAGGTGGCCGAGGCCCGTCGTCATGCGGACGAGGCTGAGGGGGCGTTCGAGGCCCTGTCGGTGAGGTCATGGAAGGACGATGAGGAGGCCACCAAGGTTAGGAGGGAGTGGGACGAGCTGCTCCAGAAGGACGCTGAGACACACCGTTAGATCTTTGACCTTCTGGCCGAGGTTGAGAAGGAGCGGGAGCTAAAGCTGGGAGCCGAGGAGAAGCTCGTGGACCGAGAGAAGAAGGTGAGTCTAGACACTACGGTGGTCGCCCAACTACGTAAGGAGCGGGACGAGCTGCTCCAAACTGTGGAGAGGCTCCACTCAGAGCATGGCGTGGCTCGCAATGAGAGCGACCAGGCCCTCTGAGAGCACGAGGACGCACAACAGAAGATCGGCTCCCTCTAGGCCGAGCTTGGAACCATGATGACCCAGAGGCTGGAGGCTGAGGGCATCTCTACCGGGCTGGCCACGGACCTCGCTAAGGTGAGGAGGAACCTTCAGGCGAAGAGCGACGAGCTCAGCATCCTGAGAGCCGCCCTCGGAGTGGTCTACGATGACCTAGAGGTGGTGCAGTCGGAGGGGACCAGCTCAAGAGGAACGCCTTTCATGCCGGGGTCAAGCAATCCTTCACGATTGCTCATTCTCATTATGGGGACAGCATCGACCTAGAGACGATGAGCCTCGGCTTCGCGCCTGGATACGAAGCCCATGAGCTAGATGAGATAGAGAAGGCGGTGGCTCCCCTTTTGCTGAACCTGGCAGACAAGATAGAAGACATAGTTCTTCCCCAGAGGGGTTGGTTAGTCAGATAGGTCATGTAATCATTCATGTAACAAGCAGACAAGCTCTGACCCTTCTGTACTATCGAACAAACTTATCATTTTGTTTCGTTTGATTGCGCTTGTTTTTCTTCCCTTTTTATGTGTGAAAAGGAGTTCGTGTGTTCTGACCCTTCTATTTGTTAAGACCGTAGGGCCCGAAGTGCAAGAGGGAAACTCTGATTACGCTGGTAAGCAACAGTGCCGTAGCCATAGGGGTGTAGGTTTCTCGTAGTTTGACCAGCCATGCTCAATCGTTCGTTTCCGCAGACCTTGCCACTAGGTTTAACTTGAGGGAAAGGTTGGGTGTGGGAACTATTTCAGAAAGGGTGTATTTATGCCATTATCTGCCCCCGAGTGAGGCCTAACCCCTTGCCATTGCTGGGGTTGGGTTTCACTAAAGATCGAGGAGAAGATAGTGAAACTAGTAGGAGACAACGTCTCTTGTTTTCGCACGTACTTCCCCCCTTAGGTTCTGAGCCATTGTTTTGTGACCGCGTGTTCGGTCTCCTCGCAAGTCCAACTTTCCTCGAGCCCCCACGCGTAGTAGGGGTTCAGTCGAGGGTCGGCTCATCTTTGTGATTGTCACCCCATTCGCGGTTTCCACAACCAAAGGGGTTGAGGAAACGTCACTTGCCTCGATGGCTAGAGTGACATGCTCGGTGAGCTCACTAACAGGCATGTTCGAGTGGAATCTAGGTCCGTCATTTGTGATGGGGTTGGCAAAGCCCTCAAGTGGCATTCTGCTGCTCCTTAACCTGCCTTCCAATAGATGCCCCCTTAATGGGGATTCTATGGGCTTGGCTAGAGGTCAGGATCGAATGAGAAGGTCGAGATGACCCTGTCCGCTTCTAGGAGGGTCAGGCGAAGGCCACTGGGGCTCATCTATGTTTTCTCCCCTGGCTCTTGTTCTACGTGAGGCAGCCTAGGGCCCTCCGTGGGTCAGCCTTCGAACCCCAGTCTCCTGATTTTAGGATTGGGCGGCTTGAGTCCCCGAGTCCCGTGAAGCACGGTAGGGGGTGGCCATGTTTCATGTGTCACCCCATCCTCGGTTTCCGCAACCAGAGGGGCTAAGCTAACGACACTTGCCTCGATGGCTCGAGTGTTGCGCTCGGTGAGCTCGCTAACGGGCATGTTCGAGTGGAATCTAGGTCCGTCATCCGCTGACAGGGTTGGCATAGCCCTGATGTGGCATTCCACTGCTCCTTAACCTACCTCTCGATAGATGCCCATGTCACTTCGGAGAGCGACCTAGGTGGCCCGTTGGCCTCTCGATGGAGATTCTGTGGGCTTGGCTCGAGGTTAGAATCAAACGAGAAAGGTCGAGATGTCCCTGTCCGCTTCCGAGCGGGATCGGGCAAGGCCGCTGGGGCTCATCTTGGTTTTGCTCCCCTGGCTCTGTTTGATGCGAGGCAGCCTCGAGCCCTCTATTGGCCAGCCTTCGAACCTTGGTCGGTCGCTGCTCATATCGAATGAGACGACTACCGCTTCGTGACGCGACGCGAAGCGTTGTGATGCAGCAATTGCATATGCAATGCTCAGATGTATGGGATGAATGAATGGATGAATGAATGTATGAATGAATGCATGAGAATGGATGAATAAATGATCATGCAATGGAACAAGAAAGGTAGGAATCGGTAAAGTTACCTCGATAGCTCAAGTGACGGGTTTGGGGAGCTCTTACCAGATATGTCTGTGTGGGGTTCGAGTCTGACGTTCATGACGGAGCCGGCGTAACCTTCATGAGGCATCCCAATTCTCTGTACTAGTCTCTCAGCAGCGGCCGAAGCCATTCGATCAACCTGGGTGACCTATCGGCCTCTCCTTCATGGAGATTCCACAAGTGGGCCTCTCCGAACCCTTCCCGAGAAGGTGGAAGCTAAAGCTCAGTGTGCGTGGACAAAGACTCTGATCACGCTGGTGGGCAAAGATTGTTTCATAGCCGCTGGGGCGTAGGTTTCTAGCGGTCCGACTAGGTTTACTCAGAGTTTGTTTTTGCACCCCCTGCCTCTAGTTTTTAAACGTAAGGAGGGGTCAGGCATAGAGAATGTCTACAGAATAGACACTCTTGCCAGCCCCCGAGCGATGTTTGACCCCCTACCGTTGTTGGGGTCAGAGGCTCGGTAACAGAATTAATGCATGAAGTAAGGGTGACCCATTTCTCGGCAGCGGCTTTGAGCCGTTCGATCGACCTAGGCACAGGTTTTACCTCGATGATAAGAGTGATGGGTTCGGGAAGCTCTCATCGGATGTGATCGAATGGGATCCGAGTTCGTCGTTCGTGACGGGGTCAGCATAATCCACATGGGGCATCCTGCTGCTCCCTATCCATTTCACGATATCGGTCAAGCCATAAGATCGACTTGTGTTACTTGCTGAGACAAGGTTTTCCTACGGAGATAGAGGATGAGAACATCCTGCGCAAACAGACAAGCTCTTAAATTTTGTTATAGCAAATAACTTTTTAGTTCTTCTCCTTTTTGTATAAAAAGGTTAGTGCATTCGATCCTTTCCACAAGTAAGGTCGTAAAGCTCGGGGTGCGGGTGAGCAAATTCTGATCACGCTAGTGAGCAAAGGCACCATAGCCACTGGGGCGTAGGTTTCCCACAGTACGACCAGTTATACTCATAGCATGTTCTCGCAAACCTAGTTCCTAGGTCTTAACATGAAAGGGGGCCAGGCACAGAGAATGTTTGCTAGGCGGATAGACTTTTAAGTGTGTACCGACCCTTTCCATGGCTAAGGCCAAAAAGCCCAGGGTGCGGAAAAGAAGCTCTGATTACGCTGGTGAGCAAAGGCACTATAACCACTGGGGCATAGGTCTCTCGCAGTCCGTCTAGTTATACTTAGAGCCTGTTCCCGTGACCCTAGCTCCTAGGTCTTAACGTGAGAAAGGGTCGGACATAGAGACTGTCTACAAGATAGATATGCTCTTATTAGCCCTTGAGTGAGGCCCGATCCCCTACTGTTGCTGGGGTCGGGTGTCACTAAAGATCGGAGAGTTCAATAACGATACTGATAAGAGAAAGTGTGCATTTATTAAGGATAAAAGCGACATAGCTGCTCGATGTTCCAAGCATTGGCGAAGACCCCGCCATTGATGGTCTTGAGCTTGTAGGCGCCTGGTCGGACCACCTCCGTGATGATGTATGGTCCCTCCCATGGAGGGGAGAGCTTGTGGCGGTCCTTGCAGCTCTAGATGATGTGGAGGACCAGGTCTCCGATGTTGAAGGCCCGACCCGCACTCATCGCCTGTGGTACCGTCGCAATGTCTGCTGGTATTTGGCTGAGCGAAGGAGGGAAATGTCGCGTGCTTCATCCAGTTGGTCCATGGCATCCGCAAGGGATGCCTTGGCCCCCTATTTGTCATACATCCTAACCCTTGGCGCTCCATAGTCGAGGTCGGTCAGAAGGATGGCCTCAGAACCGTAGACCATGAAGAATGGCGTGTAGTCGGTGGCCCGGCTAGGGGTCATCCTTAGGCTCCAAAGCACCGCGGGAAGCTCAGCAACCCACCGTGTGCCAAACTTGTTCAACCAGTTGAAGATCCTATGCTTAAGACCCAGTAGGTCCATGCTGTTTGTGCACTCGACCTGCTCGTTCGTGCGGGAGTGCGCCATAGATGTGGTATTCATCGCCGAACCGAAGGAACTTCTTTCTGGTGAACTGGGTGCCGTTGTCCGTGATGATGGAGTTTGGGACTCCAAAGCAATGGACGATGTCGAGGAAGAACAGCACGACCTGCTTGGACTTGATCGCGTAGATTGGCCGAGCCTCTATCCACTTTGTGAACTTGTCTATGGTGACAAGCATGTGGGTGTAGCCCCTGGGCGCTCTTTTGAGAGGTCCAATCAGATCGAGCTCCCAGACTGTGAACCACCATGTGATGGGGATCGTTAAGCGCTTGGGCCGGTAGGTGAGTCTACCGAGCGTAGTACTGACACCCTTTGTAGGTGCGCATGATCTGCTTGGTGTTGGCTATGGCTGTCGGCCAGTAGAAGCCTTATCGGAATGCATTTCTGACCAGGGTCCTAGGCGCGACATGGTGACCGCAGACCCCACCATGGATATCGCTCAGCAAATGCTTCCCCTGTTCGATTGGGATGCAGCGCTGTAGGATCCTGGTGTGGCTTCGCTTGTAGAGTTCACCCTCTACAAGGACAAAGGTCTTGGCATGACGTGCAAGCCGTTGAGCCTCCATCTTGTCCGTTGGCAATGACTCATGGAGGAGGTAGTCGAGGTAGAGCATCCTCCAGTCGATCAGAGGGTTGGGCTCTGTCGCTGGATCCTCTTCGAGCTCCATGACTTCGAGGCTGGATGGAACTGACGGTTGGTCAGCCCCCGAGCCAGGGCGGGTGGAACGCCACCGGCTTGCTCCAACCCCTCATAGTGAACTGAGGGCTTGTGCTGGATGGTAGCGAAGACGCTCGCTGACACCAGCTCTTGGCCGGACGCCGCTTTTGCCAGCGTGTCGGCCACCTCATTGAGATGCCTCGAAATGTGGTTGAGCTCGAGGCCGTCGAACTTGTCCTCTAGCTGGCAGACATCTTGGCATTGTGGTAGCTCGACTCCTTCATGACTTGGTCAATGACCAGCTAGGAGTCGCCCTAGACATCGAGGCGTAGGATGCCCAACTCGATGGCGATGCATAGGCATTGATCAGCGCCTCATATTCGGCCACATTGTTGGAGGAGGGGAAATGGAGACGAACCATGTACCTCATGCGTACCTCGAGCGGTGACACGAAGACCAGCCCTACGCTGGCGCCTTTCTTCATCAACGAGCCATCGAAGTACATCATCCAGTACTCTTGGTCGATGACCGCTGGTGGCATTTGGACCACGGTCCACTCTGCTACGAAATCAGCCAACACCTGAGACTTGATGGCCATCCGGGAGGCATACGCAATGCCCTGACCCATCAGCTCGAGTGCCCACTTCATGATTCTTCCCATGGCATCCTTGTTTTGGATGACCTCACCGAGGGGGACGGATGTCACGACCGCCACCGGATGTGACTCAAAGTAGTGGCGCAGCTTCCTCTTGGTGATGAGGATGGCGTACATGAGCTTTTGGATTTGGGTATAGCGGGTTTTAGAGTTGGATAGGACCTCGCTAATGAAGTACATGGGGTGCTGTACTTCTGGGGCGTGCCCTTCTTCTTCTCGCTCCACTACCAGGGCGGCGCTGACCACTTTCATGGTGGCCGCGATGTAGAGCAAAAGAAGTTCTCTGTCAGTCGGAGGAACCAAGATCGTGGCCTTTGTTAGAAGCTGCTTAACCGTGTCAAGTGCTTCCTAGGCCTCGGACGTCCATTCAAAGTGGTTGGCCTTCTTTAGAAGTCGATAAAGGGGGAGACCTCATTCGCCGAGGTGCGAGATGAAGCGGTTGAGTGCAGCGAGGCACCCTATAACTCGCTGTACCCCTTCATGTTATGAATCGGCCCCATCCTTGTGATGGCTGAGATCTTCTCTGGGTTGGCTTCGATGCTACACTCGGAGACAATGAAACCAAGCAGCATACCCCTCAGGACCCTAAAAATGCACTTCTCGGAATTAAGCTTGATGCCGTTTGCTAGGAGTTTAGCGAAGGTCTGCTGAAGGTCAGCTACGAGCTGGTCAGTCCATTTGGACTTGACCACGATGTCATCTATGTAGGCCTCAACAGTCCACCTGATGAGGTCTCCAAAACACTTGAGCATGCCATGCTAGTATGTAGCCCCAACGTTCTTCAGACCGAACAGCATTGTGGCATAGCAGAACGATCCGAAGGGGGTGATGAAAGATGTCACAAGCTGGTCGGACTCTTTCATCATGATTTGATGGTACCCAGAGTATGCATCAAGGATCTGCTTAGGATGAGCCTGGAGATCCGCTTGGCTTCAACACAGGGTTAACTGATCCCGTGAATTCCTCCCGAGACGTGCCAGTCAATTTGACCTGCAATTGACAAGGAGAGAAAGTTTATCAGTAATTTAAGGTGGAACATGTCGGTCTTTGCCCAGACAGTTCCTAGTGTGCCACTTCGGGAGCAGCCAGACAGGAAAATCGACTAAATAGCCGATATGCACAGAAATCGGCTGTTACGGACAGTAAAGCTTATGGATCGCGATTGATTTTATGTTGATAAGTACAATACCCACAGATGTAAGTGAAATCATCAGCTAGGTGGATATTAGTGGTATGAATCATTGAGCCGATGAATCTAATCGAAAAAGGATATAACATGCGAACAAATCGACTGTCTAATACAAATGGACCTACAAATGCTCTGAATCTAATCTGTTACCATCAACAGTGAGGTTCGACCAGATTGATGGCAACTATGATGATAATGACAAACTAAAACCTTAGAATCTGTAAAACTATCTACACGTCGACAGGCTTTCCGAAAGACACGCTATATATGTGAAAGTTCAAAGCGAATCGGCTGAAATAGCCGATTCAGGTGAAAAGGGACTACAACATGTGAACAATCGACTATTTCACATGGACAAACATATGCACTCATCAGACCTAACCTGCTATCTCTAATAGTGGGGTTCGACCGGATCGATGCAGTCGTGATAAAGACAACAAATCAAACCTTTAAAGTAAACAGATCCATTCACATTTAATAGAATCGTAGAGACACGCTGTAGGTGTTAAAGCATAGGCGATTGGCTATTTAGCCGATGCAGGCATAGCAAACAGTTAAGGTCACGCCTAATCAAGAACAAATCTACTAACTAGCATCCTCCAATCTACAGTGCCATCAGTATGGATCGACCGGATCGTTGCAGCCAGAATAGCAAGCTATAGACCAGATTTAACTAACCAGCAAACCTCTTCAAGATTATATGTGCCTTAACCGCATACTATGCATGATCAAGATCGAAGTAGAACACCTGATAAAACATAACCCGTCGTTCATTGTAAGAGATATCATGTTGTAACAAAGCAAATGACAGACTAAAAGGATATGAGGCTGATCTAGACCGATCTCGATCGGGCAAATTGATGTTGCTGCAAACTAATAACAATAAAAACATCAGCAAGATCGATAACTTAATGAATCTACTCGAAGGATGCCACCCTTAGGTAGAGCCGATAACCTAACCTTAATCTAATTCGAGCAGTGGAGGTCGATCGGATCCATGCAGCCGTACTTGAACTAGACAATAGTCTATAACTAGCTTATACTAGAGTTCATAGTGGAGGTCGAACTTAACTGATGCAGCCGTACAAACAGAAGTATAAGCCATGATGGTACTTATAGACAAGCCAGAGGTCGATCAGACCGATGCAACCCTGCTTGTTGAAGAACTCACCGAGATCTACACTACTCCTACTCCTAAGGGTTGGTACGGAGCCAAAAAAAGTAAATTATATTTGATTGACTGGATGTCCTTTTACAATAGCCGGGGTCCAATATTTATACCCGGAATCTAAGCATGAATCCTACTTACGCACGACTCATTATAATCTTTGGCATAAGAGAAAACATTCTTATTTTAAGATAACTTGAACCCTAATATTTCCCTTTTTGTAGAGTCCGACATGTTTCTCCCAATGCCAACCATAGGCTTTTATCGTTATCTGCTGGCGTCATCTGAAGAGAGCCGATTCCAGTGCTGCATTTGAATCAGCTGATATTGGTGTAAACAGCGGCAAAGGAACCGGATCCTTTGGGCAAGCTTTATTGAGACCCGTGTAGTCAACACACATCCTCCATTTCCCACTCTTCTTTCGTACAAGAATGGGGTTGGCTAACCACTCGGGGTGGTACACTTCCTTGATGAATCCGACCGCCAAAAGCTTCGTGATCTCCTCACCGATGGTCCGGTGTTTTCCCTCGTCGAAACGATGCAGGCGTTGCTTCACCGGCTTGGAGCCTGGGCTGATCTTCAAGGCATGCTCGGCTACTTCCCTCGGAATGCCTGGCATGTCTGAGGGTTTCCACGCAAAGATGTCTCATTTGGCGCAGAGGAAAGCGTGGTGCCAATGCGCACCACTTTGCCCTCGGGGTTGCTGAGGTCTATACGAACCTCCTTGGAGTTGTCCACTGGCTCAAAAGACCCGGTCGACCGCTTGGGGTTGAGTGCTTCTTCGGTGACCTCTTTCTTGATGGCCGCGAGCTCTTCGGAGACGACAATTGCTGCGGCGTGATCGCAGCATTCGACCTCGCACTCGTAGGCGCGCTGGAAGGAGGTGCCGACGGTAATGACCCCGCCTAGGCCTGGCATCTTTAGCTTGAGGTAGGTGTAGTTGGGGATGGCCATAAACTTCGCATAGCGTGGTCGTCCTAGGATGGCATTGTAGGTTCCGTGTAACCCAACCACTTTGAAGGTGAGGGTTTCCATCCTGTAGTTGGATGGACTCCCGAAGGTGATGGGCAGATCGATCTGCCCAAGTGGCATGGCCTGCTTTCTAGGCACGATGCCATGGAAAGGCGCTCCGATCAGCCGGATGCACGCTCGGTCGATGCCCATAGCATCGAGCATCTCGGCGTACATGATGTTGAGTCTACTGCCTCCATCCATCAGTACCTTAGTGAGCCGCTTTATGCCGACAATCGGGTCGACCACGAGTGGGTATCTCCCAGGTTGCGGGATGTTCTCCAGGTGGTCGGTCCGATCGAAGGTTATGGCAGACTCCGACCATCGAAGGAAGGCAGGCGTGGCCGGCTCGGTCGTATAGACCTCGCAGCACGCAAGCTTCTGATGACACTTGGAGTTGAAGGTTGCTAACCCTCCGAAGATCATGAGGCAGCCATCCGGTCTCAGAAAGCCGCCGTCCTTCCCTCGGTGTCGTCAGTGGTTGGATCGGGGTCCTTCCTGTGCTCCCCTTTGTGTGGAGCCTCTGGACAAGAACTGCTTCATGAGGTCGTAGTCCTTGTATAGATGCTTGACGGTGAAGGCATGGTTCGGGCATGGCCCCTCGAGTAGCTTCTCGAAGTGGTTTGGAGTGCCCTCCATGGGCTTCCGACCACCCTTTTGGTCGATGGCAGCCACGAGCAAGCCCTCGCACCGCTGCTTGTTCTTCTTCTTGGCGGGACAGTTGGAGGCGCCTTCGCTGGTGTCCTCGTCCCATTTCACCTTGCCCTTGAGGCGGTCAAAGATCGCTCCGACTGCCTCTTCGCTCGAGGCGTGGCTAGTGGCTATGTCGAGGAGCTCCTTGGTGGTTCGTGGGCCCTTGCATCCTAACTTGTGAACCAGAGACTCGCAGGTGGTCCTAGATAGGAAAGCTCCTATAATGTCGGTTTCGGCGACGTTAGGTAGCTCGTTGTACTGCCGGGAGAAGCGTGTAACACCTCGGTTGTTTAAATATTAAAAACCGGACATATCATCATATGCATTGCAAGGCATTGGTCATGTTGCAAATTTTGTTATGCATTCACTAAAACAAGTTTACATTTAGGTTATATGTATTGCTTGGTATTGTTTGAATCAAGTTTGAAATCTTTGTATTGATTTGAAATTCTAAAAACCCTGATTTTCAATAATTAAATCCGACCCTGAAAATCCATTTCAAAATCGAAGCACATTTTGGGGTTGAGTCTTAAAGAAATGTTGTAGAGCTTGTCGAGTTGTACAAAGTTTATTTTTGGAGTTTTTCAAGTTGTTTAGAAAAATTTGAAGTTATTTAAAAAGGCGAAATTCCTTAAATATCCCCGTTTTAAATTCAAAAGTTCATTTCAAAATGTAGGCCGAATTTGGGTATAGTTTCAAAAGAAAAGTTGTAGAACTTTTGATTTTGAACAACTTTTGTTTTTGGAGATTTTTGAGTTGTTATGAAAATTTGAGAGTAATTTGTGAATTTTGGGCGAATGGCATTTCTGTAAATTGAGTGAACAGTGTTCACCACCGAAGCTACATTGCCGGCGTTTCCTTCTTCGGCGTTCCAGGCGCGGTCGTGGCCGTTTTGGCGTCACGCTGGCGCGGTGAAGGACACGGCGCAGCTTCCTTAAGCTTCCTGGCCATCCTTTATAGACTGAACCGTCGCCATTTGACCCCGTCCCTTTGCTCTGTTTTTCCGTCGCCACTGCTTCATCGTCGATGAGCCCGTGCCGTCGTTGTTGTGCTCCACCATCGCTGATAAGCTAGCTCCAGCTCCGCCTACTCCTTGCGCGTCCAGCCGACCCACCAATTCTGTTTGTCTTCACCGGAAACTCGAGTTTCATTGCCTTCTTCCTCGCGGCCGGCGAACTCACCCAAGATTTCGTTTCTCCATGGCCAGAGCCCGTCGGTGAGCCGTTGCCCTTGATTGGTGTACCTTTGGCTTCGTCTCGATGCTGTAGTGCTCATTTCATTGTTTCTTGGCCATTTTGTCCACTACAGTCTCCGGTACACCATCACCGACGAACTTTGTTCCGCCGTGATCGCCGTGGACGCCGTCCCGCTTCACCGCTGTTTCTCCGACCTTGTTATCTGCTCAGTTGTGTTCAGGGTAAGCTCTTGATGCTTCCTGTGTCCTTTGTTTAACCACTATCGGTCTGTAGTCACCGGCGTAGTACCACCGAGGCACCGTGTCCGCCATGGCCGACGTTGAGCTTGAATGGAGTCGTAATCGGTGCAGCTAAGTAGGTCAGTAGGTGCGCCTAGTCATGGGGAGCATGTTGGTACAATCGCCATCGCCGGTGAACTCGTTGTCGGCGAGTTTGCGCCGGTCAGCGCCGTCGTCGTCGTAGTCAACGCATGGGAGGTAGGAGATGACAGGTGGGGTCCGTTGTCAGTGACTGTGTAGTTCAAATGGAAATTTTTCTATTTTCTGAAATGAATGAATAGTGTCTATTATTGTTATTTTTGTGTAGATTTATTTAGAGTTCCAAAAATTATGAAATTTTTTGTGTGAATTCTCTATGATGTATATTATATAACAAAAATTTGAAATCATGATTTTCAGTACTTTTTGGATGTGATAAAAATTGCTCATTTAATTAATAAATGACTTTCCATGATTTTTCTAGGCTTATTTAATTATCCAAAAATTTTGAAAATTGTTTTGCCACTTAGTTATCATGTGATGAACATGTACAAAAATTTTGAGCTCCATTAGAACAAGTTGATTTATTTCATAATTCTTAATTAAATAATTAATTCATAAAAGCAAATAGTAACCTTTAATAATTTAGGTTTTGTTTGAATTTTTGATTGAGTGGTGACCTTGGGTCATTGATTGTTAATGATCCTTGGCAATTGATGTATGTGTTATGAAAAAGATTTAGTTAGTTTAACTTGTTACTGTACCGCGAAGGAAAGTTGTATTCAAGTTGTTAAATTTTGTATCCATTGTCGAGCATCATGTTTCGTATTCCGCATCATGTTAAACATGGCATTGTTACTGCGTGTAGTGAATGAAGGTGAGCACGTGGTAGTTAATCAAGTAGTTGAGGAGATTGTTCCGTCTGTGGAAGTTGGTGTTGATATCAGTGGAGCGACTCCGGACCTGAACTTTTCCGTCAACGAAGGCAAGCCCCGGATGCATACAACCCTACCTTGTATTTTACAAATTGATTTCGCTTTTGCTTCTTTTTACTGCATTAAGTGATTAGAAGTCAAGTGAAAACCAAATTGGTACCTTACCAACCTTGTTATTCCATATTTACCATATTACCAGTTTTAAATTCGTATATGCCAGTTTTGCTTAGCTATGCTTAGAACGGTGAAAGTCGGGTGATTACCTGTCATCTGCAAGTTTTGAATGGAGCTTTGGTTAATTATGTTAACATGTGATATGGGAATGTGGAGTAATAAATCTAGACCCAGGCGGACTCGGTGTGTGTGAGCCACAAGACATGGAGGTCTTGTGGCGGAGTTCTTTCCTTTGTGTCGATTAAGGTCCGTCCGTTGTTGAATTGCATGAGGTGAGACTTTGTAGTACTAACCACATACTCCAGTAAGCCTTAACTTGGCTATTCTATTACGAGAATGACTACTCGCAAGACCGGGAGTGGAGAGATGGCGGGAATAGCGTGTACCCACGTGGCAATGAAATTTGGATTGGTGGAGTCTTGTATTCTCGTGTGGCGCGGACCCGTTCTTGTTTTAGAGGATCCGAGGGTAGATTGGTATATGTAGGTCGGGGACCACGCATATGTCGCGTGGTCTGGAATTCCCAGCTGGGTTTTAATCGGTTCGAATCGTCGTTGCTCCTCGGTTAGGGAGACTCAACTCACTGTTCATCATCGTAGTAATTAATAACTGGAACTTGAGGATGGTTTGAGAAGGTGTTGGTTACGAAGTTTCATGATCTCAATACGGATCGTGTCAGCTTTGTATATGATCTTTATGAAGTTTTAAACGTTGATATAAAGAATTTTGTTAAAAATGCTTTTACGCAAAAGAACCTTGATTATTGCTAAAGCCACACCTTGAATCCCATGAGCCTGCATTCCTACGTTCTTTTAAATTCTTATTTCGGTTAAGTCTTGTTGAGTACTTTTGTACTCAGGGTTCGTTGACCCTTGTTGCAGGTGAGGCCCATGAGCAGATCTGTTTTGGATCGTGCTGCATGACTGTTGTTCAGTGCGATGACGATAATTAAATGTGTGGTCCTTGGGCAGGGCAGCTTATGTTGTGTGTTTTGTAATATATTATAATGCTACTCCACTACTTTAGTTTGTATTAATATCGAACTTAGTTGTATGGTTTGAAACAAATGGTTTGTAAACTATGTTATTGTAAGTCTTCCGCTACTTTTACTCTGATGTATCTATTTGAATAAACGGTTGTAATACTGCAATGACTCTGTAATGTGATCCTGCTCGAAAATCATGGATGATTCGGGGTTCTCCGAGGACACCCGACAGTCTTCTTAAGTTACCAGGAACATATGCATATATGTCAAAGGTCGTTGGACAGTGACAGGTGCATGTGGGCCCTATAATTTAGGAGGTTCTGCCACAAAGCGCCGGATATACCCACGGAGGGTTTCTTCGGCCTTCTGTTGGCAATTCTTGAGATCCCATGGGTTCCTATGGCACTTGTATGTGCCCTGGAAATTCCCCATAAAGATCTCTTTCAGGTCCACCCAACTTTGGATTCTGTTGGGCGAAAGGTGTTCCAACCATGTTCACGCCGAATCAGCCAGAAACAATGGAAGGTTGTGGATAATGAAATTGTCATTATCCGCTCCACCGCCTTGGCAGGCAAGCCGATAATCCTCGAGCCATAGTCTAGGGTTCATTTCCCCAAAGTATTTTGGGCTGTTGGTCGGCGGTCAGTACCTTGGCGAGAAGGCAGCATTGAGGATGTTTCACCGAAGGCCTCGACAGGTCAGGGCTCGGGCTTCGGTCCTCGCCACTATCATAGTGTCCGCCACGAAGAGGGTAGTAGTCGTGGCTAGTTCCCTCTCTTGGGTCATTGTAGGTACGCCTGCGGACGTCGAGGGTGTCGCGTGCGTCTTGGTTGCGTCCAAGACCCTGATGCACCGAGACCGCGGTGCACTGTCTGCCGCCTTGTGGCGCCTAGTGGACTGATGCCTCCTTGCTAGGGTGTTCTGAGGGCGTGTGCTGGCTAACATCGAGCTCGCGTCATCGAGATAGAGAGCTCTTGGCCTGCTGCACAACCGCACGTTCGAGCAGCACACGAATCTCATGGTGGGCCCATCGAACCTCTGGCGTCACATGCACCGGAAGCCCCCTAAGCAATGCTGCCATAGCAACGATGTTCTAGCTTGCCTAGTTGAAGTGTGGGAGCGCCTAATTGTCCTCAATGATCCTCCAGTTCATGTCACGGGCCATGGCGTGTGCGCGCCCTCCGTCTCCGTGGCGCTCGATCTCACGATCGAGCTCCGCGCGTTCCTGCTCAAGCTGGAGTCACACTTCCTCAAGCTCTAGGTGCCGGGACTTCAGCTGCTCCATCCATAGGTGGGGTGGGGCTCCTGCATCCCCCTCAACCTCATCATCGAGGTCGTTCATCGGGGTAGCCTCCTCCTTGTGGATGCTTTTGACGTGTCCCTCGGGGGTACCTATCATGAAGCATTCACGAGAGGGGTGATGGCTCCCCCTACTAGAGTCAGAGCCAGAGGGTGACTCTGACTCCTCTACAAGGAGGTCATGGAAAGACTCCATGGCGTGTTCGATCACCCTCACGAACTCGTCGTTCGCGGGGGATGGAATCATGCGTTGCACCACAAGGTGGCCAACGGTCTCTACAGCGTTACGGAGACCGAATGGGAGCTCTATCGGGGCGCTCTAGGTGAGGTATTTCGGGGAGAGTGGCTCTCCCCCGGTGAGCTATGCCATGACATTTGTGAACAAGAAGATGAGGTGGTGCAGGCCCTCCTAGAATGGTTGGGGTCCTAGGAAGACGTCGAGCTACTGCTCCAACCTCCCATAGTCGAAGTCGAGAAGTTGGCCGCTCCTAGGGGCGTGGGCCTCCGGCGCACGTAGCCGTAGCTCCTCGAGTGCCTCGATGATCGCATCGAGACCGGTGGAGTGGAGGTGTTGAACGACGACGGGCACCCACGCCAGCTCTCCCTCTATCGTGATGATGAAGTACAGATTCCCAAAGCGCACATGTGCGCCTGGGACCCAGCTGATGCCGTGACTAGCCATCCCAGGCCTGGTGTTGATGTCGAGACACGCAAAGGCCCCTACCTAGTGCACCAACTATCGGTGTTCCGAGTAAACACAAATGAGTAAATTTGTATTATTGCGTGTCTGGCTTGGATGGTGTGCTAAGAGGACACGAGGTTTATACTGGTTCGAGCAGAATGTCCCTATGTGCAGTTCGTTGCTGCTGCTCATATTACTAGCACTAAAAAGTTTGTAGTAGGGATACAAATGGGCGAGAGAGGGACAGGTCCCAAGTCCTGGTGGAAAGAACGAATGGGTGCCAAGAGCTCGGTCCCGTGCTCAGCTATGTGTTCGAGGTTCGATGCTCTTATGCGGTGTGGTGAACCGATGCCCCTTTAATAGGATGCCCTGCTTTCCCTTTTATAGGCCAAGGGAAAGCTCGAGGTTACAATGGGAGAAAAAAGGAGAACGAGAGGCAGAGGAAGTCCTTCAGGTCGTGGGCCTTCCTTTTCCTCTGTGCGTTCCCCACTGACATGGTAGTGGTGGCAGGGACAGCTCCACGCCGGGCGCCTGTCCACGGACAATGCCATGCCCTGGCATTGTCAGCGGATCGTCACATCCCACTCTGCCCCGGCAAACGGCATGGCGCACCAGCGTGCTGATCAGCGGCCGTACAGGGAGTAGGTAGCATAGTGACCACGCGTCCGTCACTGTGGGTGATGTGAGTTCCCTGGAATGACATGTCATGGGGATTGGTCATGCTGAGACATGACCGCTCCCTGCACAATGCCAGAATTTTGACCTTGGGTCATACTTTTTGGACCGTAGTGGTTGGTGGCGGCGTGAGCTTCTGTTAGGATCCGTGCCCGAGGGATCGAGCGAGGTGGAGCCATCCTTCAGACGTCAGGCGAGGTGGAGCCAGCACTCAGATGTTGGGCTAGGCAGAGCCAGCCCTCAGACGTTGGGCGAGGCAGAGCTAGCACTCGGGGGTCGGCCGAGGTGGAGCTACCCCTCAGGGGTCGGCCGAGGCAGAGCCATCCTTAGGGGTCAGACGAGACGGAGCCTACGGCCTTGGTGGTTGGCAAGAGCTGGAGCCAACCCTCAGAGGTCACCCAAGGCGGAGCCAACCCTCGGGGGTTGGACGAGGTGGAGCCAACCCTCGGGGGTCAGGCGAAGCGGAGCCCATCAAGAGGCGTAGTCGTGCTCGTGGCCACTCGGATGAATCAACATTGATGGTTATTAGCTCCTCTTCGGGTACCCTAGTATTGGTCTCTCGACACCATCCTTAGTGCCATTAGTTACTAGACATACACAAAAACTAGAATACCCCATGAGATCAACATTAGAAGCAAGGGTCTAGTTTCCATAAAATGAACATAAGTCTAGTTTCTTAATCTATGCATACTAGTTTTTCATTTCATCATTCAAACCTACAACTAGCATACACCACACAGTCATGGATTTTGAAATTTAAAACTTGTGCCATGCAAGCAAATATATGAAATGCATATTCAAATGCACCATACAAGATCATGAGCTTGCTCCCCCTACTTGTGTGCTTAAAATTTTTATTGATCTCCTTCCTTTGTTATATCTCTCCCTATCTCTCCCTATCACTTATATCTTTGTTTCTCTCCCCCTTTGTTGTCTTTTTAGTATCTTTGTACACTATTTCTCCCCCTTTGTCATCAATGACCGCAAAGGTTCAAAATGTAGATAGGTCGAGATTATCAATGTCAATCAATGGGGTGAGGACCATTTTCCCAAATTTGGTTCAATCTAGAACATTTGCTAAAGATATTTAACTCGGTTTGATCCAAGGACAAGCTTCTTCACACCTCCAAATAAGGATTATCTTGTACCATGTTGAGTTAAACACTTATAGCTCATTTTCTAGATTAAACACTAGGTTTGCAAGCCCACAAACATGTCATATGCTACCACTAGACCAAATTAAGCATAGAAGCAATAGTGGTACCATACAAACATCAAAATCATTTGATTTTCATGAATGAGCCTATTAAAAGTGAAAGATGACTATATGCACTAAACATGTCCTTAGCAAGGATGTATGCCATGCCAATCAACTTTTATCTTAGATTGTTCGAAGGAGAGGCATGTCATATAAATGGGGGGGGGCATCAACACATATTTGAGAAATCCAATATGTTCAACTCATTCCTTAGCTTGCAAAATTTTTTCTCATCCAATGGCTTGGTGAATATATTGGTAAATTGATCTTTGGTGCCTACACTCTTAATGCAAATGTCCCCATTTTGTTGACGATCTCTTATGAAATGGTGGCGGACATCAATGTGCTTTGTTCTTGCATGTTGAATCAGATTGTTGGTTAACTTGATTGCACTCTCATTGTCACATAGCAATGGCACTTTTTTGAACTTGATTCCAAATTCACTCAAGGTTGCCTTCATCCAAAGTATTTGTGCACAACAACTACCGGCGGATATGTATTTGGCTTTAGCAGTTGATAACGTAATACTATTTTGCTTCTTTGATGACCATGAAATAAGTGATCTTCCCAATAATTGACATGTGCTCGAGGTGCTCTTCCTTTCAACCTTGCATCCCGCATAATCCAAGTCAGAGTAACCAACTAGTTCAAACTTTGCTCCTTTGGGATACCACAAACCAACATTTTGTGTATGCTTCAAGTACCACAATATTCTCTCCGTAGCCTTCAAATGACTTTCTCTTGGTGAGGCTTGAAATCTTGCACACATGCATACACTAAACATGACATCCGGCCTTGATGCGGTCACATAGAGTAGGCTTCCAATCATAGACCGATACAATTTTTGATCCACCATATTGTCACTTGCATCACTATCCAAATTGCCATTTGTCCTCATTGGTGTGCTAATGGCTTTGCGATCACTCATGCCAAACTTCTTGAGCATGTCTTTGATGTACTTGCCTTGACTCACAAATGTACCATTATTCAATTGCTTGATTTGAAGACCAAAGAAGTAACTTAACTCTCCAATCATGGACATTTCAAACTCATTAGCCATCATCTTTCCAAACTCTTCACAAAAGTCTTGAGTGGTTGATCCAAATATGATGTCATCAACATAGATTTGCAACACAAATAAGTCTTTGCCAATCTTCTTGGTGAAAAGAGTGGTGTCAACCTTGCCCATCATGAACCCTTTAAAGAGTAGGAAGTCCCTCAATCTCTTATACCATGCTCTAGGTGCTTGTTT
The DNA here is from genome assembly GCA_904845875.1 of Miscanthus lutarioriparius. Classification (NCBI taxonomy): domain Eukaryota; kingdom Viridiplantae; phylum Streptophyta; class Magnoliopsida; order Poales; family Poaceae; genus Miscanthus; species Miscanthus lutarioriparius. The sequence goes on from CAJGYO010000008.1 coordinate 24,478,108, forward strand.
CAATCCATATAATGCCTTCTTCAACTTGTACACATGGTCGAGCTTCTTGTCATCTTCAAAACCGGGAGGTTGCTCAACATATACTTCTTCATTGATGTAACCATTGAGAAATGCACTCTTGACATCCATTTGATAGAGCTTGATGTTGTTGGCACAAGCATAGGCTAATAAGATTCTAATTGCTTCCAATCTAGCAACCGGGGCATATGTTTCTCGAAAGTCAAGACCTTCAACTTGTGTATATCCTTATGCTACCAATATTGCTTTGTTCTTACTACTATCCCATCTTGATCTTGCTTGTTTCTAAAGACCCATTTGGTTCCAAACACATTGTGTCCCTTTGGTCTCTACTAATTCCCATACTTGATTTCTTGTGAAGTTATTCAATTTTTTCATGCATAGCATTCACCCAATCAACATCCTTCAATGCTTCATCTATCTTCTTTGGTTCAATGGATGACACAAATGAGAAATGCTCACAAAATGAAGCCAATCTTGATCTAGTTTGCACACCTCTTGAAATATCACCAATGATAGTGTCCAATGGATGATTCCTTGCAATATTGGTTGGTTGGAGTATTGGAACTTGATTGTTTGCACTTGGTTGATCATTGGGTTGAGATGATGTGCTAGCCACTTGATTTTGTTCATTGTCAAGAGAGCTATTTGTACTAGCTTGATTTGTATCATCTTGCAAATTGGTGTTAGAGAGCACTTGCACTTAATCATCTTCATCATCATTCATTTGCCTAGGCCTCAATTCACCAACATCTATGTTCTTCATGGCTTTTGAAAGTTGAATGCCTCTAACATTTTCCAAGTTCTCATTCTCATCTTGGGAACCCTTGGTTTCATCAAATTCAACATCATGAACTTCCTCAAGAATACCACTATCCAAATTCCAAACTCTATATGCTTTGCTAGTAGTTGAGTATACAAGTAGGAATCCTTCATCACATTTCTTGTCAAACTTGCCCAATCTAGTGTCTTTCTTCAAGATATAGCATTTGCAACCAAAGACCCGAAAATATGCAACGTTGGGCTTTCTACCATTCAAGAGCTCATACGGTGTCTTCTCTTTTAATGGGTGACAATAGAGGCGGTTGCTATAATAGCAAGCTGTGTTGATAGCTTCGGCCCAAAAAGATTAACTCACATTGTATTCACTAAGCATAGACCTTGCCATATCAATGAGTGTTTTATTCTTCCTCTCAACAAGGCCATTTGATTGTGGAGTGTACTTGGCCGAAAATTGATGTCTAATTCCAAATTCATCACACAACTCATCAATTCTAGTGTTCTTGAACTCACTACCATTGTCACTTCTAATTCTCTTGATGGTTATTTCAAACTCATTGTGAATGCCCTTGACAAATGATTTAAATGTTGTAAACACATCACTTTTGTCTACTAGAAAGAATACCCAAGTGTATCTAGTATAATCATCCACTATCACAAAGCCATATTTGTTACCACCAATGCTAGTGTATTGAGTTGGCCAAACAAGTCCATGTGCAATAACTCAAATGCTTTACTAGTGCTCATCATGCTTTTCTTAGGATGGGTGTTTCCAAGTTGTTTTCCGGCTTGACAAGAGCTACAAAGCTTATCTTTCTCAAACACTACATCTTTCAAGCCTTTAACCAAGTTATGCTTGACCAATCGATTCAATTGGTTCATTCCAACATGACCAAGCCTTCTATGCCATAACCCACCCATGCTAGACTTAGTGAACAAACATGTAGATAATTGAGCTTCACTAGCATTGAAATCAACCAAGTATAGATTCTCATATCTAAAGCCCTTGAAGATCAAGTTAGAGCCGTCTACACTTATGATCTCTACATCATCTACCCCAAATATGCATTTGAATCCAAGATCACACAATTGAGCCACGGATAGCAAATTAAAGTTCAAGCTCTCTACTAGCAACACATTGAATATGCTCATGTCATTGGATATTGCAATCTTACCAAGCTCTTTGACCTTGCCTTTGCCATTGTCACCAAATGTGATACTATCATAACCATCATTGACATTGGTATTGATTGAGTTGAACATTTTTGCATCACCGGTCATGTGTTGAGTGCACCCACTATCAAGAACCCAATGCCTTCCTCTAGCTTTGTAATTGACCTATAAAAAGAAGATCAATTCTTTTTAGGTACTCAAACTTGCTTGGGTCCTTGAATGTTAGTGACCAAGCTCTTTGGCACCCAAATGGCTTTCTTCTTTGAGCCCATCCATGGTGTACCAGTGAACTTAGCTTTCACACCATTTGTACCCTTAGTAAGCACATAGAAAGAATTAATCTTAATTGACGATACATTAGCATTTTTGCTCTTATTCTTGCACTCATGCTCTTTATGATCAACTTGCTTGCAACTAATGCAAAACTAACCATTGTTCTTCACAAAACTAGTCTTGTGAGGAGCAAAGGCCACCTTGCCTTTCTTGGGGGTATAGCCCAATCCCTCTTTGTAGAGAGAAGCTCTTTGGCTACCCAAGCACATAAGCAAGCGGTCCTCACCACCATAGGCCTTAGCCAAGGTGTGAGTGAGCTCATTGACCTCCTTCCTAAGGGTCTCATTTTCAACCATTAGTGAGGCATCACATGTGAAACCATCACTACTAGATGAGGTGGAAGTGGAAGTGCTACAAGAAGGGTTAGTGAGAGCAACAATGATAGGCTTATAGAATGATTCATCAATTAAGTCACAAATTAAACCAACATTACATGTCTCAACATGCTTCTTCTCATTTTTCTCATTAAGCAAAGTGGAATGAGCTTTTTCAAGCTTCTTGTGAGCCTTGCCAAGCTTCTCATGGGCTTCCTCTAGCCTCTCATGAGATGCATTGAGCTCATCAAAGGCTTGCTTAAGGACTTTTAGTTCCTTACGCAAGCTTTTGCATTCCCTTCTCTTAATGTCAAAGTGTTCTTCAGCATCATCTAGCATGTCAAGCAGAGTTCATCCTTAGTTGGTTCATCATCATCACTATCACTTTCATTTTCATTTTCATTATCATGTTCCTCATCACTTCCATCATCACAAGTTTGTACCTTAGTGACCTTAACCATGAAGCATGGAGTGTCAAATAGAGAAGGCTTCTCATTGATAGCAATACTTGCAAGTGCCTTCTTCTTGGTGGTCTTGTCATCATCACTATCATCATCATCACTTGAGGAAGCATCACTATCCCAAGTGACCACATATGAACCACCCTTCTTCTTTTTCATGAAGGTCATCTTGTCCTTCTTCTCTTTCTTTTCCTTCTTGTCCTTCTTATTTTTCTTGTCATCATCATTGTCACTATTGTATGGGCATTGAGGAATAAGATGATCTTTGCTTCCGCAATTGAAGCACCTTCTTGACTCTTTCTTATTCTTGGATGAAGACTTCTTTCTTCTAGCACGGTAGCCCTTCTTCATCATGAACTTGTCAAATCTCTTGACAAAGAGAGCCATCTTCTCATCATCCATCTCATCAAAGCTCAAGTCTTCATCTTCACTTGATGATTCTTGCTTTGCCTTACCCTTGGATGATGTGGCCTTGAATGCCACACTCTTCTTCTTCTCATCCTTCTTCTTATCTTTCTTTTCCTTCTTTTCTTCCTTCTCATCATCGTCTCTATATGTATCATCGGTCATTATATCTCCTAACACTTGGTTTGGTGTCATGGTGTCCAAATCACTCCTCTAGAATAGTGACCATTGTGCCAAATCTTGAGGGTAGGCATCTCAAGAACTTATGGGAGAAGTCCTTGTCCTCCACCTTCTCTCCAAGTGCTTTGAGATCATTGACAAGCACTTGAAGCCTATGAAACATCTCCGGCACACTCTCATCCACCTTCATCTTAAAACTAGCAAACTTCTCCTTGAGGATATATGCTTTGTCACCCTTCACTGCTTGAGTGCCCTCAAATGACTCCTCCAACTTCTTCCAAGCCTCATAAGCCTTCTCAATGTTCTTGATTTGCTCAAATATTCTCTCATCAATAGCATCCTGAATGGTACTAAGAGCAATATCGTTGTTTTGGAGAAGTACTTCTTCGGCGACAGTGGGATTCTCCAGATCTTCTATCTCAATCTTGGTCTCCACTACTTTCCAAACCTTCCTATTGATTAACTTGATATATATTGTCATCTTATCCTTCCAATAGGGATAGTTTGAGCCATCAAATTGGCGTGGCTTCTTGGTGTTTTTTATTTGAGCTATTTTGACACTGAAGGTTGTTAAGCCTCAAATCACGGTGACCATAGCTCCGATACCACTTGAAAGGTCCTAATAGCTAGAGGGGGGTGAATAGCCTATTAAAAATTTCTACAACAACACTTAGCAAACCGGATAGACAAATATGAGGCGAAGCGAGTGTTGCGCTAGCCTACTAAAAATGCAAGCCACCTACCATAATTCTAGTTTCTGTAGTCTCTAGCCACACAATGGCTATGTCATTACACTAAGTTAGTGTGCTCTCAAAGGCTAACTAAAGAGCCACACTAACCAAACTAACAAGCTCTCACGACTAGCTACACTAGCTTGACAACTAGTTTGCGGTAATGTAAAGGGAGAGAGCAAGATGGTTATACCACCGAGTCGAGGAATGAACCAATCAATCACAAGAATGAATACCAATGAAGACCAATCACCTCTGAATCAAATGATGACACAATGATTTTTTACCGAGGTTCACTTGCTTGCCAGCAAGCTAGTCCTCGTTGTGGTGATTCACTCACTTGGAGGTTCACGCGCTAATTGGCATCACATGTCAAACCCTCAATAGGGTGCTGCACAACCAACATAAGATGAGGATGACACAAGCCAAGAGCAATTTACTAGAGTACCTTTTGGCTCTCCACTGGGGAAAGGTCAAGAACCCCTCACAATCACCACGATCGGAGCCGGAGACAATCACCAACCTCCGCTCGACGATCCTCGTTGCTCCAAGCCATCTAGGTGGCAGCAACAACCAAGAGTAACAAGCGAATCCCACAGAGAAACACAAACACCAAGAGCCTCTAGATGCAAACACTCAAGCAACGCACTTGGATTCACTCCCAATCTCACAAAGATGATGAATCAATGATGGAGATGAATGGGAGGGCTTTGGCTAAGATCACAAGGTTGCTATGTCAATGCAAATGGCCAAGAGTGTGAGCTAGAGCTGGTGATGGGGCTTAAATAGAGAGCTCCCACGAATAGAGCCGTTGGCTCCTCTGTCTAATGAAACACGGGCTGACCGGACACGCCGGTCAGGTTGACCGGACGCAGGACCCCAGCGTCTGGTCGACCGATGCTCACCACGTGTCATCACCCTCAAATGTTGAGCGCCCGATCTTAATGGCTAGTATGCTTCACGCCATGTGTTAAATTGTGACCGGACGCACTGCTTAAAGTGACCGGACGCTCCATCACTAGAGTCCGGTCGTTTCCAGTAAGGTTCTAGAGAGGCAAAATCATGACCGGACGTGTCTGGTCCACCATGACCGGATGCGCTGGTGCGTCCACTCCTCTTCTCTGCGCGTCGCCAGGTCAGTAGGACTGGACGCTGAACAATGTTTAGCCAGAGTCTGGTCACTTTTCTTCTCCGAGTCCGGTCATAGGGCAAATCGAGCCCGAGAGCATCACCTTCTTTTATAATTGACCGGACGCTGGAACCCTAAGTCCGGTCACATCGAACTGAGTGTCCGGTCACTGTTTGATAGTGAAAAACACCTCCTTCAATTCACCAACTTCTCCACCCTTGCTCAAATGTGCTAACCACCAAGTGTATCACCTTGTGCACGTGTGTTAGCATATTTTCACAAATATTTTCAAGGGTGTTATCTTTCCACTAGATCCTAAATGCATATGCAATGAGTTAGAGCATCTAGTGGCACTTTGATAACCATATTTTGATATGAGTTTCACCCCTCTTAATAGTATGGCTATCGATCCTAAATGTGATCACACTTGCTAAGTGTCTCGATCACTAAACCGAAAAGCTCCTATCAATTTCACCTTTGCCTTGAGCTTTTTATTTTTCTCTTTCTTCTTTTCCAAGTCCAAACACTTGATCATCACCATGGCATCACCATCATCATGTCATGATCTTCATTTGCTTCACCACTTGAAATATGCCACCTATCTCATAATCACTTTGATAAACTAGGTTAGCACATAGGGTTTCATCAATTCACCAAAACCAAACTAGAGCCTTCATCGGTACAACGAAGGAGGAGGAGGGCGGTGCGTCGTCGGGATGACGCAGTCGATGCGGATGAAGATGGAGTCGACGAGCAGCATGAGAGCGTGGAAGCGGCACGAGACGATGGCGCAGCTACCGAGCACCTTGATGTCGCCGATGCGGTTGAGGACGTCCCGCTGCAGGGGCCCTCCTCCTCCTCCATCCCACGTAGGTTACAAACACACATATCGGGATCAGGGAGAGGCGTCGGTGTGGGACAGGACCGGTTGGGGCAAGAGCCGGGACGGCAAGGACGTGCGCAAGCACGGGCGCTGCAGCATGTGGTGCCGGTGGTGCCGCAGGAGCCATTCCTGTTCGCGGCGAGCGTCATTGAGGACAACCTGTAAGGGCGTGATGGAGGTTACTTTCAGTTCCGTCACTTCTGTCGCTTTATTTTAACGGAATGCTATTTTCAGTTCACGGTTCAAATCTTTTGGTGGTATTTTACAAGGACGTAAACTTTCGATGGTATTTTACGGAGATCGTGATCTTTGGATGCTACACAACTAATTTTCCCTTTTATTATATATTTGTTCATGGCTATGTATGTGTTCACCATAGTTATGATAGGCAACGACATCCTGTTATATATATATATATATATATATATATATATATATATATATATATTTGAGGCAATCTATTATATTATTATAAAAAAGAATCATATAGTCCTATTAAATTAATGCATACTTCGGCAATACAAAAGAATCAGCAAAATGTCTGATGAACTCTTAATAATGAATTTTAGGATCCTAGAACAACCTATTTTGATATCCTCATTTTCTCTATAGTGATCTTAATCACCAATGGCATATCATACCAGGAAACTAAGCTTTGCACGCAGCATCTCTACTATAATGGACCAATTAAAATTATACTAGGTCTCCCCAGAAAAATGTCCCCTGCTGAGAGCCTCAATCATTGTGCATCCAGAAAAATACACACAGAAAATTGTCTCTGTTAAAATCAAGGGCTAAGAACACCTCTAAGGGCTACTTTGGCAGCTCAGGGGGACTATTCCAGGGAAGGAGGGGGAGGGATTTTTCTGGACATGCTAATCCCCTCTCTTTGCAGAGGGGAGATTTCACATGCGGCGTTATTTCCCTGTGGCTATTTGGAAGCATGGAGTTGCAGAGAAATAGATTATGTGATGTATTGCATAAATAAAGTTGTCAGATAAAGCATGTATTACATATTTTAGTCCTTCCTGATTGCTCTCGGCTTCTCTGGTGTGCATCTACCGTGTCTAGGATTATAGGAAAATCTTGACTGATATAGTATAGAAACATCTTTAAAAAATACGAAAAAATCAAGAAAATTCAGAAAAGAAAATGATATAACAAGGTCACTACATATCGATACTTGTGTCGTATAAATAAATAAAAAATCTTAGGAATAAGTTTTTTTTACATAAAAATACATAGTTATCCAACTGAAATCAAGTCTTTGCGTAGCTACATATAACATAGACGCCAGAAATGTTCAACAATCATTACAAAACTTGACCACACTTCACTTGTCTCAAGTCATGCATTTCTTCCACCAAAACCTCTGTAAATAACATAAAACGAAAATGGTGAACTCTTGTGACAAATTTTGCTTTTCCCCAACAAGTTTGTACATGAATGTATCATATAAGAAAGTAGAAGTTTAAAGAATGAAGCTGCAGCAAGCTAACACATGTAGAAGTAGTTCAGTTTAGACCAACTAGTGGAGGCTTTTCTTTTATTTTATCATTCACAAACATGGAATGGAGTGGGAAGTTAGTTACAGGCTACACCAGTCAGCTTTCTTCCAGTGTAATACATGGAGGAAGTGAAACATCTCAACAACACCTTACTACTAACATCTCAACACATTACTACAGTATAATAGACCCCAACCATTACAGCTATCATACTTAGCAAATGTACTTAGTAAAAGTTGTAACATACCTTGTTTCTGAATAGCACGAATGAACCCCAACCATCAGATTGCAGTGATACCAACAAGCACCCTGCAAGTAACAAAACCAAAAAAAAGAGTAAATAACTAGGTACATGACAAGAAGATTGAGTAAAAACAGCTACTGCAGCCACCAAAAGGACAAGTAATCATGTAAATAACTCATGGCAACAAGATCGAATACCACTGCTTTGATGAGCAGCTAGCAGATAAAAACTGGCTGCATGGTCAAAGCTACTTGTCTTCATCCAAATACATAACTAGCTACATGCTCAATGCTAAGATAAATGAAATACATAACTAGTTGCATGCTCAATGCTACTTGTCTTCATCCAAATACATAACTAGCTGCATGCTCACATACATCAGCCAAAATAATCACCGATGAGTACTGGAGTAGCAAACTAATCTAGTGCTGATTAACACAGGGAAGAGACATACCTAACCTATAGTAATTTAGTAGTTAGCGTAAGAAACAGGACAGTAATGAAATCACCATGGATTAACTATATAGAAACAAACACCAAGGCCATAACGCTTAAAAAATATAGTTTTCCACTTAATTAATAGTCAGATGGCACTGATAATAGAAACTGCTAACACAGACAGATGAGTAGGTCTAGTTTTGTTCCAAAAGAAAATACTTCAATTTATGACGGTTCAATCCATGCATCATAGTGATTACACTAGTGCTTGTGATTTTCTACTGCAATTTGTCAAACTAGTGCAAAGCCCGTACAGCTCCTAGATCAAGTTAGACACAAAGTTCATGTAGGGAAGGTAGAGAACACCTAGATCTTGCAGTAAGCACTAGTTCCTTTCAGATCGATCAAGAAATCGAGTGTAGTAGTATCTGGCGAGAGCTGGGAGGGGAATGAGTACCTTCTTGGGTCTAGTCAAGGCAGGCAGACGATCGACGACGGGGGCAATCGAGGCAACCGACTGGCAGAGGCGTCGAGGCGACTGAGGCAAGGACGGAGGACTTGATGGAGGCGAGGACAGAGGACGCGACCGAGGCTATGACGGAGGAGGTGACCGAGGCTAGGATGGAAATCGAGGTGGCGGCGACGGCACATGCCAGGTCGAGGTGGTGGCGACTCGCGAGCCTCGCCTCGAGCGGAACGGGGAAGCCCGTGGGAATCGGGTGGAAGCGGGCCTCGAATCCACGCCCGTTGTACTGCCAAAGAGCACCGTAAAATGGCCTGGGGAGGCTGCCCCACGGTTTTCTGGCCTATGGAAAACACAGGGATCCCCACATGGAATCATGCTGCCAAAGTAGGCCTAACAGGCTTCAAACCCAATCCGATGGTCGATATTACTTGTTTGATGCTAGGCTTCAAACGCCGCACCCCGCCCCGCGCGCCCTCCGCCGGTACGGCTCCGCCGCGACTCCGTCCGTGCGCGTCCACTCTGGTTTGATTGCCACATCCCTCGACCCCATCCCCCTCGCCTCCATACCAGGCCGGAGCCGCCGCCGCCCCACAAGTGTCGGTCCTCCTCCTCGACCACCGTTCGCACCCCAACTCCCCCTGACCGGAGCCGGACCTGTCGGATCCCGCTGCGGGAGCGCCGCGCCGCCCGCCGCCGCCGATGAGGAGGAGGATGACCGCGTCTTCCTCGTGCTCCTCATGTGACCGCACGCCCGCCTAACCCTATCCACATACAACGATGCCAACCACAAGCCAAGATGGATGTCATTTCGCCATTGTTGAGTACTACACACCGACCACCTGCATTTTCCTGTGGCCCTGTATTTGTTCGTGTGATATGCCATTGGTTAATGATAAAAAAAACCTTTTCTCCAATCTATGGTAACGTTGACTTGGAAATTCTAAACTTTGGATGGCATCAGTTCATGCCGGCTATTGAATTGCAGTTGATACTTTGATAGTCATTTGTTTTTATGATACCGATTTTGGTGTAGAATCAAAATGGCAACGGCACAAAGAATATATTTGTTCGATAAGGAAGCGGTAGTAGATAGTCATCTTGTATTCTTGTTTATTACGTTAGATGGGTATACTACCCATACTGACCAAATGAGTAAAAAAGAATGTAATATTTTTTTAGATAATTTGATAATGTAGCTATCTACTATATAAATTGTGCAATTCTTCCGTATTGTGTGGTGTCCATGAATAATTTGGGGCAAATCTATATTTCTATCAACCGGTAGTGTCCATGAAAAGAAGTCTCAATCTCGATCCACTCTCACTTACTGCTTTACTCATGCGTGATGTTTTGTTGTTTCTGCTGTTTCCTACCTAAGTATGATGTTGTGGAATAATTTGGGGCAAATCTATATTTCTATCAACCGGTAGTTAGAAAAGTATCTCTCTCGATCCACTCTCACTTATCGCTTTATTGTCAAGCTCTTGCTTTCCTACCATACATTGGTGGGCACATAATTAGCATGTTATTTTTCATAGCTTTCCTCCACACAAATTACTACTATTATTTTGATGGAACAGCACGGCTCCTAGCCTAGATCATTATAGTGGATATCAATATCATAAAGAAATAGCAGACATTGTTATGAATAGCCGAAACAATAAATAGGACATTTTTTGAATGACTTCTTATTATCGGTTATTATCACAGACTTGTTGCTCCCTTCCCCCACCGAGAAGAATAAGATGAGCAAGAACGCCGGAGCGGGTGAAATATTCTTTCAACAACTTCTCATTCAAGGTAAACTATTATCTAAAAAATTCCCTGTTTCATTGCATACGAGTTTTCTTTTCTGAATCTTGTCTTTGATGACTGAATTGTCATTTCCTTCTTTTTTTCCTGTGATGTGCAGAACATCTCTCAACTAGCATCCATGAACTATGACCTGATGACGAAGCACAACTTGGATCCTTTGTAGTCCTAAAAAATCAGAGCAATAAAGGTAGGTAATAATGTCGTATTTCTGAATGTTGTAAGCTACTGGACTGGATATTAGTAGAACCTAGCTACATTGTTCTTCAGTTTATGTTAGTCCGGAACTGAACCTCACCAATCACCACACCAGCAAGCTTTGACCGATTGATTGCAGTTTCATCTGGAACATGTTGCCCAGTCAATGAGCACAATTAAAAGTCATGCATGTCGAATCCAAATCACATCTCTACTATAGTGGACCAATCAAAATTATACTAGGTCTCTCTAGGAAAACGTCCCCCACTGAGAGCCTCTAACCATTGTGCACCCAGAAAAATATACATAGGAAGTTGTCTCTATTAAAATCAAGGGCTAAAAACACCTCTCACAGGCTTCAAACCCAATCGAAGTATTTATAGGGAAGCTTCTTCACATGAAAGATAGGCAAAATCAGATTGCTGATATGGAATAGCTTGCACTGAGAGTCTGAGACTATGCATTATCAGAAGATAGGATGGTATCCACCATTGTATTCTCTGACAACTGGCTGCAGATACATAGTGAATATAAACCTTGTTTGTAGAAAGATGGCGCAATAGGTAGCAATGTAAACCCCTCGCCTTTTTTAAGAAAATATTTCTGAAACCTGTAAGTCTATAAGTGTGCTGAATTGGAACGTTCAGGTGCCTTTTACAGTGTTTGCATCAACAAAAACAACAGCAATGCTCCTACCATGCAAGCCCTATCATAAGTTGTTGTAATAGTAATCTTCCTCTAATCTAATACACACAAGCAAACAAAATATACAAAAGGTTTATCGCAGCGACAGCGAGATAATCTTTGTGAATTGGATGGGTGACTTTGCATTGTCAAAAGTTGTATGTGGTTGCAGCACCGGGCGTGGTCTTGCAGAGCCAGCCAGCATAACGGAATTCATCACAAGTATGATGAGTTTCAGCACAACACCAGATCAGTGAAGCCATCAATTCTCCATTTCAGGTGATTTTGCATTCTAACCTTCCTTTCCGTGCAGGATGCAGTAGCTATGTGTAAACAATTTTTTGAGTGCTGTGAATTATCTATTTTTTCTTCTTTCTTGGCAGTGTTTATACTGATTTTTTAGCAAACTTGCAGGCTGCTTGTAGCAAGAAATTTGACGAAGAAAATCAATGTGTGGTTAAATATGTGTGTGTGGATAAATGTATAATGGCAGGTATAAATATGTGTGAGTGGAAAATGTTGTTGTGTACCGTTAGCATGGGTTTGTTTCTTGATTACCCAAACATATATCATACTTTGGTTGATCTATGTTCTTTTTCTATGTCAAAGTAGCGTTAGCATGGGCAATATACTATAACTCACAATAACCTGGAGGCATATAGATTCTCTGTCTCCTGGTCCAGGCTTATACCAAGTGTAACCATTTTTTGTGCAGAAACTTTATCATGTATGAAGCAACAAATTTCAAGGATCTTGGATTAAACTTTCTTAAATTAAATAGGTGCTATTAATCCAAAAGGGTTAGAGTACTATAACAATCTCATAGACGAGCTAGCTAGACATAGTATGCCTATTGCAAATAAATTTTGAATGGTATTTATATCTGGTAATTGTATGAACATAAGCAATATCAGTAACTATTGGGTTCTTTAGGTGTCCAAGTCCAGTTATGATTTACCAGCTGGATCTCCCTCAAATCCTGGAAGACGAGTATGGTGGATGATTTAGTAACTTTAGCTGTTAGAGATATTTTTCCTACATGCTGATACCAAACTATCTTGTGAATCTAGCTCATCATGATATTCAGCAGATAAAAGTTTATAATCTTGCTGAATATTCTGTCATTTGCCTAATTTAAATTTTATGTTGATATGTGTAGGTTTGCTCGGGCGATTTGTCTGGCAGTGTGCTTGTGCAACTAAAGTGGCAACAGAAAGGTTAGTTGCTGCTAATTGCAACATCACCTTGATTGATATCCCTGCACTTGGAATGTTATCTATTTCAATTCAAGGTCAGGGATGTCAAGCAAGTAAATGACAAAGCAACAGCAAGTGCAACTGATTTGATGAATGCAAACTTTGTTGCTGATGGTGGCACAAATATTATGCATCCTTTGAGTGAGGTATGGCATTTTGAACAACCTCAGTTGCGATTTTTATTTTTTATAATCCGGATTTCTCCTGTTTTATTTTATTATTCATATACTCGTCATTTATTTATGTAAAGCAATGTCATTACAATCAAGTGTTCATCTCAGGTCACCAACAGAGGGTCCTCCAGTGCCTCACCCCGCGTGTGTGTGGCAGCAGCAAGCCGGCGGGAGAGGTTAGGCGTAGCGAGGCGCCACGCCACTGCTCGCCGTTCCCCATGACGCTGTCGCCCGAGGCCGCCGTCCCAACTCGAGACGAACAGGGAGCGGATGACGGCGCCGGGCAACGCCTCTTGAAGCGGCAGTCAAAGCAGAACACTGCCACGATGTACGCCACTGGTTGGCTTCACCGCTCTTTGCCCTGCGGTGTGTCTTCTTGCTGCTACGCGCAACCGGATCTGATGTTGCCTAAGCCCAAAGCGTCGGCACGCAGTCACCGGCCACGGGTTTCGCTATGGTCTTTGCTCGTTGGTGCTCTCCCTACTCCGGCCCCAGAGCACTTCTTACCCTAGAAGAGCGGCCATTGAGGATGCATCTGATCCGAGCTTACTGTTCCTGTTTTTAATGTCCATTGGCCCCGTTCGCTTCGCTGAAAAAACAAGCCGAAACACTGTTTTCAGCTGATTTGTTGTGAGAGAAAAACACTGTTCCGGATAAGAAAACAAGCTGAAAAAGACGGATTATAAGAGAAGCGAACACGTAATTCCTCTGGAACAGTGAACAAATAACATAATTTAATGAAATAGATAATTCTTCCTTTCTGAATGAGTTTTCTATTGATATCCATGTGCATGTCCACTGTGACTATTTAATATGTGTTACATATGTGTTACTGTAGCACTAGCACGAGATTCCTCCTTTATAAACGAGTTTTCTATTTATATCCACATGCGACACTGTTACTGTTTAAAGTGTGTTACCTAGATGTTGCCGTAGCGATAGCACGGGCAATATACTAGTATGTCTAATATAATTCTAGTTTTCATGCATCAACACAACACATTTTACCACGGTCAAAATCGTGTGAATCTTGTTATTACATCCTAGAGTAGTAGAAAAGAATGAAGGTTGCATCATAATACACAAAATAATTATATACATAACCAAATTTCCCCAAAATTCATACTAACATGTATTAAAAGTAGCACAAGCATTTACTTGTGGGAATTGGATAGGGCGGTGAACTCGCTCTTCGGAATCTTGGTCGCCACGAGCTTCCCCTTCAACCAACCAAGCACACAAAAACAAAGCACAACAAATCAACCCCAACTTCATAAGCTCAACAGATCCTAATTAAGCTCTAGGTAAAGAACAACCTGCAAAAGGGACCACATCAATTTCATTATTGTGAAGTGTGACTTATTTGAAGGGCCAAAATATTTTAGTAATCAATTTGGCAATTGTCCTAACACTGGAGCTTATGACTCTTAAAAGTAATATTAAGGCTAACATAAAAGGATAATATAGTAGCTGAAGACTCATTTCTGGAATGCATAAAATTAAGTATTATTAACATACTAATGGTACAATATATGCACTTAGTCACTCAGCTACATATATAGTCATTCAGCCACTCTCAGTCACATTCAGTCACTTAGCACTCGACCACTCAAGGAATCGCCAACCCAGCTACTCAACCACTTAGCCACTCAGTTCAGTCACTCTGCAACTCAGTCGACCTCTCAGTCACTCTACCACTTTGTCACTCCATCGACTCAGCCAATAAGGCACTTAGGGAATCATCCACTTAGCCACTCAGTCATTTAACCACTTAGGCATTTAGTCATTGAGCCATTGAACCACTCAATCATTTAGCCACTTAGTCACTCAAACCATAAACCTGATTTTGTTGAGGTGGCTCCATTCATCCTTATGGTAAACCTTATCAACCTACACATAGATAAAGCTAAGTCATATAAATTTAATACTATTTATATTACCACACAGCAGTAACCAAAAGTTGGTGGTTCAAACATATTGTCACCTCTACGAATGCGCATGCACAGACAACCTACCGATATAGATACCACCAAAACTCGATAGAAAAACATAAATCATGAAAGAAGAAACCTAACCGACTTATATTGTTTTATAGCTATTCAACTTGAGCTATAAAAATCCTTTGTCTAGCGCGTGTATTTCGTTTCTCCGGATTGAGTCAGGCCAGACTCCACCTTCCTTTATCTGGCACATGAATTTCCTTAGCCTCCAGACTGTTCGTTGAGTGCATCTTCTGTGCACTAAATCATTTTTACTTTGTGTCTTCATCCGTCTTTTGCGCCACTTTTTTTCTTGCATGCCTAGGACCTATTATATATCCTGTCTAACACGTCTTTATAGCACATATTTCATGGACACAGATAAGCCGCAACCCGTCCCGCTTAGCGCGCGAGCCCCACTCGTGCGTGCCCCCAGCCCCATGCCGTTCCGACCAGCCTGACGTCAGGCTGACAGTAAACCAAAAACCAAAACATTTTTCTTTCAATTGGTATAACTTCCGAATTTTTTATCCATTTTCAATTCTGTGTGTGTTCTACGTGACGAGACGAACAAAGCTAGACCCCCACTTGCATATATTTCGATGAATTTTATTTTAATAATAATTTATGTGTAAACTTGCTAGCAGATTTATCAAAAAAAGTTACTAACATTGTAACACTAAAGTTGCTACTACAAAAAATGTACTTAATTTGTCACATAGTATACACAAGCTCAGGGCAAAAATATTAAAAAAAGAGTTACTACCATGTAATACTAAAGTTGCTACTCAAAAATATACTAAAGTTGTTACATAGTATGCACAAGCTTAGAGAAAAAATATCAAAAGAGTTAGTACCAGGTAATACTATAGTTCTATATAACTGAGGGCAAATTATTAAAATAAGTATTGCATAACTTGCTAACTGGGGGGCAAGTTATTATACAACTAGCTCAAATCTGCTCCTCCTTTTCGCTCGAATCCGCCAGCAGCCACCCCCACTCCATCGATCCAAATTTGCTCCTCCTCTCCACCGATTTGCTTCTTCCCGCAGATTGGTTGCTCCTCTCAACACTAAAACACATGAATGTAGAAATGAAACATAAAACTGAAAAAGAATAATCAGAAACTAACTGAAATTAACAACTCTAAAACTAAAATTACTAGAAAATAAAACTAAAATTGAAAAAAAAAAAAAACTAAAGTAAAAAAATGAAAAAAGCTAGGAAACATGACTTGCTGCCAACTGGGGCATTTATTACAAAATTCAAGAAACATGACTTGCTGCGAACTGGAACTAAAATTGACAAACAAAAAATTAAACTGAAGTTGACAAATAGAAACTGAAAACTAAAGTAGACACAATGAAAAAAAAGAAAAATAACACTAAAACTAAAATTACAAAAAAAACTGAAATTGACAACCACAAAATCCAGCAAACATGATTTGCTGCCAACTGCGGGCATTTATTACAAAATCAGGAAACATGACTTGGTGCAAACTAATAGATGACATAATTTGTGGCAACTTATGTGTGCAATGGTTACTCTTTTGTGACAACTCATAAATTGTCGGTGAGGCAACTAATATGTAGGATTTAGGAAAGCATTCGAACCTAAAAAGTGAATGAAATCTGAAATAAAAAAAAATAAAAAAAACAAGACTGAGAACTGAAACTTTAAGAACACTAAAAAAAGAATGAAAACTTAAAAATATGCAACTTACACATTATAGGTGAGGCAAATAATATGCAGGGTCTAGGAAGGTATTTTCGAACCTAAAAGGGTGACTCAAAACTGAAACTATTTTTTTTTAAAAAGACCAAAAACACTGGAAAGCTAAAATTGAATTGAAAGTGACAACAAATAATGAAAACTGAAATTGGCAAATAAGTTGCTAAACGCTTAATACATAGGTTGTTACACGTTTGCTAGTATGTATAATTTGTTGGATGGTTAATATATAGGTTGCTACACGCTTAATACATAAATAGCTACTACATATATAGCATAAGTTGTCAGTAAATAAAAACTATTTTGAAACACATGCATCATAGTCTTATTTCATAGATCTTATCACAAGTGGCTCAACAATACAAATCAGTGAAAAAATTGAAACTGAAATTACAAGTCACTAAAAAATAAATTAACAACCAGAAAACAAAACAAATAATTGAGAAAAAAATGAAATAAGTTATTATACAACTAATATGTAGGGTTTAGAATTGCATTCAAACCTAAAAAGGGTAACTAAGAACATAAACTGAAATACATTAAAAAAACAAGACTGAAAACTGAAACTAAAACACTAAAAAAAACTTGACTGAAAAATAAAACTGGGAGAAAAATTCTTTTGTGGCAACTAAAACTGAAATCGACAAATAAGTTGCTACACGCTTAATACATAAGTTGCTACACGTTTGCTATTATATATAATTTGTTGAAAGATTAATATATAGGTTGCTCCATGCTTAATACATAAATAGCTACAACATATATAACATAAGTTGTCAGTACATACAAACTATTTTGAAACACATGGATCATAGTCTTATTTCATATATCTCATCACAAGTGGCTCAATAGTACAAAACAGTGAAAATTTTTGAAACTGAAAATTGAAATTACCGGTGACTAAAAAAGGAATTAACAACCAGAAAACAAAACAAATAATTGAGAAAAAAATGAAATAAGTTATTATACAACTAATATGTAGGATTTAGGAGTGCATTCAAACCTAAAAGGGTGACTGAGAACTGAAACTATGAAAACTGAAACACGGAGGCAAATTCTTATACATTGCAGGTGAGACAACTAATATGCAGGATTTAGAAAGACATTCGAACTTAAAAAGGTGAAATCTGAAACTAACAAAAAAAACATGACTGAAAAATAAAATAAAGAAACAATGAAAAAACTACCAATTACAAAACACATTTGAACCTCCAATCTTCCTCAATTCATCACCATGTTTTTTCCCCGATCAGGATGGCAAAGACATTACATTCAGAAATTTACAAGAGATGCATCAGCACTGCAAAGAAAGATGCGGTAGTGTGCACGACTGAATCAATCAATGCTGAACTAAAGTTACAGCAATTAGAACACATGATCGAAGACAAAAACCATCAAGAAAGCTCCGATATACTGGATGATACTTAAATATACTGAACTGATTTTAGCAGATCAGAATAGTAGCCTCTCCAAGCTACTCGTGCCATGGGAAATCCCTCTCAGTGCCCAAAAATCCTTTTCAGTATCAGGCGCACATCGAGCTGCGAAGGTCAGGCTCGGGTTCACCATGCACACACCCATGTGTATCTCTACAATTAAAAAGACCCAAATGTCATCGTCATTGCCCCGCTAATCGCCCCCTCCCGTGATTAACCGCGCTAATCACCCCCCACAAAAAAATCAGCGATTTGCCCCACGCCCCCGCCCCGCTCGGCTCTACACGGAACCGCAGTCTGCCCCGCTCTCTCTACCGTGGAACTATCGCCCGCGCACGATGCCCACCTCCGCAGCTATCCCGCGCGATTAGGGCCGCTAATCATCCCCACCGTCGTCGATGACGACGAAGAAAGCCAGGACCAGGAGACCCCAGCCGCCTCCGCCGATAGCCCCCACCATCGCCTGCTGTTGCCTGTGCTGCCATTCGTCGCTGCCTTTTCTTCTCCAGTACAGTGCGCCTGCTGCTCTCTCTCGTGGCGACGACTGGGCGGCCGCACTACACCAGGTGCCCATGTCTTCGTTAGGCCCTGGATCTTAACCTTACACTTTTCTGGCGAGGAGAAGCACCAGGTGTGCCAACCCCTTCTCTTCCTGCTGTGCAAAACGGAGCACCCAAACCCTCTATTTTTATTTGGATCTGATCTAATTACATATAGGTGTATATGTATTATGCTTGCTAACTTCGATCTTTTTCAAAGATTATCATGTGTACATGTGCACACCCATGTCCTTTACTGGATCTGCGCCTGCAGAGATGTGTGCTTTGCACTGAATGTTCCTAGCCCTTCTGCTCTTCATCCTCCCCACCTTGGTGGTTATCTTTCTTTTAATATTTCTTTCATATGCACTCTGTTGCAGGTTAAGCAAACAACCGCTACTGTTGGGGCTTCAGTTACTGTTAACCAAGTTGGAAGCCGTCCACCAAGCACAACAGCACCAGTTACCATATTCCACCAGCATCAAGAATGTCGAAAAGGTGATGGCAAACAAGATTTACGACCTTTGCGTTACGTCAACATTGGAATAATTTGGTTATGAAATTAGGGATATATGTGTGAATTGTAGGAGCCCAGTGTAGTTACACATTGGTGCAGTGTGTTAAATTGATCTGATGCGTAAATTTGTTGAATTCCAGCCATCAAAGAGTCAGATACTAGACTGCCTCCATCAAGCCAATGTGATCTTGTGCCAGACAACCAGATGATGCAGTAGGAGCAACCATTGCAGGTAAATCACTATATTAGAATGCACTGCAGGCGATTCGTAGTTGTATTGTGCCCTGCTCTTATGCTTTCTTGATATTATTCTAACAATATGTTTTGCATCAAGGCCCCCACAACAGCTTGAAGGAGAGGTGAGGAGGATCCATCCAAAGGGTGACCTTCAGCTGCTGCTGCCAAGGGAGAGGGAGGGGCGACCTCCTGCTGCCATCACAACAGATCAAGGAGAAGTGAATGAGGAGCCATACGCTAACCAATCATGGCAGCCCCTATCCCCTATCATGCTGGATCGGCTCCTTGCATGAGTGCTCGTGGCGGCCCAGTGTGGAGGAGACTGGCGGCAGGGTTCTGAATTTGCAGCTACGCCCAACTGGTTGTTGGCTTTGCAGGTAAACAAAGCAAATTTAAACATTCCCTATGGTGAAAATTGTAGGCGTCATAGCAATCTCATTGGTTACTCATCGCATCTCTGATCCTGGTGTGTTCAATTAGATAATGGCATATAGACCCAGAAGCAAAACTTCCAATATTTATGTGACAGTTCATCAGAAAGTATCAATGCCTAATTCGTTCGTTGCTTCTTTATAGTTAAAACAGTGACAAGCAACAATTCCACTCTTTTTTGTTGCAACCAAACATTTTTTTCATTTCAAGTAGAAATATAAATTGAGCACCTTATGGTCAATAATACAACTCTCATCCTTAGAAATATAAGCAACTACTCATGAGGATGATCCACCTCATTGTTGAGTGCCTCTGCTTTGGAAGACCGTAAGTACTTGACCACATGATATTATGTACGATTTTTGTAGGGTCAGAAATAAATAGGAAATGAAGTCCAATTGCTGCTCATTAGGACTCTACTGGTTTAGCATATAGGTGATCTGCATAGAAAAGGATACATCCCAAAATGGAGTTTCTGCTTGGCATCTATGTTAGGCACAGTTGAAGTTCAGGCCATGCAGATTGTTAGCACAGTTCATATTGGAAAAGTTCAGTTCACGGAGAATCAAAAATCTTACATTAGAATTTGTTTGTGGTTTATGTCAGTTGTGCTTCTTTCTTTGGTAAAAAGAAAAGTTTCTAATTTGGTCTCGTGCTTGTGGTTTATGCATATCTGTTGCTTGAAAATTCTTAATTGGTTTACCAGATGAAGTGTTATGAGGAGCCACACATATACAAGACACTATGATTCCTCTCTATTTGTTGTTTTTAGATGGAGCAGAATGTTTACTTTCCATAAATTAGTGCCAAGTTTGAGTACTGATAAATTTGAGTAATTCCATACTCAATTCTTCTTTTTTCCATCATACTTATGGAATTGCTCTATACACCCTTCCGGATCTGGGAGCCTGTTCATTTAGTGCCTTCATAAAAAGTCTTCGGCCTCAAAATTTGGTTGATGAGTGCTGATGGATCTATTGTCTCACTTTTACAAAACATAAGTCCAAGGCTTCACTGCCACAATGGGTAATTGGGTCAATTAGATGCTTAATGATTCTTGAAGGCCAGATCCTAATGGCATTTTTGCATGTGTAATTCTGAACTTCATGGTTCCTGTGTGTATGGCATGAGGTTTCTGTAGCACTACATGATCTCGACTATTTAAAAGGTAAAGTCATTTCATATAAGCTTTTTTTCTTTTAATAGAAATTTTATTTTCCTTTCCTTTAATAATTAAGTTGCCCCTTGTCAGAGTAATGATAGGTCTTTGATATATTCGGTGTGGAAATTCTCAAATAATAAGGCATTGGGAAAGTAGTTCTGTACTACATTATTAACATACATGCATAATTGTTTTTTTGCATACTTGAATTTCCTATCTTAATGTGATAATTGCAACAATTCAATCTCTCTATTTATAGTGGGCAGACTGCAAGAAAGGAACCAAATTTGGTAAACCTTGAAGAGTACTGTAGACCACAACTATGGGACCTCGGCCGTGCTTTTGGCAAATTGAAGATGAAGTTGTAGGATGGGGCAAGGTGCTGAAGGGTGATAAGATGTGCAGGGCTGGTATTTCCTAGATAATATGAGTCAAAAAATTGCCCTTACATAATGTTTGCTCTTTTATAGACTATAATATAAGGAGATTTTGTCATATATACTGAGGTTGTGCCCATTTAGTTGCTTAGCATAATTGGCCAGAAAAAATGGATATATTGATGTTATTTTTTCAACCAAACCGAATTTCAGGGCATTGCTTAAGCAAAAGATGTGCTGGGTTGATTTCATGTGAGCTCTCTCTTTTCAGTAACATTCATCTGGTGTCTCTCCTACCAACAAATTATGGCAAATACATTTGCACTTTGCAGCCGACAGTGGTTTCCTCAGCCTCCCACAAGCATTTTGCTTGGTGGTCGAAGCAAGTTAAGTTGAGCACTAAACCAATTTGGTTTTTCTTGAACTGAGTAGAGAAGCACTAAACCAATTTGTTTTTTCTTGAACTGAGTAGAGAATCTCTTTGTGATCACCACTGCTATGGTTTTATGCATCCTAAGTCAACTATCTGTTCCATTTCAAAAGTAGCTACATAGAAATCTCTTGAGCTTTTGAAACCTAATCACAGACTAATCTAATAATCTATCATTTTGACAATTTCGTTTGAGCCTCTTAGTTGTATTGCCTTGTTCTATTTTTTTTTTGTCCCCGTAGCAATGCATGGGCACTCAACTAGTAGAATACATAAGCGGGGCGAGCTTCGGTGGGCGGCTGGAGGCTCGTCCATGGCTGGGGCGGGCGTCTCACGGTCCTGCGACGGAGGTCCTGCGAGCTCCCGCGGCGGGCCATGGTGGTCTGCGTGCTCCGGCGGCGGGCGGCGCGGCCACGGAACGCTGGCGGCCGGCGGCAGAGCCACGGAGGCGGGAGGAGCTCGGACCAATAAAAAACTGAAATTACAAAATGAAATTAATAACTGAAATTGCTAGCTAAAATTAAAACTAAAAATAAAAACTGAAATTTGGAACTGAAATCACAATAAAATAGGGCGAAGTTCTCAGACCAATGCCGGATACTGCTTCGCTTGCAGTCTAACACGCCTCTTATATTCTGTAGGATCCTGCAAAGCCAAATAAAATGTTACAAACGTGATTGGCTATCTGAACTTCAAAACTAAAAGGAGTAAGGTTTTGGGCAAAGAATATCTTTGTTGTGCTCCATCAATTTTGACTAACCTGGATAAAAAGGTGATAGCCATCTGTTTGAGCAGGGTCAGCAGGATTTGGCTGATCTAGCAAGTCCTGGATACCGATGAAAACCTGCATAACAGTAATAGCTGGTCTCCAACCCTGACAGAATTTTTTTTTTTGGAACAGTAAGGCCATGAAATCAGTATAGCATCACACAGGGCTACGAAAATGGTTGCAAAGCTTACGCTGTCCTCGTTAAGGATTGAAAGGCAGACTATTCCAGAAGGATAGACATTTGGGAGGAAGAAACCCTGAGGGAACTTGCACTTGGGAGGCTTGCTGGGGTAATCCTCACTGAAATGAAGTGTTAGAGGGAAGTATCCACCTTCCCAATCAGTCTGGCAAAGAAATAAAGATGGGAATCAGTTAAAAGTTCAATCTGCACTATCTTATTACAGACAGCTCAGTTAAACATCAACACAATAATATGGAAACAACTGCTAACTAAGTTGGTGAAAATCCTATCCTTGCACAAGAATTCAATGGTGTAACCTGAAACAAATAACTAAAAGCATCCAATACAGATAACAAGTAAAACGGAACATGTAGTTCATCAATCGAAAGAAAAGAACCTATTCAGACCTAGTTATACCTTCATTGCTCACACTTAATAGTGGAAAGAGCAAATGAGTCAAAATTGAATTGGCAATGATCAGATTTCAGGTCTCACTACAAGCTGGCTGACAGGACTCACTAATTTACCAGAATTGCAATGAATATATCAAGAGATATAGAATACACATTGGAAAACCATTGATTGACAAAAAGTGACAACAAAAATAATGGAAATGAAATTGACAAATAAAAACTAAAAACTAAAGAAGACAAAATGAAAACTAAAATAGAGCTCTGAAATCATAACGCAAGGTAATGCCAATAGCAATTGAGTAACTTGCCGCAACAACAGGACTGAAATGAAAATTTCATTTTTATGTAACTTGCTACATGCTATGAAATTTCAATTTTCAAATGAAATCCGGCCTGCAGACTACAGCGTATACCAGCACAGATCCAGGCGCGTGGGTCGCCTGGTCCTATTAGGATAAAGTCTGTGCAATTTGGCAAATCCACAAGCGAAGCATCTTCAGAACATTCCTTTGCAGAGCAATGCGAGGTGCCTGCTTCATGTATTGATTCAGTTGACTATATGGATGTTGATACTGAAGCTGGCGCAGAAGTTGAGAGATGGGACGAACAAAGACCTGTCTTAGATGATTCAGTTGGAAGGCGGAATAATAACACAGCAATTCCCACTGCGAATGGGACCTCTTCGTGCGGGCATGGCGGCGCAGCACGGCGAACCCGCACACAGAGGCACCGATATGGCCATCCGAGGCAAGCTGGATCCGGAGCACGTGCAGCAGCAGGCTGGTGGCCGACGGGCGCAAGGATGACTAACAGCCGGTGAGCGCAGTGGTGGTGGTAGCACAATCGACAAGCACGGGGTGGTGGGTCGCTCTGGCAACAAGCTCAAGGCCGGTGCCTTGGGGGGCGGCCAGCCAATTCCGCATGGGTTGGATCGAGGGACGGGGCGACGGTCTCTGGGCCGCCTGCTAGAAGTTCTGGTGTCGCGTCGGCGCGGCGCGAAGCGCCGATCTAAAGCGCGTTAGACTTTGCAATATTTCATCTAAATCACCAATACGAAAAAGAAAAGATCATTTCACATGATTCTTACACCTTACAGTGTCTACAACAACCGCTACCCAAAATACAAGACCCATTCCACGTTTGTGTAGCGCTATAGGTAAAGGGTTTAATACCCATTTTTTATCTTCTCCAATAACAGGACTCAAAAGAGACCCTTTTGCAAATGGGTTCAGGATAGAGGATATAAATCACGGGCCCAGTCGCACAGCCCTCCAATGAAGCATTCCAGCTTAGGTTCCTGTCGACTTTGTTTTGCAATTAAGATAGTAGCTTCATGTATGCCTTAGGAAATAGTATCTTCATAGCTTGATCCAGTCAAGGAATGTATGACTTCTAATGATGATTATATATGTATGATTAACTGAACATATCCCTGGCAATCACTAATCATAGGAAATCATTCTTGATAGTTTTTCGGATTTTGCCTATCGGTTTTGGCCCACGGGACATTTTCTGGGTAGTGTTCGGCCCAAAAGTATGTCCGTGTGCACATGATCCACTAGCCCACTGCTATCTTGCCCATGTCACTACAAAAGGGGCCTCGCTTATCTCCTAGTACCGGTTATGACAAGGTATAGCACGAATGCATTGGATAATAGTTTTTTTATAATGGATATCATTTGGGCTTTAATCTCATCAAAGAGAGGAGTCCAACATTACAAAGAAGGTAGTCATAGCTATTACAGTAACTCACCGTACCCACAAGAAAAATTAAAAGACATCACGAAATAGAGTTCGACATCATTAACAAATCATAATAATATAGATGTCCATTTATAGGAGGCAAAAGAATTGCATAGCTATTGACTCTTAGTTCGGGCAAGCCAAAATCAGCAGCTCCTTCCAATCGGAGCCCCAAAACCAGTACATAACCGGCTAAATAAGAAGTGCAAAAACGGTTTTGATGATCGGGATTTATCAAAGGTGATTTTGTTTCTCGAGAGCTATAAGGCCCACAAATTAGTGGAGCACATATCAACAATTAGCAAGAGACCGATGAACTAGCATGGCTTCTTGCAGAAGCACTTGCGGTTGGACAGGCCAAGCTTGCACTCGCCATCTTCAAAGCTCTCCTTCTTGCACACCTCGGCGCATTTGTCGCTATTGAGGCAGAAGCCCTTGAACTGGAGACTCTGCGATACGCACTGGCTCTCTTCCTTCCCCTTGCTTTTTTCCTCCTCCTCCTTCGCTTTCAGTTTGTCCTTTAGCAAGGTCTGCTTGACTACTCCCATTTTGGCATCAATGGTTGCCATCTCTGCATGCACCATATTGATCAGTGATCACATTTCATTTGTCCCATTTTGCAGATTTTGCAACGTACAGATTAATCACCAAGAACAGGTCCGTGGTGACCAATCAATCTGCCTGGTACGGGTAAGATTATGGATGGCTAATGAGCAATTAACGCCTGACACCATAAGGCATAAGCTAATCACCTGCTGCGGCGAGGAGAAATAAGAAGAGCACCGCTCCGGGAGACACTGCCATCTTTCTCTTGTTTCACCAGGAACGGCTGAACCTGCAGGGCGACAATACAAGTGGGTGTGGAGGAATTCTCGTGGATACTGTACATTGATTGGAACACAGGAGCACCGAATTTAATTTATATGAACAGCGTTGGCGTCGAGCTTAGATTAGTCGATGCTTAATTTGGGCAGTAACAAAATAGACATGAGGCAATCTCTCTCCCACTCTCTCTCTCTAACGTAACTCGGGACGACTTCAACCAAAAAAAAAAACATGCCCCTGCGCTTGATAGATGATGACTTTTTCATGAAAAGTGCTGGTAGGGTATTTTCAAAGTTACTAAAATTGGCCAAGATATATTTTAGTCGGGACAGTGTTATGAGATGGGCTACTTCAAGTAGCTGGGCCTTGGCCTTGTAACTAGGCTAGGAGCGATGGCTGGCTTAGAGCATCTCTAGGAGGCTCTTCATATCCTTTCTAAA
Source organism: Miscanthus lutarioriparius (assembly GCA_904845875.1). Taxonomy (NCBI): domain Eukaryota; kingdom Viridiplantae; phylum Streptophyta; class Magnoliopsida; order Poales; family Poaceae; genus Miscanthus; species Miscanthus lutarioriparius. The sequence continues at coordinate 24,504,506 of CAJGYO010000008.1, forward strand.
TGCTAGAAATAGAGATTTTGGTAAAAAACTATCCTCCAACAGCTTATCTAAATGGTTATTCAAATATAGCCATCTTCTATTCAGTATTTTTCGCTAGCCAAAAATAGAAGACGAGAATGACTCTTTAGAGTGTGCATGAGATATATGAGAATGAAAAAAAATGTAGAAAACGATTATTATGCAAATGATTCTTCAAATGATGATTTAGAGAGTGAGATTTAGAAAGGCTATTGGAGATGCTCTTAGCGGCCGGTGCTATGCAGTTATAAGCATGCGCAACCACCGCCTAGTCATTAGGTACGAAGAACGGAACTCTGCTGTACCCGTTCCCCAAACTGTCTGAATCCCGCGGGTGTTAGCCGCGATTTCTATCCGTTCTTCCCAAGTTCTTGCTATTTCGGTAGATTACCTGCGCTACTGCTAGATTCTTGCGTTAATAGTCGATCGCGGAATCATCTCCGGCTTCTCCCGCCGCCGCGGAAGCAGCAGCACGCGCACAAAACCAGTTGGACGTCGCCCGTAACCGTCTCCTCTTCCACGATGCCGCCGCCTCCGGCATCTTCCTCCCTCCAGTCTCCTCTGTCGACCTCCGCCCCGAGATCGGAGACCGATCCGAGGCAGTGGTCTCCGCGGAGCTAAGAACCAAAGAAGACGGGGGCGGTCGGCAAGGTCTCGCTCGGTTTCGCGCAAGCTTTCCTGACGATTGCGGAGAGCACAAGGGCTCGATGGAAGACGAAGAGCATCGGATTTCCGGTGGATCCCTCGGCGAAGGGATTCTCCCATGGTTTTGAGAAGGACTCATATCCCGTTGAAGGAATCAATAGAGAGGACGTGAAGTTGATGTCCATCCTGATCTGCTTGCATTGGGCCTCCAATGGTGGTCCTGGCGATCCTCTGCTACCTGCGGAGGCAGGCAGGAAGGCTTTGAAAGGATTTGTGCTTCAAGGGCCTACCCCTCCCAAGTCAGTTGTAGCTGCGGTTTGATCTAAACCTGCAGCTACAGTTCGTGTGAAGATTTACCAAGGCGGCGGGCGAAGAGGCGGGTATGGATGGGGAGGTGGCTATGGATGGGGTGGCGGTGGAGGCGGGCAAGGAAGCGGTCAGGGTGGGGGCGGTCCAGGTGGAAGAGGTCGCAACACCTGGACCACAATAGCAATCAAGATGGTGAAGGCAAGAAAGAGAACGCGAAAGAGGTCCCGTCTGCTCAAGAGTGATATGCAAGTTGACAGAGTTCATATCCCTGACAACTTTGATGACTCTGATGCTGAAAGTGAATCCTTGAGTGATAGGTTAAGGAGGATTGGTGCCTATACTGAAGTGGGGCAACGAAGTCAGCAAAATGAAGACAAATTGAATCATCAGGTTTGGGCAATGGAAGTGGATGAGAGTGTTGATCCTTCTGCATAGATCATGGGGAACAAGGAACAAGAACTTAGCATGAAGAGCTTCATGTTTATGGAGGACAAGATGGCAAATACAGAGAGGAATCTCAGATTGAGAAGGACACAGCTAATCAGGCCTTGATTAATTCTCAAGAAAGTGTCTTGACTGATGATGGATGTGGGAAAGCTCTGGTGCCCCTCAATACAAAGGAGGTTAATTAAGAGCAGATGGTTGTGGAAGAGGAAATAACTAAGGAAATTTTGCCAGAGAGAAGGAGTGTAAGGTTGAAGAAGGATGTTCATCTTACTACAATGGAGAAGAATGAAGATTTAGCTAAAAAGAGGTCTATAGAAGGTACCATTAAACCATCTTAGTCTTTGTCTGATATTGATAATGCTGAATTGAACAATCTTGCTAAATGTATGGGTGTTTTAGTTCATGAGAATAATTTTGCTACTTTTGATATGCTTAAGGGCCTGGAATCTGCTAGAAATTGTTTATATGCTAAACATCAGAAACAAATTGTTAGTGAAAAACCTAGTGAGATTGTTGAATGTGCTGTTGATATGGAAGTTCTGACAATTGAAGAAATTGATGAGGAGGAATCTAAATTAGAAGAATTTGTGATTCAAAAATCATTAATTAAGGATAGGTCAGTTAAAAAGAAGTTCACACTCTCCCCAAGGGGGAGAAAGCAAGACCAGGAAGATCTTGGCTTGTTAGATTCCAGGAATAAATGTATTCATGTGAATCTAAATAAAAGAAAAAAACAAAAGAAAAAATGGTAGTTCAAGGGCTTATTTGGAACTGCAGAGGTCGGAAAAGAGAGGTGTTTCTACTTTCTTGAAGAATCTCAAATTTCACTTCATTGGTTTACAGGAAACTATGACTGCTGAATGTGAGGATTCTTTGTTAAGAAAATTTGATGTTAATCAAGATTATTTGTGGCTTTAGAATTCTTCTAGAGGCAAATCAGGTGGGATTTTAGTTGGTGTTCTGTTAGAAAGATTTGACGTGGGTTCTTTCAAAAAAGGAGAATTTATGATCCAATTGAATATGTGGGATAAAGTGTTAAAAATCAAATGGAATATGCTTGTGGTATATGGAGCAGCTCATGAGGAGAATAAAAATGTTTTTCTTTCTGAATTGTCTCATTTTTGTGCTAATAATGATGAGGCTTTGCTAATTGGTGGCGATTTTAATATTATTAGATATTCTAAAGAAAAAAATAACATGGATGGAGTACATACCTCTTTTCAACTCTTTGATTCATTTCTATGAGTCAAGGGAGTTGAACATGAATGGTGGGATGTTTACATGGTCAAACAATCAGGATGCCCCTACTCTGGTTAAACTTGATAGAATTTTAGTAACCAAAGAATAGGAGGACATTTTTCCTCAGGCAGTGGTTAGAAGACTACTTAGTGAAGTATCTGATCATAACCCTTTGATTGTTACATCTGGGAAGTGTGATGGTTTGCCACATATACAGTTTAAATTTGACTTGAACTGGTTACAAAACCCAAACTTTTTTGTTCTGGTAGAAAAGATATGGAGCAAACCATGTAGAGCTAAAACTGCTCTAGAGAAGATTCAGCAAAAACCTCCAAGGTGAATTGAGAAAGAAAAGAAAAGTTTATCAAAATGAATTGGCGAAACTAGAAGCTATTGAAGAAGGGAATGGGCTGTCTAATGATCAATTGGATAGAAAAACTTTGGTTGTTATGTGAAAATCTTAAGTGTCTTGAACAAGGAGAAATGTATTGGTTTGAAAGAAGTCACCAGACTTGGCTTCTCAAAGGAGACAACAACACCTCCTACTTTCATAAGTGTGCAATAGGGAGAAAAAGAAAAAAAATAATATTATTAGTTTAGAAAAAGATGGTCAGGTAATTGAAGGTGATGATAAACTATTAGAACATGCAACTGAATATTATTCTGAGCTATTTGGACACCCATTGAATATGAAGTTCAAATGGATCCCTCTATCTGGGAGGATGCTCCAAAAGTCTCTTCAAATGATAACAACATCTTATGTAGGCCTTTTACGGAAACTGAAATCAAAGAAGCTTTGTGGCAAATGGATACAATAAAGCAGGACCTGATAAAATCCCCATTGAGTTTTTTCAAAGTTGCTGGGAGATAGTTAGATTAGATATTATTTAGCTGTATGATGATTTTTACAACCATAAAGTAGATGTTAGCTGGATGAATTATGGCATTATAACCCTGTTACCAAAAGTGAAAGATGCTAGTAAGATTCAACAGTTTCGACCCATCTGTTTATTGAATTGCCTATATAAACTGATCACTAAAACTCTGACTATCAGGCTGGAAGCTGTTGCTGATAAGTTAATTCATAATACCCAAATTGCCTTTATGAAAAAAAGAAATATTGTGTCTGGGATAATGTGCTTGCATGAAATTTTACATGAGACCACAAGAAGGAAAGTAATAGGAGTTATCTTGAAAATAGATTTTGAAAAGGCATATGACAAGATAAACTAGAACCTATTGTTTACTTGTCTGGAAAAAAGAGGTTTTTTGATAAGAAATGGTGAGTGGATAAAAAAAGTGGTTTCTGGGGGACTGTCAGTGTGAATGTTAACAACAAAATTGGTTCATACATTAAAGCTTTAAAGGTGTTAGGCAAGGTGATCCATTATTGCCAATCCTATTCAATTTTGTCGCGGACTGTTTAACCAGAATGGTGCATAAGGCTCAAGAATATGGTCTGATAACTGGTCTAATTAGTCATATCATCCCTAATGGTGTGGCTATTTTACAGTATGCGGACAATACCATTATTTTCTTGAAACATGATCTGAGTGGAGCAATACATATGAAGTTACTCTTATATCTATTTGAGATGCTTGCTGGTTTGAAGATTAATTTCAACATGAGTGAAATCTTGATGATCAACGTTGATGAAAGTTGGGGGACTCAATATGCTGACATTTTTAACTGCCAAGTGGGCTTGTTTCCAATTAAGTACCTAGGGGTACCTGTTAATCCAAGTAGGTTAAAAGTGATTGATTGACTTCCTTTAGTTGAGAAAGGGAATAAAAGGTTAGATGTTTGGAAAGGGTGGACCCTATCTATGGCTGGCAGAGCCACTCTTATAAGTGCTAGTCTGAACAATTCCCCTATGTATCACATGTCTGTCTACCTACTTCCTAAGACTACCATTAAGAATATGGATAAAATTAGAAGATCCTTTTTCTGGCAAGGTGGTGGGACAAAAAAGAAATATCATCTTGTTAAATGGGAAACTATTTGTAAAAGTAAGAAATATGGAGGTTTGGGGATTAAGGATTTGAGAAAAATGAATATTAGTTTGTTATGCAAATGGTGGTGGAAGCTAGAGATGGAGGAAGGCCTCTGGCAGGAGATAGTGAAATTTAAATATTTGAAGAATTAATCAATTCATTAGGTTGGACATAAACTTAATGACTCCAATGTGGTCTGACGTTTTGAAAATCAAACACATTTACTTACAGGGGAGAAGTGTCTGTATTGGTAATGGAATGATGACTAAATTTTGGCTTGATCCATGGTTGTATACGGAACTTTTATCTGTGATTGCTCCTATTCTGTTTGAACTGTGTGATAATAAGAACATCCCTGTTGCATAAACCTTGAAGGGTACACGGATCTCCATTAGGACATGGCTGTTTGATGATCTTAGGATTGCATGGAATGTTATTTGGCAGGATGCTTTGTGTCACACCCAATTTTAAGGATAAAATGGAGTGCAAAATCTTATGTGCGCCCAGAGATCAGTCACACACATAAGCTGACAAATTATGAATAGTATCATCACAAGTGTTTATTATATCACGAATAAGACAGAGTTATCACATAAATGTAGCGGAAATAGTAAAAGATCTCTCGCGGAGGCTCCGTTTCACAGGGACGTCGACTGGTTGACCACAAGTCTAGTAGTCCTCAAGAAAATCATCATACCCTAAAGCCATCTGTTACCCATCCGGGATTTTTATCCAAATAATAAAAATAAACAAGCGTAAGTACATGTCGTACTCAACAGGTGTAACACGGGGTTCATGAGGCTCAAAAGGCTTGACACAGGTTTAACAACATTCAGCTTTTAGTTGTAACCATTTTAGCTTAAGAGTAGCAACAAGTTGTTTCAATTCCCAATGCAAAACACATGATCAAATGTAAACATGATTAATGAATAGCATAAACAGATAATACTTAGTGTTCATCTATTCCATAAGGGTTCCAAGGCCGCTCGTGACCGTGAACACGGCTGATATACCAGTTTTACACTCTGCAGAGGTTGTACACTTTCACTGTGAGTCATGATACCCATATGCCCGAGTTAATTATTCCCAAAACACTTCCAAGGTGAGCAGGCAGGGGTCACTATGAAGCCTTTTAAAGGTTTGCCTACAGATAAGTCAGAGCCACTAATAAGCTAGAAAAGGTCTTCATACTGAGCTAAAGCCAGAGCTATGTAGCCCTCACAGCTGTACTGTAAGTCCCGGATGATCACTTACAAATAAGTCCTTAGGGAGAGGAATCTGAAGCATTTAGAAAGTAGCTAAACACTCCAGCAACCTATTTCCATGTTGCTAAAAAGTCATATTTTAATGTTTATTGCATATATCATTAATCAAGTTACAAGATCATGGTTTAATTGAGCACTAGCAAAGCTACCCAAATGCATAACCCGTAGGTAACAAGATAAAAGTTCAATTCTAGGAAATTCCTAACAAGGTGACATATGCAACATGAATTTAATAAATTAAAGTGAATAGAAAACAAGGATGAGCCCATGCTATACTTGCCTTGAGCAAAGTACTCCTGCTCTGCTCGTCAAAGTTATACCCTTGATCTCCCACGAATTGCTCACCGTCTATACTCGATAACACAGCAACATACAAGCATCCAGGCGCAATCATGCAAAGCAAACAAAGCTATATATTAGAACAGTACACCAACAGCATAAAATCAAGATGAAAAGTTTGGAAAACGAATCTACGTCTTGTTACGAACACACAGACGCGAAGATCACAAAAATCGGAGCTAAAACGAAGAAGTTATGAATTAAACAAGTTTTCCTTTAATAAAATAATAGATTAAATATAATCTCGAATTTTAAAGTTGGAAACCTACTTAACAGTTGTATAAACATGTAGATTACTTAATTATGAACCTAACGCAAGTTGAACGGATCAATTCGGAGTTAAAACGAAGATTTTATGGCTAAAACAAGTTGAGTGGCAAAACTATAAATACCTGAAAACGTATTTCAATCTAACCGAACCAAAATAAGCTTTCAAAAATAGAAAACAGAATCTTGAAAACACGCTTTGGACTGTGGGTTAAATCTGAAATAATTGTAAGCGCGTTTTTGAAAAACTGGCGGCGAAGGGGTATCTTGGATTAAGGACTGTCGGATTAGATCTGAACGGCTGGGATTCAACCGGGCGGAAGAGAGAGAGAAGAGTCACGCCGAAACAGTGCCAGCAGCTAGGCTTGCGACGGCAGCGCCATTGTCGGCTCGCCGGAGCTTCGGATTTCGACCAAAAATGCTCGGTTCAACGAAAAAGAAGCACCGGGAGATAGAGGGAGCGACGACGGACTCACTGGACCCAAGTGGAGCTAGCGAGGAGCAACGGAGGTGGCGCGGCGCTTCGTCGGTTGGCGGCTGTCGCGGCGGCGGCTTGCGTGGGCGAAGAAAACTCATGGCAAATGGGATAGGGAGGCAGCGGAGGCGGCTATTTATGAGGGCCAGGTTACTTGAGAGGCACGGCACGGCTCGTGGCGGAGGCGGACTCGGCGTTGGCGCGACGGAGGTCTCCGGCCTGCATACGGTGCGAGGTAGAACACGCCTAACAGGTGGGCCAGCACTGTCAGCGGGCGGTGAGGAAGAGGGGCGCGGGTGGACGTCTGGCTGGGCCAGCGAAGCTGGGCCGTGCGTTGCGGCACGGAAGAAGGAGGCTAAGCTGCGAACAGGCAGGCCGACCAACTGGGCCTCGGTCCAAGCGAGGAGGAGAGGAAGAGCGGTCACCTAGGAAAGAAATGGGCCATGCGGCAGAAGCAGACCAACCAGGCCGAAAACGAGGAAGCAAGAAGAAAATTTACTTTTTTTCCTTTTCTAATTTTTCCAAAGCAATTTCAAAATGAAATTTCAACTCAATTTGAAACCCAACTTTAAACCAAGCAATACAAAATATTATGCAACAGCATGGATGCACACTCATGGTCGTTGACCTATATTTGTTTTTAATTTAATAAAATTTATTATTATTCCTAGGTTCAAGTTCCCACAAAATGCTTAATTAACCAATTTTCTCCTATTTCAAAAATATGCAAATTTTTAGGGTGTTACAATTATACCCCCTTAGAATGAATCTCATCCTCGAGATTCGTACAATGCTTACTCAAATAACTATGGATATGTTTTCCTCAAATCCTCTTCTCTCTTCCAAGTAGCCTCATCTTCTGTATACCGATTCCACTGAACCTTACACATCCTTATAACTCGGCTCCTTGTAACTCTTTCTGCCATCTCCAAGATCCTTACCGGAAACTCCTCATAAGTGAGATCTTCCTTAACTGTAAGCTCCTCTAATGATATCTGCTCCTCAGGTACACGCAAACACTTCTTTAGTTGAGACACATGGAACACATCTTGCACACCTGACAAACTCTCAGGCAATTCCAACTGATAAGCTACTTCACCACGTCTCTCCAAAATCTTGAAAGGCCCAATATACCTTGGGGCTAACTTCCCTTTCATGTTAAACCTTCTCACACTTCTCATAGGTGACACCTTCAAGTACACATAATCACCTACTTCGAAAACTAATTCTCTTCTCCTAGTGTCGGCATAACTCTTCTGTCGAGACTAAGAAACTCTCAAGTTATCTCTGATCATCCTTACTTGCTCTTCTGCGTCTCTCAAAACATATGGTCCAAACACTTGAGTTTCTCCTGTTTGATTCCAAAACAACGGGGTTCTACACTTTCGTCCATACAAAGCTTTGAAAGGTGCCATATTGAGACTTTTCTGATAAATGTTGTTATATGAGAACTCTGCATAAGGCAAACTCTTGTCCCAACTTGTACCGTACTGCAACGCACAAGCTCTCAACATATCCTCTAATATCTGATTAATTCTCTCAGTTTGACTATCTGTCTGAGGATGATATGCTGTTCTAAAATTCAACTTGGTTCCCAACGAACTATGTACTTGCTGCCAAAAATGAGATGTAAATTGGGTACCTCGATCAGACACAATTTTCTTGGGAACTCCATGTAGACACACTATCCTCTCCATATATAACTGGGCTAACCTCGGTCCATTATAAGTAGTCTTGACCGGTAAGAAGTGAGCAACTTTAGTTAACCGATCCACTATCACCCATATTGAATCATAGCCTCTCTGAGTACGTGGTAACCCAACAATGAAATCCATACCGACTTCTTCCCACTTCCACTCAGGTATCTTCATTGGTTGTAGCAAACCTGTAGGTCTTTGATGTTCAGCTTTGACTCTCTGACATGTATCACATAAAGCCACATATTCAGCAACATATCTCTTCAGTCCATACCACCAATACTTCTCCTTCAGATCCAAATATATCTTAGTACTCCCAGGATGAATAGGTTAAGCAGACTCATGTGCCTCATGAAGAATTGCCTCTCGTATAGCCTTATCCTCAGGCACACATAGTCTTTTCCCAAACTACAGAGTTCCATTGTCATCTATACAGAAATCGGTGCCTTACCAATCACTATGTTTTCTGCTATCTCTTTCAACTTCACATCCTGTAACTATCCCTTATGTATTTCTTGCTACAATTTAGGCTCCAACACCAACTCCACTGCATTAGTGACAAAGCCCAAATTCAGTCGCTCAAACTCAGCACACAACTCACTTGACATCGATGTCACTTGCACCTCATTGGCATAACTCTTCTTGCTAAGAGCATCAGCAACAACATTCACCTTTCTAGGATGGTAGTGTACCTCTAGATCATAATCTTGATCAACTCTAACCATCGACGTTGTCTCATATTCAGATCTGTCTGAGTGAAAATGTACTTTAGACTCTTGTGATCAGTATAGATGTCACTCTTATGTCCAATGAGATAGTGCCTCCATATCTTCAAAGCATGAACCACTGCTGCTAACTCCAAGTCATGAGTAGGATAATTTAACTCATGCTTTCTCAGCTGTCGGGAAGCATAAGCCACTACTCTGCCTTCTTGCATAAGAACACACCCGAGTCCTTAACGAGATGCATCACAATAGATCAAAAAGCTCTTGTTCAGATCTGGTAAAACCAACACTGGGGCTATAGTCAACCTCTTCTTCAACTCTTCAAAGTTAGCCTGGCACTTCTCGGACCACACAAACTTAGCATTTTTCTCCAACAAAGTTGTCATAGGCTTGGCAAGTTTAGAGAAACCTTCTATGAACCTTATATAGTATCTAGCTAATCCCAAGAAACTACGAATCTCTCCCACATATGTCGGTGGTTTCCAATTCAATACATCTTTCACCTTGCTTGGATCTACTGCGATTCCACCATTAGAGACAACATGTCCTAGGAAAGAAACTTCCTTCAACCAGAATTCACACTTGCTTCGCTTAGCATACAACTTGTGTTCTCTGACTTCTGCAAGACCAACCTCAGATGTTCAGCATGCTCTTCTTCTATTTTGGAGAATACCAATATATCATCGATGAATACCACCACAAACTTATCCAAAAACTCCATGAACACCTTATTCATCAAATACATAAAGTAGGCAGGTGCGTTGGTCAAACCAAATGACATAACGGTGTACTCATACAAACCATACTTCATAGTAAAAGTTGTCTTGGGTATGTCAGTTGCACAAATCTTCAATTGATGATAGCCAGAACGAAGGTCAATCTTAGAGAAAACACAAGCACCTCTCAACTGATCAAACAAGTCATCGATTCTAGGCAACGGATACTTGTTCTTGATAGTAACCTCATTGAGTGACCGATAATCAACACACATCCTCTGAGTACCATCCTTCTTGTCAACAAATATAACTGCTGCTCCCCAAGGTGATGAATTAGGACGAATAAAACCTTTCTCCTGTAACTCCTTTATTTGTTTCTTAAGTTCTTCTAATTCATTAACCCCCATTCTATATGGACGCTTATCTATAGGTGCAGTTTCAGGTAATAATTCAATAATAAACTCAATGTCACAGTCAGGTGGCATACCTGGCAAATCATCAGGGAAAACATCCAGAAATTCATCAACCACTGGGTCCTCCTTGTTGCCTCTATCATCAAGCTGGTTCACTGTAGCTGTCGGTTGTGCTTGTATTACAACATCAACCCTGATTCTTTCTCCATTCGGTGTGGTCACCACAACTACCTTCTCCTTACACTAAATCACTGCTTGTTGCATCATCCAGTCCATACCCAGAATTACATCTATACCAGATGCTCTCAACACAATGGGGCTCACTTTGAACTCTACCCCCCTTAAGAATAGAGTAGTCGGAAGACAACGATATGAAGCTTGCATACTTCCACCCGGTGAGTTTACTAATATGGGATTTTGCATGGCACATAACGGTATGCTATGATTTCTAACAAATGCTTGTGATATGAATGAATACGAAGCTCCAGAATCAAAAAGAACAGTGGCAGGGGTTGAGTTGACATTGAACGTACCAAGCATGACTTCTGGTTCCGCTAGCACCGTCTCGGTAGACACATGGTTCACCTTTCCTGTGTTGGGTGCTGGCTTCTGATAGCTGTTCTGCCTTTGGGGGGTTTGCTGGTAGGGCTTCTCAGGGTAATTATAAGACAAGTGACCTTCTTTACCACAACGGAAGCACTTGCTGGGAGTGCTAGGGGCACTAGTCTTCATGGGAGTATTGATAGGCGCTCCCTGTCATGGTGTCTGCTGACCACTCTGCTGCTGAGGACGTTGGTTGGCATTCTGCTGCTGATTCTAGTTGCGCTGGGGGTACTGGCCACGATTCTACTGATTGGGTGGTCCCTGAAACCTCTGCTGGAAGCCTTGTTGAGGATTGGTACATGGACGAGTATTGCTCCCAGAGGCCTGTCCCTGAAGCCTCCTCTTCTTGGCCTCCATCTCCTTGCGCTTGTTGTCAATAACAATAGCGTGATTCACCAGTGTCTGAAAATTAGGGTATGTGTTGGACATAAGCTGGAGATGCAGACCATCATACAAACCCTTGAGAAAGCGGCATTGCTTGTCGACATCATCAGCCACTTCATTTGGAGCATAACGTGACAACTGAGCAAACTTGTCACGGTACTCAGTGACAGACATGGATCCCTGCTTTAGAGCTCTGAACTCCTCCTGCTTGAGCTCTATTAGTTCTTCATGTATGTGATAGGATCTGAAATTCTCTCTAAACTCCTGCCAGGTGACAGGAGGTGCATTGGCGGGACGTCCATACTCGAATGACTCCCACTAGTCTTGTGCTTCTCCCTAGAGCTGCCCTGAAGCGTACAACACTTTCTGCTGATCATCACATTGTTCTATGTTGAGCTGCTTCTCCACTGCACGAAGCCAATCATCTGCTTCCAGTGGATCCGTGGCATGACAGAACACCGGAGGACGGCCCTTCAAAAATTCACCATGCTTATCACGTGGTGCTCCACCAACCTGTTGGTTCTGCTGATTCTGCACCAACGTTTGCATGAGCTACGCCTGTACTGCCAAGAGTTGCTCAATAGTTGGTCGCGGTGGTGGTGGTGGATGTGGGGGAACACCTCCACGACCTCGGCCTCTTCCTCTTCCAGACATCTGCTATCAAATATTCAAAATTTAAAAATTCCCAAGTTAGAATATATTCTGAAAAATTTCTGGACGAGTCTCAACATCAGCAGCTTTGTAAAACAGTCATATCTTGAGTTCCAAAAATCCAAATGAGGTGTACTTTATATGGTTGGAAATCTTAAGAAATTATCTACAACTTTTATTCAGACCACATTCCCAGATTCTGTCGTTGGGTTACTCAAAAATAGGATACAACCAAACTGTTCCCAGATTCCAAACTGCGTAGAGTCTTTATCTTGAAACAGAGATATCTCATAAACCAGATCAGCTATGGGGTGATTCCAGAGGAATTGGAAAGATACTTAAGTCTAGTTGTTCCCATAAAAATTTCATAATTTTTGGTCGTGTAGATTTTAATTGGCATGAAGATAAAGGTAGACTGCTCTGAAAAACAGATTCCGAGAGGACAAGATATACCAAACCCAACTATTTATTTATTGACCCAATCTTTAATATTCTTAACTATGGAACTTGCGGACATGCCCACAAAGTTCCAGCACTCATTACAAAGATCCAACTCACACATAAACATAATAACAATTCAACTAAGCACACCAATGTTCACACCGCACTAATAGACTAGACTAGACTCAACTTAACTCGTTCTACTATCGTTTTATTACATGAATGGGACTCCAACATCTATGGGCGAGACTTATGGGGAAGCTCCTCGTACATCTTTGGCAAGTTGAGGCACACCCTTTGTTCATCTATCACCTGTTGGTGTCTCTTGATGGTTTTTCTGTTGTGCCTTCAATTGATCCTCTAGTCGGCGAATCTTTGCCACGGACTCATAGCCAAAGTGTACCATCACCTAGGTTGTTGGATCCGTGCCCTGCGGGTCCATCATTGCCCATCCCAATTCTGGGTGTTGGTGAGGGAGGAATCGATATTGGTCATTCTTCATGTCCTCGAATCGGCGACCACGGAGGCCTATGCAAGCTTTAGCGGCTGCATCTTCTATGCCATCTTCCATGGTAGCACGGTGACCATGGTGCGCATAGTTTGAATCTAGCTGATATGCGCCTTTCTGTTCGTCCTTGATGGTGATGCACACCCTGGTCTTCCAATAGGTATCTTCAAGAGGGTGTGTATGTTCTTCGCTGACGTATTCCATAGCTGCATCCCAGTCGCCGTAGTAGGTCTGAAGCATGCTCATGAGTCGGTGATGTGAAACAGAGGATTCACATCTTGGCTTATACCACACCTTTGTCGTCCACCCTAGGGGCAGGATCGGCTCATCTTCTTCAACGACGTCTTCCTCGTCATCATCGGACAAGTGGACGACCTCGACTTCTTGGGGTTCCTCCTGGGCTGGCTCAGGCGTAGGTACAGGTGTTGGCGGTGTTGGCGAATCAAATTCTTGTTCCTAGGGTTCTTCCTCCTCAGGCTCCATGGACAAACCATGAGGCGGGTAGTACCCTCCAGTGCTGATGTGGGCAGTCTTGCTGGCACAAGGCATCTATAGAATTAGAATTAGTTAGGTTAGATTAGAAGTAATAATTTTCATAATAGAATAAGGCAAAAGAAGCATAAAACTTTAGCAAATAACAAGGGTGAGATAGAAAGCATGAAATGAGTGAAGCAAAAGAAGCTAAAACCACCATTGCTAACTAGGCTTGCGTCCTACAGTCAACATGGCTTTGATGCCAATCTGTCACACCCAATTTTAAGGATAAAATGGAGTGCAAAATCTTATGTGCGCCCAGAGATCAGTCACACACATAAGCTGACAAATTATGAATAGTATCATCACAAGTGTTTATTACATCACGAATAAGACAGAGTTATCACATAAATGTAGCGGAAATAGTAAAAGATCTCTCGCGGAGGCTCCATTTCACAGGGACGTCGACTGGTTGACCACAAGTCTAGTAGTCCTTAGGAAAATCATCATACCCAGATCCATCTGTTACCCATCCGGGATTTTTATCCAAATAATGAAAATAAACAAGCGTAAGTACATGTCGTACTCAACAAGTGTAACACGGGGTTCATGAGGCTCAAAAGGCTTGACACAGATTTAACAGCATTCAGCTTTTAGTTGTCACCATTTTAGCTTAAGAGTAGCAACAAGTTGTTTCAATTCCCAATGCAAAACACATGATCAAATGTAAACATGATTAATGAATAGCATAAACAGATAATACTTAGTGTTCATCTATTCCATAAGGGTTCCAAGGCCGCTCGTGACCATGAGCACGGCTGATATACCAGTTTTACACTCTGCAGAGGTTGTACACTTTCACTGTGAGTCGTGATACCCATATGCCTGGGTTAATTACTCCCAAAACACTTCCAAGGTGAGCAGGCATGGGTCACTATGAAGCCTTTCAAAGGTTCGTCTAACAAGTTAGGGCCATTAAATTCACTCGGCAAATAGATGTAGAGCCCCTCTTCCCGATGGCACATTGACACGTAGCCTATACACATGAGGACAGAGGCCGCCCTATACCTGATTCGTCAAGTCATTCTTACGCCAATAAAGGTAACCACTAACAAGCTAGAAAAGGTCCTCATACTGAGCTAAAGCCAGAGCCATGTAGACCTCACAGCTGTACTATAAGTCTCGGATGATCACTTACAGATAAGTCCTTAGGGAGAGGAATCTGAAGCATTTAGAAAGTAGCTAAACACTCCAGCCCCCTGTTTCCATGTTGCTAAAAAGTCATATTTTAATGTTTATTACATATATCATTAATCAAGTTACAAGATCATGGTTTAATTGAGCACTAGCAAAACTACCCAAATGCATAACCCGTAGGTAACAAGGTAAAAGTTCAATTCTAGGAAATTCCTAACAAGGTGACACATGCAACATAAATTTAATGAATTAAAGTGAATAGAAAACAAGGATGATCGCTTGCTATACTTGCCTTGAGCAAAGTACTCCTGCTGGTCCTGCTCGTCAAAGTTATACCCTTGATCTCCCATAAATTGCTCACCGTCTATACTCGATAACACAGCAACATACAAGCATCCAGGCGCAATCAAGCAAAGCAAACAAAGCTATATATTAGAACACTACACTAACAGCATAAAATCAAGATGAAAAGTTTGGAAAACGAATCTACGTCTCGCTACGAACACACAGACGCGAAGATCACAAAAATCGGAGCTAAAACAAAGAAGTTATGAATTAAACAAGTTTTCCTTTAGTAAAATAATAGATTAAATCTAATCTCGAATTTTAAAAGTTGGAAACCTACTTAACCGTAGTATAAACATGTAGATTACTTAATTATGAACCTAACGCAACTTGAATGGATCAATTCGGAGTTAAAACAGAGATTTTATGGCTAAAACAAGTTGAGTGGCAAAACTGTAAATACCTGAAAACGTATTTCAATCTAACCGAACCAAAATACGCTTTCAAAAATAGAAAAGAAAATCTTGAAAACACGCTTTGGACTACGGGTTAAATCTGAAATAATTGTAAGGGCGTCTTTGAAAAACTGGCGGCGAAGGGGTATCTTGGATTAAGGACCGTCAGATTAGATCTGAACGGCTGGGATTCAACCGGGCGGAAGAGAGAGAAGAGTCACGCCGTAACAGTGCTGGCTGCTAGGCTTGCGACGGCAGCCCCATTGCCGGCTCGCCGGAGCTTCGGATTTCGGCCAAAAACGCTCGGTTCAACAAAAAAGAAGCACCGGGAGATAGAGGGAGCGACGACGGACTCACCGGACCCAAGCAGAGCTAGCGAGGAGCAACGGAGGCGGCGCGGCGCTTTGGCGGTTGGCGGCTGTCGCGGCGGCGGCTTGCGTGGGCAAAGAAAACTCACGGCAGATGGGATAGGGAGGCAGCGGAGGCGGCTATTTATGAGGGCCGGGTTACTTGAGAGGCACGGCACGGCTCGTGGCGGAGGCGGACTCGGCGTTGGCGCGGCGGAGGTCTCCGGCCGGAATACGGCGCGAGGGAGAAGACGCCTGACAGGCGGGCCAGCACTGTCAGCGGGCGGTGAGGAAGAGGGGCGCGGGCGGACGTATGGCTGGGCAGCGAAGCTGGGCCGTGTGTTGCGGCACGGAAGAAGGAGGCTAAGCTGCGAACGGGCAGGCCGACCAGCTGGGCCTCGGCCCAAGCGGGGAGGAGAGGAAGAGCGGTGGCCTGGGAAAGAAATGGGCCGCACGGCAGAAGCAGGCCAACCAGGCCGAAAACGAGGAAGGAAGAAGAAAATTTACTTTTTTTTTCCTAAGTAATTTCAAAATGAAATTTCAACTCAATTTGAAACCCGACTTCAAACCAAGCAATACAAAATATTATGCAACAACATGAATGCACACTCATGGTTGTTGACCTATATTTGTTTTTAATTTAATAAAATTTATTATTTTTCCTAGGTTCAAGTTCCCACAAAATGCTTAATTAACCAATTTTCTCCTATTTCAAAAATATGCAAATTTTTAGGGTGTTACACTTTGAAATTTCAATTAACAACTAATGATGACTCTGTTATCTGGTTGATAGGAAAAAGTGGCAAGTTCTCTGTAAAGTCGGTTTACAATGCTCTTACTAAATCTTCATCTAGGGCCTGTCATAAGAGAATTTGGAAAGGTAAAATTCCTAAAAAATCAAATTTTCCTTTGGCTAATGACTAACAATGCAATTTTAACCAGAGATAACTTAAAGAAAAGAAAGTGGCAAGGTGACCCGAATTGTGTTTTTTTTGTGACCGTGAGGAAATCATTTCACATCTGTTTTTCCAGTGTCCTGTAGCCAAAGTGATCTGGGGTATTGTAGCTAAATGCTTTGCCACACATAACATTCCCATGAACTTGCAATAGTGTTGGTTATGGTGTGAGAAATGGTTGCCTTTTGGAAAGAAATACCACCCATGGGGGTTGCAGCCATTTGTTGGGCAATTTGGAAATGTAGAAACAGAGCAGTTTTTGACAGGAAACTAATAAAAAATCCTCTTGAGATTATCTACCACGCTTGTGCACTCATGTCATATTGTTTAGGTCTTTATGCAGAACTAGACCAAGAATAGCTGGTGCAGGGGGCAAACACAATGCTCTGGGTGGCTAAGGAGGTCGTAGCTGCTATGACTACAAGACAGGTGAATCATCTGCTACTCCAAGACGGTGAATGCTCAGAGCATGAAGATGATCCTATGTGAGAAGTTGGCGCCTTATCTGGTGGTGTTCAGGATAGTCTAAGCAAGGATGCTTTTGCTGCCTGTGGACAGTTCTAGCTAGGATCATGGATTAGCCTTTTTAGTTTCCCCCTTAGGTTAGAGGTTCCCTTTTGCTGAATGGGTCATGGTTTCTATTAGGTCCTTGATCATGTTTCGATGCTTAGATACCCTGCGTGGTTTTCTGCATCGTCAAACCCTTGGTTCTGGTACTATCTGTAATCTCTCTGAATGGTTTTGTATTTCCGTTCATCGTAATGGAAATGGGTGGTTCCCGCGTGGAAAAAAAGTTCTTGCTATTTCAGTCTCAATTCCACTCAGTCAACCAGGTTCATAACAAATTGGAATTAGGAGCCTTTGGTTCTGAGAGATCCAAAAAAAATTTTGCTCAATCCGGGTTCTGCTCGTGCTGGCGCCTTCGCAGAAGCCGACCAAACACGAGAAGGTGATGACTACGTTGGAGGAGTTGTCCAGGCAGTTTGAGGTCTTTCAGGACATGATGAAGCAATCCCTGGACAAGCTCTGCGCGTTGGAGTCATGGCACGAGGGAAGAACCAAAATATGGAGTAAACTTCAGTTTAGTCCATCCAAACACCACTTGATCATCGCGATCCCTAGCTAGCTAGCACCAAAGCAGATTTGGAAGAACCAACGACAGTTGCATTACATCCATTTTGAAACCATGAGCTTATACGTGACATGCAGCAGCATCGTCTTGACTACCCACGGATGCGGATTAACTATGGTGAGAATTGAGATAGGTGTCATTCCGCACGCGCAGGCATCATCATATCCCGGGACGTGCATGGCCCGGAGTTTTATTCGTGGGAACAGAAAGGAAGCAACAAGAAACAGCGACGCGCTACAACGTAACAGCGCAGCCAACGCCCAGTAGAGAAATGGTAGTAAACAAAAACAGCAACGCAGGAGAGGACCAATAAATAACAACAGTGGCTGGCTAGCTTGAATTACATGCCGACGACCTGCCTATCCGCCACCGTACCACCAGGGCCCAAAGGCTAGCATATCTTCTTGCAGAAGCACTTGCGCGTGGCGCCCTCCGCCTTGCACTCGCCGCCGGGGAACTTCTCGGTCTGGCACACGTTAGCGCAGTTGCTGCTACTCATGCACAAGCCTTTGCACAAGTTGGAAGCCGTCCACCAAGCACAACAACACCAGTTACCATATTCCACCAGCATCAAGAATGTCGAAAAGGAGATGGCAAACAAGATTTACGACCTTTGCGTTATGTCAGCATTGGAATAATTTGGTTATGAATTTAGGGATATATGTGTGAATTGTAGGAGCCCAGTGCAGTTACACATTGGTGCAGTGCGTTAAATTGATCTGATGCGTAAATTTGTTGAATTCCAGTCATCAAGGAGTCAGATACTAGACTGTCTCCATCAAGCCAATGTGATCTTGTGCCAGATAATCAGATGATGCAGTAGGAGCATCCATTGCAGGTAAATCATTATATTAGAATGCACTACAGGCGATTCGTAGTTGTATTGTGCCCTGCTCTTATGTTTTCTTGATATTATTCTAACAATATGTTTTGCATCAAGGCCCCCACAACAGCTTGGTGAGGAGGATCCATCCAAAGGGTGACCTTCAGCTGCCGCTGCCAAGGGAGAGGGAGGGCGAGCTCCTACTGCCACCACAACAGATAAAGGAGAAGTGAATGAGGAGTCATACACTAACCAATCATGGCAGCCCCTATCCCCTATCATGCTGGATCGGCTCCTTGCATGAGTGCTCGTGGCGGCCCAGTGTGGAGAAGACTGGCGGCAGGGTTCTGAATTTGCAGCTACGCCCAACAGGTTGTTGGCTTTGCAGGTAAACAAAGCAAATTTAAACATTCCCTATGGTGAAAATTGTAGGTGTCATAGCAATCTCACTGGTTACTCACCGCATCTCTGATCCTGGTGTGTTCAATTAGATAATGGCATATAGACCCAGAAGCAAAACTTCCAATATTTATGTGACAGTTCATCAGAAAGTATCAAAGCCTAATTCGTTCGTTGCTTCTTTATAGTTAAAATCGTGACAAGCAACAATTCCACTCTTTTTTTGTTGCAACCAAACCATTTTTCCATTTCAAGTAGAAATATAAATTGAGCACCTTATGATCAATAATACAACTCTCATCCTTAGAAATATAAGCAACTACACATGAGGACGATCCACCTCATTGTTGAGTGCCTTTGCTTTGGAAGACCGTAAGTACTTGACCACATGATATTATGTAGGATTTTTGTAGGGTCAGAAATAAATAGGAAATGAAGTCCAATTGCTGCTCATTAGGACTCTACTGGTTTGGCCTCCAGGTGATCTGCATAGAAAAGGATACATCCCAAAATGGAGTTTCTGCTTGGCATCTATGTTAGGCACAGTTGAAGTTCAGGCCATGCAGATTGTTAGCACAGTTCATATTGGAAAAGTTCAGTTCACGGAGAATCAAAAATCTTACATTAGAATTTGTTTGTGGTTTATGTCAGTTGTGCTTCTTTCTTTGGTAAAAAGAAAAGTTTCTAATTTGGTCTCGTGCTTGTGGTTTATGCATATCTGTTGCTTGAAAATTCTTAATTGGTTTACCAAATGAAGTGTTATGAGGAGCCACACATATACAAGACACTATGATTCCTCTCTGTTTACTGCTTTTTTTATGCAACTATTTTCTGTTTTTAGATGGAGCAGAATGTTTACTTTCCAAAAATTAGTGCCAAGTTTGAGTACTGATAAATTTGAGTAATTCCATACTCAATTCTTCTTTTTTTCATCATATTTATGGAATTGCTCTATACACCCTTCCGGATCTGGGAGCCTGTTCATTTAGTGCCTTCATAAAAAGTCTTCGGCCTCAAAATTTGGTTGATGAGTGCTGATGGATCTATTGTCTCACTTTTACAAAACATAAGTCCAAGGCTTCACTGCAACAATGGGTAATTGGGTCAATTAGATGCTTAATGATTCTTGAAGGCCAGATCCTAATGGCATTTTTGCATGTGTATTTCTGAACTTCATGGTTCCTGTGTGTATGGCATGAGGTTTCTGTAGCACTACATAATCTCGACTATTTAAAAGGTAAAATCATTTCGTATAAGCTTTTTTTCTTTTAATAGAAATTTTATTTTCCTTTCCTTTAATAATTAAGTTGCCCCTTGTCAGAGTAATGATAGGTCTTTGATATATTCGGTGTGGAAATTCTCAAATAATAAGGCATTGGGAAAGTAGTTCTGTACTACATTATTAACATACATGCATAATTGTTTTTTTTTGCATACTTGAATTTCCAATGTTATTGTGATAATTGCAACAATTCAATCTCTCTATTTATAGTGGGCAGACTGCAAGAAAGGAACCTAATTTGGTAAACCTTGAAGAGTACTGTAGACCACAACTGTGGGACCGTGCTTTTGGCAAATTGAAGATGAAGTTGTAGGATGGGGCAAGGTGCTGAAGGGTGATAAGATGTGCAGGGCTGGTATTTCCTAGATAATATGAGTCAAAAAATTGCCCTTACATAATGTTTGCTCTTTTATAGACTATAATATGCGGAGATTTTGTCATATATACTGAGGTTGTGCCCATTTAGTTGCTTAGCATAATTGGCCAGAAAAAATGGATATATTGATGTTATTTTTTCAACCAAACCAAATTTCAGAGCATTACTTAAGCAAAAGATGTGCTGGGTTGATTTCATGTGAGCTCTCTCTTTTCAGTAACATTCATCTGGTGTCTCTCCTACCAACAAATTATGGCAAATACATTTGCACTTTGCAGCCGACAGTGGTTTCCTCAGCCTCCCACAAGCATTTTGCTTGGTGGTCGAAGCAAGTTAAGTTGAGCGCTAAACCAATTTGGTTTTTCTTGAACTGAGTAGAGAAGCACTAAACCAATTTGGTTTTTCTTGAACTGAGTAGAGAAGCACTTTGTGATCACCACTGCTATGGTTTTATGCATCCTAAGTCAACTATCTGTTCCATTTCAAAAGTAGCTACATAGAAATCTCTTGAGCTTTTGAAACCTAATCACATACTAATCTAATAATCTATCATTTTGACAATTTCGTTTGAGCCTCTTAGTTGTATTGCCTTGTTCTATTTTTTTTTTGTTCCCGTAGCAACGCATGGGCACTCAACTAGTAGAATACATAAGCGGGGCGAGCTTCGGTGGGTGGCTGAAGGCTCGTCCATGGCTGGGGCGGGCGTCTCACGGTCCTGCGACGGAGGTCCTGCGAGCTCCCGCGGCGGGCCATGGCGGTCTGCGTGCTCCGGCGCCGGGCGGCGCGGCCACCGAACGCTGGCGGCCGGCGGCACAGCCACGGAGGCGGGAGGAGCTCGGACCAATAAAAACTGAAATTACAAATTGAAATTAATAACTTAAATTGCTAGCTAAAATTAAAAACTAAAAATAAAAACTGAAATTTGGAACTGAAATCATAATAAAATAGGGCGAAGTTCTCAGACCAATGCCGGATACTGCTTCGCTTGCAGTCTAACACGCCTCTTATATTCTGTAGGATCCTGCAAAGCCAAATAAAATGTTACAAACGTGATTGGCTATCTGAACTTCAAAACTAAAAGGAGTAAGGTTTTGGGCAAACAATATCTTTGTTGTGGTCCATCAATTTTGACTAACCTGGATAAAAAGGTGACAGCCATCTGTTTGAGCAGGGTCAACAGGATTTGGCTGATCTAGCAAGTCCTGGATACCGATGAAAACCTGCATAACAGTAATAGCTGGTCTCCAACCCTGACAGAATTTTTTTTTGGAACAGTAAGGCCATGAAATCAGTATAGCATCACACAGGGCTACGAAAATGGTTGCAAAGCTTACGCTGTCCTCGTTAAGGATTGAAAGGCAGACTATTCCAGAAGGATAGACATTTGGGAGGAAGAAACCCTGAGGGAACTTGCACTTGGGAGGCTTGCTGGGGTAATCCTCACTGAAATGAAGTGTTAGAGGGAAGTATCCACCTTCCCAATCAGTCTGGCAAAGAAATAAAGATGGGAATCAGTTAAAAGTTCAATCTGCACTATCTTATTACAGACAGCTCAGTTAAACATCATCACAATAATATGGAAACAACTGCTAACTAAGTTGGTGAAAATCCTATCCTTGCACAAGAATTCTATGGTGTAACCTGAAACAAATAACTAAAAGCATCCAATACAGATAACAAGTTAAACGAAAAATGTAGTTCATCAATCGAAAGAAAAGAACCTATTCAGACCTAGTTATACCTTCATTGCTCACACTTAATAGTGGAAAGAGCAAATGAGTCAAAATTGAATTGGCAATGATCAGATTTCAGGTCTCACTACAAGCTGGCTGACAGGACTCACTAATTTACCAGAATTGCAATGAATATATCAAGAGATATAGAATACACATTGGGAAACCATTGATTGACAAAAAGTGACAACAAAAATAATGGAAATGAAATTGACAAATAAAAACTAAAAACTAAAGAAGACAAAATGAAAACTAAAATAGAGCTCTGAAATCATAACGCAAGGTAATGCCAATAGCAATTGAGTAAACACGCAACAACAGGACTAAAATGAAAATTTCATTTTATGTAACTTGCTACATGCTATGAAATTTCAATTTTCAAATGAAATCCTGCGGAGACTACAACGTATACCGGACGCAGATCAAAGGCGCGTGGGTCGCTTTGGTCCTATTAGGATAAGCTCTGTGCAATTTGGCAAATCCACAAGCGAAGCATCTTCAGAACATTCCTTTGCAGGGCAATGCGAGGTGCCTGCTTCATGTATTGATTCAGTTGACTATATGGTGTTAGATTGATCTCCTAACCAATAAGCCCAACGGCCTATTGGGCCTTGGTCACGCATACGATCGGGGCGCCCAACCCTACATGGTTGGTGGGCCCCGTCGCCTTCGCTGCGCTATATAAAGAGGTGGGGCGGCGGCTCAAAGCACGAGGTTCGCCGTGAGCCATAAACCCCCCACCGACAAACCCTAATTCCGATCTCGAAGAGGTGCTGTGACCCGGCTGACGGAAGCCGCCACCGTCATCACCGTCATCCCGCCGCCACCGCACATCATCACCGTCTCCTTCGTCGCCTCTCTTCACCGACCGTCATTGCCTCGCGTGAGCGGACTTCACCGACGAAGGCGATGGAGGCCTCTGGATCCACTCCCTACGGGATCTCGGGTTCGACACCTTCTCCTTCCTCTAGATAGCATTCTAGGTCTACATCGTTCTTTGTTGTCTACCGCTCTTGATGTCTACCCTCTAGACCATCGCTAGATGATTCAAGGATTGTAACAATGGTACGAGCCTACTAGCACGTACATCTAGAACGGGTACCGATTAGAAAAGGAAAGATGAAGAGATCCGGTGTGGATCTAGAAAGAAGAAAGGGCTTGACCAACAAAGGGTTCGATTGAACCCTAAACTCGATCCGCCGGATCGAGAAAGCGATGATGGTTCGGGAAAAGTAAAGAACCGCACATCCAAACCCTAGATCGGGTTTTGGGATAGAGAAGAAAACTTGAAACCGAATTAAACCCGAAGGTGATTCGGGGAAAAGAAAAACAGTGTCGTGTCTAACCCTAACCCTAACCCTAATCGGAAAAATCGTTCAAAAATCCGAATCAAAGAAACCGAAAGGGGAAAAGAAGGGAAGAGGGTGGCTCGGCTCACACTCGCCGTCGAAACACGCCGGGTGTATGAAAAAGAGAGGCCGGCCGTAAAGGGGGCACGGCTTCGGCGGGATCCGACCACAGGCGCCATGTGCAGGGCCGCTCGGCGGTGGTGGCGCTCACCCTGCACTGGGAGAGCGCAGACGCTGGCGAGGGGGCCCGGCGACGGCGCGGGACCTCAATTGCTTCACCGTGGTCGCTCGGTGATGAACTGAGGAGAGAAGAGGAGAGCAGTGAGGCGAAGAGAGAGAGTGTGCGCGTGAAAATGAAGCTAGGGCTGAGGGAGGCGCGGTCGGCCGGGGGTTTTGATGCCCCGAGCTGCGCGCTCCACCGTCGATCTGAGATCAACGGCCAGGAGGGCTCGGGCCTCTTTGGCCCGGCGAAGGCGCTTTGCTGCTCGGCGAAATCGGCCCGAGCCCAAAGTTGCGGCTCGGGCGCTGGGAGAGAGAGAACACAGCTGGCTGGGAGCATGGCAGCCAGGCAGAGAGAGCTCAGCGCGTCGAAAAGAAAGCATTCCGTGGGCCGCATTGTGTGGGCTGGCTGTATTCTTTGGGCAGCGATGTCTTTGGTTGGGCCGAAATGGCCAAATAAAATAGTACAGTCACAGTTTTTTGTTTTTCTTATTTTCCAGAAAACAGTTTGATCAATTTGAATTGAATTTTTATGATAATTTTCTGTACAAAATTTATCCAACGATATTTTTTGTTCAGTAAATAGTAAATTTGCTTCTGGAAAATAGGAAAAAGATTATTAAATGTTAAAGTTTCCGCTACGTATTTAAAGATGTAATTTTCATTATTAAATTCGAACCAACGGGAGAATTTAATTTTGAAATTGGATATGTTTTAAATTGATTATAATATTGTTGTTATTCGACCAACGTTGATTAATGGCAATATTATAATGTTTTTATCATACATTAATTCTATTTACACCAAGCGGTGATGTAGAATTAGTGTAGAAAATAATTGTATGTTTTAATTTTGACCAACGTTAAACTAAGGCATGCAATTATTGTTGTTATTTCTGTTCTCACACTATTTGAATTGTGTTTTCAGGAGGATACAACTTAATGAGTTGTATCAAAGAGATCCCCACTCTAAAAGGTGATAACTATAATGAGTGGAAGAAAAGATAGACTGACCTTCATCCTCATTTGAGGTGGATCTGGTTGTCACCACACGCGTGCCCCTGAGAACACTGTGGCACCGGTGAGGGAGACTGATGAGACCGATCTTTGCATGGCGAGAATAGAGAGCGGGATTTTGCTCCGTAAAGATGTCCTATGACCTTGAGCATAGGAAATGAGTCACTGCCAACAAGAAGTGTTTGGCAGTGATAAAGAACACAATTGAGCCTGCTATTGTGGGCTCAATTCAGAATGTGACACAGTCACAGAGTACCTAGATAGAATAAAGAGTCAGTTCACTTTGGCTCTTCAAAGATATATGCAACCCGGTGATCAAGCATTTGGTTCTGAAAAATACTACTGGTGGCGGCGGTGGCATTAGAGAGCTATCCGAGAATGAGCAATCGGCATCTAAGCTCAAACCAATGGATTTGGCACTCAATGATGAGTTTCTTATTCATTTGATTTTTGCTTCTTTGCCCAAAGAATTTGACACCTTTGTTGTTAATTACAACATACTGACTGAAAAATGGGATTTAGAAAAGCTCATAGCCATGTGTGTGCAGGAGGAGGAAAGAATAAAAGTTTCACAAGGTGGTTACATCAACTACCTAAAAGATAAGAAAAGAACTATTATAACAGACTCTTCCTCCAAGTCATCCGGAAAAGGTCCCATGCAGCAGTCTTAGAATCAAGCAATTCCGGTGGCTAAAGACCAGTGTGTGTCCATCTTGAAGAAGAGGCGGGACATTATAAAAAGAACTGTCCCGATTTCCTAAAGATGATAATGAAGAATAAAGGGATTCCGTTCGATGAGAACTTTGCAAAGAAGCGAAAGTTTCATTAAAGTCGCAAATGGAGTACAAGCAGAAGTTGAGGCCGTTGGAGATCTTCCTCTAGAGCTTCCAGATGGCTTTATACTTTTTCTTAGAGATGTTCTTTATGTACCTTTTTTGCAAAAAAACCTGATTAGTGTATCAAAGTTGGACCATGATGGTTATGATTGCCATTTTGGAAATGGCAAATGTCAGATATTGTTTAATAATAAATGTGTTGGTCTTGCCTTCCGACAAGACGAGCTTTATTTGTTATCACTTCGTGAAAATGTGAATTCCGTATGTGATGTGAATGAAAATGTATCCTCATCGAACAATGAAAACAGAAAACGAAAGAGAGCTCACGATGCGTTGTCGAAATTATGGCACTGTCGTTTAGGCCATATTTCGAGGGGGAGAATAGAAAGACTAGTTAAGAATAATATTCTTCCTTCATTAGAGCTCTCAGAGTTAGAACAATGTAGAGATTGCATAAAAGGAAAGTATGTAAAGAAAATTAAGAAAGATGCCAAGCAAGCAGAATTCTGATTATTCACACAGACATATGTGGTCCTTTTCCTGTGAAAAGTGTGGATGGTTATGATTCATTCATAACATTCACAGACGATTACTCTCGGTTTGGCTACATTTATCCAATTAAAGAAAGAACAGAAGCGTTGGATAAATTCAAAATATTTAAAGCAGAAGTTGAAAATCAGCATGATTTAAAGATTAAGATAGTCAGGTCTGACCGTGGGGGAGAGTACTACGGTCGACATACCCCATATGGACAAGTTCCTGGACCTTTTGCAAGGTTCTTACAGGAGAATGGTATAGTTGCCCGAAGATTCAACACCGGGCGAACCTCAGCAGAATGGAGTAGCTGAAAGGCGTAACCGTACCCTAATGGATATGGTGCGTAGTATGATAAGTTACTCCACTTTACCGATGAGTCTATGGATGGAGGCGTTAAAAACCGCCATTCATATTCTCAATAAAGTACCAAGTAAGTCGGTGCCCAAAACACCGTATGAGTTGTGGACAGGAAGAGTACCCTCACTTAACCACTTGCGTGTGTGGGGGAGCCCTGCTGAGACTAAAGTTTTTAACCCAAACATTAGGAAGCTAGATCCCAAAACAGTGAGTTGCCATTTCATTAGCTACCCGAGAAAAGTCAAAAGGTTTTCGTTTCTCTTGTCCCTAACAGACATACAAAGTTTGTGGAAACGAGACACTGTCTTCCTAGAGGATGAAATGATTAGGGGAGCATGGTAGCTCGAGAAATTGACCTTGAAGAGAAGCGGTGTATGCACCCACTCCGATCATTCATGAGTCATTTTTCTCACTACTCTGCTATTCTTTGCACTGTGATACAAGACAACTGTGGTGCCAAAGACTGTTGTTGTTATCCTACTTTGTGGCAACAATGAATGATGATGAGGAACCTGTGCCTCGGGATCCTATAGAACCTATTGCCACACATGAGGGGGAGCAACAACAGCCTCAAACAGAAAATGTGCCAATTGAGGAGGCCCCTAGAAGGTCTCAAAAAGTTAGAAAATCAGCTATTACTGCTGATTATGAAGTGTACAACACTGAAGAATTTCAAATGGAGGATGATCCCACCTCATTTGAAGAAGCCATAAAAAGTGATCATTCATCAAAGTGGCTTGAGGCCATGGAAGATGAGATGAGATCAATGAATGCAAATAAAGTTTGGGATTTGGAGATAATTCCTAAAGGAGCCAAAAGCAAAGAGGGAGGCGTAAATGGGTCTACAAAACAAAACTTGACTCTCAATGGAATATAGAAAGATATAAAGCCCGACTTGTGGCAAAAAGGCTTTACACAAAGAGAAGGATTGATTACAATGAGACTTTTCTCGGTCTCGTGTAAGGATTCCTTGAGAATCATAATGGCATTAGTGGCACATTACGATTTGGAATTACATCAGATGGATGTAAAGACGGCATTTCTCAACGGAGACTTAGAGGAAAATGTTATGAGACTTTTCCCTGTGTGCCATTATAAAGATCGTAATCCCTCTATGCCTGGAAAAATTCAGCGGTCTTGAGCGCCACTACTTTAACTTTTCGGGTCTCTCTATGCCACTTCCGTCGATTTAGGGCTCTACTTGCCGTCAAACTACAGAGTGTGAAAAGGCGAAAATGCCCTTAAGTTCAATTATGTTATTAATTTTTTTGAGCATCTTAACGACTTCAAATGAAAAAACTCAAAACTAGAAAGTTGTAGATCTCGTCGAGATCTATATTTTTTGGAATATGAAAATTATTTTCATTTAATTCATAGAAAAATATAGATGATTTTTCTAAGATATATAATCATATCAAATCATATTTATATTTGAACTAAATGGGCATTTTTATCTTTTCACACTGGCAGCTTGACGACATTTAGAGCCTTAAATCGACGGAAGTGGCAAGGAGGACCCAAAAAGTTGGAGTAGAAAATACTGAAGACCAATTGAATTTTTCAAAGTGGCTGTGGGATTACGATCGATTTTATAATGGCACACTGGAAAAGTCTCAAATGTTTACATGGCACAACCGAAAGGTTTTGTCATGGAGGAAAAGAACGTTTGGGATGCCGCCTAAAGAAATCTATTTATGGATTAAAACAAGCTTCAAGACAAGTGGTACTTGAAGTTTGATCGGAACAATAAAGAATTTTGGGTTTAAAGATAATGTTGAGGACAATTGTGTCACGCATAAAGTTTAAGAATGGGAAGTTTATCTTCCTTGTCACGTATGTGGATGATATCTTACTTGCTAGTAGTGATGTGGGTCTACTCTGGAGACAAAGAAGTTTTGTCCTCAAAATTTGATATGAAAGATCTTGGTGAAGCTTCGTTCGTTCTAGAGATCGAGATTCACCGAGATAGAAGTAAAGGGGTATTAGGACTATCACAAAAGGCATACATAGAAAAAGTCTTAAAGAAATTCAGTATGCACAAATGTAGTCCCTCACCTGCTCCTATAGTCAAGGGCGACAGGATATGGGGATTTTCAATGCCCCAGGAACCAATATGAGATCGATCAAATGAAAGTGGTTCCATATGCTTCAAATTTGTCGAAAGCTTGCAATATGCTTAAGTGTGTATGGCATACGACTTGGCATTTGTTACCGGGTTACTTGGCGATTCAGAGCAATCACGGAATAGAACACCTGGAAATTGGTAAAGAAAGTCTTGCGTTATTTGCAAGGAACGAAAGGCCTCATGATGACATATAGAAGATCGATTCACTCCATATAGTGGGATATTCAGATTACGATTATGCGGGAGATAATAGAAAATCCACGTCTGGATATGTGTTCACTCGCAGGGGGGAGCTATTTCATGGAAAAGCTCAAAGCAAACCGTCACTACATCGTCCACAATGTATGCCGAGTTTGTAGCGTGTTATGAACAGCAGGGGCGGTGGGCGGCTAAAGAAGTTCATACCGGTTTAAAGGTGGTTGGCGACATCAATAGACCCTTTGAAGTTATACTACGATAATAATCCAAAGAAGATGCAAAGTATGCTCACAACAATAGGTCAAGTGGTCTTTGCCAAACACATTGACATGAAGTATTATGTTGTGAAGGATAAAG
Source organism: Miscanthus lutarioriparius (assembly GCA_904845875.1). NCBI lineage: Eukaryota > Viridiplantae > Streptophyta > Magnoliopsida > Poales > Poaceae > Miscanthus > Miscanthus lutarioriparius. Next base: position 24,534,095 of record CAJGYO010000008.1, read on the forward strand.
TCCGGGATCAAATGATAAGTCTTGAGCATATAAGTACCGAAAAGATGCTCATGGATCCGCTTACAAAAGTCTTACCACCCAACATATTCAGAGAACATGTAGCGGCATGGGTTTAAAGGAAAGCCTATGATTCCGGACTATAAAGGGCCCAAAAGTTAAAGTAACTATTTCAGATCGAGGCGTGCATTGTAGTCATTAAATCTATCGGCGATTGACCGTGGCGATGAGACATGCTCTATGCATCATCTGTGAAGAAATAAGTAAGGATAAAAGGATTGAAGTTTAAAGTTTAAAGATAAAAGTACATGTGAGATCAAGGGGAGAATGTTAGATTGATCTCCTAACCAATAAGCCCAATGGCCTATTGGGCCTTGGTCACGCGCATACGATCGGGGTGCCCAACCCTACATGGTTGGTGGGCCCCGTCGCCGATGCAAGGCTATATAAAGAGGTGGGGCCGACGGCTCAAAGCACGAGGTTCGCCGTGAGCCGCAAACCCCACCGACAAACCCTAATTCCGATCTCGAAGAGGGTGTGACCCGGTGACGGGAAGCCGCCACCGTCATCACCGTCATCCCCGTCGCCATCACCTTTGTATCACCGTCTCCACTCGTCGCCGCCTCTCTTCACCGACCGTCATTTGCCGTGTGAGCAGACTTCACCCAGCGAAGGTGATGGAGGCCTCTGGATCCACTCCCTCCGGGATCTCGTGTTCGACACCTTCTCCTTCCTCTAGATAGCATTCTAGGTCTACATCGTTGATGTTGTCTACCGCTCTTGATGTCTACCCTCTAGACCCATCGCTAGATGATTCAAGGATTGTAACATATGGATGTTGATCTTTGAAGTCGGGCGAAGTTGAGAGATGGGACGAACAAAGACCTGTCTTAGATGATTCGGTTGGAAGGCGGAATAATAACACCGCAATTCCCATCGCGAATGGGACCTCTTCGATGCGGGCATGGCGGCGCAGCCATGGCGATCCCGCCTGCAGAGGCTTGATCTGACCATCCGAGGCAAGCTGGAGGCGGTGAGGGGAGGTGGAGGCGAGCTGGAAGGTGGCGACCTCGACCACTTGCAGTGTTTGCACGTCCCGCCACCGCAGACACGGCGGTCTGGATCCGAACACGCAAAGCAGCAAGTGGTGGCCGACAGGCGCAAGGATGACTAACGGCCCGGCCCAGCCGATGGTGGTGGTAGCACATGGTCGACAAGCACGGGGTGGGTGGGTCGCTCTCCGGCAACAAGCTCGGCGTCCCGGTGCCTCGGGGGCGGCCGGCGAGCGAATTCCGCAGCGGGTTGGATCGAGGGACGGGGGCACGCGGTCTACTGGGCTGGCCCGTTGCAGCCTGGTGACGTGCGCTCGGCGCCGAGCGCGACGGGTAGCGCGTTAGACTTTGCCATATTTCATCTAAATCACCAAAACGAAAAAGAAAAGATCATTTCACATGATTCTTACACCTTACAGTGTCTACAACAACTGCTACCCAAAATACAAGACCCATTCCACGTTTGTGTAGCGTTATAGGTAAAGGGTTCAATACCCATTTTTTATCTTCCCCAATAACAAGACCCAAAAGAGAACCCTTTCTGTAAATGGGTATCCAGAATAGATAATAGAAATCACGGGCCCAGTCGCACAGCCCTCCAATGAAGCATTCCAGCTTAGGTTCCTGTCGACTTTGTTTTGCAATTAAGATAGTAGCTTCATGTATGCCTTAGGATATAGTATCTTCGTAGCTTGATCCAGTGAAGGAATGTATGACTTCTAATGATGATTATATATGTATGATTAACTGAACGTATCCCTGACAATCACTAATCATAGGAAATCATTCTTGATAGTTTTCGGACTTTGCCTATCGGTTTTGGCCCACGGGACATTTTCTGGGTAGTGTTCGGCCCAAAAGTATGTCCGTGTGCACATGATCCACTGGCCCACTGCTATCTTGCCCATGTCACTACAAAAGGGGCCTCGCTTATCTCCTAGTACCGGTTATGGCAAGGTATAGCACGAATGCATTGGATAATAGTTTTTTTATAATGGATATCATTTGGGCTTTAATCTCATCAAAGAGAGGAGTCCAACATTACAAAGAAGGTAGTCATAGCTATTACAGTAACTCACCGTACCCACAAGAAAAATTAAAAGACATCACGAAATAGAGTTCGACATCATTAACAAATCATAATAATATAGATGTCCATTTATAGGAGGCAAAAGAATTGCATAGCTATTGACTCTTAGTTCGGGCAAGCCAAAATCAGCAGCTCCTTCCAATCGGAGCCCCAAAACCAGTACATAACCGGCTAAATAAGAAGTGCAAAAACGGTTTTGATGATCGGGATTTATCAAAGGTGATTTTGATTCTCGAGAGCTATAAGGCCCACAAATTAGTGGAGCACATATCAACAATTAGCAAGAGACCGATGAACTAGCATGGCTTCTTGCAGAAGCACTTGCGGTTGGACAGGCCAAGCTTGCACTCGCCATCGTCAAAGCTCTCCTTCTTGCACACCTCGGCGCATTTGTCGCTATTGAGGCAGACGCCCTTGAATTGGAGACTCTGCGATACGCACTGGCTCTCTTCCTTCCCCTTGCTTTTTTCCTCCTCCTCCTTCGCTTTCAGTTTGTCCTTTAGCAAGGTCTGCTTGACTACTCCCATTTTGGCATCAATGGTTGCCATCTCTGCATGCACCATATTGATCAGTGATCACATTTCATTTGTCCCATTTTGCAGATTTTGCAGCGTACAGATTAATCACCAAGAACAGGTCCGTGGTGACCAATCAATCTGCCTGGTACGAGTAAGATTATGGATGGCTAATGAGCAATTAACGCCTGACACCATAAGGCATAAGCTAATCACCTGCTGCGGCGAGGAGAAATAAGAAGAGCACCGCTCCGGGAGACACTGCCATCTTTCTCTTGTTTCACCAGGAACGGCTGAACCTGCAGGGCGACAATACAAGTGGGTGTGGAGGAATTCTCGTGGATACTGTACACTGATTGGAACACAGGAGCACCAATTTATATGAACAGCGTTGGCGTCGAGCTTAGATTAGTCGATGCTTAATTTGGGAAGTAACAAAATAGACATGAGGCAATCTCTCTCCCACTCTCTCTCTCTCTAACGTAACTAGGGACGACCTCAACAACAACAAAAAAACATGCCCCTGACCTTGATAGATGATGACTTTTTCATGAAAAGTGCTGGTAGGGTATTTTCAAAGTTACTAAAATTGGCCAAGATATATTTTAGTCGGGACAGTGTTATGAGATGGGCTACTTCGAGTAGCTAGGCCTTGGCCTTGTAACTAGGCTAGGAGCGTTGGCTGGCTTAGAGCATCTCGAAGAGGCTCTCTATATCATTTCTAAATGCTAGGAATAGAGATTTTGGTAAAAAACTACTCTTCAACAGCTTATCTAAATGGTTATTCAAATATAGTCATCTTCTATTCAGTATTTTTCGCTAGCCAAAAATAGAAGACGAGAATGGCTCTCTAGAGTGTGCATGAGATATAGAAGAACTGTTGGAGAATGAAAAAATATAGAAAACAATTATTATGCAAATGACTCTCCGAATGATGATTTAGAGAGTGAGATTTAGAAAGGCTATTGGAGATGTTCTTAGCGGCCAGTGCTATGTAGTTATAAGCATGCGCAGCCACCGCCTAGTCATTAGGTACGAAGAACGGAACTCTACCGTACCCGTTCCCCAAACTATCTGAATCCCATGGGTGTCAGCCACGATTTCTATCCGTTCTTCCCAAGTTCTTGCTATTTCGATAGATTACCTGCGCTACTGCTAGATTCTTGCGTTAATAGTCGACCGCGGAATCATCTCTGGCTTCTCCCGCCATCGTGGAAGCAGCAGCACGCGCACAAAACTAGTTAGACATCGCCCGTAACCGTCTCCTCTTCCATGACGCCGGCGCCTTCGGCGTCTTCCTCCCTCCAGTCTCCTCTGTCGACCACCGCCCCGAGATCGGAGACCGATCCGAGGCAGTTGTCTCTGCAGAGCTGAGAACCAAAGAAGACAGGGGCGGTCGACAAGGTCTCGCTTGGTTTCGCGCAAGCTTTCCTGACGATTGCGGAGAGCGCAAGGGCTCAATGGAAGACGAAGAGCATCAGATTTCCGATGGATCCCTCGGCGAAGGGATTCTCCCATGGTTTTGAGAAGGACTCCTATCCCGTTGAAGCAATCAATAGAGAGGACGTGAAGTTGATGTCCATCCCAATCTGCTTGTATTGGGCCTCCAATGGCGGTCCTGGCGATCCTCTGCTACCTGCGGAGGCGGGCAGGAAGGCTTTGAAAGGATTTGTGCTTCAAGGGCCTACCCATCAGAGACCCTAGTTTCGTCTATTGCCCAAGGTTAGGATCGTCCTAGAGATTCTAGGGCGGGCACCTGATTCTGGGCCACGCGTCGAGCATTGGGGGGGGAGGTGAGCCTGAGGTTAGAGACGACAGATCCGGTGACCTCCCCAAGCCTATTCCCCATCCCCCTGGCACCCCGATGCCTCACTTCCAAATCGAGGGGTCGCCAAACCCTAAGATCGATTCCCCACTTCCACATCTTGATCCAATCCCCAAATCCAATCTCGCGAAGTTCGTTGGACATTTGTGGAGTGGATCGCCCACCAAGTCGTTTGTAGCCGCGGTTTGATCCGAACCTGCGGCTATAGTTCGTGTGAAGATGTACCAAGGTGGCGGGCAAAGAGGCGGGTATGGATGGGGAGGTGGCTATGGATGGGGTGGCGGTGGAGGTGGGTAAGGGCGCGGTCAGGGTGGGGGCGGTCTAGGTGGAAGAGGCCGCAACACCTAGGACCGCAAGAGCAATCAAGATGGTGAAGGCAAGAAAGAGATCGCGAAAGAGGTCCCATCTGCTCAAGAATCTGATAAGGCCAAATGGGACCAAGCTGCTAAAAAGATGGGTGGTAACCAAGTGAATGAAGAAATCGTTGATCAGAACAGCCAACCAGAGGTGAATCAAGGGCCTGAGCTTTGTGCTGCGCAAGTAGAGGATCAAAGCTTCTTTTTCATTGAAGAATGTATTGACCCCAGAGTGTCAAAGGAAAAGGAATGTATTGGTGTTATCAATGTTCTACAAGGTCATGCTACTGCCAAACAGATTGAGCAACAATTTATGCATTTGGTTGGATCCAACTCCTGGAAGTGGAATGCTAGACAGGTGGGGATAATAGATTTGTGATGAGGTCCCCTAATGCTAAGATGGTGAGTGATTGGGGGAAGTTCAAAGCTCTTGCAATGAATTTTGTTGATGCTCAGATAAAGGTAGAGCAGTGGTCATCCAGAATTGGTGCCAAAGGAGTTCTTCAGCAAGCCTGGTTTAGGGTGAAGGATATTCCTAGGGATCTGAGGTCGATAAGGACAATAGCCAAGGTGGGTGGCTTGGTTGGGAAGGTTGTTGAGATTGATGAAAAGACTAGGTACAGAGCTGATTATGTAGAGATGTCCTTAAAGTTCCCAAGACTGCTGAAGGGACCTTGGGGATGTGCATCCATGACTTCATCTTTGAGAGGGAGATACAAGAAGATGACACTATGAGGACTCTCTCAAGTGGGGTAAAGGTTGGTGAGAAGGAACCTCCACACAAGAAATACAAGGCTGAAGATCAGCCAAAAACTTCTGCTTTGATCAGTTCTTCTAATGTGAGTGGCCCCAAGACTACTGAAGCTAGCTCAAGCAAGAACAAACAACAGATGCACTCAGTTCAGACTTCTAACTCTGCCCCTCCAAAGGTGAATCCCAATAGTTGTGTGATTGGCAAAGAACCCAAAGATGATCAAAGGCAAGTCAAGGAGAAAAACAAGGAAAGTATGACAAATTAGGCTAACTTATCCAAAGAGAGTGATATGCAAGTTGACAGAGTTCATATCCCTGACAACTTTGATGACTCTGATGCTGAAAGTGAATCCTTGAGTGATAGGTTAAGGAGGATTGGTGCCTATACTGAAGTGGGGCAACAAAGTCAGCAAAATGAAGACCAAGGGAATCATCAGGTTTGGGCAATGGAAATGGATGAGAGTGTTGATCCTTCTCCACAGATCATGGGGAACAACGAACAAGAACTTAGCATGAAGAGCTTCATGTTTATGGAGGACAAAATGGCAAATACAGAGAGGAATCTCAGATTGAGAAAGACACAGCTAATCAGGCCTTGATTAATTCTCAAGAAAGTGTCTTGACTGATGATGGATGTGGGAAAGCTCTGGTGCCCCTCAATACAAAGGGGGTTAATTAAGAGCAGATGGCTGTGGAAGAGGAAATAACTAAGGAAGTTTTGCCTGAGAGGAGTGAAAGGTTGAAGAAGGATGTTCATCTTACTACAATGGAGAAGAATGAAGCTTTAGCTAAAAAGAGGTCTTTAGAAGGTACCATTAAACCATCTTAGTCTTTGTCTGATATTGATAATGCTGAATTGAACAATCTTGCTAAATGTATGGGTGTTTTAGTTCATGAGAATAATTTTGCTACTTTTGATATGCTTAAGGACCTGGAATCTGCTAGAAATTGTTTATATGCTAAACATCAGAAACAAACTGTTAGTGAAAAACCTAGTGAGATTGTTGATTGTGCTGTTGATAAGGAAGTTCTGACAATTGAAGAAATTGATGAGGAGGAATCTAAATTAGAAGAATTTGTGATTCAAAAATCATTAATTAAGGATAGGTCAGTTAAAAAGAAGTTCACACTCTCCCCAAGGGGGAGGAAGCAAGACCAGGAAGATCTTGGCTTGTTAGATTCCAGGAATAAATGTATTCCTATGAATCTAAATAAAAGAAAAAAACAAAAGAAAAAATGGTAGTTCAAGGGCTTATTTGGAACTGCAGATGTCTGAAAAGAGAGGTGTTTCTACTTTCTTGAAGAATCTCAAATTTCACTTCATTGGTTTACAGGAAACTATGACTGCTGAATGTGAGGATTCTTTGTTAAGAAAATTTGATGTTAATCAAGATTATTTGTGGCTTTAGAATTCTTCTAGGGGCAAATCAGGTGGGATTTTAGTTGGTGTTCTGTTAGAAAGATTTGACGTGGGTTCTTTCAAAAAAGGAGAATTTATGATCCAATTGAATATGTGGGATAAAGTGTTAAAAATCAAATGGAATCTGCTTGTGGTATATGGAGCAGCTCATGAGGAGAATAAAAATGTTTTTCTTTCTGAATTGTCTCATTTTTGTGCTAATAATGATGAGGCTTTGCTAATTGGTGGCGATTTTAATATTATTAGATATTCTAAAGAAAAAAAATAACATGGATGGAGTACATACCTCTTTTCACTCTTTGATTCATTTCTATGAGTTAAGGGAGTTGAACATGAATGGTGGGATGTTTACATGGTCAAACAATCAGGATGCCCCTACTCTGGTTAAACTTGATAGAATTTTAGTAACCAAAGAATAGGAGGACATTTTTCCTCAGGCAGTGGTTAGAAGACTACTTAGTGAAGTATCTGATCATAACCCTTTGATTGTTACATCTGGGAAGTGTGATGGTTTGCCACATATATAGTTTAAATTTGACTTGAACTGGTTACAAAACCCAAACTTTTTTGTTCTGGTAGAAAAGATATGGAGCAAACCGTGTAGAGCTAAAACTGCTCTAGAGAAGGTTCAGCAAAAACCTCCAAGGTGAATTGAGAAAGAAAAGAAAAGTTTATCAAAATGAATTGGCGAAACTAGAAGCTATTGAAGAAGGGAATGGGCTGTCTAATGATCAATTGGATAGAAAAACTTTGGTTGTTATGTGAAAATCTTAAGTGTCTTGAACAAGGAGAAATGTATTGGTTTGAAAGAAGTCACCAGATTTGGCTTCTCAAAGGAGACAACAACACCTCCTACTTTCATAAGTGTGCAAATGGGAGAAAAAGAAAAAAAATATTATTAGTTTAGTAAAAGATGGTCTGGTAATTGAAGGTGATGATAAACTATTAGAACATGCAACTGAATATTATTCTGAGCTATTTGGCACACCCATTGAATATGAAGTTCAAATGGACCCTCTATCTGGGAGGATGCTCCAAAAGTCTCTTCAAATGATAACAGCATCTTATGTTGGCCTTTTACGGAAACTGAAATCAAAGAAGCTTTGTGGCAAATGGATACAATAAAGCAGCTGGACCTGATAAAATTCCCATTGAGTTTTTTCAAAGTTGCTGGGAGATAGTTAGATTGGATATTATTCAGCTGTATGATGATTTTTACAACCATAAAGTAGATGTTAGGAGGATGAATTATGGCATTATAACCCTGTTACCAAAAGTGAAAGATGCTAGTAAGATTCAACAATTTTGACCCATCTGTTTATTGAACTGCCTGTATAAACTGATCACTAAAACTCTGACTATCAATCTGGAAGCTGTTGCTGATAAGTTAATTCATAATACCCAAATTGCCTTTATGAAAAGAAGAAATATTGTGTCTTGGATAATGTGCTTGCATGAAATTTTACATGAGACCAAAAGAAGGAAAGAAATAGGAGTTATCTTGAAAATAGATTTTGAAAAGGCATATGACAAGATAAACTGGAACCTATTGTTTACTTGTCTGGAAAAAAGAGGTTTTGATAAGAAATGGTGTGAGTGGATAAAAAAAGTGGTTTTTGGGGGTCTGTCAGTGTGAATGTTAACAACAAAATTGGTTCATACATTAAAAGCTTTAAAGGTGTTAGGCAAGGTGATCCATTATTGCCAATCCTATTGGTGTGGCTATTTTACGAGAATGGTGCATAAGGCTCAAGAATATGGTCTGATAACTGGTCTAATTAGTCACATCATCCCTAACGGTGTGGCTATTTTACAGTATGCGGACGATACCATTATTTTCTTGAAACATGATCTGAGTGGAGCAATACATATGAAGTTACTCTTATATCTATTTGAGATGCTTGCTGGTTTGAAGATTAATTTCAACATGAGTGAAATCTTGATGTTCAACGATGATGAAAGTTGGGGGACTCAGTATGCTGACATTTTTAACTGCCAAGTGGGCTTGTTTCCAATTAAGTACCTAGGGGTACCTGTTAATCCAAGTAGGTTAAAAGTGATTGATTGACTTCCTTTAGTTGAGAAAGGGAATAAAAGGTTAGATGTTTGGAAAGCGTGGACCCTATCTATGGCTGGCAGAGCCACTCTTATAAGTGCTAGTCTGCACAATTCCCCTATGTATCACATGTCTGTCTACCTACTTCCAAAGACTATCATTAAGAATATGGATAAAATTAGAAGATCCTTTTTCTGGCAAGGTGGTGGGACAAAACAGAAATATCATCTTGTTAAATGGGAAACTATTTGTAAAAGTAAGAAATATGGAGGTTTGGGGATTAAGGATTTGAGAAAAATGAATATTAGTTTGTTATGCAAATGGTGGTGGAAGCTAGAGAAGGAGGAAGGCCTCTGGCAGGAGATAGTGAAATTTAAATATTTGAAGAATCAATCAATTCATGAGGTTGGACATAAACTTAATGACTCCAATGTGGTCTGATGTTTTGAAAATCAAACACATTTACTTACAGGGGAGAAGTGTCTGTATTGGTAATGGAATGATGACTAAATTTTGGCTTGATCCATGGGTGTATAAGGAACCTTTATCTGTGATTGCTCCTATTCTGTTTGATATAAGAACATCCCTGTTGCATAAACCTTGAAGGGTACACAGATCTCCTTTAGGAGATGGCTGTTTGATGATCTTAGGATTGCATGGAATGTTATTTGGCAGGATGCTATGAAATTTCAATTAACAACTAATGATGATTCTGTTATCTGGTTGATAGGAAAAAGTGGCAAGTTCTCTGTAAAGTCGGTTTACACTGCTCTTACTAAATCTTCATCTAGGGCCTGTCATAAGAGAATTTGGAAAGGTAAAATTCCTAAAAAATCAAATTTTCCTTTGGCTAATGACTAACAATGCAATTTTAACCAGAGATAACTTAAAGAAAAGAAAGTGGCAAGGTGACCCGAATTGTGTTTTTTTTTGTGACCGTGAGGAAATCATTTCACATCTGTTTTTCCAGTGTCCTGTAGCCAAAGTGATCTGGGGTATTGTAGCTAAATGCTTTGCCACACATAACATTCCCATGAACTTGCAATAGTGTTGGTTATGGTGTGAGAAATGGTTGCCTTTTGGAAAGAAATACCACCCGTGGGGGTTGCAGCCATTTGTTGGGCAATTTGGAAATGTAGAAACAGAGCAGTTTTTGACAGGAAACTAATAAAAAATCCTCTTGAGATTATCTACCACGCTTGTGCACTCATGTCATATTGTTTAGGTCTTTATGCAGAACTAGACCAAGAATAGCTGGTGCAGGGGCAAACACAATGCTCTAGGTGGCTAAGGTGGTCGAGTGCTATGACTACAAGACAGATGAATCATCTGCTACTCCAAGACGGTGAATGCTCAGAGCATGAAGATGATCCTATGTGAGAAGTTGCCACCTTATCTGGTGGTGTTCAGGATAGTCTAAGCAAGGATGGTTTTGTTGCCTCTGGACAGTTCTAGCTGGGATCATGGATTTGCCTTTTTTGTTTCTCCCTTAGGTTAGAGGTTCCCTTTTGCTGAATAGGTCATGGTTTCTGTTAGGTCCTTGATCATGTTTCGATGCTTAGATACCTGCGTGGTTTTCTCGCATCGTCAAACCCTTGGTTACGGTACTATCAAGTAATCTCCGAATGGTTTTGTATTTCCATTCATCATAATGGAAATGGGTGGTTCCCGCGTGGAAAAAAAGTTCTTGCTATTTCAGTCTCAATTCCACTCAGTCATCCAGGTTCATAACAAATTGGAATTAAGAGCCTTTGGTTCTGAGAGATCCAAAAAATTTTTTGCTCAATCTGGGTTCTGCTCGTTGGCGCCTTCACAGAAGCCGACCAAACACGAGAAGGTGATGACTACGTTGGAGGAGTTGTCCAGGCTGTTCGAGGGCTTTTAGGACATGATGAAGCAATCCCTAGACAAGCTTTGCACGTTGGAGTCGTGGCATGGGGGAAGAACCAAAATATGGAGTAAACTTTAGTTTAGTCCATCCAAACACCCCTTGATCATCGCGATCCCTAGCTAGCTAGCACCAAAGCAGATTTGGAAGTGTTAATTTCTGTGGATCGACTAGGGTAGATCTAGGCAGATGACACTTGGATCCGTAATAGCACATGCATATCTAAACCTATAACACTACACCGAGAGGGAGATAGGGTAAGGGTGCTGGTGTTGAACCTGAGCCCTCGGAGGAAGTCACGGTTGAGCTGGCCATCTCAGCTTCGGTGATGGAGGCAGCACACGGGCAGCGACGGGTGGAGTAGAGGTTGCACAGACGTCGATCACGGTGATTTGGGACGAATGAGTAAAGGATAACGGCTAAGTCGGTCGGAGCTTTCCGTCATTGGGTCGCGCGCGCCTCTTAGATCGGTCTAGGGTTTGTCGGTGGGGTTTGTGGCTCATGGTGAACCTCGTACCTCGAGCTGCTGGCCCCCACCTCTATATATAGCGCAGTGCGATGGGGGCCCACCAACCATGTAGGGTTGGGCGCCCCCGATCAGGGCGCGTGACCAAGGCCTAATAGGCCGTTGGGCTTATTGGTTGGGAGATCACTCTAACATTCTCCCCCTTGATCTCACTATTACTTTTATCTTTAAACTTTAAACTTCAATCTTTTTATCCTTACTCATTTCTTCATAGATGATGCATAGAGCATGTCTCATCGTCACGGTCAATCGCCGATAGATTTAACAGCTACAATGCACGTCTCTGATTTGAAATAGTTACTTTAACTTTTGGGACCTTTATAGTCCAGGAATCATAGGCTTTCCCTTAAACCCATGCCGGCTACATGTTCTCTGAATATGTTGGGTGGTAAGACTTTTGTAAGCGGATCCGCGAGCATCTTTTCGGTACTTATATGCTCAAGACTTATCATTTGATCCCGAACTTTATCCTTCACAACATAATACTTTATGTCAATATGTTTGGCAGCACCACTTGACCTATTGTTGTGAGCATACTGTACTACTGGATTATTATCGCAGTATAACTTCAGTGGTCTATTGATGTCGTCAACCACCTTCAAACCGGGTATGAACTTCTTTAGCCAGTTCACCTGCCCCGTTGCCTCATAACATGCTACAAACTCGGCATACATTGTGGACGATGTAGTGACAGTTTGCTTTGAGCTTTTCCATGAAATAGCTCCCCCTGCGAGAGTAAACACATATCTAGACGTGGATTTTCTATTATCTCCCACATAATCAGAATCTGAATATCCCACTATATGGAGTGAATCAGATCTTCTATACGTCATCATGAGGCCTTTCGTTCCTTGCAAATAACGTAAGACTTTCTTTACCAATTTCCAGTGTTCTATTCCAGGATTGCTCTGGAATCTGCCAAGTAACCCGGTAACAAATGCCAAGTCAGGACGCGTACACACTTGAGCATATTGCAAGCTTCCGATAGCTGAAGCATATGGAACCACTTTCATTTGATCGATCTCATATTGGTTCCTGGGGCATTGAATATCCCCATATCTGTCGCCCTTGACTATAGGAGCAGGTGAGGGACTACATTTGTGCATACTGAATTTCTTTAAGACTTTTTCTATGTATGCCTTTTGTGACAGTCCTAATACCCCTTTACTTCTATCTCGGTGAATCTCGATCCCTAGAACGAACAAAGCTTCACCAAGATCTTTCATATCAAATTTTGAGGACAAAAACTTCTTTGTTTCTAGTAGTAGACTGACATCACTACTAGCAAGTAAGATATCATCCACATACAGGACAAGGAAGATAAACTTTCCATTCTTAAACTTTGCGTAGACACAATTGTCCTCAACATTATCTTTAAACCCAAAATTCTTTATCGTTTGATCAAACTTCAAGTACCACTGTCTTGAACCTTATTTTAATCCATAAATGGATTTCTTTAGGCGGCATCCCAAATGTTCTTTTCCTTCCATGACAAAACCTTTCGGTTGTGCCATGTAAACATTTTCTTCTAAGTCTCCGTTGAGAAATGCCGTCTTTACATGCATCTAATGTAATTCTAAATCGTAATGTGCCACTAATGCTATTATGATTCTGAATGAATCATTACATGAGACTAGAGAAAAGGTCTCATTGTAATCAATCCCTTCTCTTTATGTAAAGCCTTTTGCCACAAGTCGGGCTTTATATCTCTCTATATTCCCTTGAGAGTCAAGTTTTGTTTTGTAGACCCATTTACAGCCTACTGTTTTGGCTCCTTTAGGAATTATCTCCAAATCCCAAACTTTATTTGCATTCATTGATCTCATCTCATCTTCCATGGCCTCAAGCCACTTTGATGAATGATCACTTTTTATGGCTTCTTCAAATGAGGTGGGATAATCCTCCATTTGAAATTCTTCAGTGTTGTACACTTCATAATCAGCAGGAATAGCTGATTTTCTAATTCTTTGAGACCTTCTAGGGGCCTCCTCATTTGGCACATTTTCTGTTTGAGGCTGTTGTTGCTCCCCCTCATGTGTGGCAATAGGTTCTATAGGATCCTGATGCACAGGTTCCTCATCATCATTCATTGTTGCCATAGGTGGGATAACAACAGGTGTTGGCACCACAGTGTCTTGTACTGTTGGTGCAGCAACAGCAGGTAGTGAGAAAAATGGCTCATGAATGATCGGAGTGGGTGCATACACCCGCTTCTCTTCAAGGTCAATTTCTTGAGCTACCATGCTCCCCCTAATCATTTTATCCTCTAGGAAGACAGTGTGTCTCGTTTCCACAAACTTTGTATGTCTGTTAGGAAAGTAGAAACAAAAACCTTTTGACTTTTCTGGGTAGCCAATGAAATGGCAAGTCACTGTTTTGGGATCTAGCTTCCCAATATTTGGGTTAAAAACTTTAGCCTCAGCAGGGCTCCCCCACACACGCAAGTGATTAAGTGAGGGTACTCTTCCTGTCCACAACTCATACGGTGTTTTGGGCACCGACTTACTTGGTACTCTATTGAGAATATGAATGGCGGTTTTTAACACATCCATCCACAGACTCATCAGTAAAGTGGAGTAACTTATCATACTACGCACCATATCTATTAGGGTACGGTTACGCCTTTCAGCTACTCCATTCTGCTGAGGTTCGCCCGGTGTTGAATACTGGGCGACTATACCATTCTCCTGTAAGAACCTTGCAAAAGGTCCAGGAACTTGTCCATATGGGGTATGCCGACCATAGTACTCTCCCCCACGGTCAGACCTGACTATCTTAATCTTTAAATCATGCTAATTTTCAACTTCTGCTTTAAATATTTTGAATTTATCCAATGCTTCTGTTCTTTCTTTAATTGGATAAATATAGCCAAAGTGAGAGTAATCGTCTGTGAATGTTATGAATGAATCATAACCATCCACACTTTTCATAGGAAAAGGACCATATATGTCTGTGTGAATAATCTGTAGAATTCCTGCGCTTCGTTTGGCATCTTTCTTAATTTTCTTTATATACTTTCCTTTTATGCAATCTCTACATTGTTCTAAATCTAAGAGCTCTAATGGAGGAAGAATATCATTCTTAACTAGTCTTTCTATTCTCCCCCTCGAAATATGGCCTAAACGACAGTGCCATAATTTCGACAACGCATCGTGAGCTCTCTTTCGTTTTCTATTTGCATTGTTCGATGAGGATACATTTTCATTCACATCACATACATAATTCACATTTTCATGAAGTGATAACAAATAAAGCTCGTCTTGTCGGAAGGCAAGACCAATACATCTATTATTAAACAATATCTGACATTTGCCATTTCCAAAATGACAATCATAACCATCATGGTCCAACTTTGATACACTAATCAAGTTTCTTTGCAAAGAAGAAACATAAAGAACATCTCTCAGAATAAGTATGAAGCCATCAACAAGCTCTAGTGAAAGATCGCCAACAGCCTCAACATCTGCTTGTACTCCATTTGCAACTTTAATGAAACTTTCGCTTCTTTGCAAAGTTCTCATCGAACGGAATCCCTGTAATGAATTAGCAACATGAATAGTTGCACCTGAATCAATCCACTAAGTAGATTTTGAAAACTTTACATACAAGGATTCATTTACAAATGTAATAATGTTCTCACCTTTATTTTTCATTACCATCTTTAGGAAATCAGGACAATTCTTCTTATAATGTCCCGTCTTCTTACAGTAGAGACACTGATCTTTATTCACTGGGAATTGCTTGTTTTGAGACTGTTGCATGGGACCCTTTCCAGATGACTTGGAGGAAGAACTGTTATTATAGTTCTTTTTCTTATCTTTTAGGTAGTTGATAGTACCACCTTATGAAACTTTTATTCTTTTCTCCTCCTGCACACACATGGCTATGGGCTTTTCTAAATCCCATTTTTCAGGCTGTATGTTGTAATTAACAACAAAGGTGTCAAATTCTTTGGGCAAAGAAGCAAAAATCAAATGAATAAGAAACTCATCCTTGAGTGCCAAATCCATTGGTTTGAGCTTAGATGCCAGATTGCTCATTCTCAGTATGTGCTCTCTAATGCCACTGCCGCCACCAGAGTACCTTTCTGTTACCAGCTGCTTGATTAGCTGGGTTGCATATGTCTTTGAAGAGCTAGTGAACTGACTCTTTATTCTTTCTAGGTACTCTATGACCGTGTCATAGTCTAGAATTGAGCCCACAATAGCAAGCTCAATCGTGTTCTTTATCACTGCCAAACACTTCTTGTTGGCAGTGACCCATTTCCTATGCTCAAGGTCATAGGACATCTTTACGGGAGCAAAGTCCCGCTCTCTGTTCTGCCATGCAGCATTAGTCTCATCTGTCTCCCTCACCGGTGCCACAGGTTCTCTGGGACACGGTGTGGTGACAACCCAGTCCACCTCAGCGAGGATAAAAGCTAGGTCTATCTTTTTCTTCCACTCAATATAGTTATCACCTTTTAGAGTGGTGATCTCTTTGATATAACTCATCAAGTTGTATCCTCCTGAAAACACAATTCAAATAGTATGAGAACACAAATAATAACAACAATAATTGCATGCCTTAGTTTAACGTTGGTCAAAATTAAAACATACAATTATTTTATACATTAAATCTACATCACCGTTGGGCAGAAATAGAAATAATGCATAACAAAAAACCATAATAACATCAATATTATAATATTGCTATTAATCAACGTTGTCAGAATAACAACAATATTATAATCAATTTAAAACATATCCATTTTCAAAATTAAATTCTCCCGTTGGTTCGAATTTAATAATGAAAATTACATCTTTAAATACGCAGCGGAAACATTAACATTCAATAATCATTTTCCTATTTTCCAGAAGCAACTTTACTATTTGCTGAACAAAAAATATCGTTGGATAAATTTTGTACAGAAAATTATCATAAAAATTCAATTCAAATTGATCAAATTGTTTTCTGGAAAATAAGAAAATCAAAAAACTATGACTGTACTATTTGTTTGGCCATTTCGGCCCGATCCAGCAATAGTGCATGCGGCCCAGCGAAATGCGGCCCATGGCCTGCTTCACGCTGCAGCGCCAAATGCCCTGGCCCAAATTTTATTTATTTCAGCTGCCTAGTAGAGCCCACGGCTGGCTTTCACATGGACGCCTTGCGACGCCTCCTCCGCGCCCAGGCCGCAACCTGGGCCTAGGCCGCGAATTCCTTTCCCCGCCTGGGCTGAATGTGGCCCGATGCGTTGGTGGCCGTTGATCTCCGATCGACAGTTCTCCTCGCTTTTTGGCCGGATAAAACTCGCCCCGGCCGCACCCCTCTAGAAACCCTAGGTTCATTCTCTCCCTCCCCTTCTCTCATCGAGCAGCGCAGCTCGGAGAGACCAGCAGCAGCCGGCCCTCGATGGCGAGGGAGAAGAAGAAGAGTGGCTCGCCTCCGGCACCCTCTCGGCCGGCGCGGCGTGTTTCGGCCGAGGTCGAGCACGCCGCCGTCGAGGGGCCGCTTGGTGGTGCCCTGCTGCCGTGACCGCTTAGCGAGGTGTAGTGCGGATCTCAGCTCTGTCCCGCGCGCCGTTCAGGAGCGACGCCGTGGTCTCCTTTCCGCGTGGTGGCGATGCCACCGGCGGTGGGAAAAAGCCCAGGTAGGCTTCCTTTTTAGGGTTAGGGTTTGCTTCTATTGAATCCGAATCGAGTTCGAATTCACTTTTCTTTTCATTCATTTTTCGTTGCTTTTGATTCGGAAAACCGAGATCTACACCCTAGGCTGACTAACTGCTAGGGTTAGGGTTTCTTTTTTTTGTTGAAACCGTGTCCACTTTTCCCGTACCCGATCTGATTTAGGGTTAGGGTTCAATGTTGAGACCATGTCTCAATCTGTTCGCACTTTTCCCATACCCGATTGAGGGTTAGGGTTCGATTTCTTTCTTTCCCCGATCCAGATCTACCGCTAGAAAGGCTCTGATACCATTGTTAATTTCTGTGGATCGACTAGGGTAGATCTAGGCGGATGACACTTGGATCCGTAATAGCACATGCATATCTAAACCTAGAACACTACACCGAGAGGGAGATAGGGTAAGGGTGTTGGTGTTGAACCTGAGCCTTCGGAGGAAGTCGCGGTTGAGCTGGTCATCTTAGCTTCGGTGATGGAGGCAGCACACGGGCAGCGACGGGTGGAGTAGAGGTTGCACGGACGTCGATGCAGTGCAGACGGACGGCGTAACAGTGACAACGGCGAAGTCAGCGGAGCTTCCCGTCGCTGGCTGCGCGCCCTCTTAGATCGGTCTAGGGTTTGTCGGTGGGGTTTGCGGCTCACGGTGAACCTCGTACCTCGAGCCGCCGGCCCCACCTCTATATATAGCGCAGTGCGACGGGGGCCCACCAACCATGTAGGGTTGGGCGCCCCCGATCAGGGCGCGTGACCAAGGCCCAATAGACCATTGGGCTTATTGGTTGGGAGATCACTCTAACAGGAAGAACCAACGACAGGTGCATTACATCCATTTTGAAACCATGAGCTTACACGTGACATGCAGCAGCATCGTCTTCACTACCCACGGATGCGGATTAACTGCGGTGAGAATTGAGATAGGTGTCATTCCGCACGCGCAGGCATCATCATATCCCGGGACGTGCATGGCCCGGAGTTTTATTCGTGGGAACAGAAAGGAAGCAACAAGAAACAGCGACGCGCTACAACGTAACAGCGCAGCCAACGCCCAGTAGAGAAATGGTAGTAAACAAAAACAGCAACGCAGGAGAGGACCAATAAATAACAACAGTGGCTGGCTAGCTTGAATTACATGCCGACGACCTGCCTATCCGCCACCGTACCACCAGGGCCCAAAGGCTAGCACATCTTGCAGAAGCACTTGCGCGTGGTGCCCTCCGCCTTGCACTCGCCGCCGGGGAACTTCTCGGTCTGGCACACGTTAGCGCAGTTGCTGCTACTCATGCACTAGCCTTTGCCAAGTTGGAAGCCATCCACCAAGCACAACAGCACCAGTTACCATATTCCACCAGCATCAAGAATGTCGAAAAGGAGATGGCAAACAAGATTTACGACCTTTGCGTTACGTCAACATTGGAATAATTTGGTTATGAATTTAGGGATATATGTGTGAATTGTAGGAGCCCAGTGCAGTTACACATTGGTGCAGTGCGTTAAATTGATCTGATGCGTAAATTTGTTGAATTCCAGTCATCAAAGAGTCAGATACTAGACTGTCTCCATCAAGCCAATGTGATCTTGTGCCAGACAACCAGATGATGCAGTAGGAGCAACTATTGCAGGTAAATCACTATATTAGAATGCACTACAGGCGATTCGTAGTTGTATTGTGCCCTGCTCTTATGTTTTCTTGATATTATTCTAACAATATGTTTTGCATCAAGGCCCCCACAACAGCTTGAAGGAGAGGTGAGGAGGATCCATCCAAAGGGTGACCTTCAGCTGCCACTGCCAAGGGAGAAGGAGGGCGACCTCCTGCTGCCACCACAACAGATAAAGGAGAAGTGAATTAAGAGCCATACCCTAACCAATCATGGCAGCCCCTATCCCCTATCATGCTGGATCGGCTCCTTGCATGAGTGCTCGTGGCGGCCCAGTCTGGAGGAGACTGGAGGCAGGGTTGTGAATTTGCAGCTACGCCCAACAGGTTGTTGGCTTTGCAGTTAAACAAAGCAAATTTAAACATTCCCTATGGTGAAAATTGTAGGCGTCATAGCAATCTCACTGGTTACTCACCGCATCTCTGATCCTGGTGTGTTCAATTAGATAATGGCATATAGACCCAGAAGCAAAACTTCCAATATTTATGTGACAGTTCATCAGAAAGTATCAATGCCTAATTCGTTCGTTGCTTCTTTATAGTTAAAATCGTGACAAGCAACAATTCCACTCTTTTCTGTAGCAACCAAACCATTTTTCCATTTCAAGTAGAAATATAAATTGAGCACCTTATGATCAATAATACAACTCTCATCCTTAGAAATATAAGCAACTACACATGAGGACGATCCACCTCATTGTTGAGTGCCTTTGCTTTGGAAGACCGTAAGTACTTGACCACATGATATTATGTAGGATTTTTGTAGGGTCAGAAATAAATAGGAAATGAAGTCCAATTGCTGCTCATTAGGACTCTACTGGTTTGGCCTCCAGGTGATCTGCATAGAAAAGGATACAACCCAAAATGGAGTTTCTGCTTGGCATCTATGTTAGGCACAGTTGAAGTTCAAGCCATGCAGATTGTTAGCACAGTTCATATTGGCAAAGTTCAGTTCACGGAGAATCAAAAATCTTACATTAGAATTTGTTTGTGGTTTATGTCAGTTGTGCTTCTTTCTTTGGTAAAAAGAAAAGTTTCTAATTTGGTCTCGTGCTTGTGGTTTATGCATATCTGTTGCTTGAAAATTCTTAATTGGTTTACAAGATGAAGTGTTATGAGGAGCCACACATATACAAGACACTATGATTCCTCTCTGTTTACTGTTTTTTTTTACGCAACTATTTTCTGTTTTTAGATGGAGCAGAATGTTTACTTTCCATAAATTAGTGCCAAGTTTGAGTACCGATAAATTTGAGTAATTCCATACTCAATTCTTCTTTTTTTCATCATACTTATGGAATTGCTCTATACACCCTTCCGGATCTGGGAGCCTGTTCATTTAGTGCCTTCATAAAAAGTCTTCGGCCTCAAAATTTGGTTGATGAGTGCTGATGGATCTATTGTCTCACTTTTACAAAACATAAGTCCAAGGCTTCACTGCGACAATGGGTAATTGGGTCAATTAGTTGCTTAATGATTCTTGAAGGCCAGATCCTAATGGCATTTTTGCATGTGTATTTCTGAACTTCGTGGTTCCTGTGTGTATGGCATGAGGTTTCTATAGCACTACATAATCTCGACTATTTAAAAGGTAAAATCATTTCGTATAAGCTTTTTTTCTTTTAATAGAAATTTTATTTTCCTTTCCTTTAATAATTAAGTTGCCCCTTGTCAGAGTAATGATAGGTCTTTGATATATTCGGTGTGGAAATTCTCAAATAATAAGGCATTGGGAAAGTAGTTCTGTACTACATTATTAACATACATGCATAATTGTTTTTTTGCATACTTGAATCTCTCTATTTATAGTGGGCAGACTGCAAGAAAGGAACCAAATTTGGTAAACCTTGAAAAGTACTGTAGACCACAACTATGGGACCTCGGCCGTGCTTTTGGCAAATTGAAGATGAAGTTGTAGGATGGGGCAAGGTGCTGAAGGGTGATAAGATGTGCAGGGCTGGTATTTCCTACATAATATGAGTCAAAAAATTGCTCTTACATAATGTTTGCTCTTTTATAGACTATAATATATGGAGATTTTGTCATATATACTGAGGTTGTGCCCATTTAGTTGCTTAGCATAATTGGCCAGAAAAAATGGATATATTGATGTTATTTTTTCAACCAAACCGAATTTCAGAGCATTGCTTAAGCAAAAGATGTGCTGGGTTGATTTCATGTGAGCTCTCTCTTTTCAGTAACATTCATCTGGTGTCTCTCCTACCAACAAATTATGGCAAATACATTTGCACTTTGCAGCCGACAGTGGTTTCCTCAGCCTCCCACAAGCATTTTGCTTGGTGGTCGAAGCAAGTTAAGTTGAGCGCTAAACCAATTTGGTTTTTCTTGAACTGAGTAGAGAAGCACTAAACCAATTTGGTTTTTCTTGAACTGAGTAGAGAATCTCTTTGTGATCACCACTGCTATGGTTTTATGCATCCTAAGTCAACTATCTGTTCCATTTCAAAAGTAGCTACATAGAAATCTCTTGAGCTTTTGAAACCTAATCACATACTAATCTAATAATCTATCGTTTTGATAATTTCGTTTGAGCCTCTTAGTTGTATTGCCTTGTTATTTTTTTTTTTGTTCCCGTAGGAACGCATGGGCACTCAACTAGTAGAATACATAAGCGGGGCGAGCTTCGGTGGGCGGCTGGAGGCTCGTCCATGGCTGGGGCGGGCGTCTCATGGTCCCGCGACGGAGGTCCTTCGAGCTACCGCGGTGGGCCATGGCGGTCTGCGTGCTCTGGCGGCGGGCGGCGTGGCCACGGAACGCTGGCGGCCGGCGGCACAGCCACGGAGGCGGGAAGAGCTCGGACCAATAAAAACTGAAATTACCAAATGAAATTAATAACTGAAATTGCTAGCTAAAATTAAAAACTAAAAATAAAAACTTAAATTTGGAACTGAAATCACAATAAAATAGGGCGAAGTTCTCAGACCAATGTCGGATACTGCTTTGCTTGCAGTCTAACACGCCTCTTATATTCTGTAGGATCCTGCAAAGCCAAATAAAATGTTACAAACGTGATTGGCTATCTGAACTTCAAAACTAAAAGGAGTAAGGTTTTGGGCAAACAATATCTTTGTTGTGGTCCATCAATTTTGACTAACCTGGATAAAAAGGTGATAGCCATCTGTTTGAGCAGGGTCAGCAGGATTTGGCTGATCTAGCAAGTCCTGGATACCGATGAAAACCTGCATAACAGTAATAGCTGGTCTCCAACCCTGACAGAATTTTTTTTTGGAACAGTAAGGCCATGAAATCAGTATAGCATCACACAGGGCTACGAAAATGGTTGCAAAGCTTATGCTGTCCTCGTTAAGGATTGAAAGGCAGACTATTCCAGAAGGATAGACATTTGGGAGGAAGAAACCCTGAGGGAACTTGCACTTGGGAGGCTTGCTGGGGTAATCCTCACTGAAATGAAGTGTTAGAGGGAAGTATCCACCTTCCCAATCAGTCTGGCAAAGAAATAAAGATGGGAATCAGTATAAAGTTCAAACTGCACTATCTTATTACTGACAGCTCAGTTAAACATCATCACAATAATATGGAAACAACTGCTAACTAAGTTGGTGAAAATCCTATCCTTGCACAAGAATTCAATGGTGTAACCTGAAACAAATAACTAAAAGCATCCAATACAGATAACAAGTAAAACGAAAAATGTAGTTCATCAATCGAAAGAAAAGAACCTATTCAGACCTAGTTATACCTTCATTGCTCACACTTAATAGTGGAAAGAGCAAATGAGTCAAAATTGAATTGGCTATGATCAGATTTCAGGTCTCACTACAAGCTGGCTGACAGGACTCACTAATTTACCAGAATTGCAATGAATATATCAAGAGATATAGAATACACATTGGAAAACCATTGATTGACAAAAAGTGACAACAAAAATAATGGAAATGAAATTGACAAATAATAACTAAAAACTAAAGAAGACAAAATGAAAACTAAAATAGAGCTCTGAAATCATAACGCAAGGTAATGCCAATAGCAATTGAGTAACTTGCCACAACAACAGGACTGACATGAAATTTTCATTTTTATGTAACTTGCTACATGCTAAGAAATTTCAATTTTCAAATGAAATCCTGCAGACTACAGCGTATACCAGCACAGATCAAGGCGTGTGGGTTGCCTGGTCCTATTAGGATAAGCTCTATGCAATTTGGCAAATCCACAAGCGAAGCATCTTCAGAACATTCCTTTGCAGAGCAATGCGAGGTGCCTGCTTCATGTATTGATTCAGTTGACTATATGGATGTTGATACTGAAGCTAGCGCAGAAGTTGAGAGATGGGACGAACAAAGACCTGTCTTAGATGATTCAGTTGGAAGGCGGAATAATAACACATCAATTCCCACTGCGAATGGGACCTCTTCGTGCGAGCATGGCGGCGTAGCGCGGCGAACCCGCACACGGAGGCACCGATACGGCCGTCCGAGGCGAGCTGGAGGGCGGTGAGGACGAGGTGGAGGCGAGCTGGAAGGTGGCGACCTAGACCACCTACGGCGCTGCATGTCTGCCACCTGACGCGGCGGTCCTGGATCCGGAGCACGTGGAGCAGCAGGCTGGTGGCCGACGGACGCAAGGATGACTAGCAGCCGACGAGCGCAGTGGTGGTGGTAGCACATGGCTGACAAGCACGGGGGTGGGTGGGTTGCTCGCCTGGCAACAAGCTCGGCGTCGTTGCATCGGGTGCGGCTGGTGAGCGAATTCCGCAGCGGGTTGGATCGAGGGACGGGGGCGCGCGGTCTGCTGGGTCGGCCCGTTGCAGCCTGGTGTCGCGCGCTCGGCACCGAGCGCGACGGGTAGCGCATTAGACTTTGCGATATTTCATCTAAATCACCAAAACGAAAAAGAAAAGATCATGGCACATGATTCTTACACCTTCCAGTGTCTACAACAACCGCTACCTAAAATACAAGACCCATTCCACATTTGGGTAGCGTTATAGGTAAAGGGTTCAATACCCATTTTTTATCTTCTCCAATAACAAGACCCAAATGAGAACCATTTCTGCAAATGGGTCTTCAGGATAGAGGATACTCAAATTTGGGTTATACCTCTCCTGAAATCTAAAATCGGTCTTCCATATAGGTACTCTATTGGAGGCTATAACTATTGTGTTGGAGACCCATTTTGAGTTTGAATCTCCTGTTAGGTCTACTGTTGGAGACCCGAAAGAGTCAGCACAAGATATTAAATATATTTATATATTACGTGATGGCTTGTAGTTTTTCAGGTCCCTAGAAATCATGGGCCCAGTCGCACAGCCCTCCAATGAAGCATTCCAGCTTAGGTTCCTGTCGACTTTGTTTTGCAATTAAGATAGTAGCTTCATGTACGCCTTAGGAAATAATATCTTCATAGCTTGATCCAATCAAGGAATGTATGACTTCTAATGATGATTATATATGTATGATTAACTGGACGTATCCCTGACAATCACTAATCATAGGAAATCATTCTTGATAGTTTTTCGGTCTTTGCCTATCGGTTTTGGCCCACGAGACATTTTTCTAGGTAGTGTTCGGCCCAAAAGTATGTCTGTGTGCACATGATCCACTAGCCCACTGCTATCTTGCCCATGTCACTACAAAAGGGGCCTCGCTTATCTCCTAGTACCGGTTATGGCAAGGTATAGCACGAATGCATTGGATAATAGTTTTTTTTATAATGGATATCATTTGGGCTTTAATCTCATCAAAGAGAGGAGTCCAACATTACAACGAAGGTAGTCATAGCTATTACAGTAACTCACCGTACCCACAAGAAAAATTAAAAGACATCACGAAATAGAGTTCGACATCATTAACAAATCATAATAATATAGATGTCCATTTATAGGAGGCAAAAGAATTGCATAGCTATTGACTCTTAGTTCGGGCAAGCCAAAATCAGCAGCTCCTTCCAATCGGAGCCCCAAAACCAGTACATAACCGGCTAAATAAGAAGTGCAAAAACGGTTTTGGTGATCGGGATTTATCAAAGGTGATTTTGTTTCTCGAGAGCTATAAGGCCCACAAATTATTAGTGGAGCACATATCAACAATTAGCAAGAGACCGATGAACTAGCATGGCTTCTTGCAGAAGCACTTGCGGTTGGACAGGCCAAGCTTGCACTCGCCATCGTCAAAGCTCTCCTTCTTGCACACCTCGGCGCATTTGTCGCTATTGAGGCAGAAGCCCTTGAACTGGAGACTCTGCGATACGCACTGGCTCTCTTCCTTCCCCTTGCTTTTTTCCTCCTCCTTCGCTTTCAGTTTGTCCTTTAGCAAGGTCTGCTTGACTACTCCCATTTTGGCATCAATGGTTGCCATCTCTGCATGCACCATATTGATCAGTGATCACATTTCATTTGTCCCATTTTCCAGATTTTGCAACGTACAGATTAATCACCAAGAACAGGTCCGTGGTGACCAATCAATCTGCCTGGTACGAGTAAGATTATGGATGGCTAATGAGCAATTAACGCCTGACACCATAAGGCATAAGCTAATCACCTGCTGCGGCGAGGAGAAATAAGAAGAGCACCGCTCCGGGAGACACTGCCATCTTTCTCTTGTTTCACCAGGAACGGCTGAACCTGCAGGGCGACAATACAAGTGGGTGTGGAGGAATTCTCGTGGATACTGTACATTGATTGGAACACAGGAGCACCAATTTATATGAACAGCGTTGGCGTCGAGCTTAGATTAGTCGATGCTTAATTTGGGCAGTAACAAAATAGACATGAGGCAATCTCTCTCCCACTCTCTCTCTCTCTCTAACGTAACTAGGGACGACCTCAACAAAAAAAAAACATGCCCCTGACCTTGATAGATGATGACTTTTTCATGAAAAGTGCTGGTAGGGTATTTTCAAAGTTACTAAAATTGGCCAAGATATATTTTAGTCGGGACACTGTTATGAGATGGGCTACTTCGAGTAGATGGGCCTTGGCCTTGTAACTAGGATAGAAGCGATGGCTGGCTTAGGGCATCTCTAAGAGGCTCTCCATATCCTTTCTAAATGCTTGGAATAGAGATTTTTGTGAAAAACTACCCTCCAACAGCTTATATAAATGGTTATTCAAATATAGTTATTTTCTATTCCGTATTTTTCGCTAGCCAAAAATAGAAGACGAGAATGGCTCTCTATAGTGTGCATGAGATATAGAAGAACTGTTGGAGAATGAAAAAAATATAGAAAACGATTATTATGCAAATGACTCTCCAAATGATGATTTAGAGAGTGAGATTTATAAAGGCTATTGGTGATGCTCTTAGCGGCCAGTGCTATGCAGTTATAAGCATGCGCAGCCACCGCCTAGTCATTAGGTATGAAGAACGGAACTCTGTCATACCCATTCCCCAAACTGTCTGAATCCCGCAGGTGTCAGCCGCGATTTCTATCCGTTCTTCCCAAGTTCTTGCTATTTCGGTAGATTACCTGCGCTACTGCTAGATTCTTGTGTTAATAGTCAACCGTGGAATCATCTCCGGCTTCTCCCGCCGCTACGGAAGTAGCATCACGCGCACAAAACCAGTTAGACGTCGCCCACAACCGTCTCCTCTTCCATGATGCCACCGCCTCTGGCGTCTTCCTCCCTCCATTCTCCTTTGTCGACCTCCGCCCCGAGTTCGGAGACCGATCCGAGGCGGTGGTCTCCGCGGACCTAAGAACCGAAGAAGACAGGGGCGGTCGGCAAGGTCTCGCTCGGTTTCGCGCAAGCTTTCCTGATGTTTGCGGAGAGCGCAAGGGCTCGATGGAGGACGAAAAGCGTCGGATTTCTGGTGGATTCCTCGGCGAAGGGATTCTCCCATGGTTTTGAGAAGGATTCCTATCCCATTGAAGCAATCAATAGAGAGGAGGTGAAGTTGAAGTCCATCTCGATCTGCTTGCATTGGGCCTCCAATGGCGGTCCTAGCGATCCTCTGCTACCTGCGAAGGCGGGCAGGAAGGCTTTGAAAGGATTTGTGCTTCAAGGGCCTACCCATTAGAGACGCTGGTTTCGTCTATTGCCCAAGGTTAGGATTGTCCTGGAGATCCTAGGGCGGGGACCTGATTCTGGGCCACGCGTCAAGCATTGGGGGGTGAGCCTGAGGTTAGAGACGACGGATCTGGTCACCTCCCCAAGCCTATTCCCCATCCCCCTGGCACCCCGATGCCTCACTTTCAAATCGAGGGGTCACCAAACCCTAAGATCGATTCCCCACCTCCACATCTTGATCCAATCCCCAAATCCAATCTCGCGAAGTTCGTTGGACATTTGTGGAGTGGATCCCCCACCAAGTCGTTTGTAGCTACGGTTTCATCTGAACCTGCGGCTATAGTTCATGTGAAGATGTACCAAGGTGGCGGGCGAAGAGGTGGGTATGGATGGGGAGGTGGGTATGGATGGGGTGGCGGTGGAGGCGGGCAAGGGCGCGGTCAGGGTGGGGGCGATCCAAGTGGAAGAGGCCGCAACACCTGGGACCGCAAGAGCAATCAAGATGAAGGCAAGAAAGAGATCGCGAAAGAGGTCCTATCTGCTCAAGAATCTGATAAGGCCAAATGGGACCAAGCTGCTAACAAGATGGGTGGTAACCAAGTGAATGAAGAAATCATTGATCAGAACAGCCAACCAGAGGTGAATCAAGGGCCTGAGCTTTGTGCTGCGCAAGTAGAGGATCAAAGCTTCTTTTTCATTGAAGAATGTATTGATCCTAGAGTGTCAAAGGAAAAGGAATGTATTGGTGTTATCAATGTTCTGCAAGGTCATGCTACTGCCAAACAGATTGAGCAACAATTTATGCATTTGGTTGGATCCAACTCCTGGAAGTGGAATGCTAGACAGGTGGGGGATAATAGATTTGTGATGAGGTCCCCTAATTCTAAGATGGTGAGTGATTGGGGGAAGTTCAAAGCTCTTGCAATGAATTTTGTTGATGCTCAGATAAAGGTAGAGCAGTGGTCATCCAGAATTGGTGCTAAAAGAGTTCTTCAGCAAGCCTGGTTTAGGGTGAAGGATATTCCTAGGGATCTGAGGTCGATAAGGACAATAGCCAAGGTGGGTGGCTTGGTTGGGAAGGTTGTTGAGATTGATGAAAAGACTAGGTACAGAGCTGATTATGCAGAGATGTCCTTAAAGTTCCCAAGACCGCTGAAGGGACCTTGGGGATGTGCATCCATGACTTCATCTTTGAGAGGGAGATATAAGAAGATGACACTGTGAGGACTCTCTCAAGTGGGGTAAAGTTTGGTGAGAAGGAACCTCCACACAAGAAATACAAGGCTGAAGATCAGCCAAAAACTTCTGCTTTCATCAGTTCTTCTAATGTGAGTGGCCCCAAGACTACTGAAGCTAGCTCAAGCAAGAACAAACAACAGATGCACTCAGTTCAGACTTCTAACTCTGTCCCTCCAAAGGTGAATCCCAATAGCTATGTGATTGGGAAAGAACCCAAAGATGATCAAAGGCAAGTCAAGGAGAAAAACAAGGAAAGTATGACAAATCAGGTTAACTTATCCAAAGAGAGTGATATGCAAGTTGACAGAGTTCATATCCCTGACAACTTTGATGACTCTGATGCTGAAAGTGAATCCTTGAGTGATAGGTTAAGGAGGATTGGTGCCTATACTAAAGTGGGGCAACGAAGTCAGCAAAATGAAGACAAATAGAATCATCAGGTTTGGGCAATGGAAGTGGATGAGAGTGTTGATCCTTCTGCACAGATCATGGGGAACAACGAACAAGAACTTAGCATGAAGAGCTTCATGTTTATGGAGGACAAGATGGCAAATACAGAGAGGAATCTCAGATTGAGAAGAACACAGCTAATCAGGCCTTGATTAATTCTCAAGATAGTGTCTTGACTGATGATGGATGTGGGAAAGCTCTGGTGCCTCTCAATACAAAGGGGATTAATTAAGAGCAGATGGCTATGGAAGAGGAAATAACTAAGGAAGTTTTGCCTAAGAGGAGTGAAAGGTTGAAGAAGGATGTTCATCTTACTACAATGGAGAAGAATGAAGCTCTAGCTAAAAAGAGGTCTTTAGAAGGTACCATTAAACCATCTTAGTCTTTGTCTGATATTGATAATGCTGAATTGAACAATCTTGCTAAATGTATGGGTGTTTTAGTTCATGAGAATAATTTTGCTACTTTTGATATGCTTAAGGACCTGGAATCTGCTAGAAATTGTTTATATGCTAAACATCAGAAACAAACTGTTAGTGAAAAACCTAGTGAGATTGTTGAATGTGCTGTTGATAAGGAAGTTGTGACAATTGAAGAAATTGATGAGGAGGAATCTAAATTAGAAGAATTTGTGATTCAAAAATCATTAATTAAGGATAGATCAGTTAAAAAGAAGTTCACATTCTCCCCAATGGGGAGCAAGCAAGACCAGGAAGATCTTGGCTTGTTAGATTCCAGGAATAAATGTATTCCTGTGAATCTAAATAAAAGAAAAAAAAAGAAAAGAAAAAATGGTAGTTCAAGGGCTTATTTGGAACTGCAGAGGTCTGAAAAAGAGAGGTGTTTCTACTTTCTTGAAGAATCTTATTCTTGAACACAAATTTCACTTCATTTTTTTACCGGAAACTATGATTGCTGAATGTGAGGATTCTTTGTTAACAAAATTTGATGTTTATCAAGATTATTTGTGGCTTTAGAATTCTTGTAGAGGCAAATCAGGTGGGATTTTAGTTGGTGTTCTGTTAGAAAGATTTGACGTGGGTTCTTTCAAAAAAGGAGATTTTATGATCCAATTGAACATGTGGGATAAAGTGTTAAAAATCAAATGGAATCTACTTGTGGTATATGGAGCAGTTCATGTGGAGAATAAAAATGTTTTTTCTTTCTGAATTGTCTCATTTTTGTGCTAATAACGATGAGGCTTTGCTAATTGGTGGCGATTTTAATATTACTAGAGATTCTAAAGAAAAAATAACATGGATGGAGTACATACCTCTTTTCAACTCTTTGATTCATTTCTATGAGTTAAGAAAAAAAATATTATTAGATTAGAAAAAGATGATCAGGTAATTGAAGGTGATGATAAACTATTAGAACATGCAACTGAATATTATTCTGAGCTATTTGGCACACCCATTGAATATGAAGTTCAAATGGATCCCTCTATCTGGGTGGATGCTCCAAAAGTCTCTTCAAATGATAACAGCATCTTATGTAGGCCTTTTACGGAAACTGAAATCAAAGAAGCTTTGTGGCAAATGGATACAATAAAGCAGCTGGAGCTGATAAAATTCCCATTGAGTTTTTTCAAAGTTGCTGGGAGATAGTTAGATTGGATATTATTCAGCTGTATGATTATTTTTACAACCATAAAGTAGATGTTAGCAGGATGAATTATGGCATTATAACCCTGTTACCAAAAGTGAAAGATGCTAGTAAGATTCAACAATTTCGACCCATCTGTTTATTGAATTGCCTGTATAAACTGATCACTAAAACTCTGACTATCATGTTGGAAGCTGTTGCTGATAAGTTAATTCATAATACCCAAATTGCCTTTATGAAAAAAAGAAATATTGTGTCTGGGATAATGTGCTTGCATGAAATTTTACATGAGACCAAAAGAAGGAAAGAAATAGGAGTTATCTTGAAAATAGATTTTGAAAAGGCATATGACAAGATAAACTAGAACCTATTGTTTACTTGTCTGGAAAAAAGAGGTTTTGATAAGAAAGGGTGTGAGTGGATAAAAAAAGTGGTTTCTAGGGGACTGTCAGTGTGAATGTTAACAACAAAATTGGTTCATACATTAAAAGCTTTAAAGGTGTTTGGCAAGGCGTGATCCATTATTGCCAATCCTATTCAATTTTGTCTCGGACTGTGTTAACCAGAATGGTGCATAAGGCTCAAGAATATGGTCGGATAACTGGTCTAATTAGTCATATCATCCCTAATGGTGTGGCTATTTTACAGTATGCGGACGATACCATTATTTTCTTGAAACATGATCTGAGTGGAGCAATACATATGAAGTTACTCTTATATCTATTTGAGATGCTTGCTGGTTTGAAGATTAATTTCAACATGAGTGAAATCTTGATGATCAACGATGATGAAAGTTGGGGGACTCAGTATGCTGACATTTTTAACTGCCAAGTGGGCTTGTTTCCAATTAAGTACCTAGGGGGACCTGTTAATCCAAGTAGGTTAAAAGTGATTGATTGACTTCCTTTAGTTGAGAACCGGAATAAAAGGTTAGATGTTTGGAAAGGGTGGACCCTATCTATGGCTGGCAGAGCCACTCTTATAAGTGCTAGTCTGAACAATTCCCCTATGTATCACATGTCTGTCTACCTACTTCCAAAGACTATCATTAAGAATATGGATAAAATTAGAAGATCCTTTTTCTGGCAAGGTGGTGGGACAAAAAAGAAATATCATCTTGTTAAATGGGAAACTATTTGTAAAAGTAAGAAATATGGAGGTTTGGGGATTAAGGATTTGAGAAAAATGAATATTAGTTTGTTATGCAAATGGTGGTGGAAGCTAGAGAAGGAGGAAGGCCTCTGGCAGGAGATAGTGAAATTTAAATATTTGAAGAATCAATCAATTCATGAGGTTGGACATAAACTTAATGACTCTCCAATGTGGTCTGACGTTTTGAAAATCAAACACATTTACTTACAGGGGAGAAGTGTCTGTATTGGTAATGGAATGATGACTAAATTTTGGCTTGATCCATGGGTGTATAAGGAACCTTTATCTGTGATTGCTCCTATTCTGTTTGAACTGTGTGATAATAAGAACATCCCTGTTGCATAAACCTTGAAGGGTACACCGATCTCCTTTAGGAGATGGCTGTTTGATGATCTTAGGATTGCATGGAATGTTATTTGGCAGGATGCTTTGAAAATTTCAATTAACAACTAATGATTATTCTGTTATCTGGTTGATAGGAAAAAGTGGCAAGTTCTCTGTAAAGTCGGTTTACAATGCTCTTACTAAATCTTCATCTAGGGCCTGTCATAAGAGAATTTGGAAAGGTAAAATTCCTAAAAAAATCAAATTTTCCTTTGGCTAATGACTAACAATGCAATTTTAACCAGAGATAACTTAAAGAAAAGAAAGTGGCAAGGTGACCCGAATTGTTTTTTTTTTTTGTGACCATGAGGAAATCATTTCACATCTGTTTTTCTAGTGTCCTGTAGCCAAAGTGATCTGGGGTATTGTAGCTAAATGCTTTGCCACACATAACATTCCCATGAACTTGCAATAGTGTTGGTTATGATGTGAGAAATGGTTGCCTTTTGGAAAGAAATACCACTCATGGGGGTTGCAGCCATTTGTTGGGCAATTTGGAAATGTAGAAACAGAGCAGTTTTTGACAGGAAACTAATAAAAAATCCTCTGAGATTATCTACCACGCTTGTGCACTCATGTCATATTGTTTAGGTCTTTATGCAGAACTAGACCAAGAATAGCTGGTGCAGGGGGCAAACACAATGCTCTGGGTGGCTAAGGAGGTCGTAGCTGCTATGACTACAAGATAGGTGAATCATCTGCTACTCCAAGACGGTGAATGATCAAAGCATGAAGATGATCCTATGTGAGAAGTTGGCGCCTTATCTGGTGGTGTTCAGGATAGTCTAAGCAAGGATGCTTTTGCTGCCTGTGGACAGTTCTAGCTGGGATCATGGATTAGCCTTTTTAGTTTCTCCCTTAGGTTAGAGGTTCCCTTTTGCTGATTAGGTCATGGTTTCTGTTAGGTCCTTGATCATGTTTCGATGCTTAGATACCCTGCGTGGTTTTCTGCATCGTCAAACCCTTGGTTCTGGTACTATCTGTAATCTCTCTGAATGGTTTTCTATTTCCGTTCATCGTAATGGAAATGGGTGGTTCCCGCGTGGAAAAAAAGTTCTTGCTATTTCAGTCTCAATTCCACTCGGTCATCTAGGTTCATAACAAATTGGAATTAGGAGCCTTTGGTTCTGAGAGATCCAAATTTTTGTTTTGCTCAATCCGGGTTCTGCTCGTGCTGGCGCCTTCACAGAAGCCGACCAAACATGAGAAGGTGATGACTACATTGGAGGAGTTTTCCAGGCAGTTCGAGGGCTTTCAGGACATGATGAAGCAATCCCTAGACAAGCTTTGCGCGTTGGAGTCATGGCACAGGGGAATAACCAAAATATGGAGTAAACTTCAGTTTAGTCCATCCAAACACCCCTTGATCATCGCGATCCTGTCGCACCCGGTTTTAAGAACAAAACCAGATAC
This sequence comes from Miscanthus lutarioriparius, assembly GCA_904845875.1. Classification (NCBI taxonomy): domain Eukaryota; kingdom Viridiplantae; phylum Streptophyta; class Magnoliopsida; order Poales; family Poaceae; genus Miscanthus; species Miscanthus lutarioriparius. Next base: position 24,567,127 of record CAJGYO010000008.1, read on the forward strand.
ACACCATATATGAGCCCAGGAAGTCAAATCTCACATATAACTACAAATAAGGGTAATATCAAAAGACAATGCTTAAATACATAGCGTCTTAGTATAAAGATTATAACCTTAGATAGCAAACAGCGGAAAGACAACTTCGATCTTTGGGTGAAGACTCTAGTTCCACAAGGACAACTGACTGGTTGATCACAAGCCTAATTCCTCCAACTCTAGCAATTTGGTACCCATCCGGGATTTTTTCCAAATAGTTGAAAAAAATAAAGCAAGCGTAAGTACATGTCGTACTCAACAAATATAACATGGGGTTCATGAGGCTCAAAAGGCTGACACTAGTTTAACTACGATTAGCTTTTAATGAGTCATGATTTTAGTAATTGAGTTGCAACAAGTTTATCACAAGTCCATAAACACATGATCAGGTAAACATGAATAATGAATAGCATAAACAGTAATCATTAGTGAGCATCTTCATCATCAGTATCATCAGTGTTCATCATCTATTCCATAAGGGTTCCAAGGCCACTCGTGACCGTGAGCACGGCTGATATACCAGTTTTACACTATGTAGAGGTTGTACACTTTCACTGTGAGTCGTGATTTACCCTTTTGCCCGAGGTGATTAGCCTCTTAACCCACTACCTAGGAAGGTCGGCAGGGTTCACTATAAAGTCTTTCAAAGGTTCGTCTAACAAGTTAGGACCATTAGATTCACTCGACAAACAGATGTAGAGCCCCCCTTCCCGATGGCACAATGACGCGCAACCTATATATAAGGGGACAAAGGCCGCACTATACCCGATTCGGCAAGCCATTCTTACGCCGGTAAAGGTAACCACTAACAAGTTAGAAAATGTCCTCATACTGAGCTAAAGCCAGAGCCATGTAGCCCTCATAGCTGTACTGTAAGTCCCGGATGATCACTTACAGATAAGTCCTTAGGGAGAGGAATCTAGAGCACCATAAAAACAGCCCAATGCTCTAGCCCCCTTCATTCCATGTTGCTAAAAAACATCTTTTAGTGTTTATTGCATATTCCATTAGTCAAGTTACAAGATCATGGTTGTAGTTGAGCACTAGTATCATACTACCCAATGCAATAACACAAAGGTATCAAGGTACAAAGTACTAGGAAATCCTTAGTAGCAGTCAAGGTAGACACATGCAGCATGAATTAAATGATTAAAGGTGTATAGGACAACAAGGATGGTCCCATGCTATACTTGCCTTAAAACACCGATCCTTCGGTAAGATTTTAATCTTCAACGTTCTTCTTCTTCTTCTTGATCACCACGTATATCTCACCGACTGGACGAAATCATAAAGCACCACACAAGCATCCATACAATCATACACGAAGCAAACAATAGATCTAAATTAGAACAGTACACCAATTATAAAAAAATAAGTAAAAGAGTTTGAACACGATTCTACGCATCGCTACGAACACACAGATACGAGAGGCACGCTAACTGGAGCTACGGTTAAAAGATACAACTACTGAGAGATCTACTCATAAAAGAAAATACAAAACTATTAGCTTCATGTTGTTTTAATTATATAAAAACATATATAAGATATTTTATAAATTAAGTCAAGTTTAAGTTTGAATTATAATGCTAAAGTAAAACAAATCATATTTTATTTGTAAAACCCAATTGCATAATTATTATTCAATTTAGAGTTTAAACCATAAAATTCCAGAAATAGTGACATGGTAACCACTATTACTAACGCGTAGATCTCGTTGCTATGAATCTAACACAACTTGGATGGACTAAAACAGAGTTGAAACGTAGAAGATATGAAATAAACAAGATTTTCTTTATTAAAATAATAGATTAAATCTAACCTCGAATTTTAAAAGTTGAAAACATATCTAACAGCAGTATGAACATGTAGATTATGAAATTATGAACCTAACGCAAGTTGAACGGGTCAAATCAGAGTTAAAACAGAGAAGTTATGGCCTAAACAAATCTAGTGGCAAAACTGTGAATAGCAGAAAACGTATTTTCAATCTAACCGAAGCAAAATACGCTTTCAAAAGAAGAAAACAAAATAGGAAAAGACACAATGGACTGCGGGTTCTATTTTAGAAAACTAAAGGGGCTCTTTAGAAATTATGCCAGGTGAAGGGGTATGGATGAATTTAGCCCGTCGGATCTAAATTGGATGGTCGGAATTAGATCAGAGGGGAAGGACTGAGGAGAACCGCTGGAACAGTAGCTGGGCGCGGCGGACTCCATTGCCGACAGCGAGAGACCTCACCGGCGCACCTAAATCCTAACCTAGAGGCCACAGTAGAGAAAACCGAGGGCACAGGAGGCAAGCGGGGACCCAGTCAAACTCACCGCGGCGGATCTCGGCAACGCGGAGCAAGTGGAGGCGACCCTTCGCTCGGCGGGTGTCGGCGGCTTGGCGGCGCTAGGTTGCAGCGTGGCTACGGTGGCTCGACGAAGGTGGCTACGGCGCTGCAGGGCGGAGTAGGGAGGCAGCGCGAGCTTGGGCGGCTTATAAGGGCGCGGGAAGGCATGGGCGGCACAGCACCGAGGCGTGGAGGGGCGGCGTGGGACTCCCAGGAAGCGGCGAGTCTGGCTCGGGGACGACCAGAGGAAAGGGACGGAGCTGACAGGGCGACCCCACCTGTTGGCGCAGGAGAAAGGGAGGGCGGAGCGGATCAGTGCGCTTGCTGGGCCGGCCTGCCTGAGTTGGGCCGCTGCGCTAAAATAGGCGCGGGCACACGGCGCGGTGCTTCGGGCTGGGCTGCGCGCTGGCGTGGGCCGAAGCCAAGGCGGGGAAAGGAGGGTTGGGCCGCTGGCCTTTGGCTGGGCCACGCGATGGAGAAAGTGGGAGAGGAGAATAGGCCGGCGGAAAAAAATAAACTGGGCCAACAGGCCAAAAGGGAGAGAGAGGAGGAGAGGGGGTTTTCTCTTTTTTTCAAATCTTTTTCTAATTTGTTTTAAAAAAACCAAATTCAAATATAAACCAAATCTGATTTGAATAGGATTTCAGATACCCTTTTCAATTCAAACATAGATGAGAAATTTTGATAAGTTTTCAAAAATAAATTTTACAACTTTTTAAATTCTTTTATTTTCTAATTTTCTTTTCTTTCTTTTCTTTTACTTCGAAGCCATTTTTAATTTCTTTCCAAACGCAATTCAAATCATTTTAAATTTTCAACCACTCAACCAAATAAACCAAATGCAAGGGCATTTATGCACAAACATGTTGCTAATCCTTATGATGAATTTTAATTTAATAAAAAAAATTCTTTTTCCTATATTTCATGAGCACAAAATTCAGAAATAAATCAGTTTATACCTATTTTCAAAAGATGTGAATTTTAGGGTGTTACAATTCTATCCCCCTTAAGATGAATCTCGTCCCCGAGATTCGGAAGACGTCGACTTGGAGATAGGGATACTCCGTCTTTAGACTCTTCTTTACTTCCTCGTGTATTTCCATTGTCTTGATAAGGATCTCACTTTACTTTGGATACCTGTTATCCTTACTCCAGATAACTTACCAACCTGATTCCCAGATTCTACCAGATACTCCAAACAATGCTCAGGTAATTCCAATAACTAGGCTACCTTTCCTTTTAGTCCATACTTATTAGACCTATTCCTTTATATGTTCGCCTTCCAACGGAGCCTTACTAATTTCTTGGTCAGAAGGAAATTCTACTACCAATCTTCAAAATATTAGTAATTTCGGTTAAGTTGCTCAAACTTGGAATACAATTCTTAGTCCTTGGTGTCACCCAAACCTTCTTAGCACAATTCTCCATTGCTAAGGGCATCGGCTACGACTTCTACTTCTCCAGGTGATAGCACTTTTCCTAGTCATAATCAATATCATTCCAACGAGGATATCACAAGCTCAAGACCAACTTAGTGAAGATGTCCTGTAGATTCTTGTGACCCTCCTATGTCACTTTTACTTCAAAAAAAAACAGTACGTCCATGCTTCACAATGGATAACTCCAATTAACATGCTAGGTAGTTCAACTCATGCTTCCTTAGTTGACTTAATGAACAAGCCACTACATTTCTTCTCATATAAGGACACATCCCACACCTTGACAAGGTGCATCATTGTAGCTATAAAACTCTTGTCCTGATCTGACAAAGTTAATACATAGGTTTTACTTCAACCCCTTCTTGGACTCCTTCGGCACTTAGCTGAGGTCTTTTGATCCAACTAACTTAAAACTTCTTCCAGTAGCATTATCAAAATCTTGATGATCTTGGATAAATCTTCCTTGAACCTTTAATCAAACCTCATTGAGACTCTGAGTTTCTCTCACATCTTTGGGTACCACCACGCTTCTGCTGCGCAAACTAGAACGTAGGACACTTCATCTTGCAAATTCTTCAACTTGACTACCCCCTTAAGAAAAGATAAACTAGGGGACACCAAACATAGCATGCACATTCTTTTAGATGAGCTAACTAGTATCAAGATGTTCTGACATCCCAACGATACTCTTGTGTATGGGCAAGAACAAGAAATCTAAAATTCCTCGCGAGCAGAAAACAGCAGCGTGGTAAAACGGTTGTAACTCTCATTCTGTTAATCCGACGAAGTTGTAGCTTTATACCATTCAAAAGCTTATAAAATTCTCCACAACTTCCTTATAGAACACTTTTCCAAATTCCTTAGTTTTCTTGGTCCAAAACGGTGCACAACAGAAACTGTTCTAGGTTCCAAACAGCACAGATGCATCGCCTTGTGATTTTCGTATCTCCATAACCAAAATAGCTATTAAGCTTATTCTTGCGCTCAGAGAAAGATATTGAAGTTTACTATTGTCCAGAATTTTCTCATGATTTATGATTGTCCAAAATCAGAGATATAGGTCGAAGAGTGCATGTTGCTCTGAAAAGACAGGATAGAGAAAATAGAAGAAACCATAACCCAACTATATATTGTATTAATCCTTATGCCTTAGGCCTATAAACTAAATGAAATTGTGGGAACACCCAACAAGATCATTATAATCATTACAAAGATTTAAAACAATCATAAGCATAATGACAATTCAATAAAGCAATAAAGATACACAATTCAATCATTAATTCAACTTGCGATACTATCGCCCTCATTGTACTAGGGGTACCAATCTTAAGACTTATCTTCAGATTACGTAAGAAGGTGGTGAGGAACAGTTCTAAAAGCATATCAAATCAAGGAGTGAAGAGGATAACAAAGGCTCAAAATAAGCATCAAGGAGATAAATATCAAGGATAGATATATAGTAGAGAAGAAAATATCAAGATTTATAGAACAAGAATTTTATAACAATTTCACAACCTTAAGACGGCCAATTTCTAACTAAGCTTGCGTCCTACAGTCAACATTGCTCTGATACCACTTTGTCGCACCCGGTTTTAAGAACAAAACCAGATACACATCATATATGAGCCCAGGAAGTCAAATCTCACATATAGCTACAAATAAGGGTAATATCAAAAGACAATGCTTAAATACATAGCATATTAGTATAAAGATTATAACCTTAGATAGCAAACAGCGGAAAGACAACTCCGATCTTCGGGTGAAGACTCTAGTTCCACAGGGACAACTGACTGGTTGATCACAAGCATAATTCCTCCAACTCTAGCAATCTGGTACCCATCCGGGATTTTATCCAAATAGTTGAAAAAAATAAAGCAACCGTAAGTACATGTCGTACTCAACAAATATAACATGGGGTTCATGAGGCTCAAAAGGCTCACACTGGTTTAACTGCGATTAGCTTTTAATGAGTCATGATTTTAGCAATTGAGTAGCAACAAGTTTATCACAAGTCCATAAACACATGATCAGGTAAACATGAATAATGACTAGCATAAACAGTAATCATTAGTAAGCATCTTCATCATCAGTATCATCAATGTTCATCATCTATTCCGTAAGGGTTCCAAGGCCGCTCGTGACCGTGAGCACGGCTGATATACCAGTTTTACACTCTGTAGAGGTTGTACGCTTTCACTGTGAGTCATGATTTACCCTTTCGCCCGAGGTGATCAGCCTCTTGACCCACTACCTAGGAAGGTCGGCAGGGTTCACTATGAAGTCTTTCAAAGGTTCGTCTAAAAAGTTAGGGCCATTAGATTCACTTGGCAAACAGATGTAGAGCCCCCTTCCCGATGGCACAATGATGCGTAGCCTATACACAAGGGGACAGAGGCCGCACTATACCCGATTCAGCAAACCATTCTTATGCCAATAAAGGTAACAACTAACAAGCTAGAAAAGGTCCTCATACTGAGCTAAAGCCAGAGCCATGTAGCCCTCATAGCTATACTGTAAGTCCCGGATGATCACTTACAGATAAGTCCTTAGGGAGAGAAATCTAGAGCACCATAAAAATAGTCCAATGCTCTAGCCCCCTTGATTACATGTTGCTAAAAAGCATCTTTTAGTGTTTATTGCATATTCCATTAGTCAAGTTACAAGATCATGGTTGTAGTTGAGCACTAGCATCATATGACCCAATACAATAACCCAAAGGTATCAAGGTACAAGGTAGAAAGTACTAGGAAATCCTTAGTGGCAGTCAAGGTAGACACATGCAGCATGAATTAAATGATTAAAGGTATATAGGACAACAAGGATGGTCCCATGCTATACTTGCCTTAAAACACCGATCCTTCGGTAAGCTTTTAATCTTCAATGTTTTTTCTTCTTCTTCTTGATCACCACGTATATCTCACCGACTGGATGAAATCATAAAGCACCACACAAGCATCCATACAATCATACACGAAGCAAACAATAGATCTAAATTAGAATAGTACACCAATTATAAAAAAAAGTAAAAGAGTTTGAACATGATTCTACGCATCGCTACGAACACACAGACGCGAGAGGCATGCTAACCGGAGCTATGGTTAAAAGATACAACTACCGGGAGATCTACTCATAAAAGAAAATATAAAACTATTAGCTTCATGTTGTTTTAATTATATAAAAACATATATAAAATATTTTATAAATTAAGTCAAGTTTAAGTTTGAATTATAATACTAAAGTAAAACAAATCATATTTTATTTATAAAACGCAATTGCATAATTATTATTCAATTTAGAGTTTAAACTATGAAATTCTAGAAATAGTGACATGGTAACCACTGTTACTAACGCATAGATCTCGTTGCTGTGAATCTAACGCAACTTGGATGGACTAAAACAGAGTTGAAACTTGAAACATAGAAGATATGAAATAAACAAAATTTCCTTTATTAAAATAATAGATTATATCTAACCTCAAATTTTAAAAGTTGAAAACATATCTAACAGCAGTATGAACATGTAGATTATGAAATTACGAACCTAACGCAAGTTGAACGGGTCAAATCGGAGTTAAAACGAAGAAGTTATGGCCTAAACAAATCTAGTGGCAAAACTATGAATAGCGGAAAACGTATTTTCAATCTAACCGAAGCAAAGTACGCTTTCAAAAGAAGAAAACAAAATAGGAAAAGACGCAATGGACCGTGGGTTCTATTTTAGAAAACTAAAGGGGCTCTTTAGAAATTATGTCAGGCGAAGGGGTATGGATGAATTTTGGCCGTCGGATCTAAATTGGATGGCCGGAATTAGATCAGAGGGGAAGGAGTGAGGAGAACCCCCGGAACAGTAGCTGGGCGCGATGGACTCCATTGCCGACCGCAAGAGACCTCACCGGCGCACCTAAATCCTAACCTAGAGGCCACAGTAGAGAAAACCGAGGACACAGGAGGCAAGCGGGGACCCAGTCAAACTCACCGCAGCGGATCTCGGCGACGCAGAGCAAGTGGAGGCAGCCCTTCGCTCAGTGGGCGTCGGTGGCATGGCGACGCTAGGTTGCAGCGCGGCTGCGGTGGCTCGACGAAGGTGGCTCCAGCGCTGCAGGGCGGAGTAGGGAGGTGGCGCGAGCTCGGGCAGCTTATAAGGGCGCGGGAAGGCATGGGCGGCATGGCACCGAGGCGTGGCGGGGCAGCGTGGGACTCCCAGGCGACGGCGAGTCTGGCTCGGGGACGACTGGAGGAAAGGGACGGAGTTGACAGGGCGACCCCACCTGTCAGCGTAGGAGAAAGGGAGGGCGGAGCGGATCAGTGCGCTTGCTGGGCCGGCCTGCCCTAGTTGGGTCGCTGCGCTAAAGGAGGCGCGGGCACACGGCACGGTGCTTCGGGCTGGGCTGCGCGCTGGCGTGGGACGAAGCCAAGGCGAGGAAAGGAGGGGTGGGCAGCGGGCCTTTGGATGGGCCGCGCGATGGAGAAAGTGGGAGAGGAGAATAGGCCGGCGGAAAAAAATAAACTGGGCCAACAGGCCAAAAGGGAGAGAGAGGAGGAGAGGGGGTTTTCTCTTTTTTCAAATCTTTTTCTAATTTGTTTTAAAAAAACCAAATTCAAATGTAAACCAAATCCGATTTGAATAGGATTTCAGATACCCTTTTCAATTCAAACATAGATGAGAAATTTTGATAAGTTTTCAAAAATAAATTTTACAACTTTTTAAATTCTTTTATTTTCTAATTCTCTTTTCTTTCTTTTCTTTTACTTCGAAGCCATTTTTAATTTCTTTCCAAACGCAATTCAAATCATTTTAAATTTTCAACCACTCAACCAAATAAACCAAATGCAAGGGCATGTATGCTCAAACATGTTGCTAATCATTATGATGAATTTTAATTTAATGAAAATTTTTCTTTTTCCTATATTTCATGAGCACAAAATTCAGAAATAAATCATTTTATACCTATTTTCAAAAGATGTGAATTTTAAGGTGTTACAGATCCCTAGCTAGCTAGCACCAAAGCAGATTTGGAAGAACCAACGACAGTTGCATTACATCCATTTTGAAACCATGAGCTTACATGTGACATGCAGCAGCATCGTCTTGACTACCCACGGATGCAGATTAACTGCAGTGAGAATTGAGATAGATGTCATTCCGCACGCTCAGGCATCGTCATATCCCGGGACATGCATGGCCCGGAGTTCTATTCGCGGGAACAGAAAGGAAGCAACAAGAAACAGCGACGCGCTACAATGTAACAGCGCAGCCAGCGCCCAGTAGAGAAATGGTAGTAAACAAAAACAGCAACGCAGGAGACGACCAATAACTAACAACAGTGGCTGGCTAGCTTGAATTACATGCCGACGACCTGCCTATCCGCCACCGTACCGCCAAGGCCCAAAGGCTAGCATATCTTCTTGCAGAAGCAATTGCGTGTGGCGCCCTCCGCCTTGCACTCGCCGCCGGGGAACTTCTCGGTCTGGCACACGTTAGCATAGTTGCTGCTACTCATGCACAAGCCTTTGGACAAGTTGGAAGCCATCCACCAAGCACAACAGCACCAGTTACCATATTCCACCAGCATCAAGAATGTCGAAAAGGAGATGGCAAACAAGATTTACGACCTTTGCGTTACGTCAACATTGGAATAATTTGGTTATGAATTTAGGGATATATGTGTGAATTGTAGGACCCAGAAGCAAAACTTCCAATATTTATGTGACAGTTCATCAGAAAGTATCAATGCCTAATTCGTTCGTTGCTTCTTTATAGTTAAAACAGTGACAAGCAACAATTCCACTCTTTTTTTGTTGCAACCAAACCATTTTTCCATTTCAAGTAGAAATATAAATTGAACACCATATGGTCAATAATACAACTCTCATCCTTAGAAATATAAGCAACTACTCATGAGGACGATCCACCTCATTGTTGAGTGCCTTTGCTTTGGAAGACCGTAAGTACTTGACCACATGATATTATGTAGGATTTTTGTAGGGTCAGAAATAAATAGGAAATGAAGTCCAATTGCTGCTCATTAGGACTCACTGGTTTGGCTTCCAGGTGATCTGCATAGAAAAGGATACAACCCAAAATGGAGTTTCTGCTTGGCATCTATGTTAGGCACAGTTGAAGTTCAGGCCATGCAGATTGTTAGCACAGTTCATATTGGCAAAGTTCAGTTCACGGAGAATCAAAAATCATACATTAGAACTTGTTTGTGGTTTATGTCAGTTGTGCTTCTTTCTTTGGTAAAAAGAAAAGTTTCTAATTTGGTCTCGTGCTTGTGGTTTATGCATATCTGTTGCTTGAAAATTCTTAATTGGTTTACCAGATGAAGTGTTATGAGGAGCCACACATATACAAGACACTATGATTCCTCTCTGTTTGCTGTTTTTTTACGCAACTGTTTGCTGTTTTTAGATGGAGCAGAATGTTTACTTTCCATAAATTAGTGCCAAGTTTGAGTACTGATAAATTTGAGTAATTCCATACTCAATTCTTCTTTTTTCCATCATACTTATGGAATTGCTCTATACACACTTCTGGATCTGGGAGCCTGTTCATTTAGTGCCTTCATAAAAAGTCTTTGGCCTCAAAATTTGGTTGATGAGTGCTGATGGATCTATTGTCTCACTTTTACGAAACATAAGTCCAAGGCTTCACTGCAACATTGGGTAATTGGGTCAATTAGATGCTTAATGATTCTTGAAGGCCAGATCCTAATGGCATTTTTGCATGTCTATTTCTGAACTTCATGGTTCCTGTGTGTAAGGCATGAGGTTTCTGTAGCACTACATAATCTCGACTATTTAAAAGGTAAAATCATTTCATATAAGCTTTTTTTCTTTTAATAGAAAATTTATTTTCCTTTCCTTTAATAATTAAGTTGCCACTTGTCAGAGTAATGATAGGTCTTTGATATATTCAGTGTGGAAATTCTCAAATAATAAGGCATTGGGAAAGTAGTTCTGTACTACATTATTAACATACATGCATAATTGTTTTTTTTTTGCATACTTGAATTTCCTTTCTTAATGTGATAATTGCAACAATTCAATCTCTCTATTTATAGTGGGCAGACTGCAAGAAAGGAACCTGATTTGGTAAACCAGTACTGTAGACCACAACTATGGGACCTCGGCTGTGCTTTTGGCAAATTGAAGATGAAGTTGTAGGATGGGGCAAGGTGCTGAAGGGTGATAAGATGTGCAGGGCTGGTATTTCCTAGATAATATGAGTCAAAAAATTGCCCTTACATAATGTTTGCTCTTTTATAGACTATAATATAAGGAGATTTTGTCATATGTACTGAGGTTGTGCCCATTTAGTTGCTTAGCATAATTGACCAGAAAAAATAGATATATTGATGTTATTTTTTCAACCAAACCGAATTTCAGAGCATTGCTTAAGCAAAAGATGTGCTGGGTTGATTTCATGTGAGCTCTCTCTTTTCAGTAACATTCATCTGGTGTCTCTCCTACCAACAAATTATGGCAAATACATTTGCACTTTGCAGCCGACAGTGGTTTCCTCAGCCTCCCACAAGCATTTTGCTTGGTGGTCGAAGCAAGTTAAGTTGAGCACTAAACCAATTTGGTTTTTCTTGAACTGAGTAGAGAAGCACTAAACCAATTTGGTTTTTCTTGAACTGAGTAGAGAGTCTCTTTGTGATCACCACTGCTATGGTTTTATGCATCCTAAGTCAACTATCAGTTCCATTTCAAAAGTAGCTACATAGAAATCTCTTGAGCTTTTGAAACCTAATCACATACTAATCTAATAATCTATCATTTTGACAATTTCGTTTGAGCCTCTTAGTTGTATTGCCTTGTTCTATTTTTTTTTGTTCCCATAGCAACGCATGGGCACTCAACTAGTAGAATACATAAGCGGGGCAAGCTTCGGTGGGCGGCTGGAGGCTCGTCCATGGCTGGGGTGGGCGTCTCACGGCCCTACGACGGAGGTCCTGCAAGCTCCCGCGGCGGGCCATGGAGGTCTGCGTGCTCCGGCGGCGGGCGGCGCGGCCACAGAACGCTGGCGGCCGGCGGCACAGCCACGGAGGCGGGAGGAGCTCGGACCAATAAAAACTGAAATTACAAAATGAAATTAATAACTGAAATCGCTAGCTAAAATTAAAAACTAAAAATAAAAACTGAAATCACAATAAAATAGGGCGAAGTTCTCAGACCAATGCCGGATACTGCTTCGCTTGCAGTCTAACATGCCTCTTATATTCTGTAGGATCCTGCAAAGCCAAATAAAATGTTACAAACGTGATTGGCTATCTGAACTTCAAAACTAAAAGGAGTAAGGTTTTGGGCAAACAATATCTTTGTTGTGGTCCATCAATTTTGACTAACCTGGATAAAAAGGTGATAGCCATCTGTTTGAGCAGGGTCAGCAGGATTTGGCTGATCTAGCAAGTCCTGGATACCGGTGAAAACCTGCATAACAGTAATAGCTGGTCTCCAACCCTGACAGAATTTTTTTTGGAACAGTAAGGCCATGAAATCAGTATAGCATCACACAGGGCTACGAAAATGGTTGCAAAGCTTACGCTGTCCTCGTTAAGGATTGAAAGGCAGACTATTCCAGAAGGATAGACATTTGGGAGGAAGAAACCCTGAGGGAACTTGCACTTGGGAGGCTTGCTGGGGTAATCCTCACTGAAATGAAGTGTTAGAGGGAAGTATCCACCTTCCCAATCAGTCTGGCAAAGAAATAAAGATGGGAATCAGTTAAAAGTTCAAACTGCACTATCTTATTACAGACAGCTCAGTTAAACATCATCACAATAATATGGAAACAACTGCTAACTAAGTTGGTGAAAATCCTATCCTTGCACAAGAATTCAATGGTGTAACCTGAAACAAATAACTAAAAGCATCCAATACAGATAACAAGTAAAACGAAAAATGTAGTTCATCAATCGAAAGAAAAGAACCTATTCAGACCTAGATATACCTTCATTGCTCACACTTAATAGTGGAAAGAGCAAATGAGTCAAAATTGAATTGGCTATGATCAGATTTCAGGTCTCACTACAAGCTGGCTGACAGGACTCACTAATTTACTAGAATTGCAATGAATATATCAAGAGATATAGAATACACATTGGGAAACCATTGATTGACAAAAAGTGACAACAAAAATAATGGAAATGAAATTGACAAATAAAAACTAAAAACTAAAGAAGACAAAATGAAAACTAAAATAGAGCTCTGAAATCATAACGCAAGGTAATGCCAATAGCAATTGAGTAACTTGCCGCAACAACAGGACTGAAATGAAAATTTCATTTTTATGTAACTTGCTACATGCTATGAAATTTCAATTTTCAAATGAAATCCTGCAGACTACAGCGTATACCAGCATAGATCAAGGCGCGTGGGTCGCCTGGTCCTATTAGGATAAGCTCTGTGCAATTTGGCAAATCCACAAGCGAAGCATCTTCAGAACATTCCTTTGCAGGGCCTGCTTCATGTATTGATTCAGTTGACTATATGGATGTTGATACTGAAGCTGGCGCAGAAGTTGAGAGATGGGACGAACAAAGACCTGTCTTAGATGATTCAGTTGGAAGGCGGAATAATAACACTGCAATTCCCACTGCGAATGGGACCTCTTCGTGCGGGCATGGCGGCGCAGCGCGGCGAACCCGCACACAGAGGCACCGATACGGCCATCCGAGGCAAGCTGGAGGGCGGTGAGGACGAGGTGGAGGCGAGCTTGAAGGTGGCGACCTCGACCACTTGCAGTGCTGCACGTCTGCCACCTGACACGGCGGTCCTGGATCCGGAGCACGTGCAGCAGCAGGCTGGTGGCCGACGGGCGCAAGGATGACTAACAGCCGGCGAGCGCAGTGGTGGTGGTAGCACATGGCTGACAAGCACGGGGGTGGGTGGGTCGCTCGCCTGGCAACAAGCTCGGCGTCGGTGCCTCGGGGGCGGCCGGCGAGCGAATTCCGCAGCGGGTTGGATCGAGGGACGGGGGCACACGGTCTGCTGGGCTGGCCCGTTGCAGCCTGGTGTCGTGCGCTCGGCGCTGAGCGCGACGGGTAGCGCGTTAGACTTTGCGATATTTCATCTAAATCACCAAAACGAAAAAGAAAAGATCATGGCACATGATTCTTACACCTTACCGTGTCTACAACAACCCCTACCCAAAATACAAGACCCATTCCACGTTTGGGTAGCGCTACAGGTAAAGGGTTCAATACCCATTTTTTATCTTCTCCAATAACAACAAGACCCAAAAGAGAACCGTTTCTGCAAATGGGTCTCCAAGATAGAGGATACTCAAATTTGGGTTATGCCTCTCATAACATCTAAAATCGGTCTTCCATATAGGTACTCTATTGGAAGCTATAACTATTATGTTGGAGACCCATTTTGAGTTTAGGTCTCCTGTTGGAGACCCGAAAGAGTCGGCACAAGATATTAAATATATTTATATATTACGTGATGGCTTGTAGTTTTTGGGGTCCGTAGAAATCATGGGCCCAGTCGCACAGCCCTCCAATGAAGCATTCCAGCTTTGGTTCCTGTCGACATTGTTTTGCAATTAAGATAGTAGCTTCATGTATGCCTTAGGAAATAGTATCTTCATAGCTTGATCCAGTCAAGGAATGTATGACTTCTAATGATGATTATATATGTATGATTAACTGAACGTATCCCGGACAATCACGAATCATAGGAAATCATTCTTGATAGTTTTTCGGACTTTGCCTATCGGTTTTGGCCCACGGGACATTTTCTAGGTAGTGTTCGGCCCAAAAGTATGTCCGTGTGCACATGATCCACTAGCCGACTGCTATCTTGCCCATGTCACTACAAAAGGGGCCTCGCTTATCTCCTAGTACCGGTTATGGCAAGGTATAGCACGAATGCATTGGATAATAGTTTTTTTTATAATGGATATCATTTGGGCTTTAATCTCATCAAAGAGAGGAGTCCAACATTACAAAGAAGGTAGTCATAGCTATTACAGTAACTAACCGTACCCACAAGAAAAATTAAGACATCACGAAATAGAGTTCGACATCATTGACAAATCATAATAATATAGATGTCCATTTATAGGAGGCAAAAGAATTGCATAGCTATTGACTCTTAGTTCGGGCAAGCCAAAATCAGCAGCTCCTTCCAATCGAAGCCCCAAAACCAGTACATAACCGGCTAAATAAGAAGTGCAAAAAACGGTTTTGATGATCGGGATTTATCAAAGGTGATTTTGTTTCTCGAGAACTATAAGGCCCACAAATTAGTGGAGCACATATCAACAATTAGCAAGAGACCGATGAACTAGCATGGCTTCTTGCAGAAGCACTTGCGGTTGGACAGGCCAAGCTTGCACTCGCCATCGTCAAAGCTCTCCTTCTTGCACACCTCGGCGCATTTGTCGTTATTGAGGCAGAAGCCCTCGAACTGGAGACTCTGCGATACGCACTGGCTCTCTTCCTTCCCCTTGCTTTTTTCCTCCTCCTCCTTCGCTTTCAGTTTGTCCTTTAGCAAGGTCTGCTTGACTACTCCCATTTTGGCATCAATGGTTGCCATCTCTGCATGCACCATATTGATCAGTGATCACATTTCATTTGTCCCATTTTGCAGATTTTGCAACGTACAGATTAATCACCAAGAAAAGGTCCGTGGTGACCAATCAATCTGCCTGGTACGAGTAAGATTATGGATGGCTAATGAGCAATTAACGCCTGACACCATAAGGCATAAGCTAATCACCTGCTGCGGCGAGGAGAAATAAGAAGAGCACCGCTCCGGGAGACACTGCCATCTTTCTCTTGTTTCACCAGGAACGGTTGAACCAGCAGGGCAACAATACAAGTGGGTGTGGATGAATTCTCGTGGAAACTGTACATTGATTGGAACACAGGAGCACCGAATTTAATTTATATGAACAGCGTTGGCATCGAGCTTAGATTAGTCGATGCTTAATTTGGGAAGTAACAAAATAGACATGAGGCAATCTCTCTCCCCACTCTCTCTCTCTCTCTAACGTAACTAGGGACGACCTCAACAAAAAAAAAACATGCCCCTGACCTTGATAGATGATGACTTTTTCCTGAAAAGTGCTGGTAGGGTATTTTCAAAGTTACTAAAATTGGTCAAGATATATTTTAGTCGGGACAGTGTTATGAGATGGGCTACTTCGAGTAGCTGGGCCTTGGCCTTGTAACTAGGCTAGGAGCGATGGCTGGCTTAGAGCATCTCTAAGAGGCTCTCCATATCATTTCTAAATGCTAAGAATAGAGATTTTGGTGAAAAACTACCCTTCAACAACTTATCTAAATGGTTATTCAAATATAGCCATCTTCTATTCTCGTATTTTTCGCTAGCCAAAAATCAAAGACGAGAATGGCTCTCTAGAGCATGCATGAGATATAGAAGAACTGTTGGAGAATGAAAAAATGTAGAAAACGATTATTATGCAAATGACTCTCCAAATGATGATTTAGAGAGTGAGATTTAGAAAGACTATTGGAGATGCTCTTAGTGGCCGGTGCTATGCAGTTATAAGCATGCGCAGCCACCGCCTAGTCATTAGGTACGAAGAACGGAACTCTGCCGTACCCGTTCCCCAAACTGTCTAAATCCCGCAGGTGTCGGCCACAATTCCTATCCGTTCTTCCCAAGTTCTTGCTATTTTGGTAGATTACCTACGCTACTGCTAGATTCTTGCATTTATAGTCGACCGCGGAATCATCTCCGGCTTCTCCCGCCGCCCCGGAAGCAGCAGCACGGGCACAAAACTAGTTAGACGTTGCCCGTAACCGTCTCCTCTTCCATGACGCCGCTGCCTCCGGTGCCTTCCTCCCTCCAGTCTCCTCTGTGGACCTCCGCCCCAAGTTCGGAGACCAATCCGAGGCAGTGGTCTCCACGGAGCTGAGAACCGAAGAAGACGGGGGCGGTCGGCAAGGTCTCGCTCGGTTTCGCGCAAGCTTTCCTGACGATTGCGGAGAGCACAAGGGCTCGATGGAAGACGAAGAGCATCGGATTTCCGGTGGATCCCTCGGCGAAGGGATTCTCCCATGGTTTTGAGAAGGACTCCTATCCCATTGAAGCAATCAATGGAGAGGAGGTGAAGTTGAAGTCCATCCCGATCTACTTGCATTGGGCCTCCAATGGCGGTCCTGGCGATCCTCTGCTACCTGTGGAGAAGGGTAGGAAGGCTTTGAAAGGATTTGTGCTTCAAGGGCCTACCCATCAGAGACCCTGGTTTTGTCTATTGCCCAAGGTTAGGATCGTCCCGGAGATCCTAGGACGGGCACCTGATTCTAGGCCACGCGTCGAGCATTGGGAGGGAGGCGAGCCTAAGGTTAGAGACGACGGATCTGGTCACCTCTCCAAGCCTATTCCCCATCCCCCCGGCACCCCGACGCCTCACTTTCAAATCGAGGGGTCGCTAAACCCTAAGATCGATTCCCCACCTCCACGTCTTGATCCAATCCCCAAATCCAATCTCACGAAGTTCGTTGAGCATTTGTGGAGTGGATCCCCCACCAAGTCGTTTGTAGCTGCGGTTTGATCTGAACCTGCGGCTACAGTTCATGTGAAGATGTACCAAGGCGGCGGGTGAAGAGGCAGGTATGGATGGGGAGGTGGCTATGGATGGGGTGGTGGTGGAGGCGGGCAAGGGCGCGGTCTGGGTGGGGGCGGTCCAAGTGGAAGAGGCCGCAACACTTGGGACTGCAAGAGAAATCAAGATGGTGAAGGCAAGAAAGAGATCGCGAAAGAGGTCCCGTCTGCTCAAGAATCTGATAAGGCCAAATGGGACCAAGCTGCTAACAAGATGGGTTGTAACCAAGTGAATGAAGAAATCATTGATCAGAACAGCCAACCAGAGATGAATCAAGGGCCTGAGCTTTGCGCTGCACAAGTAGAGGATCAAAGCTTCTTTTTCATTGAAGAATGTATTGACCCCAGAGTGTCAAAGGAAAAGGAATGTATTGGTGTTATCAATGTTCTGCAAGGTCATGCTACTGCCAAACAGATTGAGCAACAATTTATGCATTTGGTTGGATCCAACTCCTAGAAGTGGAATGCTAGACAGGTGGGGGATAATAGATTTGTGATGAGGTCCCCTAATGCTAAGATGGTGAGTGATTGGGGGAAGTTCAAAGCTCTTGCAATGAATTTTGTTGATGCTCAGATAAAGGTAGAGCAGTGGTCATCCAGAATTGGTGCCAAAGGAGTTCTTCAGCAAGCCTGGTTTAGGGTGAAGGATATTCCTAGGGATCTGAGGTCGATAAGGACAATAGCCAAGGTGGGTGGCTTGGTTGGGAAGGTTGTTGAGATTGATGAAAAGACTAGGTACAGAGCTGATTATGCAGAGACGTCCTTAAAGTTCACAAGACTGCTGAAGGGACCTTGGGGATGTGCATCCATGACTTCATCTTTGAGAGGGAGATACAAGAAGATGACACTATGAGGACTCTCTCAAGTGGGGTAAAGGTTGGTGAGAAGGAACCTCCACACAAGAAATATAAGGCTGAAGATCAGCCAAAAACTTCTGCTTTGATCAGTTCTTCTAATGTGAGTGGCCCCAAGACTACTGAAGCTAGCTCAAGCAAGAACAAACAACAGATGCACTCAGTTCAGACTTCTAACTCTGCCCCTCCAATGGTGAATCCTAATAGCTATGTGATTGGCAAAGAACCCAAAGATGATCAAAGGCAAGTCAAGGAGAAAAACAAGGAAAGAATGACAAATCAGGCTAACTTATCCAAAGAGAGTGATATGCAAGTTGACAGAGTTCATATCCCTGACAACTTTGATGACTCTGATGCTGAAAGTGAATCCTTGAGTGATAGGTTAAGGAGGATTGGTGCCTATACTGAAGTGGGCCAACGAAGTCAGCAAAATGAAGACAAAGAGAATCATCAGGTTTGGGCAATGGAAGTGGATGAGAGTGTTGATCCTTCTGCACAGATCAAGGGGAACAAGGAACAAGAACTTAGCATGAAGAGCTTCATGTTTATGGAGGACAAGATGGCAAATACAGAGAGGAATTTCAGATTGAGAATGACACAGCTAATCAGGCATTGATTAATTCTCAGGAAAGTGTCTTGACTGATGATGGATGTGGGAAGGCTCTGGTTCCCCTCAATACAAAGGGGGTTAATTAAGAGCAGATGGTTGTGGAAGAGGAAATAACTAAGGAAGTTTTGCCTAAGAGGAGTGAAAGGTTGAAGAAGGATGTTCATCTTACTACAATGGAGAAGAATGAAGCTTTAGCTAAAAAGAGGTCTTTAGAAGGTACCATTAAACCATCTTAGTCTTTGTCTGATATTGATAATGCTGAATTGAACAATCTTGCAAAATGTATGGGTGTTTTAGTTGATGAGAATAATTTTGCTACTTTTGATATGCTTAAGGACCTGGAATCTGCTAGAAATTGTTTATAT
This sequence comes from Miscanthus lutarioriparius, assembly GCA_904845875.1. Classification (NCBI taxonomy): domain Eukaryota; kingdom Viridiplantae; phylum Streptophyta; class Magnoliopsida; order Poales; family Poaceae; genus Miscanthus; species Miscanthus lutarioriparius. Next base: position 24,586,346 of record CAJGYO010000008.1, read on the forward strand.
GCTAAACATCAAAAACAAACTGTTAGTGAAAAACCTAGTGAGATTGTTGAATGTGCTGTTGATAAGGAAGTTCTGATAATTGAAGAAATTGATGAGGAGGAATCTAAATTAGAAGAATTTGTGATTCAAAAATCATTAATTAAGGATAGGTCAGTTAAAAAGAAGTTCACATTCTCCCCAAGGGGGAGGAAGCAAGACCAGGAAGATATTGGCTTGTTAGATTCCAGGAATATATGTATTCCTGTGAATCTAAATAAAAGAAAAAAACAAAAGAAAAAATGGTAGTTCAAGGGCTTATTTGGAACTCCAGAGGTCTGAAAAAGAGAGGTGTTTCTACTTTCTTGAAGAATCTTATTCTTGAACACAAATTTCACTTCATTGGTTTACAGGAAACAATGATTGCTGAATGTGAGGATTCTTTGTTAAGAAAATTTGATGTTAATCAAGATTATTTGTGGCTTTAGAATTCTTCTAGAGGCAAATCAGGTGGGATTTTAGTTGGTGTTCTGTTAGAAAGATTTGGCGTGGGTTCTTTAAAAAAAGGAGAATTTATGATCCAATTGAATCTGTGGGATAAAGTGTTAAAAATCAAATGGAATCTGCTTGTGGTATATGGAGCAACTCATGAGGAGAATAAAAATGTTTTTCTTTCTGAATTGTCTCATTTTTGTGCTAATAATGATGAGGCTTTGCTAATTGGTGGCGATTTTAATATTATTAGATATTCAAAAGAAAAAATATCATGGATGGAGTACATACCTCTTTTCAACTCTTTGATTCATTTCTATGAGTTAAGGGAGTTGAACATGAATGGTGGGATGTTTACATGGTCAAACAATTTGGATCCCCCTACTCTGGTTAAACGTGACAGAATTTTAGTAACCAAAGAATAAGAGGACATTTTTCCTCAGGCAGTGGTTAGAAGACTGCTTAGTGAAGTATCTGATCATAACCCTTTGATTGTTACATCTAGGAACTGTGATGGTTTGCCACATATACAGTTTAAATTTGACTTGAACTGGTTACAAAACCCTGACTTTTTTGTTCTGGTAGAAAAGATATGAAGCAAACCGTGTAGAGCTAAAACTGCTCTAGATAAGATTTAGCAAAAACCTCCAAGGTGAATTGAGAAAGAAAAGAAAATTTTATCAAAACGAATTGGCAGAAATAGAAGCTATTGAAGAAGGGAATGGGCTGCCTAATGATCAATTGGATAGAAAAACTTGGTTGTTATGTGAAAATCTTAAGTGTCTTGAACAAGAAGAAATGTATTGGTTTGAAAGAAGTCACCAGACTTGGCTTCTCAAAGGAGACAACAACACCTCCTACTTTCATAAGTGTGCAAATGGGAGAAAGAGAAAAAAATAATATTATTAGTTTAGAAAAAGATGGTCAGGTAATTGAAGGTGATGATAAACTATTAGAACATGCAACTGAATATTATTCTGGGCTATTTGGCACACCCATTTAATATGAAGTTCAAATGGATCCCTCTATCTAGGAGGATGCTCAAAAGTCTCTTCAAATGATAACAGCATCTTATGTAGGCCTTTTACGGAAACTGAAATCAAAGAAGCTTTGTGGCAAATGGATACAATAAAGCAGCGGGACCTGATAAAATTCCCATTGAGTTTTTTCAAAGTTGCTGGGAGATAGTTAGATTGGATATTATTCAGCTGTATGATGATTTTTACAACCATAAAGTAGATGTTAGCAGGATGAATTATGGCATTATAACCCTGTTACCAAAAGTGAAAGATGCTAGTAAGATTCAACAATTTCGATCCATCTGTTTATTGAATTGCCTGTATAAATTGATCACTAAAACTCTGACTATCATGCTCTAAGTTGTTGCTGATAAGTTAGTTCATAGTACCCAAATTGCCTTTATGAAAAAAAGAAATAGTGTGTCTGGGATAATGTGCTTGCATGAAATTTTACATGAGACCAAAAGAAGGAAAGAAATAGGAGTTATCTTGAAAATAGATTTTGAAAAGGCATATGACAAGGTAAACTGGAACCTGTTGTTTACTTGTATGGAAAAAGAGGTTTTGATAAGAAATGGTGTGAGTGGATAAAAAAGTGGTTTCTGGGGGACTGTTAGTGTGAATGTTAACAACAAAATTGGTTCATACATTAAAACTTTAAAGGTGTTAGGCAATGTGATCCATTATTGCCGATCCTATTCAATTTTGTCGCGGACTGTTTAACCAGAATGGTGCATAAGGTGTAACACCTCTGGTGTTACGAGTTCGTTTATCACCGCGATTTAGGCCTAAGTAAAATTTTTGAAACGAGTTTCTCGGATTTTTTATTTAAAACATACCCGACGTGATGAGCGAATCCGTGTGACTCATATTGTGGACTCAAATCAACACCCACGTTATATTACGCAGTGCGTAGAAATATTTAGGAATGTCGAACGACGATGCCAGCGAACGGTATGTTCTGTTAGATTAAGTATGAAAAACGACTTTTATAAATAAAATAAAATTCATTGATACATTGAACGATATATATATATATGTATATGCTCATGTGTTTATTTCGAGAAGCCGCTCAGTTGAAAGGCCTTGGGTTTAGTTATTGACTTGTGAGCGAACGGCTCCACAGCGATGACGGGAGGTCTCTCTGCCTTGCTCCGTCGCTTGTCGTGAGTAGTGCGTTCCTCTTGTTCGAAATCAATCAACTATGATTTATTAGCGTCGCGCCGCATCGTTGACTTCCGTCGTCGTGCCACCGCTCCCTCTCCATCGCGTCCTTTGTCTGATGATCGCCTTAATTGATGTTGGCCGGGTCACTCACGTTTCTGCGTCTACGGTCTTGTCTTGCCTGCTTCAGTGCCTTGCTTGTCTCTGCCGGCTTTTTCGCGGCCTTGCTTGAGAAGATTGCCGAGTCCAGCTCGTTGCTTTTCCCTCCCTCACTGCGTGTGTTATCGTTTGCTGCAGTTTCCACGCTGCCACATGTGGTCTTGCTCCCGCTCAGCTCAGTGCCTTTATGGGTCCACCTCTGAGCTGCTGCTGTCTCTGGCCCCTGCTCGGCCGCTAGCACATTCTGAAGCAAGAACCACTGCAAGCTTAAATGCAGCAGCAGTTATACGTGTACAAGTTTACATGCAGCAGTCAAGTCGGTGCCAGACCTGTCTCGCAACATGCCATGGCCGCTGGGCCACGGCCAACACCACCCGCCTGACGTCTCTTCCCTTTTCCCCTCGGGCTTGCGCGTCCTCGGTTTCCCGTGCTGGACGCAGCCCCAGCTCTTGCTGTTTCTTTTTCCCTCTGTTTCTCCGCAGCTCCACCGCACGCCCACACCAGCGCCCTCCTCGTTTCTCCTCCCGTGCTGCCTTCCGTGCGCCCAGGCCTGCTGCCGCGCACCACGCCGTTGCCGCGCCTCCCTTCGCCGTCGCGGGTGTGCACGAGCACGCGTGCCCCACGGCCACGCCGGACCTCCGTCTCCTCGACGCCTGCGCTCCCTCCTCTGGGTTGCGCCGTCCACCCACACCACCGGCGCCTCTTCTTTTTCCCCCACGCGCGCAGGCGCAACCGAGCCAGCCATGGCTGTGCCTCCCACCACCGCCGCGCCCCTCCTTTTCCTCCTCTATCATGGTCGTGCGTGGTCATCGTGCCCGCCTGCCTGCGCGTGGCCGTCGTGACCGCGCCACCTTCCCGATTCTCGTCAGCATTGAGCGCCCGGCCAGACGCGACCCGGCGGCTGCTGCAATCCATGGCCGCCCCCTTCTCAGCTCGCCTCGTCAGCCGCGACCCATGAGCTCCCGCCACTCGAGCCGCACCACCACAGCCCCACGCCTCCTCTACATGTCGCTGCAGCGCCATGGCCACGCCCGCACGACCACCGTGCCCGCCTTGGCTCCACGTGGGTCTGCTGCTCGTTGGCATACCCGGGCAGCAGCACCTTGCCTCCACCTGCACCTCTCCACCAGAGCTCCACGCTGCTCTGGTACGGCCGCTCCACCGCGGCACCCGCTGGGCCACGCTCGTTGTCGCCCTGCTGGCACACCATCCTCTGCTCCACGCTCTGCCCCTGAGAAGTAAGAGGAAGGAAGGGTGAGAATCTAGGCCAGAATTTTATACAGGGTTGTCGGTGTGAAATACTCGACTCATTTGAATAGTGCAAATTGGGTTTGGGCGATTAGACAAACGCAGAAGGGGTTTTCTGCAAAAAATGACGCGATCGCCGGCATTGCTGAAGGCCGGGTCAGGCGCGCGCTTTGGCTTGCGCTTCGCGCCCATACTGTGTTGGGCACGCTCACGCTATTCTTTGGGCCGCTTGGCGCGCTTAGGCTAGCGCCATTGGTCGGGTTGGCCCGCCGCTTCGCCGTAGCGCCTCATTAGGGCCGACTCGCCATCGCTTCTTCGGGTCACTGTCCCGTTCGATCGCTTGGGGGCTGGGTCACAGATGTCCATGGGCCGTCCCGCCGCTGCAGACGCCGTTGGGCCAAGGTCGGGCCATCGGCCTCTTTGATTTCTAGGGCGATTTCTCATTTAGCTTATAAGATAAATTTGTAAAATCAAAATAAAAGAGTATAAGAATCCAAAAATGGTGAAACTAGTTTTATTGAGTTCCTAAAATCCTGCTCTACCTGCTAGTATAATTTGTTCACATAGTGGGATAATATTCTTAAGAAGCTATATAATTAATTAGAGATAATTAATATTATGAAAAGGGTAAACTTGTAGGAATTGGTATTGTAATTTGGTAATAGTGTTGAATCTGAAAGTTGTACAGTAGACTCCTAGCAACATTAGGTATTCACTGTAATTTTTGTAGCTTCAGAATAATTAGTTGCTAAATAGATAATGATGTCCTATTGCGAATAACGATTAAATCGATAGGATGAAATAAAGAAACAACTTGGGTTTTATAACTAAAATGGTTGTTTGGAAATAATGTCTTATTCGACAACGTGTATATGTAGCCTAAGTACGGTTGTCGTTAGAACTAGCCTGTTAACTCAAGGGGCGTAAATCGTATTTTCATGAGTCACGGTTGCAGTCGATTAATTATGCCTTTGCATTGCATCGCATTGCATATCACATAGGTACGATGATGGATCAACGGATCAATTGAAGGATGGTTGGGGATCCCAAGATGGTGTATTGGTATTCTCTCCAGGAGATGATGCCATGGGCTTTCTATTCAGATGATGGTGGATGATCTGAAGATGCAGATGCTAACTTTTTTAATATACATCTTACCCAGGCAAGCCCCGGTGCATAACCCCTACCTTTCTGCAGTTTAAATTATATATGTGCATTAAGTTTTAAGGAGTTGAATGAAACCCACTTGCATATATATCTTTATCCTATGAGTCTTACTAGTATGACAGGATCGTGTAGATTGCTATGCTACAGGACTCCGGTAGAAGTCGAGTGATTGCATGTCACTCGCGAGAGATAGGAAATATATTACTGTATTATTCTCACTTAGAAAATATAAATGGTGGAAAGGAAATTAGTGACTAGGCAGGGATATGGTTTGGGTATCGATGGGTGTAAGAGGTTGTGTCACCGTGGACGCGAGGCATAGCTTAGTTACACTACTTTCCCTGTCTGTGTCGGTTAAGGACCGTTCGTTGCATAAGGCATCGTGGGCAAGTCACATACATATTATCCTGAGCACATACTTGTGTATGGGCGCTTGGAAGACTTGTTGCTCTCTTGTCGTGGGTTCCGGCTCTTTCTGGACCGACTGTCAGGGTTTTGTTTTGGTGGAGGAGGTCCTTGCACCACACTGAGTCTAGGACTCAGGGGCGGGGGCTTGGAGTCCTAGTTTGGACAGGGACGTAGGACCCCAGGACAGGAGGGTGATGGGTTGGTCCTGCTTGTGCCCGGGGTACAAGCGGGGCGTGTGTTTTTGGGGTACCCAGCTAGGGGCATTGATTCGCGAATCGCTGGGGAATCCGGTACGGCTTGTCTCGTGTTTAGCATCGAAGTAAAAACTAAAAGATGAAAGATGGAAAAAGGAAATCTGATTGCTTACCACCTGCTTGAAAGTAGTATAGGTGCTTATATAGAATGGTTAGTTAATGAACCAATATGGCTATTAATAAAAATCCAATATAAGGACACACGCTTAGTAAGGCTTCCTGCAAATGCAATAAACCCACAAGCTAGATAGTCTTGCATATCCTTGGAGTCTTTTTTTTTCCTCCTGTCGGGTAAGTCTTGCTGAGTACAATTGAGTACTCAGGGTTTTATTCCCCCTGTTGCAGGTGACAGGTGGAGGCTAAAGCTAACCTTTGTGTGTGGATTCCTCCTGGTGGGCTCAGCGAGGATTTCCTTTACGCTGCGATCGTAGTTGTTATTTATAACTCTCACCAAATGATTTTATAAATGAAAGTTTCATAATCTGTTGTCGTAGTTTATATATCAATACATCCTCATGTCATTAATAGATGTTTATTTCCATTGTAACTCTGTTCACATGTTTATATTCCGCTGTTTAATTAAATGCTTCATAACTCTGATAATATGATTTCATTCCGCTATTATAATAATAAATGTTATACTCTGATGTTGTATTAAAAGTGATGTAAGAAATGGTTATGAATGATGTAAGCTTTATCCTCTCATTTGTGATCCTGATGGCAAAAATGTGGATTTTGGGTTCTCCCCTGGGGTGTGCCCGACGGAACCGAGTAATTTAGTGTTCTCCCTCGAGTGCTTAGTGTCTAATGGAAGACAAGCACTCCTGTGAGGCATTAGATTAGGCGGTTCTACCACAGGTGGTATCAGAGCGCAAATGAGGAAATAAGGCTTCGAAAACCTTTGCTAAAATAAAATTTGACAACAAATTCTTTTCAAAAGCTAGGACATTTATACGCGAATTATATAAGTAGCCCTATTATTATGGTTATGTATCCAGGATAGATGGCACTTTGCTTACTTAGATAGGGTTAATCGAGTTTCTGCAGGTACACTGACTCAAGCATAGTCCGATAGTATCGCCTAGTTACAGAGAGAGAACGATGTGCCAAAAATCTGAGAACGGTTACCCTATATGTTGGCAACAGTGGAAGGATGTATAGGACGTGCATTCATGCATATCCTATTTGTGCATCGTAGCGCTCGTATTGCTTGCAGATACGCCATCCATAGGTGTCACGCGTGTCGTATTGTGCACGACTAGCCTGTTTCTGTTCCAGAGTTAGGTCTGCACTATGGTTTCGTGCTCCGCGTTCGCTCGTGGTTCATGCCTGTCGTGACCCACGCCTCCCCGTCCCCCTTTTCTACGCTCTTGTCGGACCCTTGCCCTGCAGTCGTACTAGTTAGTAATGGTATCGCACGTCGCTCGCCTCGAGCGCGTGGAATTTGGTCGATTCGTCGTAGTGATCCCGCACAGGAACCCTGGTGGACCGTGCCGTGACCACTGAGCGCTCCGCCTATATAAGCAGAGCCTGACTTAGCTATTGGTACCATCACTCGGCGCACTTTAGCTCGCTTAGCTTTTCCTTGAGCCAGCTTTTCGCTCAGCCTTCCTTGCAACCACCGCCAGAAATGGTAGGAGCCTGGGTTAGTACCTACTGCCTGAATGTTGAGGGTTTTCCCAGAATCCTACATGCCATCGTGCAAAAGCTCGGAGTCAAAGATCGTCCCGAGTATGAGGGCCGTGAGTATGAGGAGCATGGCACCGAGCGGTGTGAGGTTACCGTCTACATCGGGAAGAGTGAAGAGTTCCCCGACCTCACTGAAGCCTGGAGTGTGACCGCAACCGGGTTTTGTTTTGTTGACACCTACCAGGTTGTGGCCCGCAAAGCCTTGCGGTACCTCTACCAGATCTATGAGGAGCCCATTGCCCGTACCCCCATGCGGTTCTTTCCTCCTTTGGACAAGAATCGGCGGGCATGGAAGGCTCGCATGGAGGCCTGGCAAGGGCGGAATGCGCAAGAGGACAGTCCCACCGTGGTGCACTTGACCACATACCTGCTTGCTCTGGATGAGCAGTACGACCGTCAAGCCTTGGAACTGGGAGCGTGCCTTCGGCGCGCCGAGGAAGCTGAGATCTTCAACCGGATGCTCCAGGTGCAGCTCGCCGAAGCGCATGCCAATGCTGCAGCTGCTGAGAGCCAAGAGACTGCCATGGAGGAAGCTCTAAAGGAGGCTGAAGATCGGCATGTCCATCAGCTATGGGTGGCCTATCTTGTCACCAGGGCCGAGCGGAGGGCGTTAGCTGCTGAAAGGCAGGATGCCCGGATCTTGGAAAGGATTAGATTAGGCGATTCTACCACATAAGGCTCAAGAATATGGTCTGATAACTGGTCTAATTAGTCATATCATCCCTAATGGTGTGGCTATTTTACAGTATGCGGACAATACTATTATTTTCTTGAAACATGATTTGAGTGGAGCAATACATATGAAGTTACTCTTATATCTATTTGAGATGCTTGCTGGTTTGAAGATTAATTTCAACATGAGTGAAATCTTGATGATCAACGATGATGAAAGTTGGGGGACTCAGTATGCCGACATTTTTAACTGCCAAGTGGGCTTGTTTCCAATTAAGTACCTAGGGGTACCTGTTAATCCAAGTAGGTTAAAAGTGATTGATTGACTTCCTTTAGTTGAGAAAGGGAATAAAAGGTTAGATGTCTGGAAAGGGTGGACCCTATCTATGGCTAGCAGAGCCACTCTTATAAGTGCTAGTCTGAACAATTCCCCTATGTATCACATGTCTGCCTACCTACTTCCTAAGACTATCATTAAGAATATGGATAAAATTAGAAGATCCTTTTTCTGGCAACGTGGTGGGACAAAAAAGAAATATCATCTTGTTAAATGGGAAACTATTTGTAAAAGTAAGAAATATGGAGGTTTGGGGATTAAGGATTTGAGAAAAATGAATATTAGTTTGTTATGCAAATGGTGGTGGAAGCTAGAGAAGGAGGAAGGCCTCTGGCAGGAGATAGTGAAATTTAAATATTTGAAGAATCAATCAATTCATGAGGTTGGACATAAACTTAATGACTCTCCAATGTGGTCTGACGTTTTGAAAATCAAACACATTTACTTACAGGGGATAATTGTCTCTATTGGTAATGGAATGATGACTAAATTTTGGCTTGATCCATGGGTGTATAAGGAACCTTTATCTGTGATTGCTCCTATTCTGTTTGAACTGTGTGATAATAAGAACATCTCTGTTGCATAAGCCTTGAAGGGTACACAGATCTCCTTTAGGAGATGGCTGTTTGATGATCTTAGGATTGCATGGAATGTTATTTGGCAGGATGCTTTGAAATTTCAATTAACAACTAATGATGATTCTGTTATCTGGTTGATAGGAAAAAGTGGCAAGTTCTCTGTAAAGTCGGTTTACAATGCTCTTACTAAATCTTCATCTAGGGCCTGTCATAAGAGAATTTGGAAAGGTAAAATTCCTGAAAAAATCAAATTTTCCTTTGGCTAATGACTAACAATGCAATTTTAACCAGAGATAACTTAAAGAAAAGAAAGTGGCAAGGTGACCCGAATTGTGTTTTTTTTGTGACCGTGAGGAAATCATTTCACATCTGTTTTTCCAGTGTCCTGTAGCCAAAGTGATCTGGGGTATTGTAGCTAAATGCTTTGGCACACATAACATTCCCATGAACTTGCAACAATGTTGGTTATGGTGTGAGAAATGGTTGCCTTTTGGAAAGAAATACCACCCATGGGGGGTTGCAGCCATTTGTTGGGCAATTTGGAAATGTAGAAACAGAGCAGTTTTTGACAGGAAACTAATAAAAAATCCTCTTGAGATTATCTGCCACGCTTGTGCACTCATGTCATATTGTTCAGGTCTTTATGCAGAACTAGACCAAGAACAGCTGGTGCAGGGGGTAAACACAATGCTCCGGGTGGCTAAGGACGTCATAGCTGCTATGACTACAAGACAGGTGAATCATCTGCTACTCCAAGACGGTGAATGCTCAGAGCATGAAGATGATCCTATGTGAGAAGTTGACGCCTTATCTGGTAGTGTTCAGTATAGTCTAAGCAAGGATGCTTTTGCTCCCTGTGGACAGTTCTAGCTGGGATCATGGATTAGCCATTTTAGTTTCTCCCTTAGGTTAGAGGTTCCCTTTTGCTGAATAGGTCATGGTTTCTGTTAGGTCCTTGATCATGTTTCGATGCTTAGATACCCTGCGTGGTTTTCTGCATCATCAAACCATTGGTTCTAGTACTATCAGTAATCTCTCTGAATGGTTTTGTATTTCCGTTCATCGTAATGGAAATGGGTGGTTCCCGCATGGAAAAAAAGTTCTTGCTATTTCAGTCTCAATTCCACTCAGTCATCTAGGTTCATAACAAATTGGAATTAGGAGCCTTTGGTTCCGAGAGATCCAAAAAAAAATTTTGCTCAATCCGGGTTTTGCTCGTGCTGGCGCCTTCGCAGAAGCCGACCAAACAAGAGAAGGTGATGACTACGTTGGAGTTGTCCAGGCAGTTCGAGGGCTTTCAGGACATGATGAAGCAATCCCTGGACAAGTTCTGCACGTTGGAGTCGTGGCACGGGGAAAGAACCAAAATATGGAGTAAACTTCAGTTTAGTCCATCCAAACACCCCTTGATCATCGCGATCCCTAGCTAGCTAGCACCAAAGCAGATTTGGAAGAACCAACGACAGTTGCATTACATCCATTTTGAAACCATGAGCTTACATGTGACATGCAGCAGCATCGTCTTGACTACCCACGGATGCAGATTAACTGCAGTGAGAATTGAGATAGATGTCATTCCGCACAAGCAGGCATCATCATATCCCGGGACATGCATGGCCCGGAGTTTTATTCACGGGAACAGAAAGGAAGCAACAAGAAACAGCGACGCGCTACAACGTAACAGCGCAGCCAGCGCCCAGTAGAGAAATGGTAGTAAACAAAAATAGCAACGCAGGAGAGGACCAATAACTAACAACAGTGGCTGGCTAGCTTGAATTACATGCCGATGACCTGCCTATCCGCCACCGTACCGCCAAGGCCCAAAGGCTAGCATATCTTCTTGCAGAAGCACTTGCGCGTGGCGCCCTCCACCTTGCACTCACCACCGGGGAACTTCTCGGTCTGGCACACGTTAGCATAGTTGCTGCTACTCATGCACAAGGCTTTGAACAGGTGGCTCTGCGACAGGCAGTACCTCACCTCCGCCTCGAGTTCTCCTAGATTGTTGATGTTGATATGGATGGAAATACATGGACAAAAATACAGAAGCCACATGATGATGTAATCTTCATCCATGAAGCTCAGGGTCAGTTGTGTTTATGTAATGCTGATATTTATAATTTGGCTCAGCTTTCAATCTGGATCCTTTAAGACTATGGTAGTAATAGATGGACATTTAAGCATACGGTGACCATGTTAGAGATATTTGGATAGAATAATATTTAATTTGGTTACGAGGTTTGTGATGCTGAGTACAGAGTGATTGCGGTTCACCTCGAATGGAATTTGATTTTCCTTATAGCGGAGGACATAACACAGCTTGCATATGACATGAACTACAGAAAAGTTCATGTTCTCCCTACACAGATCATCTGCTATCCTAGACCTACTTAGAGTCTATGAATCAACGGATCTCACTATCTTCTTTATGTTCACTTGTTCATGGAGTTATTAGCAGAGCAGTAAAGATGCATATATTGTATTTTGTTGTTAGGACATGTTTTTGTTCACGTAGGGAGTTGTTTTGAGTCTATATATAATTTAATTTTGGCTTGGTAACTAAACCAATGGTATCTTGAATATTATTAATTCTGCTGCTTTGCATTGTGCAGGTTTTGGAGTCTCAGTGCTTTTAAACGATTTTCCTGTAATGGCTATGGGAGGAAGAAGAGGGGTTCCATCGTGCTTTGGCTACCAAGCTGATCAAGGAGTGTCAATCTGAAGGAGTGGAGCACATCTACCTCATTTTAGTTACGTAAGTCTGTAGGGAGCAAAACCTTTATTATGTTATCTATGTACCGCTTGTGTTAAATTCATCAGTTGACACAATTGTTATGTTAGTGTCGAGCATTGTTATTGTAACAAGTACTCTTCGTTGATGAATGATGTATAATGATTATATTGTATAGTGTGTGTTCAGTTTATTAAGGCCCAGCTGAATTAGTAAATACATTGTGAAAACCGGAAGCAATTCTATCATCGTCGGATGTACGGGCCGTTGGTTGTTTTATCATCACCGCCATACCACTCGCCGTTGGTGAAGCAGACGGCTATCACCGCCACTATTCGTCTGATGCGGCAGGGGTCAATAGTGTATCACCGCCGAATCGTTCAGTAACCCAACACCGACTAAAGAATCATCATGGGCGGATCGTACTGCAACACGACGGTGACGATGCCCTATAACCAGGTGGTTCATACACTGAAGTGACGGTGATGTTTGCTTTGATACAGACGGGTTGTGCTCAAATGCAATGGAAACAAGAACCTGATCACGGACGGATCATAAGCCCATACGACGGTGTTTAATATATACCCACACAGGCGGGTCAGGCCTCAATGCGACGGAATAAGGATCTGATCACGGACGGATCATAAGCCATGAGGTGGTGTTAGTGCATACCCACACAGATGAACCGTGCTCCAATGCGATGGAAGTAAGGACCTTATCACGGACGGATGATAAGCCAAAACGGCGATGTAGTGAATATCCCAGTCGGTCTCAGATGCCGACGGTGATAGCTATGACTATCACTGCCGATAGCTTACTGCCGAGACCAAAATCGGACTGCGATAGGGGTTACGACGTGGCTTTGAGAAGTGCGAGTGCAGTAGTGATTGCAATCAGGATCCTTCAGTTCCGAGAGATAAAAAAATTGTTTGCTCAATCGGGGTTTTGCTCGTGCTGGCACCTTCACCGAAGCCGACCAAACACGAGAAGGTGATGGCGACATTGGAGGAGTTGTCCAAGCAGTTCGAGGGCTTTCAGGACATGACGAAAAAATCCCTGGACAAGCTCTGCACGTTGGAGTGAGTCATGGTGCCGGGGAAGAACCAAAATATGGAGTAAACTTCAGTTTAGTCCATCCAAATACCCGTTGATCATCAAGATACCTAGCTAGCACTAGAGCAGATTTGGAAGAAAACCAACAGTTGCATTACATCCATTTTGAAACCATGAGCTTACACGCGACATGCAGCAGCATCGTCTTGACTACCTACGGATGCAGATTAACTGCAGTGATAATTGATATAGATGTCATTCTGTACGCGCAGGCGTCATATGCCGGGACATGCATGCATGGCCCGGAGTTTATTCGCGGGAACAGAAAGAAAGCAACAGGAAACAGCGACGCGCTACAACGTAACAGCGCAGGCATCACATATGCCGGGACATGCATGGCCCGGAGTTTATTCGCGGGAACAGAACAGGAAACAGCGACGCGCTACAACCGTAATAGCGCAGGCATCCAGCAGAGAAACGGTAGTAAACAAAAACAGCAACGCAGGAGAACCAATAACTAACAACAGTGGTCGGCTTGAATTGCACGCCGACGACCTGCCGTCCCGCCACCGCCAGCAGACGGAGGCTAGCAGATCTTCTTGCAGAAGCACTTGCGCGTGGCGCCCTCCGCCTTGCACTCGCCGCCGGGGAAGTTCTCGGTCTGGCAGACGTTGGCGCAGTTGCTGCTGCTCACGCACAGGCCTTTGAACCGGTGGCTCTGCGACAGGCAGTGCCTCGCCTCCGCCACCGGCGTCGTCCCCAGCTCTGCACCGCACAAACCACAAAGCATCCATCACACCGCGTCGCGTTACTGTTAATGTTAATTTGCACGGCCAAGGGCCAATGCAAGCAACCACTCCTGGGCACGCACGGAGGAATTGAATCAGGCACGCACCTGTGGCGACGAGGAGGAGAAGAAGGACGAGGACGGGAGCGGCGGCCATGCGGCGAGACAGCGCCATCCCCTTGCCGAAGCTGAACCACGCCCGCTCGCTTGCTCTGAGCTTCGCTACGGCTATTCTCAGTACTCAGTTACTCACTGACTCCGGCTGGTGGACACAGGAGCCAAGGGATGGAATAGATGGGAACTAGAGGCACGGTTTATATAGAGCGCTGGCAATGAGCTCAAGGGTTAGCTGATGTTTAATGTGCGTGCTGATTAGCGGGAACTCAAGCTGCTTCCTCAACGCGTTCGAGAGGAGTACTGATCAGGGTTACGTTGTGCAGGAACAGGACACGGCCGGGTGCAGTCGTCCCATGCGCTACAGTAGAGTTCTGTAGCTTCTTCACGGAATCACGGGCCGGATTCAGAATTCACCCACTGGATTCTAGCCATTGATAGCTAGCAGGACAGGCACACCATGCAATGCACGCTGCTGCCTGCCTGCGTGCTGCCGCTCAGAAATGGGGCCCCGGGTTCAGGCAGGCCATGGCCGGATTCAAAACTTGTAGCCAAAGGCCAATGCACTGGGTCATGGTTGCCCGTTGCAGGACGCGGCTCACCTACAGTCCTGCGTACGCGACTGCGAGGCTGCATATGGCTTCTGCCACGCTTTTCTTGGCTCTTTGTGGGTGGATGAATGCATGATTCATGAGTAATAAGGTGATAGGGTCAGATCAGATCCATCGGCAAGCAGATATGTGCGCGCGCGCGTCCGAGTCTGAGTTCTGTGCGGTGCCCATTTCCATGGGTCGTTGGGCCACTGGGACAGTAGATCGCACTGCATGCCGAACGCATCCGAGGGGGGATAAGGCACAATGGTGAAGGGTTCGTCTCATCCATCAAAAGTAATTCAGTTCAGTGTGGTCGTGATATCGTGTATCCCATTCAGTCCACACATTCCTAAGAGTGCTCACCGCGCGTCAAAGCATTCACGTACTAGGTGAGAGGTCGAAGCGGGGAAAACGTGAAATGGGCTATCGGCAGTACCAGCGTCCGGGCGTTTGGACAAACGCCCGCACTACACTCCGTCTCCCGCGCTCGGGCCAGCACGCCTCCACCCGAGCCAGCATTTCGCGCCCCACGTGGGGCCCACGCTGCCCAGACCGCTAGACCGCGCGCGGGGACTGCTCGAGCCCTCTCCCCTTTTCACGCGCATTGCAGCCACTACGCCAGATCGGGGGCATTTTTACTGTAGGGGCGGTTGGGGTTGGGGCGCCCCTACAGTGGGCGTCCTCGGGCCCCAGCAGCCCAGTCGCCCCTACAGATGGCACTGTAGGGGCGGTTGGTAACCTGAGCCGCCCCTACAGTTGGGGTTGATCTGAGGGGCGGCTCCATCACCAGCCGCCCCTGCAGTGTCCACTTGTCTTTTTTCAAATTTCAAAATTTAAAAGGTTCAAATTTAGTCAAATGATAAGATAATCAAAATAAAAGTTGTAGATCTTTATGAGTTGAACAACTTTTGTATTCATCACTTTTACATATGAAATCATTTAGGGTTTGAAAATTTGGTTTGAACTTGTCAAATTTCAAATTTTAAATTTTAAAATGTGTAAAATATTGTCACATCCAAGTTTGATCAAACTTAAATGCTGAAGCATGATTTTATAAACTTTTAGGAAAAAAACCATCATATTTGGAGTTAATATGAGGGAGAACAACTAGTTACAAAGTTTACCCATTTATTAAAAAGAGAAATCACACTATTCTAGATGATATCACAGCGAACAGTATGATTTCTTTTTTTAATCTGTGGGTCAACTTTGTAACTAGTTTTCCTTTATCATACTAACTCCAAATCTGATGATGTTTTTTTCTAAAATTTTCTAAAATCATTCTCTATCAATTTATTTTGTTGGTTTTGTCAATATATACATATGAAAAGTTTGAGCAAATTTTAATTTTGAATTTAAAAAAAATGCAACTTCAGACAAGATTTTGGTTTTCCAAATGATTTTAGCTGAAAAAGTGATAAATACCAAAGTTGAATAACTCATCAAGATCTACAAATTTTGTATTGGTCATTTCTTCATATGACAAAGTGGTAACGACATTGTTCACAAATGTGACAGATCTCTCATAAGGTTTTATAAACTATATGAGACATGTGTAAGATTAGTGAACACTGTGTGTTAAGAATTTGTCAAATGAAGAAATGACCAAAATAAAAGTTGTAGATATTCATGAGTTGAACAACTTTGGTATTTATCGCTTTTTATGTTGAAATCAATTTGGGTCTCAAATTTTGGTTCGAACTTGTCGTTTTTCAAATTTTCTAATTTGAAAGGTTCAAATTTTATCAAATGACAAGATGACTAAAATAAAAGTTGTAGATATTAATGAGTTTAACAACTTTGTTATTCATCACTTTTTATGTTGAAATCATTTTGGGTCTCAAATTTTGGTTTGAACTTCTCATTTTTTTTAATTTCAAATTTGAAAGATTTAAATTTTGTCAAATGACAAGATGACCAAAATAAAAGTTGTAGATCTTGATGAGTTGAACAACTTTTGTATTCATCACTTTTACATATGAAATCATTTAGGGTTTGAAAATTTAGTTTGAACTTGTCAAATTTTAAATCTCAAATTTTAAAATGTGTAAAACTTTGTCACATCCAAGTTTGATCAAACTTAAATGCTGAAGCATGATTTTAGAAATTTTTAGGAAAAAAAACCATCACATTTAGAGTTAGTATGAGGGAGAACAACTAGTTACAAAGTTTACCCACATATTAAAAAGAGAATCACATTTGAGATGTTAGTCATAGTGAGTGTGATTTCAATCTATGGGTTAACTTTGTAAAGTTTTTCTTCCTCATACTAACTCCAAATCTGATGATTTTTTCCTAAAATTTTCTAAAATCATT